>JAQFVV010000003.1:2595979-3243933 GCA_028023455.1 Epiperipatus broadwayi
TTTTTTGTTTGTGTATAAACACAGGCACCAGCTATCTATTCAAGAATGAATAAATAATGCACTTGGAACAATGGCCACTAACTCAATGCCTAAATATCCATGGCTAGCTCAGTTGTTTGCAATCACTTAATAGATTATACATAATTAGTGGTGAAAAGAATTGATAAAGATTTGTAAAAGAATTGATAAAAGAATTGGTAGAAGGAATTCATAAAAAGAATTGATCGACAAATAAAGTTTAATTTTAAAGACAATTTATTAACTAACATTAATTTACTAAATTTAAACATCTTTATAATTTTTTAACTAATATAACACATGCACATTTTAAATTAACATTTCTAAACTAGTTTAAATATTTTTGTAGATTTTAATAATAGAACACTGGTATTTATCTAATTTAACTAATAACACTGATACACTCACATATATAATAATAAAGTATTACATAGCATTTGAAACTTAAACACACATATTAATAGTTCATTTTATGTATGATATAGAATTCATATAATTAGACTCTTCGAGGATTCACATGAATTAATGCAATGCAATGGCTATTACAGTATAAACAAAAATAAGCAAATGTTTTACCTAGGATTTTGAATGTAGATTTAGAACTTTGTTTTTTTCTTCCATTACACATACTTCCAGCCAGCTGGGATGTTTCCTTGATGAGTTTCCTTATTATTCATGATTATTATTATTGGAGACAATTAGATATTTATGGAGATTTCCAAGTTGTTAAGCTGACATTATTTCACGGGCAGATCTTGCTGTTTTCATCAGACATCAGGCTGTGGAGAGGCGTGTATTTCCCAAAAACTGCTCAGCACCACATTTTGTTTCTGGATACAATTAACTCAACTGATTGTCTTCTCTTGACTTAACTGACTCAATTAATTTCTGAACTCAACTGATTAATTGATAAAATTTTACTATTTATATCTGCAAAGTGTTTTTCTTTTCGATATCCTCTGGCAATATCTGTTGTCGAAATTCATTTAGTAACTAATCCTTTAACAACGTGTTTTTGAAGATTGTTTAATTAGTAGTAATCTTCATAAACGTGTTGTTTTTATATTTTTAATTAGTAGCCCACTGCTGGTGTGGTTTTTTTAAATCGTTATTTAACTTAATAGCCATCACTGTGTTTTCCAAATATAATTTCTTTCTAACTTTCATTTATATTTTTTTAATATTATTCTAACATGCATACATTTATTTACACTCACTCACACATATACAATGTATTATAATAAGTTCGAATGAAAAGAGATTTATATTTTTTAAACTTTAAATTATTTATTTTTACAAATACTAATTAAGGAAAACTTTACTTCCTTTTATAAAACTTTTAGTTTAACTTTCTAAAAAAAAAACCCCTTCCCACTTTTAATCAATTAATTGTAGCTTTTTATTTCAAAAAGTAACAATGGAAAACTACTTGATTTATATCTTTTTCGAAAACAAACTGTAATAAACTCTTAAACTTTTAATTTTACTTTTGATAGCAAACTGATTTTTTTTACTTAAAGAAACCTTTTAGATTTTTATAACTTATTTATTATTTAATAATTTTTTAGGCAAAATCATCATGTGCCAATTTCAATATTGGTACAATATATATATATATAATAGCTTCTTCTTTTATTGTGTTTAATTCTTGTATTTTTATATAAAATGTTTGTATAATATTAATATGAACAAATAGCTCACTGAAAATGAAGGACTTTTAGATGCTTTTGCTCCATAGTGAATCATTTAAAGCTGTTTTACCTTTATGTGTGAGTATATAAATGTGTGTGTGTAGAAAACTTTATATAGTTTAGATGCTCTGAAAGCTACAAACAGATTTCACTGATGGCAGATAGTAATATGAGCATCAGATAACAAAAAAACAGTGCCTAACCAAGAATATCTTTTGTTACTTTGTAGGATAGTTCATGAAAGGCTAAGTATTGCTTTTCATATGAACAACTTTGTCTAATCTCTCTCTTTTCTCACTATTTTTAACCACTTAAGTTAAATTGAAATCACTCATAATAAGCTTCTCATGCTATCAGTCATCTTTTTATATTAATTAACTGTGATAGTATGATTGTGCTTTTGCAATCACAGTTCTATCTTTTAATTACATGTCCAATAACTCTAACTCAATTTCTTTTTTTTCTTTTTTGGCAAGCTCTTGAGAACTAAGACAACAATGGTGGACACTGATTTAGTAGACTTTTTTCAAGAAAATACAATAATTAATGAAAAAAATTACAACAGAACTTTTAACTTGCTATAGATTGTATGTTTAGCTGAACCTATTTAAAAATTGCCTTGTGTACTATGATCTCTAAAAGGTGGTTTAATTCTAAAAATAACATGTCTCACACAATTGTCCAGGTTATCATGTCTGGTGGATTATTCATTAAAATGATAGAAATAATCATATTATCAACAGAAAGAGTAGTGCAAGAGGCAGTGAAAGTACTAAAAAAAATTAAAAAACTTCTGGATATAGGTATGTGGAATGTTTGAATTTTACTTGTTACAAATTCTTTAAGATTCAAATGAAGGATAGTACTCATAGCTAAAGAGAATTGATAAAGCTGCTCTTAGTAAAATTCATCTTTTATTTTTCCAGAGAAAGGAAGTTTATTAAATAGTAGATAGTTACATGGTATTTTAGGATAGTAAAACAACCAAAAAAGAAGAATGCATAGTGTTTGTTTGCTATAAAATCAAATTTACTATCTTATTTGATATATTAATGAAAAGTTAATGATGTTCAAATGTGACTGTGCTCATTTTAGTAGATTCAGAGAATTTAGAGATACAGAGTATTTATTTCTTACTAGATATTCATATTACATCAATACTATCACAAAACTTTTTTTCTTGGAGACTCTAATCTGTATGTTGGTACAAACAGTAGATTTTGGACAGAAATTGTTAAAAATAATTGTTTGCTTCTCTAGACTCAAATAATCTGTTATTATGAATTTTTACACAACACATGGATTGATATCATAAATATAATGTTTAAGCAAAAAACTTACTGTAAAGAAATATGGATGCATACACACTCAAAATAATAGCATCTAATATATTATAGAATTCTAATACAAGAGAATGTCATTTTAAATAAGAACTGACAAATACGAATGGTTAGCCAGTTTGTATATTTTAGCATACTCTAAGATTAAAATGATACTTTATTTCAATCATATCTGCAAGAAAATAGACATTTATTCTTTAGAAGTACCTGCTATGATGATAAGTTTCAACAGCTATTAAATATGAAAATTGATAATTTGGACTTTTAGAACTATCATGTTACTGAGATATGAAATTTTTTTAAAGTCTGTGCTCTGGCTACAAATAAATCTTTTTTGAGTTTACTAAAATGACTCCTTTGACAACGATATTATTATTAGTGATTTGATTTTAAAAATATATGGCATTTGCTTCTTGGTAGAGTAATCAACTGAATAATCAGCATCAGCATTATAATCAATGTGCAATCTTAAAGATATAAGTTCAATGATTGATAAGAAGAGATTAAAGATGATTGGAGGAATAAAACTGCAAAAGAAATATAAGCAATTACTGACTGTGATCATCTTAAGTTTTTTTTTAATAAATTGAAAATAATGTATGAATCTGAAAAACAATGTTACATTATAATTCTTTTAAATCAATCAATAGATTCTCTCATATAAGGAAAATGATATTTCAAATGGATAACAATAACAATCATCATCATCATCATCATCATCATCATCATCATCATCATCATCATCATAATAATAATAATAATAATAATAATAATAATAATAATAATAATAATAATAATAATAATAATAATAATAATAATAATAATAATAATAATAATAATAATAATAATAATAATAATAATAATAATAATAATAATAATAATAATAATAATAATAATAATAATAATAATAATAATAATAATAATAATAAAAACAATCTTATTTGCTATTCTAGCATAATTTGAGATATTCAAGCACCACACACGATACATGATTCTATAGTGTGAAAGCTTGTTCTGTATTTTTTTATATTCAATAACATATATCAATTTTAAGTTATACCTGTAAAAATGCACTGAGATTCATTTATATAAATACATATAATCTGGCATGTAACACTTTAAAAAAAAATCCTACTTTGACATAACAAACTTAATTATAAGGTTTAATTTGTTTCCATTTCCACATTTTTCTCTAAATAAATTATCAAGTAAAGTATCTTGCAAACAAAACATTATATGCAAAAGAAAAGCCATCTTAAAACAATAATCTAAACTTACATCTAAGTAGCAATAGCTAATAAAGTTTTAAAAGTATCAAAATATATTCATATGTTCATAGCAGAAAAAGGCTTTATTCTAATGTACTGATTGTTCATTAATCACTTCTATCAGATGGTGTACATTTCTTAAATCTTTTTTGTTTGTTTGTTTCTGTAATTGCAAGGAGAGAGATAAGATATTTATAGAAGTACTTTCATTATTGATTAAAGTATTAGCTAATCTATCATTCTATAATGTGCTCAGAAAGTTTAGACGTCACAAATTAGATCAAATCCACCCATTAATTTTAATTTCTTTGTGATTTATTACAGTGCCAAAGTATTCACTTATGGCTAAACTTGACTTTCAAATAACATGTGACCACTTCAACATTCTATTATTATTATTATTATTATTATTATTATTATTATTATTATTATTATTATTATTATTATTATTATTATTATTATTATTATTATTATTATTATTATTATTATTATTATTATTATTATTATTATTATTATTATTATTATTATTATTATTATTATTATTATTATTATTTTTACTCTTTATTCTATAAGTTAATTTTGTTTGCTTCATTTTGTATTAAATATCTCATTTGTTTATTATTGACCTCTTTTGTTTTTATTAACTATTACCATATCCAAATGTTTTTGTTAAATATTTTTGGGTTTTTGTTTTTTAATTTCTTTGTCAAAAATATTCAATTACACAATGTTAAATACAACTAAAACTTTACAAAGAGCATTTTTTGCATATTTTATGAAGTTGCATAGAAATCATTATACATATAAATAAAAAAAATGTGTATGTCCCATAATTCCAGAATCATACGGTTAATGTAGATTTATATACTTTTACAGATCATGAAAATAATTTATATCAAAGTGTTGTGTTTGGCTGAATTTCAGGTTTAGACCCAAACCAACAGCAATATCAAAAAAATATGAACACTCAAAAGTTATGAAATAGAGTTGTGATCCACAAACTTTGAATTCTAGAATCTCTCACACTAGTACTACATTATACATGCAGAATATTAAGTAATAATTATCAAAAATAACAAACATCTAAAATCACTGATAATTTTTATTTTAAATCATTTTCCTCTTTTCCATTTTTTTTTTCTTCAGAAAAATGATGGATTTCAATTGTAGATACCTGGATCTACTCTCAGCTAACTACATTTAAAAAATAAAAACTTAGTTTAGTCAAAACAAATATATGTACATGTTATACCATTAATAAATACAATTTTACATATAACTTAGTCAATAATGAGCTGGTTGTACCTGAATGACTGAACTCACATTCTGATATATATATATATATATATATATATATATATATATATATATATATATATATATATATATATATATATATATATATATATATATATATATATATATATATATATATATAAACATTACAAGCATAAAGCTAAACTAGTCAATATAAAATCAAAACTACCCCAAATCTAAAATAAGAAAATTGCTTGGAAAAGGGGTGTTACATTGAATAATTTATTAAATAATACAAAAGAAGTTTTTGATAGAAAGACTATTCCTGGTGTGGTATATTTTATTCCTTGTTTATTTTGTAAGAAGGTTTACATAGGTCAGAGTAGTTTGAGTTTAAATGAAAGAATAAAGGTTCATAAAAGTAGAGTTAAAAATAGATATCTTAGTTCTGCTTTGTATGTCCATGAAAAAGATACAGGCCACACTATTGATTTTGATGAAGCTAAGGTTGTCTTCTTTGAGAGAAATGAAATCAAAAGAAGAATTAAAGAGTCTTTATTATTGAAAATTTATTATTCTGAAGCAATTAACTTATTTAAGAGTTCTTTTAATATTAAGGGTGGATGGGAAGTGAATGGATTTGTGGGTAGTTTTTAATAGTATATATAATGTGTGGTTTTTTTGTAGTTCTTTACAGTTGAGAAGTCTGCTTGTAGCAGTGAAACCTTAGGTTGTGTTTTAATATTATTTTTATGCTGGTCTGGTTTAATTTTAGATTTGGGGTAGTTTTGATATATATATATATATATTGTAACGAGCACAGATGACGTTACATTGTGTTTTATTATTAAACAAGTTAAAATAAGAAGTTCGCATTTAAAAATTTTCTTTAAAAATTAAAAATTGAAATTAAATATCATCTTAAACTCGTATATATTAAATCGCACAGATAAAAAAAATTATTAAAATAAAACTGTATTAAAAATAGAAAAGGTATTTTAAAAACAAAACTTAAAAAGATTTAGAGATAAAAATATATCTTTGATTTGGAAAACAGGTTAATTAATCAGAAATGGAAATGATAAATTTAATTAGTCAAATGTAAACCAGCCTTGAGCATTTAAATGTAAAAACATCGGTCAGATAGGAAAACAATAGAAACTTTTAGCAAATGAAATAAATCCATTGGGAAATCGGACCTCAACGAAAAGGATCATCGCATCGATGACATAATGCCAAGTCAATCATTCGAATACGTATAAAAGGAAAATTTGGAAATTATTAATTAGTGATTGGTAATTGATTATTACGATATGATTGTATGTATTAGTACGGAGTTGGAGGTGAAGGAGTTGACAGACGCACTGTCAATTCTTTCAGCTGTTAAAGAAAAGAGAAATGAACTATCGTTTCCTACATTGAGGACCAATTAAACTAAAAAACCTCCGAATGAATAAATAAAACAACGGCTAAATGTATACCAATATCTTCAGGACGGCGTGGGAATTTTCAAACTTACAAACGACAGATAAAGATGAACTGTTTTAAAACCGTAAGAACTTTACAATTAATGAACATTAAATTAAAAACTTTTCGTATTTAAAATAATCGCATTAGTTTCCTATCTGACTAAAGTAGTTAAAATGTTATTTGATGTATTTTTTATTTATTTGTTTAAAATCAGTTCCATTTATTTAATTTTGTTCTTTAAGTTTATTTATGATTTCTGTTTTCCGATAAATTAAAATATATCAATGTTAAACTTAAGTCGGGTGTGAATGGCTGTATAGATTTGTAAAGTTATATTAGGGGAGGGTAATCTTAGGTTATTTGTTTCGTGGTTAGATTGGGTCAATGGATTGGATATATTGGTGTGATTAGTAGATGTAATATTGATTCGCTACGGGCAGAATCGCTTCATACGCCGCACACTTTTGTTTGCCTATGGAAGAAATTATAAATCAGATACCGCAGTTCCTTTCTATAGAGTTTTTTGTTTTATTGCTCTTCTTTGCAGATAGATGTAATATTCTTATCTGATGAGAGGCAATTTCTTCTCTTAACTTTTTGTGCTGCCGTATTTTATTACATTGAATACATCGATATATCAGATGAATTGATGCCAGTTTGACTACGAATTTTAGCCTAAGGTTAAATAGGGATAGAATGTTTATTTTCAAATGCAAATCTATGTAGTCTATTCATAATCGACACTAAATAAAATTGCATTAAATTTAAGTTGTTTATAGACGCTTGCATGGATTGTTTATTGGTTAACTATGTTTTGCGTTTTCATATTTGATCAAAATATATAGACATTCGATAAATAATGATACCTTACGGTGAGTATCTAAAATGTATTTATTCGGATGTCTTTTAAATTATTGGTGACAATGCAAGTATCTTATGGTGAATACTATTGGGTTACGTATAAATTTCCCTCCGCAATTGTCAGTAATCAATAATTTTGTATTTTGATCGTTTATCTTTATTTTGGAATGTTTTTGACCGTGAAATCTATGTAACCGATCTATATTCAACATTATAAACAAGCTTTCATAAATTTATCTGTGCGAACTTAATTAAAATGTAGAATTAGAATATAATAGTAATTAAATGCAAATTAAAGTCAAAAATCAAAGTTAAAAATGTAGGTTAAATTTTGAAATGTAAAACTAATACTAAAATAATTTTAAATCTTATATATATGTGCATAAATAAATGTTTGTATGTTAATTACTGGCAGTGGCTTATTTTATTCCTCTTATATATATATATTCTTATATTATATTATTAAATCTCTGCTATTCCACTGAGCTAGTGACATGGGCTAACGACCGGATGCAAAAAAAAAAAAAAAAAATTTTTTTTTTTTTTACTTATATATCTGCCCACTCTATAAATTTTTCTAGGTTCAAATGCCTAGATGGCGCCCTGTAGTGCAGTTTATGTTAAGTCGCCTTCTCCGGATCGTTACAATATATATATATATATTAGCTTACCTCATAAGTTTTAGTCAAGACTCTTCTGGCTGTACTGGACAGCTTGCTTAACTTGGCTGTAGTTGTAGCAGCTTCCAGTCCTATTGTGAACTTGCCTCACTGTGTAGATGTATTGGTAATAGTAGAAACATCTTTGCAGTAGAAGGTGATTTTAATTGAGAGCACATTCAGTGGTTCATGTTAGACAGATAATATCTCTCTCACTTGCTTCCAAACAGGCTATTTATTTATAGATCCCCCTTCCTTACTTGTAGCAATTAGATTCAGAAAGCATCATTCTCTAATGACCTGTACCAACCAATAGTAGGATTTTATACACATGTTTTCACATTGGCCATACTTATGCTTTACCCTTTGGCTATATTTATACATTAGTTATCCACATGTTTACACATTGTTTAGCAGCAATGAGTGCTCAATTTGATTAGATAATAAAGGAATCTAGACTAGTCCACTTCTGAAGACAAAATCGGATATGACATCCCTCCCCCATCTAAATTTAGCCCTGGATCATGTAGTCATTGAGATGATCTGGATAACATAAGGTCTGCTTTATTGGTTTTTCATGTATTTTGCTGTTCTTGTCTCGTTCATCATTTTTGTTTGATGGTCTTATCCCTGAATGTTTGCCTGGGTTGTTGCTGTTTTTAGTTTGGTGGTCATCATTTTCACTTGATGTACTTGTTTTTGTGTAATTCAGTCTCAGTTGGTTTAGGTGGTGATGATGTTGATACCCATATGCTGTTTGAACTACTACAGTGTAGAGTCTCAGTTGAGTAACCTCTGCTGGTATTCATTTTATGGTTCCATAGTACATTCTACATAGCACTTGAATGCTTATTTGTACTTTTATCTTGCTATTTTCTTTTTCTACATACTTGGAATTGAGTTTCATGGCTTGCAGGTTAATTCACAATGCCTATTGGTTAGCAGTTTACCTTTTCATAGGCCAATGTGGTCATCATGGAGTCTAGATAGGCTACTGAACTGTTTTGTCCTTTGATAAATTTTTAAAATTAAATACTTTAAATAATGAACAATATATCAAGTTAATGCTGAGATAAAACACAAGAGATCTTAAATTTCTTCACAAATTTATTTCCCAGAATATTTCTGTATCTAATTTGCTTTCTAGATTAAGTATCAAGACAGAGAATTATAACACTAAACTCACAATATTTTTGAACTTAAAATTTGTAAATCTGATATATTAACATTTTCCCCTTTATTTTGTTTACATAGAACTTATAACAAAGATTTTGCTAATAAAGATATTTTTAATTTAGATTTTAAACAATTCACTAAAATCATAAAAAAATATTATCCTTAATTTCATTTGATATATTACCTTTTTACTTATTGTTCATTTTATTGTTTTTCTACTTTATTGTTATTATTTTTTTTCATGCTTATTTAGATTTGTATATAATAATTGTCTTACTGTGCAATCTATAATTAGCTAAATGCTGTTGATATGTACATTAAATAAATAAAGAATTGAATTATTATTATTATTATTATTATTATTATTATTATTATTATTATTATTATTATTATTATTATTATTATTATTATTATTATTAGTAGTAGTAGTAGTAGTAGTAGTAGTAGTAGTAGTAGTAGTAGTAGTAGTAGTAGTAGTAGTAGTAGTATACCTTTTCATCTCAACTTGAATCTAACAGGTGCTTAAGAATTATTATAATTTGTGTTATAACCATAATAATGCCACTGAGTCATAAAACAATAAAATGGTTACTGCTACATAAATAAGGCAATACACATGTAAATGTGTAAATGTCTAATTTTTTTATTTATTTATTTATTTTTGAATTGTGGGTTATGGTATCAGTAAATTTTGAAACTTCTGATATGCCAATCATCTTATTAACTTGCATTTTTGTTATAAAGATCTTTCTAAAACTTAAAACTAATTTAACTTCAGTTGAATTGTTTATATATATCAGGGGTGGTCAAACTTTTACATGTTGGGAGCAATTTTTTAGTGAAAGTGTATCTGAGGGTGACTACATTATATTCAGGGCTTTGAACTGGAAACCAAAAAAAAAAAAAACATTACTTTTACCCAAACAGAAAAAAATAACAGTTCAAACTCCTGTTTTTTTAGAATATACTTACAAATTGGTGGGTTTTTTAATAAATGTTTTTTAAGTACTCACAAATATTAGTGACATTTTTACAAGATACTTACAAACTGATAAATTGTTTTTCTATAAGATACAAACTGTTGAAGATATTTTACTATGATACTTCAATTCTCTCTAGTTATTACAATTTGTCCATGTCATTTTGTAAAATATTTATTAAATTACAATTATTAAATTACTATACAATGTGTTTTAAAAAGTTCACAACTTCTTTCTTTTAAAAGCAGTTCATTAAAATCCTTATTTCTCCAAGACAAGTTATTTTCATTTCTCCTTGGGAAAATGACAATTAAATATTTCTAAGAATTTTAGCTCTAGCATTACACAAAAATAATTTAATTCTTTTCAACTTATTCAACCTGGGTTTATTTTTGAGATCAACAATAACAACAGGTTTTGTTTTAAATTTAACTATTTTTAAATGAAAATAATTTTGAATTTTTATTTTTTTTATTTTTTATTAATGTTTATATTCAAATTAGCTCTAAATTTATTACTATAATTTGTCAATGTTCATGTCAGCTTCACGGTCAACTTCCAGAGACCTAGCAGTCCACATCTTGGCCTTCCCTGATATATATGATAAATAAAATCTAAAAATGCAAAAATAAATAATACTGAATTTATCCAAGTGCAAGTTACATTCTATTATTAAATATTTTAAATAAAGTCATCATTTCAAAGCACTTAATTCTGCTTATGGTCTTATGAATAATTAATTGATACCATATGATAAGCTGATATTCAGACTACTATCTTGTAATTGGAGTTTGTCCAAAAAATACATAGCTTTATACTATAGCCATTTCCTTAATCCTATTACTTTATTCAAATTATTGGTTTGATTTTTAAAATACCTTAAGAGATTCTGAACCTAGGCATATATGCCCAATTTATTGACTTGTCACTAGATTAGAACTTACATATTATAGTGACCTTCCTTATGAATTAGTTGTAAATATTTTTCTTTTTGGAAAAAGGGTGGCATGTATTAAGTTGAAATAACAAGAATTGTGCTTGGAAATCACATAATTCTGTAGTTTTCTGAATATTTATTATTAACATGCAATCTACAATTCCATTTTAATTTCCATATTGTTTTGAAGCATTTATTCTAATTAATAGTATTTGTTTGCTGTGTGTTTATGGTGAATTTTAATTAATAGCATTTGTTGACAAATTGTTTTATTAAACAAATAAATACATTTGTTTTTTCATGATGGCATGATAATCAGTGTTCTGGAATTATACTATTATATATTGGAACAGATCTTTATGTGGTAATATATTTCAAGTTCTTTTGTTATGATTGGATTGTTTATTTTATTGACTGACTTATTTCTGTATTGATAACCAGATTGATTGAAGAGTTGTTTTTTCAACATGCCTTCCTTTATAATTGGATGAAGGTATGAATTTGATAGCATCAACCTACCCCACATTATTTTATTTATGAGAAAATTCTGTTATTATAACTGAAGGAGTAGGATATAGCTTAACAAGCAAAAGTATTTTAATGTATTTGAAAACTCAAGCCATTAGAAAGTCTAATAAATAAAAAATCAATCTAAAATCAGTTTTTATTAATACAAAATATTGCTTATTCAATATTTATTTTCATTGTTTATGAGTAAGTGATGAGAATGATTGTTGTTGTGCTAAAAAACATGCTGTATTTTGTTTTAGATTAAATAAAATAATAAGCAGTTAAAATTATCACTAAAATTTAATAAATATTTAAAACTTTCTGAGAATGCTTTCATATCTATTATCATCTACTATTTACTTTTGGTGTTTTAAACCTATTAATTTCTAAATTCTCATACTTGTAATACAAAGCCAACACTTTAAATTTGTAATACTTTCTATATGAGTTATAGATATGTTCTTTAAATCAAGTTTATTTTTATATATACTAACTTTCTATAACATAGACTCTACATAATGATTTAAATTTCTTTCTTAACTAATAAATTTTTAAAAACTATTTTAACATAATAAAACTTTCCCACTATAAATGTTTTCTTCCTCAGAAATCTTAATAACTTTTCACATTTCATAAGCATCCAATAAACCTAAAATATATATTTAATTTATCACATCTTGATATTTGTAGAAAAGCCTATTTCACTTAGACCTGGACTTATCTCTGTCTTCTGTAAAGCCAATGACTCATCTGGTTGTGAAATATAAGGCTGTCAATTATGATAATAGGTTTTTAATAAATCTATAATTATATTTAAGGAATTATATTGTCAATAGCAACAAAGACCTCCATTCATATAATGCATACCCAATAAGATGTAGATTTTTTTTTGGCAGTGCAGGCAGTTCTCTATTTATTAAAATTCAAACTTGAAAATTTTTCAGCAAGCTTTCATTTCAGGTTAGTATCTCAATTTTATAATGTCTATACTATGAATATATCTTCATTATTAATATTTATATTTTTATTTGTTTGTGTCTTCCATTAGAGGTTGCAAATACTCACTTTAAAAAAAAGTTACAAGTGTAAACAAACTCATTTGAAAACAAAAGTGAATATTATAAGAAATATGAAGTCCAACAAATTTATCTATCATTATTCATAATCTCATCTAACTTTTTTGTCTGTCACGTTTATTATGACTTATTTTTGAAGAGAAGAAGAAACCATTCCCTCAGATTTTTATATAATTGTTTAAAAAGCCAGATAGGCTATCCTCAATCATGAATCTAACTAACATAGCAGTGTTCACTTGCATGGCAGTATATTTATTTTCAGATTCTGATTATGAATACCCATCATCTTTATCTTCAGCATTTATAAATTAACATCATATCAATGTAACAAAGCAATATCCTGCTTTTTGTTGTTGTTTTCACTTGCATTACTTATAATACGATTCTATATTTTGGCAATTTATTTTTAAAAAAGTCATCAAACATACATTCTTTATATGTAAATATTTGAAAACCAGGCACTCTTCACAAATCTGGAGCTTAATTGTAAATATAGGGGATTTGAACTCAGACTTTCAAGCACCCACCAACTATCCATACTATCTCATACAACTGATACACATGACTATACACATTGTAGAAAAGATAAATAATCACCAATACACATATTTCATGCTAAACCAGCACTCATCAGTTGGTCCACATTATCATCTCCCATGTATATATATATATACTCAGTGCTCAGTTTATATTATGATAGCAAATTTTCACACTTTAGTGGACAGGTTTCAATCTACCCCAACCTCCAACTTTTCAGACATCCATATCATTGAAAATCTGATGGTGGAAAGCCAAATCCCATGCTGATGCCAACATTTTCAAGCCCATGTTGACCTGAAGTCACTCTGACCCCTCATATATAGGACACCTTTTCCATTTAAATACATAGAAGAGGGATGGGCAGGATGCAAGCTTATATGTAAATATTTGAAAACCAGGCACTCTTCACAAACCTGGAGCTTAATTGCAAATATAGGGGATTTGATCTCAGATTTTCAAGCATCCACCAAATATCCAAACTGTCTCATACAACTGATGTACATGACCACACACATGTAGAAAAGATAAATAATCACCAATATATGTATTTCATGCTAAAGCAGCACTCATTAATTGGTCCAGATTATCATCTCCCACACACATATATATAATCAGGCTCAATTTATATTAAGATAGCAAATCTTCACACTTTAATGGACTGGCTTCAATCTACTCCAACCTCTAACTTTTCAGCCATCCATATCAATGAAAATCTGAAGCCTGTCCATTAAAGTATCTTAATATAAACTGAGCACTGATTATATATGTGTGGGGGAAATGATAATCTGGACCAACTGAAGAGTGCTGGTTTATCATGAAATACGTATATTGGTGATGATTTATCTTTTCTACATGTATGTGGTCATGGGTATCAGTTGTATAAGATAGTGTGGATAGTTGGTGGGTGCTTGAAAGTCTGAGTTCAAATTCCCTATATTTATTCTTTATATGTGTTTGTTATGTAAATCAAGTTCAGTGTTGTAGGTGTATATATATGTATGTGTAAAAATATGAATTATATCATGAAGTTATAACTATTTCTCAGCATAGGTTTGTGATGCAAATTAAGTTAGATGTGTGTGCGCGTATGTGAAACTGATTTACGTAAAAATATAAATTATTTATACAAAAGTGAAACTTAGAATTTCTAAATCAAAATCTATGCAATGAAGTGATATGTACGATTTGGATATTCGCCAGCTTCTTTAATTGCAGTAAATGATTAATTACTTTATTATTGCTAATTATGGAAGCTTTAAACTTAATGCTTTAAGAAAACAATAATTTATTCACTTAGTGGTACAAGTAAAAACAATTTATTGTAAACATTATTAAATATTCCTTTGTGTTGTTTTTTTTTTTAAGATAATTTTATAAAATAATAGCATAATAATCAAAGTTCAGCTTACGAATAAATGCTAAATCTTTTTCTCTAAATCTTTGTAAACAATTCAGTATTCTGTAAGAAGGCTTCTATTGTATACTCTCATCCCACCTCAAATATATATACATATGTGGAACATGTTTTAAACATTTGTAATTTAATTACCAGGAAAAGTAAATTTATCAATTTTTAGATTGATTATAAACTAAAAATTAAATGTTAAAGTATTGTGTAATTCTTTTTGTAATGTCCGTGATACTACTAGATCAAATGTATATCTACAATTTTTTTATAAAAATTCATATGATTACAATATCTTTACAACAGAAACGCATATGTACGAAATAAACTACTTATAAAAATCATTGCATCTATTTCTTCACCACATTGATAAAAGATCATTCCACACATCAATCTTACGCATGAGTTATGCTTGTACTTCTAATTAATTAATGTATAGCAGATAGTAATATCAAACTAGACTTCCCTAGTATACAACCCTTTATTTCTATTATGCTTCTCAAATTAAATGAATTTCAAATATTTTTATGTTTGGAAGTCAAATATCTTTACTTAGTTAAACTTGTTTGTCACTAGATGGCTATAGTGAAAAATTGCTTACAATTCTGAAAATAATCAATGTTTATATAAATAAGTTTTAAATAGTTAATGTACAGTTTAATGCTACTTCAAATAAAATTGAATTATTTAATGTGTGTACTATATTACTATTAATTTTATTTTAAATAAAGAATGTTCTCTACTAGCTATACTTATTAACACTTAATATATTAAGCAACTACATCATATGAATTTCATAGTTTATTCAAACTTATATGCTTCTAAGAACAATTCTCTTCAGTCTATTCTAGTGTCATTCGTAATTCTAAATAATCAAAGGACATTATATAGTATAGTATTATAATATCCATATTTCCAGACCAAGTTCTAGCTTTTGTCTTTATTTTTGAGAATTTAGTATGCAGTACTGATTTTTTATGCTTCTAGCAGCTATCTCTCTAGTATATTATTTAAGATGATAGTCTGATCTCACTAAAGTATATATAAGCTGATATGATATAAGATCTTTATAAACATGGGAGTTAACTTGAATTCAAGTTCTTGTTTTAATTTCAGGTTCATAGCTTGAATAGCACAAAAAGGTAAAACTACTACATGTATAAATGCATTAACTCCAGTATTGAGTCCTAAGTTTTATGGATGAAGTCAAAAATGAGAAAACCAGTCTTGGAACATGGATATTATAGCACTATACTATACAATGTTTATAGATTATTCAGATTTAAAGAAGATGGCCCTAGAGTAAAGTGAAAACAAATTGCTCTTAGAAATATAAATATTATCTTATAACCATAATGAGGAAATATTATCACATTATTTAAAAGAGACATGTGCTATATTAATATTTCTGTGATGGTTTGACACTTGTTTTTTATTCTTCATTTAAAAGTTTTTCTATAATACCCATAGACATGCTGTAATCCAATAGTCATAGCTTATAAAAATGCATGTACAGTCTAATGTTTAATGTTAATATGATACCAAGATATCATCATGCTAAATATGAATACAGCTGAATTTTTTTTTATAATAATTTTTCTGTCTATACAAAGTATCTGTAATAATTAATCAATATTATGTATAAAAATTAGATCATTAGACATTAAATACCATTATTTTTAATAACTAAAAATCATAGTTTACTGTTCATACCAACATGCTTCTTAAAGTTTCCTAGATTCAAAAAATTGTTTTTTAATGGTATTAGTGAATAGCATTATCCAAAAAGAAATAAAAACTGTTTTTCTTTGAATTTTTTTAATGTAATGTGTAAAAAATAAGCACTTATAAAATGGACACATATATTACTCAAAACAATTTTTAATTTTATTAGACATTCATCAAGAAATTCAATAATAGAATTTACAAAGTTAGATTTATATGAAATCCATTACCTTCTGATCTTCTTATACTCACCAATCCATTCATTTACAAATAAATTACAGACATCTACTTATTCTATTAGATTTCCATTCTCTATGATAAATTTCAGTAAGAGCAGTTACATCAATAAGTTGCAAATATTGTCCTATGTTTGGATCCACTGAAGTCCATATCAGATCAAAATGTAGCATTCCATATACTTATATTTAGTTTTTCACCATTATCATCATAAGCTATTAGAATTATTTTAACAATTTAAAAATTTAATCCATCAATCATGGAGATTCAGCCTTTCTTTTTTATTTTTGTAGAAATGGCAATTTTTAGATACCTTTTACCTCAGTCATTTCATAGTCATTGTAGGAATAAGGCTTTGAAATAAAGCTGGTAAGTATACAATCATTTGTTGAGTAAAACTTCTGTCAAATTCAGTCTTTGATGGCTCATTACTGATTGCATTGCATCATGCAAGATTTTACAAACTCATAATTTCATTGTTACAATTAATGCAGATCAATGGTGTAAGCAGTTCATAGTAACCAGATCTCAGAAATTATAAAAGTGTGCACATGCATAAGTGTGTCACAACAGTATGGAAAGCTATTTTTATGTACCAGTAGATTTTTCTTATTGTCATATCGATTGTAATCCAAATAATGTTCTATTTATTTAGATAGCCTCTTTAAAAGAAGACATTAAATTAGGCAGTTACTGACTGCTGTCTTATGTGTGTGTGTGTGTGTTTTTTTTTTGTTCTATTTTCTAGACAGATATTTATTTATTAACCAATAATTAATTATTTTATTTAGTTGGCTTTTTTAATCTCTAGATAAATATCTTTTACCAACAATCCGCAAACAATTCTAAACTCGTTTAGAGCTTTTTAACTATCTGAAAAATTATCAAATTTTGTGCAGATTTCGAGTTGAAGATAGGCACATAACTAGCAGTTATACTAACCCTTATAACACATGTTTATTAATTTATTACTCAATAATCTCCATCTATAAATGCTCGAGTGATATTAACTTCTTTTCTAGTGTGATTTCTCTGTATAATATGATTCATATAACCGTATTATGAGAGTGGATGATTCGAGTATTTTGACTAATTGTGTGTGCGTGTTTTAACAAAGGTTTGTGGTAATCAATTTATGCTTGTAAGAATTTAATATCTATAAATCATTTGATTAATTATAATTGATTAACAATTTTATAATTAATTTTAACAGGAACATAAATGCTTTTAAAATATAATTATTTAAATTTTTAATAAGTTATATATTCTTGAAATTATTTAATCTTTTCCTAGAACATCGAATAGACTGATTCAGAATTTTATTCCAAGCTTATTGTCGAATTCACTTTATTAAAATTACAAGTGGTGCTGAAAAAAAAAAGTAAAAAGAAAAATCAATAATTTTTATTCTTTAAAAATGAAAAAAAGAAAAGTCAAAAAAGAAAGGTTTAAGGATTGGCGTAATATTCTATTTTTCATATTTAAAAAAACGAGAAAGAAAAGAAGAAAAAAAAGTCTATAAAACAAATATTTTAAAATTTACTTCAATTCATTAAATGTATTTTGTAATTGTTTGCCTGATGTTTTAAATTTTAATAAGCATATTTATCTTTATGAATGATAAAGGAAATTCATTCTGATGCATGTCTAGTAATAGATAAATGTACTTCTGACGCACTATTTTGTGTCAGAATTCATTGGTGAGATTTTGTATTATTAAAAGAATTCTCTTACTGAAAAGAAATGTGGTTGCATAAACATTTTAAAATATTTCACTGCGTGAAGCTTTAAATAATTTAATATTATTTTATAAATGTGTTTGAAGATTTGCTACGTAAAAGTATTCTATGTTCAAAATCTTTAAATTTTAACTAGAAAGCAAAATTATGTATTACACTGATATACAATTTATGTGCAAAATCCATCCATCAATTATTCATTTAACAATAAACTTCAAGTATTTTAGCTTTTTTGACTGTAAACCTGTTTTTATATAATAAAAAAAAAATGTAACATAATTATCATCATCATCATTTTCTATGATATTAATTTACTATAAGATAAAACTCTTATTAAATCAGGTCGATATTATCTCCTCTTCATATCTCTCAAAATATATATATAAACCTTTCTTACTTAATTTATCCTTCTCATACGTAATCTTTTTTAAAAAAAAAAAAAATATTGGTATTCAGTTTAGTGCTTCTATTATAATCTTTTTTAGTATAGAGACCAATTTCTTTTCAGTCTCTTCATTTTCTGAGAAATTAATACCTATTTTTCTCTCATCTATGTGGTTTCTTTTGGTCTGCAGTTGTTAATTCAAACATACATCTCTCTATATTACACAACAGATATTATTCCTTCTATCAGACGTCAAATCTCAGATCATAAATAACTGCTAATAAAACACAATGTTTTTGGGTTTTTTTTTAAATACACAGATATGTTTTGCTATTCTTTATTTTAATTTAGTTCTGCTGAAATATTGAATCCAAAATAACTGTTTTGCTTTTGAAATAACTGTTTTGTTTTTATTATTGAAACTTAATTTGTTTGCAGTTATTTTAAGCAATGTTTATTCAAGAGTAAAATAAATTGTTGTCTAACTTATATATAAAATTTTAACAGCTATAGCTCTAATATTAATTTAAAGGCTATATAACCGAATCAATAAAAAAAAAATACTTTTAAAATTTGTGTGTATATTTTAAACAAGCTAATATTTTATTTTAACACGAAATTGTTTGATTAACAAAGTAAATATCCATTGGATTATTAAATAAAGTTATTTTTGATAAGCAATGATTTGAGAAAATTTGTACAAGTTTAGAAAAATGATATGAGTAAACAATGCACTTAGTACTTACTTATATGTGGGTTTATAGTGAAAAGATCAAAATTTTAAGTGGGCATGGTTTTCTAGTTCCAAGATCAGTGGTTTGTCGCTTGCTAGGATTTGCTGCATCAATTGATTTGTAGGAGTTTTGCTACCAAGTAACACTTCTCTTACTGATGATAATGATTATAATCATATTACAATTGTGTATCATCTGCATGGCATATCAACACTTTTCTTACGAAATACAAGAAAACTTTATTGTATTTACGTTTAATTATTTATAATAAGTTATTAACGAAAAAGAAGTCAAGTAACATTAGACAAAACATAACATGATCACCATTTCTTTTGCTTACTCATACTTGTTATTAAAACAGGCAAAACTCTCCATACAGTAGTGCCACTCAGTGCGAGCCAGAATAGTCAATGGATGCCAGAAGGCCTGTGCATAAAATCCTTATTTAGTGCCTACTCATCCAATATCTCCAAATTAGTTTCTAGCTTGTGGCTTTCATTAGTGAGGAGCTTTAGATCCTAAGATCTAGGTGCAGTGCTCTCAGATCCAAGGCTTCTCACTGATGAAAGCCACAAGCTAAAAACTAGTCTGGGGATATTAGATGAATAGGCACTAGATAGGGATTTTATGCACAAGCTTTCTGAAATCCATTGATTACTCTGGCTTGCACTGAATGGCACTACTTTATGGAGAGTTTTTCCTGTTTTAATAATAGCTATGAGTGAGCATAAGAAATGATGATGATGTGATGTTTAGTGCTTTAATGCCAATTCTTTCTAATAGAATACTGGTGGTTATGGTTATTAAAGAACCAAAAACATCAAAATGTATGGGTACTGAACTGAGTTCAGACCTATATGACTATATAAGCTAATGAGCTTAGATTGAAAATATTATTGTGTTTTCAATTTTAGACTCATAGTTATGTGGAGATAAAAGGTGGCTGCTGGAGGGTTGCATTAGATTTTAAGATCTAGGTGCAGTGCTCTTAGAACCAAAGCTCCTCACTAACAAAAGCCACAAGCTAAAAATTAGTCTAAAGATATTGGTAGAGTAGGCACTAAATAGGGATTTTATGCACAGACCTTCAGGTATCCATTGATACTCTAGCTTGCACTGAGTAGCACTACTGTATGAAGAGTTTTTGCCAGTTTTAATAACAGTTATGAGCAAGCATAAGAAATTGTGATCACGTGATATTTAGTGGTTTAATACCAATCCTGCCTAATAGGATAGTGGTGGCTATAATTATTAAAGAACCAAAAACACCAAAATGTATGGATACTGAACTGAGTTCAGATCTATATGATAAGCTTGGATTGAAAATATTATTTTTTCAATTTTAAGCTCATAGTTTTGAAGTTAAGTAGAGGTAAAAAGTGGCTGCTGGAGGGTTGTATTAGACCCTAAGATCTAGGTGCAGTGCTCTAAAGTCCAAAGCTTCTTACTGATAAAAACTTGTCTAGAAATATTGGATGAGTAGACAATAGATAGGGATTTTATTCACAAGCCTTCTGGCATTCACTGAGTGGCACTATGGTATGGAGAGTTTTTCCTGTTTTAATAACATCAGACTACTAATATTAAGAACAATATAGCTGAAAATAAAAAGATAGATCAAATAATATTAGGTCATAAATGTAGACATCAATCACTGAGAAAAAAAAAGTCAAGTGATGGTAACTAATATGATGGTCAAGTACTAAGAAGGAAAAAAGAGATGTTAAACTACTAAAGTGATTAGCATGTTCAAAAAGAAAATTAAATGATTTTAATGTCAGTAATTAGAGACAGATTTTAACAATAATTTAATTATCTGAAGTTTCTAACATTTTGTTTTTAATTTTTTTAGAAAATCAATTAAGAAATCTTTTGTTCAATGCCAAACAATCTTTTCATTGATTCAAACTTTTCAAGATAGTAATTTTCCTTTTATAAATATGGCTGAAATGTGAGAGATGAAAAATAAAAAGTTTAATTTTCCAAGCAATAAAAACATTGTTTAGTTTAAGATAGACACTAGTGAAAGCTGTATTATAAGTCAATCTTTTTTTTTTTTACAATGAGTGCACTGATAATTATCTGATGAATCTAGAAACATCATTTTCTTTCCAAGAAATAAATAAGTAAATATCTATTTACTAACCATTGTTGGAATGATTACCTAAAAAAAAATACTGATATTTTAGTGAATATTCTTGGCTGTCTGAAAAGTCAACTCAGAATTTGAGCCTTAAACTATGGGCATAAAATATCAATTGCCATGAGAATTTTTTTTCCCAAAATTAATGATTTTCTATTTTATTTTTCTGAATGTTAATATCTCTAATTAATCATGGCTACGCACTGTGTGCTTTAGTGTAGTTTTCAGACTCTGAATTATAACATAGACTGATCCAATTCTGTTATTTCTGATGCTTGAAGTTCTTATGACCTCCCAAGCAATAAACTCATTTGATTTTTTTTACTTATGGTTATATACTTTCATCCTCTTTTGCCTACATTTTTGATCTTATTTCTCATGTAAAATATAATTCAGAGAATAAATTTAATTTTTAAATAAAAGTATCAAATAGTAATAAACTATTATATGATTTATAAAATAATAAATATAATTAACTTGGTTCTTTATCATAGTTCAGCATCAACTATTCTATTGGGCGATTTTAATCTTCCTTATCACACATTTGACAGAAAATATTTACATTTAATTATCCACGTGTTCACACATAGGTTACGACGAGTGCTTAATCCAACCAGATAAGAAAAATCTGGTCTAGTCCATTTCTGAAGGCAAGGTCAGATATGACAGTATCTTTCTACACAAAACAGTATTCTTCACTTATAGATTTGATTTATTACTCTCCTGACATACATTTCAAGATTGAAACATCTCTAAAACATGTTTTTTTCTCTGATCACCTAGCTTTAAAAATTTTGCTTTGCATAAATGGGCCAATTAATATTATTGATGGTCTTCCAAGAACATCAAGACTAATTAATAAATTTACAACTCCCGAGGCTGTCTTTTCTGAGGCCTACATTTATTTTCACAAGGCAAATATCCTATCTCGGCCACCGATTGATGCCTGGTTTACTTTTACTGAAATTCTAAGAGCCATAACCAATTATTTTTGTAGAAAACAAAATGGACCATGTAAAATGCTAAAAGAAATGGATTCTCTGTCTGCCATAATGAATTCAATGCCCTCTACGACACTTAATATTAATAAAATACTTCAAATTAAAATTAAATATAAAGAATTACAAATGGCACTAGCTGAAAATATTTCTATTAAGAGATCTAAAGTTTTTCTAGCCAGTAGACATGCCTGGACTAAAAGTTATATTCGTTGGGCATTAGGATCAAAACCAAAACTTATTACACCTTTATCCATTTTAGACAATGGAGCCAATTATGTTGGTTCTTCAATGCTAATGATTATTAGGAATTTCTTCTTCAATAAACTTTGTACAACATCCGGCAATCAAATTAGAACCATATTCAACAATAGTCAAAAAAATGATCATGAAATAACTGAGCAATTAATTTTAAACAAATTAAATTCACTTCCTGAAAAAACACATCCTGGCTCTCATGGCCTCCCAAAATTTGTACTATCACATTTGGCTCACTTTACTGTTCCAATTATAAAAGGTGTCATTGACGTCATAGCCTCAAGTTGTCAAGACATACCTGGCCTCTACCCTATTTCATTGGTGCCTTTTTTAAAAAAGAAAGGTCTTCCCTCTATTACATCAAATATAAGACCTATCTCTATGACTCCTCTTCTTATTAAAATCATAGAAGGGCTGATTAAAGACAAGATTCAACAAAACATTTTAGATAATATTTCTTCTACTCAATATGCAAAGAAAGGTTCATCCACAATGCATGCAATTTGCCTTTTCAAAATTTTAACAGAATACATTAGAATTAAGAGAAAATCAAAGCCAATAGCTGTACAACTAGATATTATAGCAGCATTTGATTCAGTAAGAATTGAAATATTAATGAAAACACTACAACAATATGGAATTCCCTCCATCTATCTTACTATGATAGAGAATCTTCTATTTAATAGAGAAATTTTCATTACACTCAATGGTAGAATTGCACCTGGCTTTAAACCATCAATTTCTATTCCTCAGGGCTCACCCTTGAGTGCACTTTTATTCATTGCTTATATTAACCCCCTTCTCATAGAAATGGAAACAAAACTTCCTGGAGTTTTTGTTCCTTTTCTAAACAAAGAAATAAAACATCTTGAATATATGGATGATATTGTTGTAATGCTGCCATCAGCTAAACACCTACCAGAACTTGAACAAATCCTTAAAAAGTTTTCATCGGAATACAAATTAAATTTTAATCTAGAGAAATCTGCAGTTTGGAAATTTCATTCAGGAAAAAATGTCCCTGCGTGTTTCTCATTAAAACCTCAACCTTTTTTAGGTATACCACTGTACCTTTCACCAAACAAAATGAGAAAAATGTTACAAGACAAACTGATTATATCAACAAAAAAAATAATAGATTCTCTAAAAAGCATTTACTTATCTTTATATGATAAAGTTCTCTTACTAAATTCTCTTGTTTTCAGCAGAATTAATTATTATTTACCGATTTTAAACCCTACTAAAAAATTTACTTCGCAAATTAACTCATTGTGCTCTGGCCTCCTTTGGAAAAAAAAAAAGTGGTCTGTATCAGTATACGTAAAATGCAAAATCCAAAAATACTTAATGGCCTAGGTTTACTTTCAATTAATACATTATTAATTAAAAATATAGTTAATTTATTCTACTATATCAAGATTGAATTCAATTACCAAAACATTATTGACACAATCATTCCCACAGATACGCCTCCCCGAATATTAAAAAAAATTGGCTACAACTTCTCATCTCACTTATTGATAAACAAATGGATTTAAATGAAATTCTTTTTAATAATAAGCACACATATTGGGACACGTTTAAAATGATAAATCCTCAGCTGATATGCCCTCCTAGTTATCTTGAAGTGACTAATATCAATCTTTTTAATAAAATGAGAAAATGGTATTTAATGCCTAAATATATTGATTTTATCATTAAAATAAATCTATCTTCACTTCCTACCAACGATTTCCTTGTTTCAAATAGAGGATTTAAAAGGATTGATTCCTTATGTATTTTGTGTAAAAAAAGATAGTGAAACATTTGATCATATTCTTGTTTCTTGCTCGGGACTAAGAGAAGCAAAATATATAATTCAAAATTATTTCAATAATTACAATCCAGAACTCTTTGATATCATTCATAATATTAAAATGGGTAATTTCTGCAATATCAGAAGATGCATATTTATTTACCATGTAATATGGTTACTTAGATGTCATATAGTTATAACCAATTCTCCATTGGACTCACAACTTTTTATTAGAGATACATTTAATTCTATTCGAAAAAAAGATAAGCTTCTTGCACCCAAAGAAATCTATCTATCCACATGGACTGGTTCTTAGTACAAGAAATTCAGGAAGTTATTAGTAAAAATGTAAATTTATACTAGATTTTTTTTGTTGTCTAGAGAAATTCATTTGTAACACTTTATATAAAATAAAGTCTATATTTTTTTAGAAAAAAAACTATTATATGATGATCAGATGTATAGCCTGATGGTAAAAAAAATATTTTAGGTCTTTGAAGGGACTCTAAAGAAGAATTCATTTTATGGTGAGCTTCTTTTTTATTTTTGTATATATTTTATTTTTAAGTCATAGCTATAAATTTCACTTTTTGTTGTATGTAAAAATAGTGAAAAATTTAGGGTATTGTGTAATATAAATAGGCAGTAATAATTAGGAAAAAAAACATGTCTATCTCAAACCTGCAATTTATAACAGCAACAAGTTACCTAATTTGTAGAATAAACATACAATAGTCAAAATTAGATCATATCACAAGTAAGAGAAAGTAAAAAAAAAATTCTATTCTTTCAAGCAATGTTAGGGCTTTTTCAATGTATTTAATTATTTATATTTATAAAGTAAAATAAAAATAATTGGAATGATAAATTCTTCTGCAATTATGTTCTTATTTTGAGGTTTGAAAGTAACAGGTTGAACTTCAATCCAGAAATTTAACTTTTGCATCAATCACTATATTACTGTGCTAACTGCACAAAACAAATGAAATAACTGAATTATAAACAGCAAAAGTACAGACTGAATGTTGGCTTAAAAATATTTAGCTTTTAAATTCATCACTCTACCATTATTGACATAAATCTTGTAAAGCAAAATTTTAATTATGTGGAAAGTCATGTGCCATTTTAGTACCAGATATTATAGATTGAGTTTCAACCAGAAATTATTTAGCTTCTGGATTGACCTCTAAAGCACTGCACTAAAATATACAGGGACTAAGTATTAAAACACAGTACATAAATAAAATATGACTGTAACATCGTTAAAGCACCATATAAGTAATTACAATCGCATAATGATTAAATAAGCTATCATATAAAGAAAATCCAATATTCTTTAATTATAAATGAATAAAGGGTGGTAATGGCTAATTAGTAATATCCCACCTAGCTCTCTAATAAAAACATTGAATTTATTAATATGAACTAATGATATCAAAACTAATTTAGTACCATATTACATGTCATGGTTATTAAAAACTAATAACTACTCAATCAACTCTTCTCTAGCTTATTTTAATTGATTCTAGAGATTGCTTTCTTTCAATTTTAGCAACACAATATAATCAATAAATAAAATCAATAGGCACAAAATATTTTATTCATCCAGTAAAAATTTAATTACAGAGCCATTTAATGCCCAATACTTTCAATGTAAC
The DNA here is from genome assembly GCA_028023455.1 of Epiperipatus broadwayi. NCBI lineage: Eukaryota > Metazoa > Onychophora > Udeonychophora > Euonychophora > Peripatidae > Epiperipatus > Epiperipatus broadwayi. The sequence continues at coordinate 2,622,840 of JAQFVV010000003.1, forward strand.
TGTTAGAAGAGGTGTATTGTAATCATCTAATTATTATTGGTTTTAATTAATAATTGTTATGACTACACTAATGTGTATCTCACTTTGAATATTTTTCCTGGTCACATTAACTATAAAGAAAACAATGATTATTTCAATAAAATGGAGTATTATTACCATTAGCAATAGTATTGGCAGTATTATCAAATTCATCTCCTTTTATTGGTTGTCAATTCTTTTACAAATTTTTTTATTAAAAATTAGAAGGCACTGCATCATTAAAAAAATGTATAGCAAACTATGAAACAAATTAAATTTGCCATTAATTCAAGATATAGTTTCACTACTTAATACAGATTTATTTCTTTTTGAATATTCAAGCAAGAAAGAAATCTTTTGAACGTCTATAGAATTAGGGTACAGTAAGTTTTGAGTTTTTTGCAATTGCCCCAAATAAATTTATTTTTCAGTTTCAAAAATAAAACTAGTTGAGTTTGATTTTCCTAGATGATTCTATAATCTTATCTACAGATTAGAATCACTCCAGGTCATTGTTATCTGCTTAGGTTTAAAAATTAAAAGACATTTGATTTATATATTTTGGGGCAAACACAAAAAGTGAACCATTTAATTAATGACTGTCTAATGTATGGATAAAATGACAAAATAAAAAGCCTTTATAAAGTCTTTAGAATCTCTGTTTGGAATTTATATAAATTTCTCAATTGTGTTTGCAAATAATTTACTTTCTTAAAAAAAGAAATCCATATCTAATAAATAAACACAGATTGGAAATTAATTTTAAAGATAATAGTAGAAGCTTCAGAAAATATAAGGAGCTTTCGTCTTATATTGTATGTCTATAACAAATGACCAGCATTTAAAAAATCATAATAAAAGATATAAAAAAAATTCAAATATATGATATTAAAACTAAAAGCAGGCATTATTTGTTCAAGATATAAAATACTGCTTGATTTCTTGTAAAGGTGGATATTAAATTAAGTAAAATACATTATGGATAAAACTGCATTGTTTTGAGCTTTTCTTTTTGGTTAAAAGTTATGATCAGGGCCAGATTTAAAGGTATAGACTTAAGTCATATAAGAAATCTCTTCTGAAATATCACTTATTTTAACAAATAAAATTCCCAAAGTACTTATTTTTGCAAATAGAGAGTGAAATCTAATCCATATCTGTTTACTAGTATAATAAAATAAAACATCATATGATTTTCTCATCTTATTTTGAATACATACATAGCTTATGTAATCAATGGATTCTAGATAACAGAGCCCAAATACACAAACTTGTTTTTGAATATACATCTTCATCAGTGATGAGCATTAAACATGAACATTACTCATCTTAGCTTGAATTCAAAACTGTAACATTTTTTTAATATTCATCATTAAATTTGGTATTATGAATGTGTGCATTCAAATCCAATGCCTTTTATTGAAAAATATTAATTATCAAAAATTAATCTGACTGATTTTCACTAGCATCTAATGCAATTGATTAATCAATCTTACAATAGATGTTTGGACTATAATAATAGAATATATTAGTGTTCCTAATGTGGAAGACAATTCTGTTATAAAATTTACATTTTGACTTTTGCATTAAGCACAAATACTTATAATAAAGTTATGTTATTTTGGATATAGTAAGATCCAATTTATTGCAAACATGGATTATAAAAGAGATGTGGATAATCATTTACAAAGTGGATGAAATCATTTTGTCATTAAAATGGATCTAAAGATCCAAGTAAAAAGTAGAAAATTATACAGATATAAAAATGATTAGTCATCAGAATTCAAAAGAGACTTGACATTATAGTAGAGTGTGAGAGAATGGACATAGATTTTTTTTAACAATTTTTCAAATAAGATCAGATATCAAGTGACAGTGATGTTACATGCTACCCCTGCTAAGCTTTTATTTTTAAAAAAAAACATTATACAATTCTTCTAGATTGCATTTCATATTAATATTTACAGCAACAATATACAAGATCATTTTGGTAAATCCAGTAATGTAAAACTAAAATTGTTAGAGTCCATTGATTGTTAACATTTACATAAATAGATCTAAAATGAATTGGTAATGTGAACATTATTGCTTTAATGCATGAGATGGCATTATGGTTTTACCTCATCATTTGATACTAAAATAGAACAATAATATCATCATCATTTTTATTTATTATTAATGTATTTTAGGATAAAGACATTCTTGAAGTTTTTAACATTTACTTGATCATTTTTGGTTTTCCCTTTAACCCCCACAGCATGTCCAATATACCTTCATTTCACTTTTTTAATTGTCTTAATAATATATCTTGATATCTGTTAATTCCTTCCCTTTCTGATTAATTCTAACAAATATATTTCCATAATTTGCTGTCTCTTCAGCAGTCTTTGCATTATTCTGCTTTAAAACATTCTTCCAATTTCCAGATCCATAAGTCAATCATATAATAAGTTAATGCTTTTAATTATTAGGCAATTGGTGAGAATAGCAATACTTTAACAGCTTTTGATAAAAAATAGGTTAGTTTGTTTGTTTTTTAATGATGTAAAATATAGCTTTATATGGAACAGAATCACAAAAAATTATTAAAAGCAAAAAAAAAAAAAAGATTAGAAAGTTTTCAAATGAGACTTTGATGGAAAATAAGTAAAAGAAATCGAAGTATATGTTAGCAATATTGAAATGATGCAAAATTTATTTTAAAAAAATGTGAACTAAAGAGTTAATGATTGAGAGTAAGAGAAAGTTATGCAAAACAAAAGAACTTGATTATTTTATATATTTATTATATGATTAGTTAAGTGTTGTGATTGTTTAAGTGACAGTCTGAATGCTATAGTTTTGCTATTAATTGATAACCGAGTGATAAGAGTATCAGACATCAGATTTCAGTATGAGAAGGTTTAAAAAATAACATAAAAGTTTTTGTAAATATAGAGAATTTGAACTCAGACTTTCAAGTATACTTCAACTATCCACACTATCTCATACTACCGATACCCATGACCACACACATGCAGAAAAGGTAAATAATCAGCTTTTGCTAAAATAATGTGCGGAATCTATCTTTTAGCAGATAATGAACGAGAATGATAAGTGGTAATAGCTTGCGAAGCTTTTCGCAGTAGTATAGTGGAGTTAAAAGTCTCTAAATCAAAGCTTAATTCTTTAATGCTTGATTTATCACATGACCTACCAAGAGTTTGATCATTTGATAATTATTATAGTGATAATGAAGATGATAATAATAATTAGAATGACATTAAACATAATTACAACAACAATCTAACAATAAAATATGATACTTATATCGATAAAAACTGTAATAATATTGATAAGTACAGTAATTAAAATTATAATATCGATAAAAATTGTAATGATATTGATGAATACAATAATAAAAATTATAATACTAATAATTAAATTAACCAAATAATCACTTAAATATACAGTTAATGATAGGATAAAGACTAGAAAATCAGAAGTATAATACCAATTCTAAAGTATACATTTATTTTAACTGTAATATAATAAAAAAAATACTTTTTTCTCAACAGGAAAAAAAACAGAATAAGCTTTTTTTCACTTTTATATGCTAACAGAAAAACTTACTTGGATAGTTAGTTAAACGCCTATTCCCGAAAATTAAGATGAGGGAAAAGTGGGAATGGGTTTTATTTTAACAAAAAGCGCAGTAAAAAATTGATTTTCTTTTTTCCGCCTATTATGTAACGAGATATAGGACAGAAAATTCCAGTAATAAATACAAAGAACGTTTTAACCCTGTTTAACAAAGTATTTTTGAGGAGGAAAAGTTTTGTTGGTGAAAGAACAAATAAAATGATGATCAATTAATACTTAGATGAAATAAATTTCATAACAGATTTAAAACTTCTCTAATAGGGCGGCTGTGAGATGCACTGACTCAATGGCAGAGCATGTTCTAAAAATATAAATAAATGGATTAGTGACTTTTTTTTAATATATTATTTTTTAAATTATTTCCAACCCACATTTGAAATTTTGAAAAAATATAATGATTTAATTCTGCATCTAAGAATAAAAAAGAACTAACTATATAAACGAATGCTTTTGACAAGATTATTAAAATACTGCATTTAAAAAAGAAATGGTTTTAATTAATATAATTTTCCAGTTTCACTTCTAGTTAGGAAAGATGTGGTTTGGATATGAAATATAGAAAACATTGCAAATAATGCAAAACATGGAAAAATATGTTGGAAATAACAAAGGGGATTGAAATAAATTAATGAATTCAAATCCAAATTAGCACCACATTAGTAAAAAGTGATACTAATTCTTGACATGAAATTCCATTTGAAATAAAATTCTGAGTTCAAAATTTTGTTGTTTTTTTTTTAAGATAGCAGACAGTGTGTGCTATTTTATAATTGTTTATTAAAAACTAATGAGTATTCTATACACATATTTATAAACATATTTTTTTACTTCATCTCTACATATGTGGTTGCTTATTGTTAATATCTATAACCCAAACAAATTTATTTATTTATTTTGCTAAACAAAATTATTTTTGACAGCTTAACTATTAATAGATTATTGTAAAAGAGCCTGCAGAGAGATTCCAAACAAGAAATAGATTCACCAGTAACTTTATTAAGTCCATTTTTCCACCGCATCTATAGATTTGGGAGTCATTAGATATTTGGTTCATAGTTTGCGTTTGCCCATATTTATATAAATTAATGACTGATAAATTTCATTCATAAAGCAGATGATCAAAATGGTCACAGGCTGTCCTGAATCTGTTGTTAAGAATCCAGTTGCATCTAGGAAGATCAAATTCATATAGCTATATTATTGGATATGGAAAAAAAAAATTGTTTGGAACATAAGAATTCCATTTTTTTTTCACAATTTTTCAATTGTAGATTTTAGTTGAACAGTTAAAAAGAGTATTTTGATTTTAAATAAATCTTAGGTAGTGTAACTACATTTTGAATTATTGTACAATCCAATCTGCTTTAATAGATTTTTATGCATAATTTATGAAACAACTTCTGATATTTTAAAATAGGAAGCCATTGCAAAGAATAGACTTGATTATATACATAATAATTTTTATACTAGTAAATAATTGAATATCCAAAAATTTAGTCTGGAAACTTTTTCTCCAAACAGGGGCATATTATTGATCAACATAATAAGCTAGGCTAAAAATTTGCATCACAAGCTCAAGAAATACTAAATAGCTTTCCAAGGAGATTATTACTGGAAATTAATTTTGACCTAACATTAGCTAAATGAGAAAAATTAGTTACATTATGATCTAAGGTTACTCCTAAATAGCATGGAATAGAATTGTGTTTCAGAGTATTACTGCAGACAGTTATATTCAGATTATGATATGATTTTCTACTGTTTAAATGAAAGTTTGAGTATATTATCTCCATTGATTAGAAATAAGACCCCAGTCTTTGAAAAAGATTTCCAGTTTTTTAATATCCTTGCTGGGGGACTTTTCTACTTTAAGTAAAGGAGCTCTTTTGCAAAATCAAAGCAATAGCAGCAGCTTAAATTAATTTCTTGCATTTTAAAAAAATTACTGATGAATATATTAAATAATGTAAATAAGAGAACTGAACTTTATGGAAAACTATTTCATAGAATTTTGTATCTATCATTTAGTGTCACTTGAATTTTTCTATTGGAGAGTGTTTTGCAAATAAATTATGAATTTCCAAATAAAATCATGAGCTAAGGTTAGATCAATAAAGATTATACTAGTTTCTTAAAGATTAAACTTGTTCATAGCAGCATCTTTCTGAAAAAAATTAGCATTTTTCTGTAGAGAAACAACAATGAAAATGTCCGTATTTACTAGGCTAGTGAAATACTGAATGATGAGGATTTTATTGTTTTCTTCTTTTATCCTCTAACTAAGAATATGTAGATATTAAATTTATTAAGGAATAACTGTGTAAATAGTTAAATTGCTCATAGTCTGTCTTGAGTTATAAAAATCTTCCCCTTAATTACTAAAGAGAGTGAAATAAAAATTTAGCTGTTAAGCATTGTTGACTGTGCATATTTAGGAACTTAGCTTTCTCAGATATTCATTATATCATGGCTAAGTGAGTTCTAGACTTTCATGTCTAAACAAAAAAGTGTTAATTAAAACCATTGTCTTTATTTTTTTAATATTTTCTTATATAAATATAAACGAAAATATAATTACTTATCTAGATCACTGCTTTTAATATTTCAATTAGATGATTGGTTGTCATCAGAAAATATAGCAATAATTCTGCTTTGTTTTTTTTTATTTCCTTTAGTTAAATTATATATTTCCTCTTGTTTTCATAAATATTAAATCAATCATATAATTTATTTTAAACCTAATTTAAATTGATTGATATTATTTATTGACATGTCTGAGAGATTTTTTAATTCATACATGGCCAATTCCAATTCATATATATATATATATATATATATATATATATATATATATATACATCACAATAATCTTGTACACAAGTCACTTGTGTTGCTACCTAGTATTATAAAGTATAAATTACAAGCAGATAAATTATATATTTAGTTTGTGATATTTGTTAATAAAGAGGTATGTCTAGCATTAAGAATGGTATATAGATATAATTCCCTGTTTGTAGACCTAAGCTTCTGATGACAACATTTTAGTTAAGTACCTATGACAGCAGATCACTTTTAATTGAAGGAAATTGTACAAATTGGTCAATGTTGGATTTTGTGAATTTATAAATGGATTTGTGCTTTACTACAAAGGAAGACAATACTTAGAAGCTTAAGTGGAGAGAGATACATTATAAATAAAAAATAAAAAAAGATAATTGTCAGACTATTTGAATATCAGACAGAATGGCATGATTATTATTAAAATCAATGGAAAATTCTAAATACAGATACTTCAGATTTAAGTATCAATAAATTCTTATTGTGATGGGGTAGAAAACTTTTACACTGATGTACAATATGCTTTTGATCAGATCGAACAATATTTTTAAATCATCATGGTAGACTTTAATGCTAGCATTTGCAAACAATTGAAAGACAAAAGTGTTATGGGTAAATTTGATTGTAGTGATAGAAACAAAAAAAAGAACACATCTTTGATGAATTTTCAAAAAAAAAAACAGAATATTATAAATTCTTTCTTTGAATAAGTGTTAAATGAAAATGGATGTGGAAGCATTTAAATGAAGTTCAATAGAATTGTATTATATTTTGATTAACAGAAAATATGTATTTTAAGATTATAATGTTTTAATAGATTCAGCGCAGGAATTGAAATATAAAATAAGTGTTAATGCAAAACTAGAGAAATTAAAACTATTAAAAAACATTATTAATAGTGGATATTTCTAATCATCAAAAACATTCCACTGAATTTAAAGTAGACCTTCTAAATCATATAAAAATATTAACTAACTTTGAAGATGTTTGGATTTGACTGAGATCAATAAAACACTAACTTATATTTCATTAAATACTATAAGAAAGGTAGTTAGATAAGACAAAAAAATTATCAGTAAATTGTCTTCTGAAACAAGTCCAATGTATGAAGAAAAAAAAGAAATATAAAAAAAAAATTAACGATCATAATTGAATATTTAAAGTTTGTAAAATACTATGCAAAAAATATATATAATTGTGAATTGGAAAAAATGTAAGCAACATCTTGGTATTGGAAGGAAAGTTATTTCTGCGATAGAATAAAAGATGGAATTATTATTCAAAAAAAAAATGATATAAAATGTTGTGGAAGAGGTCTATAAAAAATTATATAGTAATAAAAAATAAAATAAAAAGTATCTCATACAGCTATTATATCTTTCTTAATTAGCCATCATTTTAAATAAGAAGGCATGCAATCAAATCTATGAGGAAAAAAAAGCTTCAAGAAATAATGGAATCATTAGTGATGGAATTATTATTGACATGTTTAAAAAAGTTTAAATCAAAATGATGTATCAGATGATTGAAAAAATATGGTAGTAATGTGATATTTAAGAAAGGTGATAAAAAAGATATTAAAAATTACAGACCTATCAGTTTCCTATCAATTCTATACAAAATGTTTATCAAGATAATTACAGTTTCTCTATAGAAAATTTGGGATTCCAATCAATCAAAATAGCAAGTTGGATTTAAAATTGGTTTTAACAATGTGAATCACAAACAAATATTGAAGCAGGCAATCTTAGCTTAAGATTGTGCTTCATGGTTCCATCTACTAACCTGTATTCAAACCTTATATCCCATCCTGCTTCTTTTGTCATATATATATATATTATGTATATATTTGAGATGCGCGCCTAAGTTATAAAATTTTAATGTTTCAATAACATTTTTTTAAAATTATTATTAATTCTTTCTTATTAATTATTAGTTCTTTTTTTCATTAAAGTACATAGGCGTGGCTCAAATATATATATTTATATATAGGAGCAAAATACTAACAAAGTGTTGATTTTTTAAAATATTTTATTATATGTCATTTCTACAACTTTTAATTTTAAAATACTTTTTTTCCTATTAAACTATATTTTATAAAATCCAATATAGAATATGTACTGTTAATTGCCCAAAAATAATTAAAGGGTTGGAAACACTATTGGTTTAATCTGGGGAAGGTATTTTTAATTAAAGTTTTTACTTAAAATGAAATGGGGATTAAGATTAAAGATTTCCTTTTGTTATAAACATATTTCTCAAATCTATTTCTAATCTGAAAATAGATTTGAATTTATTTTTGGACATTATCTAACAGTTGCATCTTTCAAAAACAATGAACTAAGTAATTAAAAGCATTCCAGAAATACCTGGGCAAAGTATAAAATGGCTGGTTTTTAAATCACCAATAGATTAGCTACTATTGAAAGAACTACAGTGAACATAACCTATGCTGGTGTGAAAGTTAAAAAAATAATGATGTAGTAGTAAGTCCACCACCCTTCTCAGCCCTGTTGGGTCATCATCTGCTGCTGCCCTTATATCATGCTCCCTAGAATGAAGTAAAGACCTGATAGAGAATCATAGAATGCTGAATAAAAGCTTGCTGTTATTTAATAATCAATTCCCATGCATGAGCAGACTTTTAAATATGAACTCTTAAAATGGTGCAAGGTAAATTTTCAAGCTGCAAGTAAAGCTAGTCTAACTAATCTCAATCTCTATTATCAAGACTTCTCCTAATGTATTATTTAACTTTATTTCTAATATAATATGTAAATTGCTCTTAAATTATTTCTATAAATTTAATCTCTCTCATATGCTCTAACTTTTTTTAACCTTGGTGTGGTCATTTATTTATTACTTGATTTTATATGTGTGCTTTTATTATTAATATGCCAACCTCAAGCAAACTGGTGAGCTTAATTTATAATGATCTTTTCTGTCTTTTTTTAAAGTAAATCTTCATGAAGCAAGGTTATTAATGTCCCTATTTAAAACATAATGCATTATTAATTAATACATTTGCCAAATTGTTTTTCTTTTTTGAATCAACATTTTAGATTCATTTTTAGTATAACAATTTGTTATTTGTTTAATTCTGGATTTTCTACCCAGGGTGAATCCAGAACTCAAGTTAATTAACGCTTTGAAACCTTATTTATTTTATAAACATTATTCAATTCTGAAAAGGTGACCGATTGTTTTCTAAATAACTGCTGGTTTTTTTTATTTACTGTTAAAATATCAAATACAGTACTTATATATTCCAGTTATTGTAAAATCAATGAAGGTGGGATTTATTTATTTTAAATAACAGAAAAGAGAAGGGGGGTAAATCTTAATGTTTTTTTTATTAAATAAAACCTTCATGTATATTTTATTAAATGAAATATATATATATTTATAATTGAAATAATATTTTTAAACGGTTTATAAACAATTCAAACAATCTTTAAATCCGCAAAAGTACTTTCGGTTACTTTCAAACCTGCCTCAACTGCTATTAAATTCAAAAACTAAAAGCGGAAGCAAACGTCATCAATTCAAATTCCACGAATCTCGTATTTTAATGTTAGAAGCTTGTCGATTTATCAAATGTGTTTTATTCCTGTTTATAAAAATTGCCTTTTTAATTTTTCTTTTACTATGGTTTCTCTCTTCATGAAGAATTTTCACATTTTCAAAATTAAATTTAAATATGTTTACTGTTTTTTCATGATCAAAGAAAGAAGAAGATATTAAATCACCATTATTTTTATTTTTTACACCTTATATAACAATTCGTGTTCCTTCAATCTTTTCTCAATGTTGCACCTAGATTCACCTATATATGATAGCATACAATCACAAAAAATTTGATATATGACATTACTTTTTTGCTTGATAGGTATGACATCCTTAGAATTATTAACTAATTTGTTAATATTTTTGATATCATAATATGAAAATGATTAATTACAGATGAAAATGATATTATTGCTTCATTGGATGTTACAGAAATGTATGGATCTATTGATAGAATGAATTCCATAAAAATAATTGAACATGCATTAAAAAATAAAAATATTTGTAAATATATGATAAAATTTATCATTGAATGATAACATTGTTGCATCTTTTGAAGGTCAATATTATAAAATGACCAAAGGTTGGCCTATGGGATTGCTCTGTAGTTGCACAAGTTTGCAATTTCGTTTTATCTACATATGAGAGTAATATTTTAAATATGTGTATTTTTGGAGATATTAAAATTTACAAAAGATATGTGGATGATGTTTTTGTCTGTGGAAACATTAATAGTATAAATTTGCTTATAGAGGAATTAAATAAATTGAATGGCTTGAAATGGACTATTGAAAAAGAACAGGATTATAAGATTAACTATTTAGATTTAATGATCACAAGAGATAACAGTATATTAAATTATAAACTAATAATTAAGCCATTGCAAAAAAGAGGATATATAAATTTTAAATCAAAAGTACCAATGATGCATAAGATGGCAAGTTTTAAATCTTTTTGTTTCAAATGAAAAATTATGTCGTTACTCAAAGTGATAAATTGAAAAATATTGAGATATTTGCCAAGGAATTGCTTGATGTTGGTTATAAAATGGAACAAATAAACAATACTTTAAGTCAATTTAAAAAAAATTATAATTTAAAAGAAATGAAGATTAATAATAAAAAATGGATATCTATTCCATTTATTTCAAATCCACAAGTAAAATTTTTAAGGATTTATATAAGAATGTATTTAATGTTTCATTCTACTGCTCCAAACAATATTAACAAATTAGTTAATAATTCTAAGGATGTCATACCTATCAAGCAAAAAGTAATGTCATATATCAAATTTTTTGTGATTGTATGCTATCATATATAGGTGAATTTAGGTGCAACATTGAGAAAAGATTGAAGGAACACAAATTGTTATATAAGCGTGTAAAAAATAAAAATAATGGTGATTTAATATCTTCTTCAGTTTTCTTTGATCATGAAAAAACATGTAAACATAAATTTAAATTTAATTTTGAAAATGTGAAAATTCTTCATGAAGAGAGAAACCATAGTAAAAGAAAAATTAAAGAGGCAATTTTTATAAACAGGAATAAAACACATTTGATAAATCGACAAGCTTCTACATTAAAATACGAGATTCGTGGAATTTGAATTGATGACGTTTGCTTCCGCTTTTAGTTTTTGAATTTAATAGCAGTTGAGGCAGGTTTGAAAGTAACCGAAAGTACTTCTGCGGATTTAAAGATTGTTTGAATTGTTTATAAACCGTTTAAAAATATTATTTCAATTATAATTACAATATTATTTTTAATTAACGGATATTTTTATTTATTTTATATATATATATATATATTTTATTAAATATATATATATATATATATATATATATATTATAGCAGCATAGCATATTATTTATATAAATTATGGCATTCAAACTAGGGTCATTCATTTTAAAGCAGTAAATCTTCTTATTCAATGTCATTAGTGACATTTACTCATACTGTGTTACTGACATTCAGGCTTATCTTCATGTTTATATATATTACGTGCTTCTAGTCTTCTAATCTGGGGGTTGTGACAAGTTCAAACCCATAGATTTCTTCTCAAGCATTGTCCAGAGGATAGTTAATCTTCCCAGGACCATTTATGTCACTATCAGTGATCCCTAAGTCTGGCACATGCTACACCTATCAACTTCACCTTTCATCCAAAAGCATGACTTTTCCTGTTATTTTTAGGCTATTTATGTCAGCACTGAAAACTTCTTTATATTATTATTTCTTTTGCTTCATGACCCAGTTTTAATGCTCTGATATTAAAATTGCACTCTGTGAAAATATATATATAAATGCCAACTATTACTAGTTTTATTAATTGAATTTATTTCAATCTTATATAATCCCACCAGTGTAACTTATTTCTGTGTTTAAGAGTATCTACATGCCTTGGGGAAATATAAAGCTTTCTTCTTACCAGTGCTAATTAACAGAATTTTCATTAAGTATTTTGGCATATAATCAAATGTGTTTTCAAATGTATTTTATTTATTTTCACAACTGTAATGGTATGAAAATAGTTTGTATTATATTTGTAATAAATCTCGGAATGCTCCCCAAAATAATGTTAGTCACCATGTTTCAGAACCATAATCCAAAGCATTAACAGCAATTTTATGTGAATTCTTTCTAATAATCGATTGGCATCTTAATATTGGACCCCCCAAAGATGTGTGTTTATGTATAGTATATATTATTTAATTAATAAAAGAGCATATGAGAAATAATAGTGTAAATGACAATATATAATTATTTATTGTTTGGTAGACCATTTTCTCATTCATGCACATACTAATGTACTTAATTTATAAACTAATTTTTATTATCCAACTTGTCTGAGTAGTTCGAATTCCTCTTTTCTCCACTTCCAAAAGCACAGCCATGCTTATATATTTTTTAGTTTAGTCATAGTAATAGATGTCTCATTGTCTTCTCATGCTTTGCTAGTGGGAGGGATTAAAATTAATTCTCATGTGCCATCACTTTTATGTTATTTATTAGGTGTTAGATCTGGGGCTTAGAGAGTGGGTTCGAATTCAGGCTGGTTTTTGATCTAAATCTCAGGCTTGACTGGGTTTGAAGTACATTTTGTGAGTTCCAGCTCATGTTAGATGGATAAACATGTTTTGACTGGTATAATATTGAGAGAAGTTATAGAAAAGACCAATAAATATAAATCACCATTATGCTTTGGATTTATAAATTATGAAAATACATTTGATCTTATGAGTATTTCTACAATAATTAAAGCATTGAATCATCAAGATGTAGACCCAGGATATTGTCATATTCTGAAGAATATTTATCAAAATGCAAAACAATGATTAGATTATAAGGTGATACTAAGATTAACATTGAATAGGATATACAACAAAATGATTTCATATCTCCAAAACTTTTTACAGCAGTTTTCCAAGAAGTAGCATATAGATTAAAGTGGGAGACTAACAGAGTTTTAAGTTGTGCAGATTTTGCAGAAGATGTAATTGTTTTGGCTAATAATACTTCAGAGCTTCAGGAAATGTTGCAAAAGCTATCAGATGAAAGTAAGAACGTATAACTAAAAATAAATGCTAAAAGGACTAAAATAATGCTTGAATGGATTTTCTCAGAAGAAGACAATAAAAATTGATAATCATAAAAATTAATCCTAAAATTAACCTTGACTGGAATTCTTTTGGCACAAAAAATTTAATATTAAAAGCAAGTATGCTGTGTGTTTGCAAAGGAAGATTTTTAATAGATATGTTTTGCTAGTTTTTACGTATTGATCAGAAACTTAATAGAAGAGTACACTTCAGACAATATAGCAAAGTATAGAATGATGAGTTTATATACAAGTTCTATTTAACTCACAGTCTTTTTCCAAACAGGGAGAGGAATCAGTCTTTATAATTATTACATATATTAAATGCATTTAATTAATAATTTAATTGAATTGGAGTACAGCAAAAATGATAACGAAGATGAGATAAATTTTATTATAGTTGACAATAATTAACATAAAGCAAGACAGGTTATACTTAATTATTGATTAGAATATAGATAATTTGATGCTATCAGGAATTACACAATTGGAAAGTTAATTAAATATAATTCAGTGCCAGTGACTTCATTCAAATGAATCTAGTAACCTTCGTGCTTTGTGAATAGTTGATGTGTATGGCAATTTGATGTCCAATTCTTTTATCATGGTTTGCCAAATGACAGAGGTTATGGAAATAACTAGAGATATATATTAACTACTAGAGCATTAATATTGCTGATATTTAAGCTAAGTAAATTAAAGTTCAAGCAAAAACCATTAAGAGCCAAAAAGTGATGTAAATCATGATCTATTACACCAGAGATTCTCATGGTTTTGGGTAAAATCAAAATATGTATACAATATAAGGGGAATGGATTAAATTAACATGACATAGGATTTGCTATAAGCAAATTACTAAACTTTATTAGGGATTTGGTGATCCAGATGAGAAGTTATTTACTCATGTAAGATGTGTGATTTGTTTGAAACAGAGGATCTTGCTAATGAATTAATTAATTTGAAACATAGGAAGTTCAGAGATAAATAGACTACTCAAAAGTCCTGGTTCCATACCCCAATTGCATATTTGGTGCTTATATCTGACCATTTGGTCTCTGGATGTGAACTGTATCCACTATTATGAGAGCAGCCTATAAACTGTTTCGGTCTTTGCCATTTGCTCATTAGGTTTAGCAAGATAGGAATGTATCTATACATATATCATAAATCCACATCCACAATGCACAAAGACAATATAACATTTATGCTAGAAATAATTGTCTTTGCCTTAAAATAGTTAGTGAATCCTTGTGCTGTTAACATAAGCCCATTCATAAATCACGCATTTAAAGTTAATGCAATAATAAAGAGATTGAATTAATAAACTAATAATCCCATCTAATAAATAATTAATTCACATCATCAATCTGAATTTAATAGTGGGAAGTATATTTTAAGAGGTTAGAAATAATTACAAAGTACAAAATACATCTTCATAACGTATATCTACTGCTAGAATTCCTTTATTAGGTAAAATAAGCTTTAGAAATCATATTTATAGTATTGGCAAACTATAATAATTATTTATTAAATACTAAATTTCAAGCCAATTTGGATCATTGTAAGGATTGTAAGGTGACCACATATTATTACTATTTAATCTAATTTCAAAACAGTGAATATCCTGGCACAAACTTATTATATTTAATATGCTCACTGTCTCATTTGGCATATTATCACATACCTAAGAAAGTAAAATCTTAATAACTAAAACTTATACAACAGCATAGGCATCATTGCAAGCATGAAAGCAAAGATAGGTTACAATTAATAGTATGATCATTAATTTTGTATTTTAGTTTACATAATATAAAATATTTTACAGATATTAAAATTGCCGAAAGACAAGCATCAATTGGCAACTCTACAATTTAACTAGGGTGAAAGGTTTTGTAGATTAAAATTTACTTTGAATATTTGGTTAGATTATATAATAGCTATAGTTTTAGATTTAAAAGTTAAAGTTTATTCCAGAGCTCTTTGTGATGGCATTAGAAATTTTACATTTTATTAGGAATCTTACATTTGACTCATTGGTGGAAGCAGGTATGTTGGTATGATCATTTCTTGGTGGTGGGTAAAGCAGCAATAATTATTCTTAAGATGGGAAGCGCATCTCTCCTGGTGGGAATATCAGTGCAACAGGTTTGTTATAGGAATGTCTTCCATTATTATAGTAGCTGGATGTCTTCAGCATATAGGATGGAGATGGAGATAACCATTCTCCAGGTTTAAAAAACAGCAACCCCCACTTCTCCTACTCATACATTTTAAAAGTGAAATTGGCATGGATTTTGTTGGCAAACACAAAATTTGGCAGTTTTTTTTTTTCACACAGAAAAAGATAGCCTATATCCTCACCTTCCATTACATTATACATTTTAATAACAAATTTTCCCTAGCAAAACAAGCCATTAGCATATTAAGTTTTATAATTTTAAGAACCAAAATAACTCCTGTCTTTTTTGTACAGTTCCTTAGCAAGATGTTTTCAAGAATTTTACATTTTATTTTCATATTAACTTTTTAGTAATTTATAAAGTTGGTTAAAAATTTATCTTAGTGATAAAATATATTTTGACAAATATCTATTGTTTTAATAACTTTTAACATTAATTAACACACCATCACAACTTCAATTTGAATCACATGATTTTATTTTATATATTATTCTAGAAATAAGTTTTAGAAAGTATTAAAAATAACCAAATAATAAGATGCACTACATATATTTATTACATTGATACATACATCACACATATATACCTGTAATTTTAACAAATTGAGTTATAAAATGAATTATAAATTATACATAAATTTTATAAAACTGTCATGGTAATCTATACATGCCAGTTAGATTACTGATATCAATGTATGCATATATATATATATATGTGATCATATCTACACACTCATATAAACATGTCTTGGGCACTTTTAGAGTTTGAACCTGGCAAATAGTAGGTTATAGGTATAACACAGGTGAACTAGAGATGGCAAGGCAATTATTCTGTTACAGTATATATATATTATAGCTGTTCTATATGTTATTTTTGTTATTTATTATAATTTATATTGCTATGTGTCATCATTTATTCAAAATTAATACAGAGTTTAGTTTTTTGAAGTATTTCCTTCATCTTTTTTATATATTTTTTTTCATTCACAATTTACTTCCAAATAATGAGATATGTATATCTATATCTGTCAATCAAATATTCTTATCAAAAGACAATAAGGACTCAAACACACTAAGCATGTGCTGGTTTATTTTTATATGCATCTACAAGAAAAATCTCATGGTGCAGTGGTTATTACATTAATCTGCCATGCTATGACTTGGAATTTGAATTTAGGTTTTCCAGAGTTTAAATAGTTTTAGAAATTTTTTTCCACATAGTTAGTGAGCTGGAATTTGAATTTAAGTCAAATATTTTTTATAATTTTTTCCAGATAGTTGGTGAGCTCAGTGATAAAACAGGAATTGAAAACTAATAGCACTTTCATTATCCAGAAGGTTGAAAACTAGTTTTGAAAGGTTGTGGAAAAAGCTTTTGCTCTCTAGTGGGCTATTTAAATGACGTTTTATCTTTTTGTCTATATTCATATACATTGGAAGCATTTTCTTATAGCTAATCTTAAAATCTGACTAAAAAATAAGATGTCATTACTGTATATTGCATGAGAATGGTTTTTACTTCTAAGAGATTTACACTTTTAAAATTAATTGACAATCTTTTTGATTCTATTACAAAAAATAGTTTTTGATGTTCCATAAGGCACATATATCTATCCTTTTCTTTTTGTTATGCCTTATGGAACATATTTTTTGATGTTCCATAAGGCACATATATCTATCCTTTTCTTTTTGTTACTAACAATAACATGAAAATCAAGTAGAGTTGGAGTTGGAGCCATTTTAATACTCTCTATCAATATAGTTGCTGCATAGGATTAGGCATTTTCACAGCATTAAAACATTTTGGATATTTTTCATCTTTTTCTCTCTCTCTCTCTCTCTCTCTCATTAAAAATGTCTTTCTGTTGGTCTTTAAATAAAAAACAGCATTTTTTATTTATTTACTACACTATCAATTGTTTATGGGATAATATGATGCTCTGAGCACCAAAGAAATAGGCTAATCACAATAGCTTTATTTTTACTTGCTCAAAATGTTGTGTTTGTTTTTAAATTTCCATAACTAAAAAGTGGTCTAACAACCTCCACTTTTTGACTCTACTACTAGGCTAAATTAACAAGTATAGCTTCTGGGTTTGCAACTTATGCATTCCAGCTTTGATGTCCAATAATTACATGATCGCCATTGTTTACCACTTACATAAGGTATTAAAACAGTAGCAATTTTTTTTCACACAGCAGTGCTACCTTGGGCAAGCTCCAGCAATTAATAGATGCTAAAAGTTTATGCATTTTAATTGCATCCAGTGCTTTCCCATCCATAAGCTAAAAATTTGTCAAGAGATGTTGGATAAAAAGGCATTGCATAGAGATTAAAATGCACAACTATCTAGCACTTATTGATTATTAGAGCTTATACTAGATGGCACTATTAAGTGAATGTCCAATAATTCCATGCTTGGTTCTAGGTTAGATAATAAACTGAGTATAAAAGGACTTCTCTATGATCTGCATGGTGCATAGTCATTTATTGAAGGCTATTTCATTAGTTATTCACTTTTGGATTAAATGATAGAATTTAAAATTTATGAAAACTTTATGATAGCTTGAAAAAAATAATGAGAAGGAAATATAGAATAGGATTTGATTTGTGATTAACAGGTTCAACCACATCCCAATATAAAAGATAATTATTTTATTGACCAAGAGTAGATTTTAAAACTTTATTGTTTTGCTGTTATTTGTCAAAGACTACCATCCAGCATCTGAGACCCATTAATACTGTCAGAATTACTTTTATATTTTAAGCAAAAAGTTAAATAAAAATCTTATTAATTAACTATTTACAGTTCTCAATTTTAATGATGCAGAAATGAGATATTTGAATCCAAATTGAACAGTAAGACTTAAAACAAAACAAAAAAAAAAAAAGCTTTCATCTAATAAGAACTTGCAATAGTTTATCAGTATAGTATATCAAGACATTCAAACCAGACATTCCCAAGATGAAGATACAACATGTCATTACTGGTGCTCAAATATCATATAGACAATTGCACAATTAATTATTCGATTATTATTTCATTATTTTATAAAATAAATAAAATTCAGTGAACACTAAGTTTTCAGAAATGTATACTTCCCAAAATGTGAGTTATGGCACAGGGTTCAGCAATCTGCCTTGAATATTTTAGCATCGTGAAAAGAGTCAAGAGCTAAATACTCAGTAGAAATTCTCTTCATATGATAGTGGCACCTACTGCAAGCCATAATAATCAATAGATGCTAGAAGATTTATGTATTAAAATCCCTATATACTTCCTA
The DNA here is from genome assembly GCA_028023455.1 of Epiperipatus broadwayi. Lineage (NCBI taxonomy): Eukaryota > Metazoa > Onychophora > Udeonychophora > Euonychophora > Peripatidae > Epiperipatus > Epiperipatus broadwayi. The sequence goes on from JAQFVV010000003.1 coordinate 2,641,968, forward strand.
CTCATCTAATAATCCCTAGATTGACTTCTAGCTCATGGCTTTTATTAGTGAGGAGCCTTGGATTTCAGAGCACTGTGCCTAGATATTTGCTTCAAAATAAAAATACAATAATGATTTTCAATCCAAGCTTATTTGCTTGTATAGTCATACAGATCTGAACCCAATTCAGCAATCTATACATTTTGGTGTATTTGATTTTTAATAACATACCATTATTCTTTGACCAGGATTGCTATTAAACCACTAAGGCATCACATGACCACCATTTCTTATGCTTACTCAATTTGGAAAAATAGTAGCAACTCACTCCATACAATAGTGCCACCTAATGCAAGCCATAGTAATCAATGGATGCTAGAAGATTTGTGCAAAAAACCCTATCTAGTGCCTACTCATCTAATATCCCTAGATTAATTTCTAGCTTGTGGCTTTTATCAGTGAGGAGTCTTGGACTGAGAGCATTGCATCTAGATCTTTTGAGTCTAATGAAATTTTCCAGCAACCACTTTTACCTTTTTAATTAACTATAAAATATTTTAGTATTCATTGATTACTATGGCTTGCACTAAATGCCACTATTGTATGAAGAGTTGTTACTGTTTTACCAGATTGTGTAGCATAAGAATTGGTGGTCATGTGATGCTTAAGTGAACTAAATACTCCTGAGTTGATGCCCATCTGAAAGTTTAAAAGAAATCGCAGAATGATTTGTTGAATTGAACTGCTCATTCTATTATTATGAGTTTGAATGTTACTTTTTGAACAACTATCTGATGATTATTTTTATTATTTCAACTATGCTCTAATTTTTAAAATGAGCTTTCATTAGGCCCACAGCTTTAGTAATATAATGATAAATTGTTATATGTGTAAGTTTAATCTTGGCAAACTCTTGTTACCATATGTTGCCTTTACACTTTGATTTTTTCTGATTATTTATTTATCGTATAGTTATTACTCGGGAGGTCAGGTATCTGTTAAGGTACCGAATGAGAAGAATGATTCAAAAATCTTTAATTCTTGAGTTCATTTCCTTCACTACTGAATTAAACAAACAGAGCATTTATGATGTGTCTATATATGTAGAGTGTTGAAATTTTTTTAATTTAGGTGCTCTTTAAATTAGAATATACACTTTAAATGTACATTATTTAATTAATATTGCAACTTAATACTATAAGATAACAATGATTTTAAAAACGAAATGAATCTCTACAAGAACTTTTTATCACGTTAAAATTCACCGAATGTCTGCTTCGTTCAAATATTAGATAAAACTTTCAATTACAGCGGAGGCATTTCTAATGCTAAACCACAAATCTTTTTAAGTCTGATAATTATCAGTAACTGCCAGAAACTTCACTTCCTTGACTTTTTTTTTTTAAAAAAGTGACGAGATTACAGACAAATTCTTTTTGGGTGAATATAGCTATTTTGTTCTTTTTTTGTTAGTTGTAATTAACACACATTATTCTCGTAAGCGCTCTTAGCTACTAGATATAAAACACTATTATCTTCGTTTTTTAAAAAGTAAAAAACGGATGTATTCACAAAAATTATACGTGCTAGCTTAAATTAGTTAAATGGAATTGCTTCGTTTGAAATAAATATTACTTACTGTAGTTTTCGGCAAAGTAATTTAAGATACTGCGGAAAGAAAAGTGAATTTCTCTCACCAGTAATAACTGGATAAACATGCAATTTTCTTTATAAAGATTGGTGTTTATAAAACCTTTAAAAAAAATTATTCTCGATACAAAGAATTGCTAAATATAAAAACAAAAAGATTTTTTTTTTCTCGTGAAATATAAATATACAGTATATATATAGTACATTTATGTGTCTCAAAAAGAAAAAATAATACGATTTCCATGCAAAATAATAACCTTCAAATTGAGTTCACTGCAACTAAAAATCTTCAACAGTGTCAAGAATAGACAAATTGGTTGGTGAGATTTTTTTTAAATGGTTTTATTCCCCTATGTTATCATCAGCCAGAGGCGGATTAAGCCAAGTGGGGGGCCCCAAGCGGTAAAAATTTCGGGGTCCTCAAACTCAAGTTAAAAAAAAAAAATTTTCAAGAAAACTCATTAAGTTATTAATAAAAGAAAAAGTAATCAAAAATTTCATACTATAACATATTAAATGAATTTATTAAAAAAACATTTCTTACATGAATTTCCGTCTTGCTTTATTTAATGCAAATTCATCAATTATTTTTGCAGTGTGAATTCGGTTTAAAATTCCCTGCTCTATACACAGAATGACCTTTTTATTTAATCTTTCTTTTCCCATAGTACTTCTTAAATAATTTTTTGCACACTTTAAAACAAAAAACAGTCTTTCTCCTGACGTATTAGATAAGGAAATTGTTTTTAAAAAATTTCAATAATATTTCAACATTTGGAAATATACAAGATATTTCTTTGGTGACTCGATAGATGTCTGGTGTGGCTTTTATGGTGTCCTCGTTTTCTTTTAGAAATATTAAAAAATGGTCAAATTCATCTTCAAAATTACAAGCATCAATCCATTTTTGTAAATATCCTTAAACTTTATTATCGCGTTTTTTTTCTTCTATTGATAAATTCCAATCAAAAAATATTCGAAAAGGCTCTACAACAACTTCATACGTCCGAGTTCTTCGAGATAGTTCTGCCTTGGTGTTATCACATATAACATAAAATGTATTGACTATGAAATTTTCTCTTATTGTAAATTCATGTCCGTCTTTTTTTTTGTAAAATAGTTTAAAAGCTTTTAGCCTCCCAAACAATGCCTACTAAAAATATTTATTTTAATGATAATGTTGTTAATATTGTTAACAAATAAAATTTATTTTTCCATGTGGTCCAATCAAAGTATAATTTAAAAAAAACCCTTTGGAGATAAATCAGCTTCAGGAAAACAGCAAAATTTATTTACGATAATTTTTTCAAAAGCAGAGTATTCAACTTTAATTAAATCAAATTATTATTTTGGGAGAGTTCCAATTTTTTATGTAATTAAAAAAATAAATATTTATTTAATTTGGGCCTGTTTATGCTATACTAGTTGCACTCCCTGATGTGCAGTTAATAGTTAGAATCCCGCCAAAACTCAAATAAATTCCCTTCAAAGGCTTAAATAATACCGCGTTATAGGAGGGTTGATTGTATACAAAAAAAAAAAAAACATAATTTTCCTGGAATCCTAATGAAAAGGCATTTTAAGACCTCGGGGCCCCTTAGTATTCCGGGGCCCTATGCGGCCACTTAATCCGCTTACAGCTTAATCCGCCTCTGAGACCCAAATGTTTAGCGATTTCATTTTAGATTTGAACTTCAGGGCATGAACTTAACTACCAACTCATTAGCTTTGGCATTTTATGATTTTAATATTGTGCTCAAACTTGGTAATTGAAGTTAGTTATAAGTTGTGTAACAAACAAACATCTATCTTGTAAAAAATGAAAAAAATAATTTTGAATAATTAATTTTTATTGCTTTCATCATCATCTTTTTTTCTAAACATATTTTTAATGAGCTTATTAATACTGTCTGTTATACATATAGGAAGAAACAAAGCCTGCCATGCCTATAAACTAGGTTTGAATGAGGGCTGAATAAACTTGGATTTTATTTTTTTTCCAAAAGGGTTGAGATTTCTTCTACAAGTAAATGAGTCATAACTAAGCCAAATAATTATCTAATATTGGTCGATAAATTAATATATCTAGTTATTCTTAGCTAGAGGATAAAACGGAGAAGAAAAAATCCTTATCTCTTCAACATCCAATAATTAAAGCCTGACTATACAACCTCTCTGTCTTTTCTATAAAATACATTGGAAAGATCTTTGCCATGGGGTCAGCTACATGATCATTTTATTTTACATATAGACACACACATATATATTACCAATATTATTTAAATGTTATGTACATTTCAACAGAAAAAGTAGACTTTTATACACGTTAAACTAATTTTAATTTTATTATTGCTAAGCATGCTTTTGACATAGATATTTATATTCATAGCAACCTAAGTTTATTTGATGTTCACAGCATTTATATTCTCTCAGTCATTACATTAATACTTAAATATATTCTGTTTTACTCAAATGTACTGTATTTAAATAATCCATTTTTTAAAAAAAGAAATACATGAATCCTTTTTTTTTATTTATAGTGTAGGGTTCATTGCAATTACACAGACTTCTTTGACCTTGTGTTTCCTTTCCTCTCTTTCCATACATACAATTCCAGCCATTTTAAAATCAAACTTATGGCCTAATTTGTGTTCATAATTCATAAATATGGATATATATATATATACTCATCTGTTCATTATGCCCTATTATATAAGTATCTGTGCTAGGCTAGACTAATTGATAAATTAGCATGCATTTCCCAATAATATGCAACATTATACATGGGTTGGTTGCACTGAATTTTTATTAAAGAATTTGGTGTGATGACTCTGTGGGTAATTTATTCATGGAATTGTTGAAAAAATTATTTAGCAATGAGGAAGTTCAGAAACATTACATGTGTCTGTATATTTTCTTTTTAATTTTTGTGAGATTTTTGGAATATAAAGAAGACTAATCCATTTTTATTCTCAATGGTTGAGGAGGTTGGGGGTTGCTTATTCTATTATAAAGTCTTTTGCCTGTTTTAATTATTTTGTTGTGGTTATATCCTAGATTTTTTAAATTCCTTACATAAGTATCTATATTGCTTTGTCAATCAGCCTCAAATTTATATAATTTATTATTCCTATACAAAAATCATCCCTCTAATATTTATCAGTTTTAAGATCATTCCTCTAATATTTATAAGTTTTAAGATCATTCTATAGCTAAATGTATTAACATTTCTCTGAATATACAGGTTCAAAAATGTAATACCTTTATCTTTCCTTTTTTTCCCCGTAGTCTAGATTAATGATGATGCTTGTTCTAATTCATAACATATATTTGTAATCTGTGTTTCCTTTGAATAAATTAATGTATAATCACAAAAATATAATTAAAACAGTTGAAAGATTTTATAATAGAATAAAAAAAACCCAATTCCTCAACCAATAGAGAATAAGAATGGATTAGTTTTCCTTATGTTTCAAAAATCTCTCAAAAAAAGAAAAACAATATGTACAGACACATATAATGTAATTTCTGCATTAATAAATGAATTATTAAATAATTCCATGGATAAATTACCCACAGAGTCAATACATCAAATTGTTACAAAATTTAGTGCAACCAACCAATGTGTTATGTTGCATATTATGAGAAATTGCATACTAATTTATCGACAAGACTAGCCCAGCTCAGATACTTATATAATATGGCATAAAAAAGTGAAAAATATACATTTGTATTTATGGATCATGAACAGAAATTAAGCCATAAGTTTGATTTGACAGTGGCTAGAATAATATTATAGAAAGAAAGGACATGAAACACAAGTTCAAAGAATTCTGGGTAATCCCAAGTGATCACTGTGCTATAAAAAAAAGATCCGTGTATTCCTCTTTCAAAAAAAAATGAATATTTAAATAAATTTGAATAAAGTGGAATATATTCAAATATTAAAGTAACAACCAAAAGAATGTAAATGTCATGAACACCAAATAAACTTAGTTTGCTATGAAAATGACATATTTATGTCAAAAGCATGTTCAGAATAAAAAAATTAAAATTAAAGTTTAAATTATATAGAAGTCTGTCTTTTCTTTTGAAATGTGCACAACATTTAAATAATATTAGAATAATCCAGAAAAGTGATAGTTATTGATTTATTAAAGGTAATGAATGACTTTCACCTATATAAAGAGGCATTTAACATTCATAATAATTTGACTAAAAAATAAGAAAGATTAGAATTCTTGTAAAAATACTTACATTTTAAAATATTCCTAAAAGGTTGCTAGCATATATCAACAAAGTGATAATTTAATGAATATTAGGGCAGCTAAAAGAAGCTTTATTGAAATCAATAATTCAAGAATGTCGAAAGTTGATTAAAGCAGATACACATAGAAAAAAAAAAGATAAATAAGAATTATATGGTTGTAGAAGAAATTGACATAAAGTGCAGACAGATTGCTTTAAAATGGAAAGGAAAAAAATGATAAAATATTGTGATTTTGGCAAATAAACAAGGCTGGAAGTTAAAAAGTGAGAAGTAAAATAATAGGATCAACTTATTCAACTACCAGATACTGGAGACAATAAGTAAAATTCTACCAAATGGTTCTAAATTTGAGATGGGGAGTAGTAGAATCTCAATATGGATATTATAGCCAATATAGAAATCAAATTTGGATATGATTCTCAGAGAGACAGCATGATTGAGGGGATTGCAAAAATATTCAACTTATTACCAAACAAGTACAAAAATACATGACCTAAAATATAAATAAAATAAGGAAGTTGTATTTATATGTTGGAATATTTTCATCATCTAATATGAATATTAAATGTCTTGGAAAAATTTAACTTTATTTAAATATTCCAAATACACTCAACTATTAGGAATAATACGGGAACAGAACAAAAGAAGTTTGTTCAGAAACCAGCGATTTGAAAAAAAAAAGATCTACATAGATCAAATTCTTATGACAAATTGTTATCCATCAGCTGTTATTAAGAAAACTTTAAATACACAACAAAAACAATCATCAAAAGAAAAAAACAATTATTGGTACTGTAATGTACCCATACCAAAAATTGCAGACAAATTAAGAAAAATCTGCAATCAGTATAACATCAGAATACCTTTCCAGAGCCATACCATACTATGAGGAATTCTAACATCCATAAAACCTAAATTGAAATGCTGAAAAGAAAAAACTGCATCTATGAAATATCATATGAATGTGAAAGAATATATATTGGTGAAACCAGTCATCCCATTGAAAAATGCTTGCAATAACACAAACTGATGATTAGAATGGAAAAATTAGATAAGTCTTAATTAGAAGACCATTTATGTACCAATGAACATATATTCAATTGAGAAAATACAAAATATTGGATAGAGAAAAAAAGATACAAAAAAGAAAATTTAATGAAACTGCTCACATAATAATGGCAAACAATCCCATAAGTCAATCTAGTGTGACTATACATAATGTATGGAAATTATTAATCAACTTTGCTCTAAAAAAAAGTGAAGAAATCAGGAGCAACTTCATAGATTAGTATATGAATTTTCTACTTACTGTTACCCTTATCAGGATAGTTCAGTTGGTTAGAGTGTTATCTTAAAATTTAATACTAAGAGAATCTAAGGGTCCATGCTTGATTCCCTTCTTAATACTGTCATTAGTCAGGTCTAAAACACCTGAAGAAGTTGGGAGAATAATACCTCTCAAAATCTTATGCATAGAATGTATTTGGAATATTTAAATAAAGTTAAATTTTTCTAAAGACATTCAATACTCATATTACATGGTGGAAATAGTCCAACAGATAAATACAACTAAAACACCAACATCATAAACCTTCAGGAAAACATGAAATAAGGAAGTATTTAAAAAGAGAAAAATATTATATGTTGCACAGAAGATGAAGATAATTGCCTAATTTTGATAAATAAAGATGATTATTTGAAGAAATTGTATATGCAAATCAATAGCTTAAAATTTACAGAAATAAAATCTTACATAACATATATAAAAGATAAATTTGTATTATCAGCTTTGAGAAAATATTGTGATAAAGCATATATGAAGTTAGATTATCTTAGAATGTACCCTCCAGCCACAATTCCACACAGAAATTTTTACAAATATTGTTACACAAAGAGAATTATCCATTATGGTTGGTAATAGATTTTTGGGGCTCATATGCTTATAAAGCTGCTAAGACTATTGCTAACTGATTAATGGAAAACATAGAATTCAGAAAGCACACAATAAAATTGCTGTATAAATGCATAGATAAAATTTAAAATATGAAAGTAGATGCTAAATACAAAATAGCATCTCTAGACATTAAAGAATTGTATGATTCAGTACCAAGATCTAAATATATGAAGATAATAAAATGAATTGCTACAGAATATAGACTATGACTCAAATAAAAAAAAATTTATTATTGAAGTTTTGAATTCAGTAGATAGGGACATTATAGTAGTAGCATGTGAGAAATGTTATATGATGAGTCATGGATGGCTGATGGTTCTCCTCATTAACAGCATTATTTGTAGATTTTTTCTCACAAAATTTGAAAAGGCTATAATTCCAAAACATTTATCATTGAACCTGAACATGATTTATATTAGGTATGTTGATGATACATAATTTGTTCAACCTAAAGTACTGATTACAAGTATATGCCATATATTAGAACAAGCATCATCATTAATCTGGAATATGGAAAAAGAAGGCAAAGATATTAAATTTTTGGACCTGTATATTCAGAGAAATGTTGATACTTTGAGTTCACCTTAAAACTGATAAATATTACAGGGGCAACCCATATCAAGTCATTAATGTCAATGGTACATAAATATGCTGGATTAAAAGGTTTTTTGTATAGGAATAAATTGTGTAAATTTGAGGCTGTTAGAAAGAACAATATAGATGTTTATGTAAGGGGTTTAAAAGATCTAGGATACAACCACAACAAAATAATTAGAACAGTTGAAAGATTTTATAATAAAATAAAGAACTCCAACCTTTTCAACCAATAGAGAATAAAAAATGGATTAGTCTTCCTTATGTTCCAAAATTCTTGCAAAAATTTAAAAAAATATATACAGACACATATAATTTAAGTTTCCAAACTCCCCCATTGCAAAATAAATTATTAAACAATTCCAAGGATAAATTACCTACAAAGTCAGCTCACTAAATTCTTTACAAAATTCAATGCAACCAACCCACATACAATGTTGCACATTATGAGGAATCACATGCTAATTTATTAGCTAGCCTAACTCAGCACAAATACTTATATAATAGGGAACAAAGATACATCCATATTTATGGATCATGAACAGAAAACAGGCCATTAGTTTGATTTAACAGCAGCTGGAATTGCATGTATGAAAAAAGGAACAGGAAATGCAAAATTAAGGAGGCCTGGGTAATCGCAAGAAATTGCTGTGCTATAAATAAAAAAAATTCATATATATCTCTTTCAAAAAATGGTTTATTTAAATAAATTTGAATAAAATGAAATATATTTAAATATTAAAATAATGACTGGAAGAATATAAATGTTGTGAACACCAAATAAACTTAGGTTACTATGAATATGACATACCTATGTCAAAAGCATGCTCAGCATGATAAAATTAAAATTTAAGTTATATAAAAGTCTACTTTTTCTGTTGAAATGTACATTACATTTAAATAATATTATGATATTCCAGAAAAGAGATAGTTTTTGCTTTATTAAATATAAATTAAAAAAAAATTAAATAAATCATAATAAAAGTAATAATAAGTAAATTATATTTTTTCATCATTGCTATAATAATTTTCTTTAGATAGTAGAAGATTACTTTTGATCAACCTGTAGTTTAACAAAATATATTGATTTTAATTAGATTCTCCAATTTAAAATTTTGCAGAAATAAAACCAATCGTTATATTTTTTAGTTAGCTATCTACTATTATAAAACCAACATCTTCATTGGTTTGAATATGGGAAATGAATGAATGTTAAGAGTTCTTCTGTAAAGTATTTTGTGGTTTTCGTAGGAGAAGCAGACCCGTTTACTTGCAAATATTATTTCAAAGACATTCTAAAAAAAGCAATATTTATTATTTTCATAATGTTGAAGCAAGTTTCCAGAAGCAAATCTCTTTTTCATACTTTAGAACCATCTAATCATTGATCATTATCCATATCCCCACATTGGTTTCTGATTTTGCCTTTCAATAAAAATATAGTCTTCAAAGGATCTAGTAACTACTTTTTACTATTTAGCTAATAATCTGAAATTCAAAAACCTCTAATTTTTTGAACCTAATATAGCTCACTTATAGAAATTGAACACCAATATATATATATATATATAACAATTATAAACATTTGAAGATAACTTCTTATCTTTAATTAAAAAAATTAATAGCAACAAAATATCATTTATCTTCAGTGCATTTCACGACAGATCAGCAGAACTGATACCTAATTTTTTATTGAGTTTGGCACACTGGTTGTTAAAATGACACTTGTGATCAGAGTTCTCTCTAAGATGGGACTTCAGCAGCTGGACAATGTGGAAATCATAAATTCACTTTTCTTATTTTTTTTAACATTCACCTATGTAGCAGTATATTTTAGCAGTAATATTCATTCCATTCATAAGTAAAAAAAAATTAAATGATACTTGTAATATTTATTTAGTCATTTCATAAAATGCATTAAAACTTTGATGAAATACTACATGTTTATTCCCTCCTGTCTGTTACTTCATTTTTTAAACAAGCATATAATGTAATGAGCTGATAATTTCGATTGGCTCATGTTATATTTTCTGTGCATGTAAATTACGTATATACACATATGTATATTAGATAAAATAAGTAATAAATGCAGTGTATATAGAAAGTTTTTTTTTTTTTTTGGTATTATTTATTAGTTTTTTTTATAGTAGGTTTTTGGTATTATTAGGTTTTTGGTATTATTTATTAGTTTTTTTTTATTGGGATTTAAAAAAAAAAAAAAAAACAAAGAAAAAAAGGCAAAATACTATATTAGTTATTTTTTTAATTGGATTGAGTGATTACATCAAAAGTGATATTAAAAAAAGATATATATATATTATATATTGTTTTTGGAAAACAATTTTAATTAAATTTTTTAATCTGAAGGGAGGGGGAGAGAAAAGAAATGTATTTAATTCTATTGTCATGGCTTATAGTTGGAAAGTGTTAAAAACAAAAAAAAGGAATTAAAGAAATGCAATCACTGGCCAGAATGTGATCCAATAAAAGGACAATGGATAAGAAAGACTATAAATAGAGAGAAAAACCTATTGTATTAATTATTAGTTTTTTTAAATAAAAGAACTATTATAAAGTGAAAATAAAATGTTAGAAGGCTAAACAACTAAAATCCATCCCCAGCCAGGACACTGGCCAATTCCTAGATTTTCATCACACCGGGAAACTACCTCATGGAACAAGGCCACCTAAGAGAAAGCGAAGCTAGCTGGAGGACAAAATTCATTACTGTAAATCAGCTCCCAAAGGATCCCAAGGAACGCTTATGGACACTGATCGATCAGGGTAATATAAACTTTGTTTTTTGATTGAACTATAGATTGCTGAACCTAAAAACATATCTAATTAGGATTGTATTTAATCAGCCACAAACTATAAGTTGTGACAATAGAAGGGGTTTTGTTATATATATATATATTTATAATGCTTATGTTTACATTGTCCAATTAGTTTTATTTAAAATATATAATTTATTTATATTTGTGTTTTGTTTTTTTTTTAAAAAATTTTTACAGAGGGTTTTTAAATAACTTTTGATGAAATTCAAGACAATAGGAGGAAATTAAAAATAATAAAATCCCATGAATGAATCCCAGAAATTGTTATCGAAATAGAATGTAGAAATGATTTAAGAAAGCATAAATGAAAAGTTTAAGGGTTGAGTAAATATTGAAAGAGAGGGTAGGGGTTTAGTGTAATAACTGACTCCTAATATTAAGCCACTTAGTCTCTATACCGGTTAAGATTCGGACCAGTCTGGGACACATATATAAGTAAAAGTGCATGTTCCTTCAAGAATGAAAAATACATATTACTCTTCACAACTGTTGGTTTTTTTTTTTATTTATATAAAAAGAAAAAAAGAATGATAATGTTAGTCATGATAAGTTTATACAAAAGAGGAAGGTAGAGGGGGAATAATTAATGATTTGTTTCTATCAAGAGTCTTGAATAAAAGAAAAGTAAAAAAAAAATTATAATAAAGCGTATTATTATTTGAAACATATTTAAGTGTACTTGTTTGTTCCTTTAGCACTTGTATGCGATAATAAAACATATGATCATCGCATATACACACATATTAAAAATGGGATTACAAAGAGGAGGTTAGTTGGATCTGTTGTAGGTATAAAAATTAACAGCTATGAATATAAGATTCTTCTAATTTCATGGCTCTAGGTTCTTTTCCTAGTGGCACCCTCATACGATTCCAGCTGTAATTAAAATTTTTGATTCTTCGCCTACAAACTTTTAAATACGAAAAGTAATGGCACAGAGGGTCGAAGGAGATAAGATAGAAAATGGCATATCCAACATGTTGGGGCCTACAAGAATAATAAATGGCCAGAGATGAGTTGTGAGATAGGTGAGGTGGGTTTGTAGATGAAATCAGAGAATTGGTGTCTTGGTTGGGGGAGGGTTTTATGCTATATGAAGTAATTTTGTTTAGATAAAAAAAAATGTGAGACAGAATAGAAATAAAAATTTTCAAAGGAAAAGAAGAGGAGACTTTATTTGAATACATAGAGAGCCTACAAGAGTTTTCAAAATATACAAAGTAGGAGAGAAAGAAATAATAATAATAGCAAATAACCATTCAGTATGCATAGCACAAGATTAGTGGAGAGCTATATATGAGAGGCCGGACAATTTTAAAAAAATACATTAAAGCGTTAATGTGTAGATTTTGGAGCATAGAAAGGCAAGAAAAACTGCAAAGGGATGTAGAAAGAGAAAAATATATGAAAGAGGAGGGGATGTATACACAGTTTTCTCTGAAACAAATAACGAAGTTAAAAAAGGTAATCGAATACCCGATCTCGGAATACCAGATGATGAGTATAGTAAAGAGAAACATGCCAAAATATGTACAGAATAGACTATCTACCTGTATCCATAAAGTATTGGAGGAGGTATTGGAAGCACTTTGAATAGAGGAAAGCATAGAGGAACAAGAGGATCAAGAAGAAACTAAACCCAAAGTGTTAAATGTAGTAATAGAAGAAAGAGTACAGACAATGGCTGACCAAACATGCCCAGTGATCACAGTAAAAGTACAGGGGATTCAAGTGCAAGCATTGTTGGATTCAGGGAGCCAAGTCTCTATATTTTCCAATGAAATACTAAACCAAATTAGGAATCAGGAAGGGAAAATACACATATTACCTCTAAAAAAAATCAGAAATAATGATGGCAAATGGTAAAAGAGTTAGGCTCGACCCCATGCAGGTATATGGAGAAATACAGGTGGGAAAACAAAGGATACAACATACGCTATTATCAATGACAAATTTAATAGAAGATATGATACTGGGGTCAGACTTTATGCATCAGACTCACACCAAAATTAATTACTGTAAAAAAATAGCGATAATAGAAAATAAAAGAATTTTGTTTAGTGAATGAAGTAGTCAAAGTAATAAAGTAGTACAGATGATAGTAGAGGATATTTATGAGGAAATAGAGAACAAAGTAAGCAAGTTAAAGAAAATATAATAACACTGGGAAAACCGACTCAGAGATATATTACAGCAGCATGAACGAGTATTTGCTATGAACCCTGGCATTATAAAGGGATATGTACACCGGATAAGAGTAAAAGAGAAGACTCAGTTTCAGGGGAGATCATACCCTATTCCAGTTAAATATAAAACTAAAATAGACAGTCAAATACGACAGATGGAACAATGGGTAATCATAAAAAAACAGCAGTCTCCTTATATAAACCCTCTGGTAATTGGAAAAAAAATACGGCTCCATGAGGGTATGTTTAGATATGCGGCAGTTAAATGCTATTATGATACCAGACAGAGATGTACTCGTATAACAGATTTACTGTTAGAATTTCATGAAAAGAAGTACTTCTCATCTTTTGACTTAACTTTGGGTTACTGGCAGATGCCACTTCATAGAGAAGATCAAAAGTACACCACATTTAGATATGAGGGGTATACATATGTGTTTCAATGTGTGCCATTCAGGCTGGTTAATAGTGGATCCGGTTTGTTACACTGTTTAGACCAGGTATTATCCAACAGGGTGAAACAGTTCATCATATATTATATGGATGATGTTGTAATAGCTTCACATTCCTCTCAAGAGCATTTAGAAAAATTATCAGTGTTTTACAGGAATGTCAAAAGAAAAACATTACGATCAATTTTAAAAAAAGGAACATTTTGCAAAAAGAAATTTCATTTTTATGTCATCTTGTCTGCATGCAAAGTGTAAGCCTGCATCCTGATAAAATTGAAGCAATAACCAATTTTTCTCAACCTAAGAATAAGAAACAAATCAGATCATTTCTCAGCATATGTAACTTTTATCAGAGATTCTATGAGAATTTTTCCAGAGACACAGAAGTGCTTATACAACTGCTTAGAAAAGAAAGTCAATGGGAGTGGGGAGAAAAACAATGTGAAGCATTCAAAACGATTAAAGAAAACTTTCTAAAAGTAGTTATACTTGCTTATCCTGATTTTAAAAAAACCTTTTATGCTACAAATGGACAGCAGAAAAGTTGGGTTGGGGGCCATTCTATTTTCAAGAAAATGAAGAAAGAAAACCACAAGTCTATATTTTTTAAGTAGAACTCTAAATCAAGTAGAAAGAAATTATACAGCTATTGAAAGGGCAGTGCTGGCCATAATTTGGGCATTAAACAAACTCAAACATTTATTACTAGGATCGGAGATTATCATTATCATGGACCATAAGAATTTGGAGTTTATTAACAAATGCTATTTAACAAATGATAGACTTATAAGATGGGCCCTATATCTTCAAACATTCACTTACTGGGTAGTACATTGCTCAGGAAAATAAAATATAGTACCCAATATACTGAGTAGAAATCCGGCTCCAGACAAAGGTCAGAACCTAACACCAGAGGGAGCCTGATCAACCCCACTTGCAATAGAGTCTGATAAAGTGATGAAAAGTGGTATGAAGAGAATAAAGTTTTTTTAAGCATCTGATTTTACATGCAAAAAACTAATACAAGGCTGTAATAATATCAAACAGACCAGAAATCATGTACAAGATAATAATAATTACAGTGGTATAGAATGATGAACGGGACGTTGATGTTTCAGGTTAAGCGGAGGATAGATTGATGGAAAATAGTTATACCTCAGAAAAGTAATGACACAGTAAAGAAAAAAAGTGCCAAACAACATGTCGCACACTGTCATTTGTTTCAATTTTGTGTTATGCCCTAGATTCATGTGAACATTATGAGTGCACTGGACTAAGCCCAGAACACAATGAACCAATATAAATATAGATTTCAAGGGTTATCTTATTATCATTTTAGAAGCTGTGGAAAAATATTATTTCATGTTGGAATCCTTATGCTAGTGTATGCATGTGGTATCATACCTTTCCAGTGGTAAATTGATTTGTCATACATATTATTTTATATATTTAATCTGCAAAGTGTATGCCAATTATTAATTCAGCAATAAATTTTTGTTTAGTACCAATAAAATGAAGAAAATGTATGTTCTGATTAACATTTCCTCTTTTTAAAAAAGTAAATGCTATATTGTTAACAAAAGAAAACAAAACAATAACAGAAATGAAATGTATTAAACCAGGGTATTGAATAAATAACATCATTAAGCATATAAGAATGCACAGGTGCAGAATTATTTGCAATAAATTAAAACTTAAAAATGGTGCACTTGTGACCAACTATAACCAACTTTTCACTTAGTCCAAAAAAAAAAAAAAGAATGTGAGCAAAGAGTATTATAAGACCTTTTAAATTTTACAAAAAAAAAAAATCCATGATTATGAATGAACTATGTGATAAAATAATGATTCAAAGATTGACAAAGTCAGGAAAAATAGTATTTCTTATATAGGACCAAAACAACCATGTAAAATATATAGGAAAATAACAGAAACATTACAATGAGCATGTAGTGTTTAGCAAAGATCTACTCAAAGTTATAATTTTCAATAAAAATATATTACTTAATATCCAGATATAGGCTTTAAATTTAGTAAACTTCAAATATATCTTTAATGTTATCTACATAGGTAAATGTGTTTGAAATATAAAAATGAGAATTAAATCTATATTCTAAATATGTATATATGTTGAAAAAATATAGAGACTAACTAAAGAAATATACACAAAAATAAGAAGAAGAAACAAAATTGCTTGCATATAAAACTGCTATCTATAATATTTGAACCAGAGGACTAGTTTTCATGAGGGAAAAAATAAAATAAAATAGTGATATTCAAAAATTATGTAAGTTTATATGCAACATATTAAACAAAAACAACTACTATTGGTTAAAAGATTACACCAAGAAATTTAACTGACTAATCGCTAATTTATTTCAGTGTACATTAAAAAACTGCATTAAAATGTATCTAAAAAATATAACCATATGACTACACAAATATATGTGTGTATATACAAAAAATATTTTATATTCACATTAAAAATTAAAATAAAATCTAAATGAATTGTGAATGCATATTAATTAAATATTACAAATACTATAATATATATATATATATATATATATAAAATCAATAATTAAATAATTTTAATGAATCATATGTATATGATATATGTTTATACATCCATCAACATACACACACAAAAAAAATTTACATATATGTAAATGTAAAAATAAATAAATGAAATAAAGTAAAAAACACATTAGAAAATTAGATTATTTAAAAATCTAATAGTGTCTATGTTTAAATTATAAGGTCTTGAATCAAAAAGTAAAAAAAACATTTCTTTTGTTTTCTCTTTCTCATGGAAAAATAATTATTCTGTAAAATGATTAAACTCAAATCATCAAATGAATGAACTGCTAAATTAAAATGTTTTAATACCAATCTGCCTTATTTTTATGCAAAATCTCAAATCTATAATAAGTTATAGTAATATGTAGATTATATACTGATTCACCTACATAATGTTTCAAATTCCTATTACACTTTTGTAACTGACATAGTTAGGGATATACTACTTAAAGTTATTCATATTACTTTGGACTATTTTTTATCAATATATTTGCACATAAGACATCTTTTATTACCACATGGAAAACAATATTTTTCTGATACAAAATTACTAATCAAATATATCTTTAAGTGTTCTGTGCCTTCACTATACAACCTTAGGGGATTGGGAAATATATATTTTAAATAATGTGTAGAACTTAATATATTAAAATGTTTCCACAATATATAATTAATATTAGGTAAGTCACTATTAAAATTAAGTACCAATGGTGGAACTTATTTTTTGTCTTTAGATAAAAAGTTCCTTCTCAATTTACTGAAGACTTTAAAACTATTATTTAACAATGACTTAGAATGTATCATTTTCATCAATCTACTATATATATAATCTTATTTTTTGTTGTATAAATTTTTCATTACTACAAATTCTTGGTTGCTATGAAAATGTAGATAGTTATGGTTATCAGTTGGTTTGCTATATACAGTATTACTAAAAAAATTATTAATGTAAATAATTTCAACATTAAAAAAATAGGCAATTGTTTTAAAAAAATTAATTGTAAAATGTATATTTTTATTAAAATTATTTATATAGACTAAGAATCTATGAAGTTCAATTTCATAATGTTACTATATCATAAAAATATCATCTATACATCTAAATGAAGTGTGTGAATTTAAGCCTAGAATTACCAAATATAAATGATTCTAGTTGTACCATAAAAGGGTTAGAATAACTTGGTGACATTTTTGTACCAATTGTAGTATTTGTTTTTGTAAATAATATGTTGAATTGAAAGTGAATGAAATAATTCAGTAAACAGAGATAATTTGCCTTTGATATTGCTAAGAAAATATCAATTACTACTAAGTGACAATTTCTCTAAGGCTAAACAAGTTTTTCCATTATCCTACAATAACTCTTTTGAACCCTATTGTTGCATGTATTATATTGATTGTAAGTAAAATTATGTAGTAGAATTATGCTTTCATTTTCCACATTGGTTACTTAGTGATTGGTTTGACATTAATTCATCATCATGTTTACCAAGTCTAAGTCTTGTAAAATGACATACAATACTGTGACATTGAATTCATTATTTGTGTATATATATATATATAAGTATGATTTTTTAACTAGGATTTTTATCTTTCTATTAGATAAGTGAAACTAATCTATCATTATATTTCTTTAATATAACGAAAAATAAACATTTGTTGCCTATATATATATATATATATATATATATATATATATGGGGGGGGGGTATTTACTCCATAAAATGAAAATACATGCTCAACCACCTATTAATTTTATATTATAAATGAGTTTGATTTGGTGGTGAAAGTGAATACAAAGTTTGGATGTAAGCTAACCTTACATTAAAATTTTAACACTTATTCAGAGTATATGCCTTTGGTTTAGCATTGGATTGTCTGTTTAAAAAGAAGGATCATAAAACCTATTTATTCTAATTTCTATTGTTTCCTCACTACTTCTTTCCGATTTTTTGCTTTATTGCTTGCATCATAGTGAGATGGAGATTTATATATGTTTTTTTTTATTGTTATTATGATGGTTGTATGGTGTGAAGTCAACTGATAATATGTCTCTATTACAGATGGCACATTGTCAAACTTGTTAGTCTTTACTCTGCTCCTTTTTTAGGTTTATTGGTTTCCCTAAGGACTAACTAAATGTTGGAATGTCCACCATTCTGTATGGATCAACCCCTAAGTCTCAGTTGACTCTAAATCATCACAGTAATTGCTTTTGCAATTACCTGGGGATTCTCTCATCATAGATTAATGACTCCCTATTTTTATATTATCTCACTTCCTTTTCTAACTCTAATTGAGATTTATGCCTATCCTTTTCTGCTTATCAGTTAAATACCTACTCATTGGCCACTCTCTTTAATCAAAATAAGGTTTTAAACTGCAAGTGTTATATGTTTCCTTCACTTTTCCATTTACTTCTATCCAAAATGCATTTGGAACTGACTGTTTCACAATAGTGAATGGTCCCTTGTATTGGTTATAAAATTTTTGGCATTTCCCTTCCATTGGATTACTCATATGGGGTTTTTTGATGAGTACTTTGTCCCCTATCTTGAAGTTGTGGGGACTCTCTTTTATTTTTGTTCCACCTCTCATTCTTATTTGTTAATTGCTCATATGCTTGTTATGTAATATCATATGCTTGTTATGTAATATGGAGATACACTGGTTGAAGTGTAGTCTTATGACCATTAATTGAGTCGATTCAATGTAATTGACAACATGCTCAGTTTGCCTTGACTACATGCTCTGTTTATCTTACCCACCCTTTATGCTTATACTCTAGGTAAGTCCTGAATAAACATCCAAGCTGCCACATTACATATTCACTAGTGTTCAACTGTGGTTTCCTAATGGATGTGAGCACATATCTGATTTGAAAATTTTTCACCCATTTTTTCCATTTTTTGGATAGGAAAGGCATACCATGGTCATTTGTTAGGATTGTCTTGGGCTTCCTTATTCTTCAAATTGGAGGGTGTCTAATACCTTGATCATGTGTCTGGTATTAGCTTGGAGTATTGGATAAGCTGAAATGTATTTTGAGATCATAAGCAACCAATAAGTATTTCTTTTTGTTATATGGGTGTAATGGCCCATAATAATCGATTGCTAATATCTCATTTGGTCTTTTGGGTATGATTGATTTTAAAGTTTTGCTGTAATTTTATTTACTAGCTTGGCTTGTAAGCACACTAGACAATCTTGAAGTGACTTTAAAATATCTTTATACATTCTTGGCTAGTAAAACCAAATTCTCATAAGTGTGTTCTGTTTTATGGGCACCAAACTATCTGTATAAACAGTAGATATATTTTATGAGTGGGTCACACAATTTTTTAGGTATTACTACCATCTACTCATGTTGATCTATGTTTTCTTTGTAAAATAAGACCTGGTTTTCTATCTTATAGTATGTGAGATCCTTTGACATTCAAAACTTTCTCTTTCAAAATTTTTATGATTGCCTTTAAATCTGGGTCTTCAAATTATAATTGAGGTAGGTTCCCTAAATTGTTCTCTACATTACTATCAGTTATTAAATTGATACTTGTAACATAGGCATTCTCTACCAACAAATGATTCTGTTCTGACCTACATGGGTTATGACTAAGCACATCAGCCACAACATTCTTGGATCCTTTACAGTATTGCATGGTACAATTG
This sequence comes from Epiperipatus broadwayi, assembly GCA_028023455.1. Classification (NCBI taxonomy): domain Eukaryota; kingdom Metazoa; phylum Onychophora; class Udeonychophora; order Euonychophora; family Peripatidae; genus Epiperipatus; species Epiperipatus broadwayi. The sequence goes on from JAQFVV010000003.1 coordinate 2,662,139, forward strand.
AATTCCTATAACAACAAACTCCACATGACTCGATGACAGTCAGGTAGCTGTGATTCAGGAATTCAAGGCTTTTATGGTCTGTGATCACTATCATCATCGATATGAGCAGCATCTGTCAAAACTTTTTTAAAAAGCACATTATTTCTAGTGCTTCTGCTCAGTAACTGTGTAATTTATTTATCTTCTGGACCTAAGCCACTGATGAAATAGAGGACCCCAGGCTGGCCATCCTCCTGGATCTGAGATAGCATTACCCCTAATCTGAAACTACTACTCTCTGTTTGGACAATGAATGGTTTATTAAAATCAGGGAAGGCTAACATGGTTTGCTCTAAGAACCCTGTTTTAATATTTTCAAATGCCTTGTCCTGTTCCTGCCAGTTCCATCCTCATCTTTTCTAATTAGTTTTAAGTGGTTCTATGTGGTCTGAGAACTTCTGGTAGAAACAGTTGTAAAAGTTACACAGGCCTAAAAATTATCTAATTTGTTTTCTGTTGGTTTGGTTTAGGAAAGTTTTGAATGGCACTGATCTTTTCCAGATGAGGCCTTATCCCATTGTACTCAACAATATGATCTAGGATGACTACCTGGTTTGAAATTAGAGTACTCTTCTTGAAATTGATTTTGACCCCTCTTTTATAGCATTCTTCAAAAAATATAGTAAGATGTTGATGTTCTTCAATTGTGGCAGATGCAATGATCAAATCATCCACATAAATAGTTATGATCTGTTTAACCTCAATAGATAGGGTCATATCTAGATATCTAATCAAACCAGCACTCCTATTTATCAATCTTAAAGGCCTATTTATCAATCTTAAAGGCATCCTACTGAACTGATATGTAAAACCATAATATTGGAAGCCAGTGTATTGTTGATCTTCAGAATGGAGTTCAATCTGCCAATAGGTGGATGTTAGATCGAAAGTGAAAAACACCTTCTTGTTTCCAAATCTCACAAATAATTTGTATATGGGCAATGAAAGGTTCCTGTCCATGACAGTAATTTTGTTTAGTTGTCTAGCATCCAAACAAAATCTCATCAACCCTTCTTTCTTCTTCACAGTTACAACTGGATTATAGTAAGGTGAAATTCATTTGGAAATAATCCCCAATCCAGCATTTTACTAATCAGTTTGAATATTTCTTCATGTTCCTGGTATGGAATGGGTATGATTTGGATTGAAATGGTTTGTCATGTACTAATCTAATTCTCTGTTGAAATCCATTTATCACTCCTGGTATCTCTGAGAAAATCAGGTGAAATTCATTAATAACAGATCGCAATTTTAAATGCATCATCACTTCCAAGAAAGTTGGACATTGTGAGTTCTTCTGGGATATTGGATATAACTTCAGGTAGATCATATCTCAGAAGCAATGTCATCTCCAAGACTTCATTTACTTTAACTGTTTTGTTACAGAAATCAATAATGCAGGTGTTCAAATAGAGGAAGTCTGCCCCTAGAATAACATCATGGATTAGGCTATTCAGTATTAAAAACACATGGTAGAGGATTGTTTGGCCTACTTTGATCTCAACCCAGATTTGCTTTTGTGCTAGTTTAGCTTTCCTGCTGTTAGCCATGGTAACCTGAATAGATTTCAGTGGTAAGGTTTTGATGTTGGAATTTTTGGTCAGAATCTTCTGGTAGAATTTGTCTGACACAACTGAAATCTGGCTATCAGAATCTAACAGTGCCTTAACCAGCAAGCCCTCCAAAAAAATCTCTATCATGGGGCAGCTTTGCAAAGTAAAGTTGGGTGCTTTATCCTCCCATGAACACATCATATTAGTGATTTTTCAATCAGGGGTTTGGTTCACATTCCTCAGGGTCATTTTGGTTTCTTGAGGTGAGAAACATAGCCTCAAGTACCTTTCTAGTTTGGTTTTTTCTGGACTGTGGGTATGTAATTACTGCACCCTGGTTTTGGGGATTTCCTCAGACTATGAGGAGGGCTTATCCCTGTTTTGTTAATACTTATCCAGTTTCTTTTGGGTGACCAGATGTAAGAAGGGTTCCTTTGTAAGGATTTTCCCTTCCAATGGCTGGTATCATTGTTATTTTTCCTTTTTTGTAGAATATGGCATTGACAGTGGCTGCCTCTTTTCTTTTCTCTAATCCCTTTTCTCGTGTTCTAGTTGACAGGTTGGTATTGTTCATGTCTATGTTGTTCAGCAATTCAGCTATCTGCTCAATGCTTCTAGCACTGGTACATAATAGCGATTGCTCTATTTTAATTTTTTTTATAATTTCACCCTCAGGTGGTAGGTGTTAAGTGTTCTTAACTTTGTGACCTGGCAGTAAAAGAACATTATCAAAGTCTCTCTTGGTGTTGACCTGTACTTCTCCTGGAATAGTTGGTATAACAGGGCCTCTTGCCTATTCCTATTTCAGAAATTCTTGACTAACAGTTTGGTAGTCGTCAAATGTGGATGGGGCTTGGAATAATGACCAAACCATCTCCTTGAAGATGGCTGTATGCAATGATCACTTTCTCTTCTGATAAATTTCCATTTTTTGAAAAGTAAAGATTGACACTCCTAAGATGCTCAATGTGGGCTTTGTTAGTGGCTCCCTTGAATATTTTTAACCTTACAAACTGGTTAATTGTGCTGAATTGGGCTGGGTGGCCATGCATCTTATTTATCTCAGGGATGTTCATCTGTGGTGTCAATACATTGATTTCAGGGTTGGCCTGATAAGTATTTGGGACTAACACTTCTAAATTAAAGTTAAGAGAATAAATTTTCCTCTTAGGCATTATATGATGTGGGAGAGTAGGTTTCTTACAAGGATCTTTCTTTATCTGCTTGTTGTTGAGGGCAACATCCAAGTGATTTTCCCTATCAATCCATTCTTCCCTATTATTCTGGGTTGTTGAGTCAATCCTGATTTGTGGGTTTCCATGGTTGGTGTCCTTTGAAACAGCTGAGACTTGATCTTTACAATTCTCTGGTTGAGAGCTTCATATAAATTGTCAATCCAGTCCTGTGTTTCATTTACATAATCAACCAGTTTCTTCAGAATGGTCCTGTCTAGGATTGTTTCAGTCTCTGATAAGGCTATATTGTCCTCAAGTCACTTAAGATAATGGTTAAGGACTCTTAGTATCCTATCCCATGACCCTGCCTCGACATTGTTTCACAGAGTTGATCTATCCTTGAGTATTCAACTTGGAACTCCTTTTTTGATTTTGTCTCATAGATTTTCCTGTTCCACGTGCATCTCATCTGAGATCTCTTGACTCTTGTGTACGTCATCACATTTGACATTTAATTGCCCAATGATGCTACATTTAAACTATTTGAACCATTTCTGGCACTTTAAATCTTTTTATCAGCTTCATTTTTTAGGTTGCCAAGTGTTTGTTTTATTTCAGAGTTGTCTCTCTGAACACTATACAAGTTGATGGACAATTTTTCCATATCTGTGGACAGCCTAATCTTTATATGACTCATATCTATTTTTAGATCTGATCTAACACTATCCATGTACACTTTCAACTTTTCTTCCATGTTGGCCATCCTGTTACTGAATTCTTCCTTCATTCCCATTTTATCATTTTTCATGTCTGTTCATATTACTTAGTCATTCTTGCTTCCATGTCAGTGAGCATTTGGAGTATTTGTTCCATCATTGTTCTCTCCAGTATCCCAGGTTATTTTGCTTTCAGGTGCCTGGCCACTTCCTCATCAAGTATTCCTTGTGCTTGAGGTAACACTTGAACTGCAACCTGCCTGTGGAAGGTGATCAACTTCAGTCATAGACCCCTTGGCTATTTGGCTCTGCAAAGACCATTTTCTCCTACTACTAGAATTAGCTTCCATTTCACAATCACTAACATCTTGTAATTCCTCAGTATGTTCCATATTTTTGCTTATTAACAGTTTACCATTATCATTAAAAACTTTTCTCAGTAGTTAAGTATAATGTTATTCACTTTTTTTATAAATATAGAGATGTGTCATAGGACCTCATGCTATTTCTTTATCATTTAGCACATATATTTAACTTCTCACTGCATTTTCATGTTGGTGTATATGTTACTTTTAATACCTATTTTTTAGCCTGTCTGTTTACTTGCCTAGTTCACCTATTTTAATGTAATTTTATTAGTTAATTATTTATTTGTGGTCTTAGTATATTCTCATTTCCATCAATCAATTCATATTTGATGTGTCACATCAAGTTCCTTTCTTGGTTATTTGTATTAATCAGCTGCTACTTAGATAATTCCAATCAAAGTGAAGAAGTTCCAATAGTTTTTTTTCTTTTTTTTAAATATACCAGTCCAATGACTGGATCTCCATGGAAACTTACATTTTTAGCCCCTAAGTATGGGTGCCAAAGTGTGATGGTCTGTGTTTTCCACCACAAGAGGGGGAATGCATCTAACTATGGTCAGACCTATTGTCCTTGTATAGAATGCCATGAATGAGACAATGAAGTATCTAACCAATGATCATGTCTACCTCCAATGGGCTAGCTCTAGGTTTACTCATTAAATTCATACACAATTTAGGTTAGTTCATCCACACCTCACACCTCTTTTGTATTCCATCACACCTCAGAATTCAAATGCAGGAAGAATGCTCCATTCAGCTCTCTTTAGGGATGTATTTACCTTATATAGCAATTACAATACATCTATAAAGGTTCCAATCATGTAAAGGTTTCATCCAACCATATTATGATGTAAAATAAAGTATGTGTGTATACATATATATCAGTTAAGAATCAATGAACGAACGGATAAATGACTTTGCCAAACTAGAGACCATTTAATTAAAAATCAAGTTAACAATGTTTATTGACTAATAAAGTAAAAATTCAAAAACTTTTTTAACAAAAAAAAATAGTATGTATATGTATGTGGGTGTCAAATATGTATCTCTACCATATTAATGATTCAATATGTTTATTACTCCAATCCTTGCCGTGATAGGTATACATAATTCCACTATATATTTACAAAGTAATTACATAATGCCACTTCATATTTACAAAGTAGATAACAGTAACGAAAAGAAAAATCATTAATTCATCATTACAATGATCTCAAAGCTAACTAACTATTTAACAAGTTTATATGAAGGTGTGTGAAATATCTTCATTGTCCAATTCCAACTGTAGATGTTCCATCTTCTTTGAAGATCCCTCTTGACTATGTACAAGTTTTCTATGGTTGATAGAAAAGAATATTCACACAAGAATATTAGTCATCATACTGAATAAACAAATGTAAACAATCATTAGTTAACAAAAATAAATAAACAAATAAACAGTACAAAATTCTGTCCTGTAGCAAGTGCATGTCTTAATATGGAATAATATCAAATAAAATCTTACCTTATCCCATATTGTAGTAAGGCTGATGACAAATAGTAAATATGAGATCACTATGTAGGAGAGTTGATGTAAATTTTATTAAAAAAAATGTCTAACTTAACAACCTTTCTCCCTGCACTTTCTTGATTGCAACTATAGTGAACTCTTCCAAGTTGTAGAAATTTAGGTTTCCAAGTGTGGAAGTGCAATAAATAAAAAAATACAGAATTCTACAAATGTATATGTAAAATAAAATAAAAAATTATATGACAAATTAAGATTTTTTTCATGTTATCATGCATAAGTTTCGTGAATTAGGCAACAAGTGTCTCTTATAGATAAAGTTCATTGCTATTCCAGTCATTCTTCTATGGAAAATCACACATTATTGGCAGAGACTCCTTGGTGACATATTTGGAATGATGCTATTTTCAACTTCTGTTGTTGTTTTTTTTTGTATCCATCTAGACATTTAAGACAGAGCATTTGATGTTTTAGCATGCTTTATACAATTGAAACTAAACTGAGAGACTGCAAAACTCTCAAGCACTTATGACTATTAACATCTAATCAGATCGCAAGCACTGAGACAGAGAACATATGTGCTTGAGAGTTTTGCAGTATCTCAGTTTAGTTTCAATACCATCTGTGCTTTATAAAATAAATATTATTTATACAATTGAGTATTTATACAATTGAATATTAAATCACCATGCTGCCTATGATCAGGGATGATAAAACGTTGGCTCTATGACAATATTAAATTAGCCAGAATACATTGTTTTGCAGTTCATAAAAGATCTACATTTTCTTAATTCACTGATTCATATTTAATGATTTTTATACAAACAAAATATTTCATCATTTATATGTAACTATGTTGATGATCTTCTATTTTTTATTCATATTTAAAGAATAGGGTGGTCCTTTAATTTTAAATGTCTATTTAAATCAGTTCAATTATTTTATCTAATTACATGAATTTATTAGAATTCTTTCTGTTTAAATATCGACTATAGTTTCATGTAATTTTGCATTACAACATTCACACAAATAATTTGGGGTATTTGAATAGCCATCCATGTTCTCTAGAACTTGAACATTCGATTTTCTGATGTTGTTGTTATATAGCTTTTGCATTCTTTTGAATATAGTAAAAGATGACGAAATGAACTGGTTTTGTTTTTATATTGGTCTGGATTCCATTTAGTATACTTGCATTTTATTTCCTTTTCCATCACTGTGTGTACCCCTATTGTTGCATGTATTATATTGATTATAAGCAAAATAAAATTACATAATAGAATTATGCTTTCATCTTCCACATTTGGTTACCTAGTGACTGATTTGACATTAGATTATTAGTATGTTTACCAAGTCTAAGTTGTGTATATAAAGACATACAATACATTGACATTGAATTTATTATTTGTATACATATATATATTAGTATGATTTCTTTAACTAGGATTTTTATCTTTATATTACATAAGTTAAACTAATCTATCATGATATTTCTTTAATATAATGAAAAGTAAACATTTGTTGCATTTACGTATATGTGTGTGGGTTTATTTGGGTTTATTTACTCTATAAAATGAAAATACATGCTCAACCACCTATTAATTAATTTTCTTTGATTTGGTGGTGAGAATAAACACAGATTGGATTGTAAGCTATTCTTACAGCATGCTCAGTATATACATTTGTAGTACAAGCTTATTAAGTCACACAATGTATGACTTAATTTTCTTACAATTACTACTAATTAAATTACCTGCGGCTAAATAACTTTCTCCATTAATCAATAATAGCTCTTTTGTTGGAATGTTTTGTTAAAGTAAAAGAAAGTCCTTTCCCTGGAGAAGTTTAAAACCTTATATGTGGAATGTCAGGAAATATGCTATTCTTTCACATTATCACACCTATAAAAAAAGCTTGCTGGGTTTATATCCATTTAACAAATTGGGTTTGAAGTAAAAGAAGATCATTTTATTTCAACAAAAGTGCTTATTATTAACAACAAAGAAATAGCTCTCACATCAGAAAAACATGCTCTAAGTCTTCAGAAAACTCTCAACAGTTTTAAATTATCTAGGTTGTATGACAAAATATGCCTAATTGGGTCAACAAATCAGAAATGGCATTCATATATATATATATATATATATTGTGACCTCCTCTTCGGGTCATCCACCAATCTAAACTCACATTTGGGGCCATAATCCACTTTTATGTCCTTTTCTTTGAATGCTGGAATCATATATACAAAACTGGCCACACATTTCATGGCACCAGATCCGCCCTTTGTAACCTATCATACTCTCATTATCAAGACTATAAGCATAAAGAAACAAAAAGGTTAAACTAATGAAATGATTCCTGTATTGAATAAAACTAGCATGAAACTATAGATCTAAAGAAGATCACAAGGTGATTAATAAAGATAATAACTTCTGGTCAAACCAGCTCTAAAATCCACACAAACAAAAGGTGATGAGTTAAATTTGATATTCAGCAAACTAATAAATAACTAATAATTATATCTCTGGAATGATTATGAAATTAAACTTATAAATGAAATGATAAGTAAATTATGATGTAGATGACTAAATGGATGATGGAAAGAAGTAATAATTAAATAGTGGAATGAAATGAGTCTAAGAATGAAGAGAAAAGAATGAAGATGTATGAGAATAATGAATGATTAAGATGATGATAGAATAAGAGTTAATGAATAGTTAAGATGATAAAAGAATAAAAGTTAATGTATGATTAATCAATTATGATAATGAATTAATATCAAATGAGAATGAATAAATACAAGAACGATCAAGATGAAATTGAAGAACAATGTTAATGATGGAGACTGAAATCTTAAACTATAAACTAATATGGTATTAAATGGTAAAAAGATAAGCTAAATAAAAATAGGGATTTCAAGCTTGACACAACCAGAGTATTTATCATAAAGTCAAAACAAGTTACGCATTTTATGCCAAAAGAAGTAATTTACATCTTAAAGTTTAGTTGACTTTCATAAAACAGTGAAAGTAATCTAATTCAAGTCCAACTATAATAAATAACTATCTATAAAATTTACTACAAATTCAAATTCTACCTTGAAACTTAACAACTAATTCTTCTCAGGGTTCAAACACTCAAAGATCATTCTCCAAAATATACTTGGGTCAGTGAGAGGGATTTTACCACTACCCGAATAGAATGCACAAAACAGCTCTCAATATAAACTCAAATTAACAACTATATTTAGCAGTTACACATAAACTTTATGAACTCAATAACTCTTATAACTTTAATATTTAAGAAATAGGAATAACTTTTTAATAACTAAACATAATAACTTACCAAATTCCTTTTCTTAAATAATTATAAACCATGTGATCAAGATCAGTGAATGATAGCTCTGCGGGTTTAACTAAATCAATTAAATCAATATTATGTTTATCTTTTAATATAGTACTTAAAGTAATCTGTACTCCAGGTTAATAATATTTAATTATTATGTGATGATGCATTAGATGTACTCTTAAGTGATAGGGCTTAACAAAATTATTTTGGTATATTAACCAATAGTTAAATGTACTATATTGGTTGATGATGATTTCAATATATAATCTTCTGATATGTCGATAGCAATAACAATAATAATGTGTATATGGTGATTAGCAATAAGACTACAGGCAACTAAATAAATTTTTAAACACAACAAACTTTATTTACAATATTTACAAATTTCAATTCAGAGACATTGTATGAAATAAAACCAATACATCAAACTAAACTCAGGAATGGAAAAATACTTGGTATCCCATTGACCATATTCTTAGTCAATATGACCAACTTATACAATGATATTCAGAGTATCACTTATTACTGTTTAGCCTATCTTAAAGAATAAGATAATGAAACCTTATTTAAGCTAAACTCGCACTTAAATTACAAAAACAACAGTGTATTGAGGACTTTAGGGTATGCACAAATTTTAAATTTAGAATTCAAAAGTTATAAAGTCATGCATTATACTAAAGCCATTTCTTTTATCAGAATATGATAAGGGCAATTATCATATTCTGCGCAATTAATAATTGATTAAAATTTGAGATGAATAGGTTTGGTGTATTAAAGTAGGAACAGACATCAAAAGTCAAATACACATATTACTAAACATTACCTATGTCCACAACCTAATTATTGAATACTTAACTGATCTTACCAATCCATTGTCAAATCATTATTCGATGAAGATAAATCCACACTGCCCACATGCATTTTTTGCTTTTACATCTACAAGTTCTACAATCATTAATAGATTTTGGTTTGGTCTGTCTATAACTGATGAAGATCCTACAACATCATAAAACACTATTATAATTAGGCAAACACTATAGATAGATCAGTGTTCCTTAATCTAATATTATTTTATCCTTGCCATTGTATCTTGAAATACTATATTTCACCATACACGGTGGAAAACTAACTCTATAACCTCATGAGGGATTAAACAATAAAAAGGGAGGCTCTATAAAACAACATGACAGTTGTATAATAATATGGCTAATTCTCATACCTCTCTATGGGTATACAAGTGTGAGTTTATTCTCATCACAGGAAAATAGAATTCAAACCATGGGTATCCTCTTTTGGGATTAATTATGCTAACCACGCATTAATTATTACTCAGTCTCTACCAAACTATCCTCTCATGCAATCAGCAATGGGTGATTCTCCCTCAGCCCATGTTCAGTATTAATATTAATCTATTTGATGCCATTATATGTAGCATATACTTAACAGCTAAAAGCTATCACAAATCCTTCTCAATACCATAGCAAGGTAAAACAACACCAACAGTAAAAGTGGAAATATACATATTCCATTTCACAATGCAGACCTATTAATGTATTAATAGACAAACCAAAATATATGTCAAATGATCATTAATTATTTTAAAATGACAATTATACTTTTGTTAAAGCAGCACAATGCATTTAAGCAATAAAGATCAACCTGCATTTGTACTCAAAGTGGACAAGTTCATTCCTATGCAAACTTAAGAAATGAAAAAGGCTTATATCAGTTTTCTTTTTTATATAAGAAAATGATTCGGGCATTATAGTATATCTTTGACAAAATATCTGTCTGTCCACCTTTAATAAAATATTAAAATCTGTTTAAAAAAAATACGAGAAATAAATCTCTCTTTCTCTCTGTCTAGATGAACGATATATATAATATCATGTTTTCCCTTAACTGGAAAAATAAAAATACATGTAATAGATGTATATATTTTACATTTTTTTTCTCTTTAACTCAATATATATTTCTTACCACAATAAAACATATATGTTTAAAAACAAAATTCTCAAATAACACATGATGTAAGTATTATAAACCAACACAGCAATAATAAAAAAACATAAAAGAATATTTTCTTCCATTAAATTTTATCCTATTCGTCCAAGTTATTTCATCCTTGTGAGTTAAAATGATAAGAACTGATATTATGATGAGTAAACACTCCAAATAATGCATATATATACTTTATGATTATCCTATTCGATCCTAAATAAGACACTATTTAAGTACTTTTCCAAAGGCAATAAAATAATTTAATGGTTTATTTACCGATGTCAATATAGTGAAATTAAATTCCAATGTTTCAAGTGTAGCATAATTAAAATAAGTTTATCCACTTTTCTCTAGATAATTTTCCTTAATAACTTTATAGGTTATTATAATCTTCAAAACAAACTTTTTAAATACATTTATTGATTTATTCAATATTAACATAGTGAGACAAGATTTAAACGTATCAAATGGAGTATAACTAAAATCGGTTTATTTACATTTTAATCCAGATAATTTTCCTTGAAAATGACTTTAGAATTTTATTACAAATTTAACTTTTTAAAATTATTTGATTTTATTCTTTCCTCCACGGTAATATTTGTAACACTTTAAGTAATTGGGACATTTATCAGACTTTTTTTTTTAAAAAAATCTTATTTATACACATTGCACAGTTAAAATTTTAAAAGTAAATATTTATCTAATTACATTTCCATTGGTAAGGTAATAACTGTTTAACAATACTAAGATGAATTTATCCAATTACAAATACAATATCCTTAGCATTTTGAAGTAATCTGTAATCATTCATTTCTATCATTACACAAGTTTGCACTAAAAACAAAATTTGCAGATGAGTTTTTATTTCTTAATAAGAATAAACAATAAATTTATACATTTTCCTTTTACTTTATTAAACTTTAGATGATTTCAAACATGACTTTTTGATTTATTTATTATATATATCATAATACTTTTTTTCAAAATTATCTTGAATTATTTTTTTTCTTGAGATTTTATTTTATAAACACAATATTGTTCTGCTAGATAATAAGAGTGGCGTGAAATACAAACAAACATTATCAGCTCTTTATTTTAACTGTAAATAATTCGTGTGTCATCTTTAAAGAAGAGATTTTAAAAATATGAACAAAATAAAAGCAAAAGCTAACTTTTTCTTGAATTTTTCTGGGTTTGAAGCAATATTTATGGAAGTAAGTTATGATGCACAGGGTTTCCATTTCCTTTCCAGTATAACTTTTAAGAACCATCAATCGACAGAAAATGGTGTTTAAAATGATAGCAAGGTTTGAAGATTTCTATTCCATTATTTTAGATAACAGTATACTATAATCCTTATTCAATTAAATTCCAAATTTTTCAGCTTTTTCTTTCTTATTTTATAAGAGTAGAATCCAAGTCTGTTGTTTCTAATTCTCTTTTTCTTAATCAGCCCCCCTACAACTTTGTTATTTATTATATAGCTTTTATTACAATGCATTGTGGTAACAAATTAACCAATAACCTTAGTGTGAATATATTAATATTACCCCCTCTATCTTCATTTTAAACAACTACTCACAATATGCAAGGCAGTTTTGGATTCACTACAAAAAAATATGCTTAAGTAATTGACTATAACCATTTATTTTACAAGATTTAATAAATTTATTTCAATTGCTATTCAACAATAATAAAAATAGCAATATTTATCTCCCAATTAATAATAATACTTATAAAATTATTAATTTATCACTAGTAAAAGCCTACACTGGGTTTAAAATCTCATCTCCACTCCAGCAGATTTTCTACTGCATCCAGAACAGTCTTTATTTAAAGCCACTTGTTAAGATTTTCATTCCAGATATATTATTATGATTTCAAACTTTGGATTATTCAATACAGGGACCTAAATAAAAAGGTCACAATATATATATATATATATATATATATATTAAAAAATGGGTGGGGGGAGAATTTTTTTTTTGAAAGCAACTCACAAAAAGATGAGTTTATTTATTATATCTGTTTCAAAAACATCAGTAATGGGCAAATTTGAACTTTGTGCCCCAACAGATTCATGTAATTGCTAAATAATAGGGCTTGCTGTAATTTTATAATTTAATTTTTCTTAAGAAGCTAATTGATATCAGACAACTAAGAGAAGATTGAGCACAACAATTCCAGCCAACAGACCAAACTGATATTTTTTTATTCACTTGATAATCTATCCAAGAATCTTTAACTTTTAAATCCATTACTCTGCCATTGCGCTAATCTGTACAGAATATTATTTTTAATTTTCTAAATATAGTTTTTATTTATATAATACACTTATATTTGTATACTTATTATTGAATTCAAAATGGAGTCATTACCTTAAAATTCAAAATAGAAGGTGCAATCAAACTTTTATTTGTCCACAGTTTTGATAATGAATAAATCACTGGATAGGTTTTAATATGAAAGATTTAAAAAAGAAATGGAAACAAGCATTGTCATAAAGAATAATAGCTAAATCAATTAAAATAATTCTGGTAAGAATTACAAGTGTGTGTACATGTGTGTATATGTATATAAGATTACAAAAAAATCAAGTCATGTGTCACATGACTTAATTTAAACAACCTTGTACTATAAATGTTTCATAAAGAGCTCACAAATAATCTAATAATTTTTAATCTAGTGCTTGAATATTCTAGCACCTCACTGAGGAAGCCAATAGCAGAAACCAATCTGAGTTAGGGATATTCTGCAAAGCTCGTTAAGAGCTTATTTGCGAACTCTTTATATAACATATGTATATAAGAAATAAATCAATTATATAATGCTAACTGAAAATTAAAATATAGTAAAATCACTACTTCTTAGCAAATAGATAAAATTCAGTAGTGCTGTAAAATAAACACTAAGTCTGAATACAACAATATAGATAAAAGGTAATCTCTTATTTATTCACTGCAAAGATGGTACATATATTGAAATTCAGGTTAATTTAAAACTGAAAAATAACATATTTCTGTTCCATATACAAAATTAGATTAATTAATAATTATTTAATGCTTTGAAAATTACAAACACAACTATATGAGAAATAATCAATTGTATAATGCCAGCTGAAAATTTAAATATAGTAAAATCATTATTTCCTAATGGACTAAATAAAATACTGAGCAGTGTTACCTGTGAAACAAATACAAAGTCTGAATAAAAGAGGATATATATATATATATGTGTGTGTGTGTGTGTGTACGTGTGTGTAGAGCCCAGTAATAAACAAAATATAGAATAATGAGTTATGATCAATCACAGCTAACAATAATATTTGGACCAAAAATAAGTTCATGTAAGTGTGCAGGGGTAATATGAAGAAGCTAAATATTGGAGATGGATTGAACTTGGAGAGACCTTCATCCTGCAGTGGATTGATAATAGTTGATAATAATGATGATGATGAATAATGAACAATAATAACTAGACAAGAAAATAACTGTCTCAACTAATTTTAGATAGAGCAGAAAACAAGTGATTCAAAGAGTTAATTATTATCTAGTATTAATGTATGATCTATTAATACAATTTAAAATATAATATTTAGCTGGAATAATCTAAGTCAAAGTCAAATAGAAAGCAATGCTAATGAACAACTCATTAGCCATTTTACTGAGAAATTTTAACTGCATTCATTAGAGGGGAAAAAAGAAATTATCAAGAAAATAGATAAGAAGAAAAAACCAATACTTCAAGAAGAAAAAGAAATGATTATTAAAAAAAGTTGAAAAGAATGTTAAGTAATAAAAATACTAAATAGAATATATGGAAAACATTAGAAAAAAGGCAAAAAAGAGGATGGGAACCAAATAAAAAAAGGAGAGATATGATCTAGAAATGGAAAGGAAGGAACTATAGGAAAGAAAAAGAAGAAAAGTATTGAGAAATAAAAAATAAAAAAATGGAAAACTTTGAAAAAATAAAAAGATTGTACAATTAAAAAATGATGAAAAAATTGAAGACACTAAAATTGATGGGGATGCCAAAAAATTATTTGCAAAATGAAAATCAAACATTAATAGAATCTATTGAGAAAAAATTCCAACAGTATATTGAGGATTGTAGAAATAATAAAGAAACTAAAGAGAAAATAAAAATATAGAAAAATTAATTGAAAAATTACAGAGATTTAAACATGTAAGAATGCTGTAAAAGAATTTAAAATTAATTAACGAACCTAAAAAAATGTGAGACTGAAGTCTATTATAAAACTGTTGCAGAAGTTGTTGAAAAGTTTAAAATAAGCACAAAATTACTGATGAATTTAAAGTTGGTAGTGGGGAACTTAAAATTGGTAATGAATATCAAAAAAATTTATTAGTATAAAAGAATTAATTTTAATATTTACAATGTACATTTTTTATTTTTATACTTTTGAAAATATTTTTCACTGAAAACTTAATCCATAGTAATCAAAACATGTCAGATATTTCTATATTTTCAGCAGAAATTACAATGGTAACATTATAGAAATAAAAGAATTACAAGTGGTTCAATAAAACCATTCTTCAGATCAATAATGTAAAAATCAAATACATAGAATTCTTTTCCTAATCTTTATAAAGTACAGTAACATAAAAAAAAATTTAACTGTAACACTATTTTACTTTGGTGGTAAATAATTAGGTAGAATAAATGAAATTAAAATTTTAGAAATATGATTTTTTTTTCTACAGTACAGGCTTTTTCATACCTGCATTTATATATGTAATATATAGGGAATTTGGACTGACTTTTACATGACCCTCAACCATCCATGCGATCTCATACCACTGATACCCTTGATCACATGCATGTCAAAAAATAAATAATCACCAATATATGTATTTCATGCTAAACCAGAACTTGTCAATTGGTCCAGATTATCATCTCCACACATATATACAATCAAAACTCAGCTTATATTAAGATAGCCAATTTTCATACTTTAATGGTCAGTCTTGAAATCACTCCATCCCACAACTTTTCAGCCATCCATTTCATTGAAAATCTGAAAATGGAATCCTCAAAGCCCGCCTTAGTGCCAACCTTCTCATCCTATTCATGTTGAGCTGGTATTTTTCTGCCAGCTCATAATCATACATATAGATACACACATATTTTGTAAAAATAAAATATATACATTGTAATAAACTTATTTTATTAGAAATAAATGAACACGTACTTTTCTATCAGCTCATATATATACACACATATATATTTTGTTAAAATATAAATATCATTTTATAATACATAATTTTAAAAAAATAAATTAACACTTAATTTGAAAATGGAGTTTTAAGAAGTTAAAATAAATTAGATCAAGATCTTGTTATTTTGATAAAAGTTTGTCTTTTGTTAGTCTTTAAAAAAATTCTTAAAAATAGAAAGGAAAAAAAAAGCAATTAGTTCTATTGTTGGGACTTTGATAGTCGAGGTATTTTTATGCTATCTATTATGCTGATCAATTGGAATGTTTCTTTGGGATTTTAAAATAAAATATGAAATAAAAGAAGAGAATATGAAAGGTGTGAACTGAGACTTTAAAAAAAAAAACTATAAATTACAGACTTTCCTTTTGTTCTAAATTAATGGGATTTCTGCCGAGGTCAATATCTAATCTATAAGTTTTAATTCGGCTCAGACTTTTGAATATTAAAGATCTGAAAAGTGCAAGGAGAAAATGTTGAGCGGCTAGATCTAACAGAACTTTTCCTTCTGGGAACCTCTTCCTATTACCACCTGGAACTGCCTTGTAAATGCCGGACATAGAGAGCTAGCTGAAGAGAATGGACTGGAAGAAGACACAGACAAACCACGAAGAATATAAAGTGAAATATTCCACCCACACAGGATCTACACTGATCGATCAGGGTAATTAGACTTTTTTTTTGTTATAATTTCAAGACTCATTTGCGTAATAGAATTTAAAAAAAAGAAAAGCCTTCACTTCAAATATCTCAAAGTTTCAGCAATAGAAAGGGAGGGATATGTAGTCTTTAAGTAGATGTATTTACTAATTCAAATTAATCCACATTATATTGGTTTTTTTTATTATTTAATTTTTTTTTGGTTACGTTCTATTAATTAAACTTACCTTTAGTTTCTATGATTGTTATTCTTATAATGTATAGATAGGAATAAGAAAAATTGTATACTCGATCTAAGGACAAGTAAAAATTTAAGATAAAAAGATTTAACATTAGAAAGAGGAGGTTTGAGTGCGTTTGTTTTTAACAAACACACTCTTATAGTAAGTCACCCTTGAGTTCACTCATAGTTATATACCATAATATTTGATGAAATATTGTATAATTAGTAAAGTGACGGTGCATGCTCCTTCGAGAATGATACATGTTAATTCTTGATTAGAAAGAAAATGGATCGGGAGGGTTTGATTTGACAAATACAAGGGAAGGGAATAACCAACAAATAGAATAAAGATATAATAAATATTTCAACAATAGTGAAGTGTCGAGTTGTTTGTTGTTTTTTTTGTTTATTATAATTAATTCTTATAATTTATTTTATAATCTTTTGGTCCATTAAAAGAAAATTATTTTGAGATTTACATTTGGTGATTGCCATTCATAAATAAATTAACCGTTATTATAGAAATTTTATAATACGATCTAGGCAGAAATGCTTGGTGGCGCCCCCGAACGGCCACTGTATGTTGTAATCTTGTGAAATTTAAGAGCATAACAAAATGTTTTGTTACAGAGGGTAGGAGTGGATAAAATTTAAGAAAATGGCATCTCAACATGTAGGGCTCGTTAACTAAATAAACGGCTTGAGATTAGGGTAAAAGTGGGGTAAGGCAGGTTCGAGTGGTTAGAGCGAGGAGTTAGTGTCCCAGTAGGGGAGAGTTTTGAGTGTCAGAAGTAAATTTAAAATATTGTAGATAAAATGCAGGATAGAATTAAGATAAAAATGTTCGAATGAGACAAAGAGGAGACTCTATTCGAACACTTGGAAAGTTTAGAAGAATGTTTTTGTATGTACGAGGCAAGGGAAGAAGAAAAAATAATTATAGCAAGTAATTATTCGGTGGGCATGGCAAGAGATTGGTGGAGAACGATACAGAAAAGACCAGACAATTTCAAACAGTATAAAAATAAATTAATACATACGTTTTGGAAAGTAAAGAGACAACAAAAGTTACAAAGAGTGGTAGAAATAGAAAGGTATAAAAAAGAAGAAGGGATAGGATATAGACAGTTCTTTTTAAAGCAAATGATAAAATTGAGAAGGCTGATAGAATATTTTATTGCTGAATGGCAAATTATAACTATTATAAAAAAAAATTTGCCGCAAAATATACGAGAAAGATTAGCTGTCTATAGGTGCAAAGGTGTGGAAGACATATTGGAAGTTCTTAGAGAGGAAGAAAATGTACAGGAAGAAGAGAAACAAGAACAACTTCCTAAGCTGTTAAATGTAGTAATTGAGGAAGAAGAGAAAATACAAATGATGGCAGAACAAACTTGCCCTATGATAATGATAAAAATACAGGGAATAGAGATACAAGCCCTACTAGACACGGGGAGTCAAGTCTTGATAATCTCAAATAAAATATTAGATCAAATCAGAGATCAGAAGAGGGAAATACAGTTGTTACCATTAAGAAAGTCTGAAATAACTATGGCTAATGGCAAAAGAGTTAAGTTAGACCCTATACAAATATACAGGAAAATACAAGTGGGAAGAAAAAAAATACAGCATACATTATTATCAATGTCAGGTTTGGTAGAAGATCTTATATTGGGGTCGGATTTTATGCACCGAACTGGGACGAAAATTAATTATAGTGAAAAGAATACATTGATAGGAAATGAAAAGGTGCCATTTAGTGGATATAGCAGACAGAGTGATAACAAGGTAGCTTACATGGTAATTAATGACCTATACCAAGAAATAGAATGTAAAATAACTGAGTTAGATAATAATAATAGGGGCTGGAAAAGTCGACTTAAAGAGGCACTTTTGAAAAATGAACAAGTATTCGTCATTAAACCCGGAATTATAAAGGGATATGTTCATCGGATAAAGGTGAAAGAAGAAACTCATTTTCAGGGTAGGTCGTACCCAGTCCCTGTCAAATATAAAGAGAAAGTTGATAAACAAATACAACAAATGGAACAATGGGGTATTATAAAAAAACAACAGTCACCGTATATAAACCCTTTAGTAATTGTAAAAAAAAAAGACGGCTCTATGAGAGTATGCTTAGATGCTCATCAATACTATTACTATACCTGATCGGGATGTGCCACCCTGAATTACAGATTTACTGTTGGAATTTAAGAAAAAAAATATTTTTCGTCATTCGATTTGACATCAAGTTACTTGGCAGATGGCGCTTCATGCTGAGGATCAAAAATACACGGCATTCCATTATGAAGGCTTTACATACATGTTTCAACGAGTTCCGTGTGGACTAATTAACAGTGGATCAGGGCTATTACAATGTTTAGACCAGGTACTTTCTCTGAGGGTAAAAGAATTTATACTCTATTATATGGAAGGTGTTGTGATTGCATCACGATCTCCTCAGGAACATTTAGAAAATTTAGTTGTGTTTCTTTGTGAGTGTCACAAAAAGAATATTACAATAAATCTGAAGAAAAGTAATATATTTCAGGAAGAAATATTATTTCTCGGTCATCTCATATGTGCTAAAGGGGTGAGACTCCATCCTGACAAGATAGAGTGATTGTTAAATTCCCCCAACCAAAGAATAGAAAACAGATTAGATCATTCCTTGGTATATGTAACATCTATCAAAGGTTCTACAAGGATTTTTCTAGATACAGAAGCACTTGTGCATTTACCGAGAAAAGAAAGCAAGTGGGAATGGATGGAAAAACAAGAGCAAGCATTTAAACAAATCAAAGAAAATTTTGCAGATACTGTAACACTCGCCTATCTGGATTTCACCAAATCTTTTAGGTTACAAACTGATAGTAGTAATGTAGGATTGGGAGCGGTACTGTTTCAAGAGAATGAAGAGAAGATATCGCAGGTTTTGTATTTTTTAAGTAGGACATTAAATCCAGCGGAAAGAAATTATACCACTATGGAAAGGGAGGCATTGGCAATTGTTTGGGCATTAAATAAACTTAAGCATTTACTTTTAGGGTCTGAGGTTATTATCATAAAAGCTTAGAGTTTATAAATAGGTGTTACTTAACTAATGATAGGCTTATAAGATGGGCATTATACTTACAGAAGTTTAATTACAGGGTAATTCATTGCTCCAGGAAAGAAAATATAGTACCAGATATATTAAGCAGAAATCTGCTTATGGATCACAGTCAAAATTTAACACTGGAGGGAGCTCGATTAATATCTCTTAAAGCAGATTCTGCAGTATTGATAGAGAAAGATTTGAAAAGACTCCATTTTTTACAAAACTCGGACACTACGTGCAGGAAGCTGATACAAGGCTATAAAGGAGCAAATGTCAGACAACAAAAAAATTGCACGCAAAAAAAAAACAAATTATGTCAGTATAAAATAATAAATGGGTTGTTGATGTTTCAGGTTAGAAAAGGAGTAGATTGTTGGAGAGCATTTATACCACAAAATATAAGGGAAAGGCTAATAAAGTATGTACATGGTATATATGGGCATTATGGATCTCTTAAAACAAGTAAACTTATACAGAGATGGTATTATTGGCCAAGTTTGTATAGGTCAGTGGTTACTACCTTACAGGGGTGCCATGAGTGTCGGCAAAGTAAACCAGCTAATAAAAATTACACTGGGACACCGGCACCCATAATAGCTAAGAACCCAAATGAGCTTCTAGCCATAGATTTTTACGACCCACTACCGTCATTTCGTAGATATAAATATATATTGGTGGCCTTTGATGTTTTCTTGAAATTAGTACAGGCTTATCCCCTACAAAAGGCTGACGCCAGGTCTTTCATAACAGTGCTAAAAGAAAAACAATTTGTTCAAGTTGGCAAACCTCGGACGACTTTGAGTGACCATGGAACTCCTTTTATATCGAGAGAATGGAAGAATTGACTTCAGCAAGAACAGATACATCACATTCTCACCTCTATCCGTAACCCTCAATCTAACCCTTGTGAACGGGTTATGAAAGAATTGGGGAACTTATTTCGCATACATTTGAAAGTTAACCATCAACAGTGGTTTAAAGTATTGCCACAAATGGTTAAAATAATTAATTATACATACCACGAATCTACAGGGTTAACTCCAGAATGCTTGCACTACAGTCGAGTTGAGCCTTCTCTCCTCGAGTGTCCCATTCCTACTGTTACTGAAACAATAAATGTAATGGAAGATCGAAGCTTTGCTGGAGACAGATTAAAGAAAAAAGCTGAACAGAGAATAAAGAAGAGGAATGCTTGCCCAATACAATTTACAGTAGGTGACTGGGTTTGTGTTAAAACTCGGCCAGTTAGCAAATTAAGTGATAAACAATATAAAAAGTTTTTCCCTCTCTTCGAAAGCCCATACAGGATCATCCAAAAATGCGGACCTAATGCATTTATAATACAAGGTAAAAGAAATAAAAAGTGCACTTATAATGCACGAAGCCTAAAATCTTTTAAAGAAAAGGATGAAAAGACCTCACAGCGTGATTAAAAGTTTTTTTTTTAAGTTTTTTTTTTTGTTTGTTGGAAAAGGGTGCAATGAGCTGGTATTTTTCTGCCAGCTCATAATCATAAATATAAATACACATATATTTTGTAAAAATAAAATATATACACTGTAATAAACTTATTTTATTAGAAATAAACAAACACGTACTTTTCTATCAGCTCATATATATTTTGTTAAAATATATTTTGTTAAAATATAAATATTGTTTTATAATACATAATTTTAAAAAAATAAATTAACCCCTAATTTTAAAATGGAGTTTTAAGAAGTTAAAATAAATTAGATCAAGATCTTGTTTTTTTGATAAAAGTTTGTCTTTTGTTAGTCTTTAAAAAAATTCTTAAAGATAGAAAGAAAAAGAAAGCAATTAGTTCTATTGTTGGGACTTTGATAGTGAAGGTATTTTTATGCTATCTATTATGCTGATCAATTGGAATGTTTCTTTGGGATTTTAAAATAAAATATGAAATAAAAGAAGAGAATATGAAAGGTGTGAACTGAGACTTTAAAAAAAAAAAAAAAACTATAAATTACAGACTTTCCTTTTGTTCTAAATTAATGGGATTTCTGCCGAGGTCAATATCTAATCTATAAGTTTTAATTCGGCTCAGACTTTTGAATATTAAAGATCTGAAAAGTGCAAGAAGAAAATGTTGAGCGGCTAGATCTAACAGAACTTTTCCTTCTGGGAACCTCTTCCTATTACCACCTGGAACTGCCCTGTAAATGCCGGACATAGAGAGCTAGCCGAGGAGAATGGACTGGAAGAAGACACAGACAAACCACGAAGAATATAAAGTGAAATATTCCACCCACACAGGATCTACACTGATTGATCATGGTAAATAGACTTTTTTTTGTTATAATTTCAAGAGTCATTTGCATAATAGAATTTTAAAAAAAGAAAGAAATGCCTTCACTTCAAATATCTCAAAGTTTCAGCAATAGAAAGGGAGGGATATGTAGTCTTTAAGTAGATGTATTTACTAATTCAAATTAATCCACATTATATTGGTTTTTTTTTATTATTTAATTTTTTTTTGGTTACGTTCTATTAATTAAACTTACCTTTAGTTTCTAGGATTGTTGTTCTTATAATGTATAGATAGGAATAAGAAAAATTGTATACTCGATCTAAGGACAAGTAAAAATTTAAGATAAAAAGATTTAACATTAGAAAGAGGAGGTTTGAGTGAGTTTGTTTTTAACAAACACACTCTTATAGTAAGTCGCCCTTGAGTTCACTCATAGTTATATACCATGATATTTGATGAAATATTGTATAATTGGTAAAGTGACAGCACATGTTCCTTCGAGAATGATACATATTAATTCTTGATTAGAAAGAAAAAGGATCGGGAGGGTTTGATTTGACAAATACGAGGGAAGGGAATAACCAACAAATAGAATAAAGGTATAATAAATATTTCAACAATAGTGAAGTGTCGAGTTGTTGTTTTTTTTGTTTATTATAATTAATTCTTATAATTCATTTTATAATCTTTTGGTCCATTAAAAGAAAATTATTTTGAGATTTACATTTGGTGATTGCCGTTTGTAAATAAATTAACCGTTATTATAGAAATTTTATAATATGGTTTGACCACAAGTCATTCTGACCCCTCATATATAGGAATCCATTTGCATATATATATATATAAGGGATGGCCAGACCTTACAGCACTTTATTTTGAAATAAAATTTTAGGTAAACTTGTTGCATGTAGATATAATAAAATGAATTTAATGTCTGTGGGGAAAGATTGGACTGAGAGAGAACTTTTTTTTTTTGTAATTTAACTTTCAATGTACTTAAAAAAAGATTATATAACTTCAGTGATATTCAATCTAGAATATTTATATTCTACTGTTGTAATAAAAAAATATCTAAAATGGGTGCATAAAAAAAATCTGTTAATGTATGATGTCAGAAGGTTTTTTTTATTTTAAGTAAAACTGAAAACAATTTTATCAAAATATCATCTGTAGAGGCAATTTTATTTTCTTCTTTTTTTTTTGGTGATTTGCTGTGACATGTTTGTTAATTCTGAATGATTACTTCCCTAGCTTCTAATTCTCACACCGTTCATTCAGAATTAATGTATATCTAAAAAAATAAACTCAAGTATTACATTAACAAGTCAGAAACACATCATTTTAAATAGTTTGTTGAAATAGTTCATAGATTAAAATTTTGATTAGCTAAAACAACTTATCCAGATGTATAGAGATGCATGTTGGGAGTAACAAGAAGAGATTGAAAATGCAATATATGGATAAAAGAACAAACAGGCGTTACTAACCTCATTGAAAAAATTAAAACACTGAAGTGGAGTTGGGCTGGACGTATTGCTAGAATAGATGATAATAGATGGACAATTGGAATCTTAAACTGGATTCCAAGAGATTGAAAAAGACCCAGAAAAGGACCACATGTGAGATGGATGGATGAAATAAGAAAGTGAGCAGGCGTGGTGTGGAGAAGAGAAGCTAAAAATCAGAAATGATGGGTTGAACTTGGAGAGACCTTCATCCTGCAGTGGATTGATAATGATTGATGACAATGATAGAGAGTTTTCCACTGTTATCCAGATGCTATAGTTTAAGTACACCTTTATTCATTTATTAATTGTTATAGATAAGAAATAACTACTATAATATTTATTTGTAAAATAAAAAATTGTTTAATTGTGAAAAAAATATTAAAAACAAATAAAATAAATAATGAATGATTTTATTGTCTGGGAATTCACATGAAGTTCTATGGAAAAAAAATTAAATTTATAATGGATACAATTTATATAGTAAATAATGAATCCTTTAAAATTTTAATTATTTATGGCTAAATTATATATTAATAATTTTGGAAATGTGTAATTAGATAAATTATAATTGAAGGTATGTTGATAAAAAAAGGTGAATATTATTGATATAAAGTAATAACAATAAGATCATCTTGCAAATCACAAATGCCATTTCACAGTCACTAAACTAAAAGTAGCTGGGGAAAAGCTGTATAAGTAAAATGATATTTCTAGAACTGAAGTGAAAAATTCTTCGAGATATCAAACATAATAAATATGACATGATCACCATTTCTTATGCTTGCTTATAACTGTTATTAAAACAGGCAAAACTCTCTATATGTATTGCCACTCAGTGCAAGTCAGAATAATCAAAAAAGAACCAAAGACATCAAAATGTATAGGTACTGAACTGAGTTTAGAACTATATGACTATATAAGCTAATGAGCTTGGATTGAAAATATTATAGTGTTTTCAATTTGAGACTCATAGTTTTGTAGTTAAGTAGAGATAAAAGGTGGCTGCTGGAGGGTTGCATTAGATCCTAAGATCTAGGCGCAGTGCTCTCAGATCCAAGGATCCTCACTGACGAAGACCACAAGCCAGAAACTAGTCTGGGGATATTGGATGAGTAGGCACTTGATGGGGATTTTATGCACAAGTCTTCTGACATCCATTGATTACTCTGGCTTGCACTGAGTGGCAATACGTATAGAGAGTTTTGCCTGTTTTGATATCAACATAGATAATATTTTATATTATAAATGTGTGACAAATGAAATATGGACCATAATATGAAATGACAAGATGCGACTGAAAATCTCCAGTCTGTTTTTGAACAATTGTGTTAGCAAGTTTCAACTAAATAATATAAAAGCTTAAAATATTTGTGATGCAGACAACGTTTCACATTTGCTATTGTATCTATTATTCATCACCTCATTTAAATATATGATAATTAATTTTTTGTACGCTATTCTTAATAATATTCTCCACAGATATTTATATTTTCCACAGAATGTAATGTTTTTTTTCTATGAAGAATGGAATTGGTCATTTCTTTAAACTCTGTTTAATGTCATATAATTCGATATCTATAAATAATTTTTTGAAACAAAGATGGTCCATCTCTTAGTATTAAAAGTGTCACGAGTGTTTCCATATTTTGTCTATCTTTTACGTAGGTATATATTATTATTTTTTTAACTACATTCGCATTTTTTTACGTAATTATTTTTAAAATTCAAACAATTCTTCAAATGAAAACTAATGATGCGTAATCTACTATTTTTGTTTTTAATTAATTTCAGCTTAAATCCTTTTCTTTTAGTAAAAACTAAAAAGCGATTAGGTAATCAAGTTATATTTTCCTTTTATTTACATTTCTCAGAAACGCGCATTATTTAAATTGTTGTAACTAAACGTTTCTATATATATATTTTAAAAAGTGAATTAGTAAGGTTTATGAATTATTTACAAAAACTGGATTAAATTTAAAAAGAAAATTGAATTTGTACTTTTAAATTTAAGTTCGTAATATTATTTCTACTTGGAAATATAAAGAAATAAGACTGAAATTTCAAACGAATGGAATAAACCTTTCTATTAACAAGAAATGTAATTACTTCTAACGTTTGTCTCACTTTTAAAGAACTTTTCGTTTCCAAAAGTGATTTAGATCGAGATTTTACCTATTCCATTAAATTAAAATCACAGTCAAGTAATAAAAACAAAACTTAGCGTCCCTACCGAGACTAGGATTAGACAATTTTTAGCTCCGCACATGCTCAATGATAGCCTCTTCAAATATGGCGGCCGAGGCTGTCATAGAGCCAGGCGCTGGAATTATTGTTTTACAGTGTTTTTCTCTAGGACTTTTTATTATTATTGGCGGTATTGGAAATGCAGTTGTTATTTATACGTTTGTTCGCCGTGGAAATCTATATCGTCCACCTTATTATTATGTACTAAATCTTGCCGTCTTGGATGTAGCGCGTTCATTGTTATGTTTCCCCTTTGTTATGAGTACTGCAATACATCACATGCATTGGAAATACGGAGATGAAGTTTGCAAACTGTTAGCTTTTGCTAATACATTTTGTCTGTTTGGAAGTGTTATAAGTATATTTATTATCGCAGTTGATAGGTATACAGCCGTAGTACATAGTCAATATCACAGTAGGAGATTCAAAGGAGCTATTTGCATAGCCATTGTTTTGATCGGCTGGGGGGCTGCATTTCTTTTTGCGTTTCCACCAGTGTTCGGTTTAGGAACATATAGCTATCGACCGTTAGAAGCGCAATGTACTTTTGAACACCGATATTTTAAAAGTAACGATACTTTAGGATTTGAACTTATATTAGCAATATTATTATTAATGACCAATGTTATTTATTTGCGTATTTTTATGTTTGTGAGGGCTCATCGCCGGATGCGACCTGTAATGTATCAACCCGCCGTTAGCAACAACTGGACTTTTTACGGCCCTGGAGCAAATGCAAATAATCGTCGTAATTGGAGAGCCAGTTATGGGCCATTAATTCAAGGCATTCCAATCGCGGTTATTGGACAAAATCAACAGGCTCAGACCCATCGGTTTGAGTTGCAGCCCGTCAAAAATGAAAAAATCACACGGGTATGTTTTGCTGTGAATTTGGCTTTCATGATCACGTGGATGCCTCATCTGATAGTGTCGTTTTGGTATACATTTGATTTAAGTCAGAGTGTACCCCACGGGTTAGTAACTATGGCAGCATGGTGGAGTTTTATGTCCGTTGTTGCTAACCCTATAATCTACGTTTTTATGTGTCCCAGATTTAGGCGAGCTTTAAACATTATACGGTTGAACAGGAGACATGATCGTGAAGATCCGGATCCTGAACCTCAATCAGAGGATCAGGAACAATAATAAAAACAAAATCAAAGATTGTAATACATATTTGTGAATTTATTCTAAAGTAGATTTATAAACAAATCCGGCCATGATTCATGGTAATATTTTTTAAATTTTATAATACTTGTATTTAAATCTGCCCTCAGTGAGGCTTGTCCATTAATTCATATACAACTCCAAAACACTATTGACCAACGCAATTTGGGCTTTCTTGACATGTGACTAAATACTCCTCCCCCCTCAATATTCTTTTGTTTCTTTATTAATGGAAAAATTTCTAAAGAAAAAATCCGTGTAAATAGCCCTAAGGAGGGCGCTGTGACCAATTGTATTTTTGCCGGACTATTGGTGCTTCATTTAGACAACAAGGTACTTAAAATAACAGCATTGCTATGCAGATTTTAGCTGAATTATTCAGAAAGCCATATTATTTGGCCTTTGTAAATTATTATTTTTTCATCAATTCTTTGAAATCAGAATTAAGGGATTTTTTTTTTTTTTTACTTTTGAACATGCCAAAGAATTTATTGATCTGTTCATAGAAATCTATTTTGACATAACTATAGTTAGCTTAATTTAATAATGTTTACTATTATTTACTATTCAGTATGTTTATATACTGTTCTTGTCGTATAATTTCTTTTTATATTAGTTCTGTTAAATGTTCTTTAATTTTAAAATGTTTATATATATAATTTGTAAATATTTATAAAGATTTTATGAACAGATGTTTCTTTATTTTTTAATTCTTTATTGCTCTATAGTCTTTTGTTTTTTAATATGTAAAAAGACATTAAGTAATTAATGAATGTGATATTAGCTAAAGTAAGTAGACATTTATGATTGTGAAATAGTACGATTTTTTTTTTTTTTTTTGACGCCTGTAAATGATTTTCACCTTCAAATTTTTCTTTGACGATAAAAAGGTGCCAGATCCATTGTAGTAAGATTTTCACATAATTCTGAAGAAAGTGATGGTTGCGTCCTATTATTATCAGTATGAAATTCTTAGAAATGGAATAAATTTTTTAACAGATTTAATTAATTATTGTGTAATGTTTAATTGTCAAGTGTAAGTAATTGATTTATTTCTGCTTATGTGTATAACTCGTAGACCATATTTTATTACGTATAATGATAATTGATTTATCAAAGCGATTATCGATTGATAATATTAACTAATAAATTAAATTGCTTTGTTCTCATTCTGAATGACTTGAATAAATGCAAAAAAAAA
This sequence comes from Epiperipatus broadwayi, assembly GCA_028023455.1. Lineage (NCBI taxonomy): Eukaryota > Metazoa > Onychophora > Udeonychophora > Euonychophora > Peripatidae > Epiperipatus > Epiperipatus broadwayi. The sequence continues at coordinate 2,690,455 of JAQFVV010000003.1, forward strand.
AAAAAAAATAGCATATTAAATTTAAGCCATACCTTAATATAGAACAAAATTGCTCGTAAGAAGTAAAAGTTTCAAATTATTCTTGGTAATGCAATTTGTCTCGCGATATTGAGAGAGGAAAGAGAGATTTTTGAACGCCCCCTCCCAATATATTAAAAATAACAGAATTTATATCTATATTTTTTTTACACGAATGACCATGTTCGCAGAGCTAATCTAGTTCCCATTTGTGAGATGAATTAACTATACAGTATAAATTATTTAAACATTTTTGTAGTAAGAAAAGAATTAGAATTATTTGTCCACCAGATGACGTTTGAGCACCGACATCAGATTTAAACCACAATCCAGCAATGTTTAAGCCATTGCATTAAACCAGGCATAGTTATTATTCCAATAAATGAATTTAGGCAGCATTTGTGTTTGCGTGTAATTTTCACAAAAATAAAACGAAAAAATGGAGTCAATAAATCATGAGATTAAAATCAACTTGCAATTAGAGTTGTTCCGTATGACAATTTTGACTTTTGAATCATTAAAAAAAAAAACATGTTTTAAATAAATAAGATACCACGTTTATTAAAGTATCGGTTCAAAATTTCCCTTCCGTTCTAAATATGATCATTAAAAAAAAAAAAAATGTGGGCATAAATATGTCTAATATTAAAATTAATCTTAATTAAATGTGTACATGTATCCATGTGTTTCACAAAATGGTAGAATGGCAGCAAACAGAACGGTACATTCAAATAGATGTTTTTAAATAACAACTTGAGGCTTCCCAAATGTAAGGGACTCCAAAAGTTAAATTGACAAGAATTTTTAAGATTTGATGAACTTGACTCTGATTAAAGGCTTTTCAACATAATAATGCTTCTGACCAAAAGTCTTTGGTGTGGTCTAAGTGATAGTAAAAGATCTAGAAAGAGATCCTATGTGAAATGAATGGATAAAATAGAAAATTTTGTTGGTGTGATAAGGAGAAGAGAGATTGCGAATCAAAAAAATGGATTAAATTTGAAGAGACATCCTGTAATGGATAGACAATGGCTGAAAATAGTGATAATGATAAACCTGGAAGTGAAAGATTTCTAGTCAATCCCCAACCAAGGAATAAAACAATGAATAAAAATCTCAAAGTTGAGTAGAAGTAATGTATTCATCTTGCTGATTGAGTGCTCAAATGTTACTCCATGCAATTAACCATACTATTATTATAAAGTCCTGGGTGTATTAGCATAATGAGAGACTGGCTGACATGAGAATTAAAGGTTTCTGGATCAATTTCCACCCAAGGAAAATAAAAAGCAAATTTTTAGTTTGTTCAATTATTATGAGACTTCCATAATAATAATAATAATAATCATATGATTATTATTATTTACAAATATCTTATTTATATATGCACTAATATCTTAAAGATATCAGACATCTAAATTATAAAAAATATAGCATTTTACTATATTTTCCATTAAACACTCTGTTCTCTATTAGAAATTGGAAAATGACAACAATAAAGGAATTCATACTTTTAGATAATGCTGCTGTTGCTTACGAATTGAAGGATATCATTTTTTCCAAATTTTTGAAATCTCAATAGCAAAGACCAGACCTAACATAATTACTTTCAAGTCATTCTTCATCTATTTGTCATAGATTGTATTATGTATTATTAATTTGTTTTTGTTTTTATGTAAATGCTATTCATTGATAATGAGTTCAGAGATATGTAATCCTGAGCCTAATCCTGAATACATTTACATTATCAGTACTATCAGTGTGGTTTTCTATACCTGAAGCATGCTGTTTTTGAGTGATTAAAAAAAAATGAAGCACTACTTTTATACTGATCTTTACAAAATCCTGATTTGAAACTAGCTAAACATTTTTTTTTTTGATAATTTAGAGGGTTTGGAGAATATTAACATATAAAGATTCTCAGTAACACTGAGAAGCAAGATAATATCAGAGTATAGAAATTGTCAAAAAGAATTTTAAATATTTTATGGTTATAATAAAAAACACAAACTGAAAGGTATTTGATAGCTTTTTAATGGAAGCATATAGCTGTTATTTCCCAAAATCTAGTAGAAAGCATTTTAAAGAAACTTAATAGATGTTTAAAAGCCATTGGTGAATTAATTTGGTGGTAATGTTTTTAAATCAACAATAGTTATTGTTCAGAATGAAATATCACATGACTTTTGCAATTATCATTTATGATTATGTGTTTTCACATTTGTAGTTAAATTTATTTATTTAGTTAAATGTTTTTATCAGTATTTTTTAATTATTATTATAAATGAATGGCATATCTAAAATTGTATACATTTGATAAAACAGATAACATGAGAGCAGAATAACAATTTTTACCTTCCTTTTTTATAAATTAATAATAATAATAAAAGTAACTTGGATGCATGCATGTGTAGCTTGTTGGTCAGCTTGATTATTGAATCTACCATAGAGAATATATGCATATATTTTGTTTTCACTTAATCAAATAGTAATGTAATAATAATTTGTATCAAAATGGTTAGCAGCATCTTTCAGTCTTTATTTTGGTTGCAAGGACTTATTAATGTTTATGATATAGATCTACTTATTAAAATGCTGGAGTAAATTGTGGTGATGAGGTGACAAGCATTTACACACTACACTCTAGAGCCTCCAATCCTTTTATACCCTCTTCTTTTATAATTGTCCAAGGCTTTATTTATTTAAGTAATACTCCAAAGACAACACTTTGCAAGCTTATGAGTTTATAAAAAGTTAATTAACCCTTACAATCATAAGTTTGTTATTACTATTTCCATCATAAATTAAATTAAATTCTGAAATATTTAAAAATATTACTTTGTTCTATAACTTTCAGTCATTTATCATTCTTAAATGCTTTTTATTCTCATCCCAAATTTTCTACAAATTCCATCTATTCAACTTAGCATTCTCTTTGCATTATTACTATCTACAAATACTGCAATATCATCAGCAAATCTGATGCAAATCTTTTTCTCAATTTTAACTTCATCGTTATCAAAGCAGCTCATTTTACATCTCATATAAATAATATTAAGAAAAGCCAACATTCTTGCATTATATCTTTTTGTATAAATAGTTCTCCTCTAAAGAAGGAAAATATTTTTTGATTTATATTACAAGTTTCTTAATATTCATCTTCTAATATATGCATTTCTTAGTTACAATATCCAAAAGAGTAATGAGAATTTCACTTTCAAAATCTATAAACAAGTAATTATGTTTTTCTAAGAGTCCTCACTACTCCATTTCTTGTTGCTTTCTTCTAAATGTCAACTACTATTTTGATGAAAAATGTCTAATCTGATAAAAACTCATCTATTTAAAATTCTCAACATCTTAGCTGCATCTGAATTAGTTGTTGTAAAATTCTCATATCTTGCTGCATTTGTTCTTTTTTCTAACTAAAATAATAATGGTAATGTTTGTTCAAGGTCACATGTCATCCTAAAACCTGAGCACTTTGTTTCCACTTAATGAAACAGAATTTTTTTTAACTGAGTCATTCCTTATCTTCATTAATCCATGACTCTAGCAATAATAGTCATCATTATATTACTGTGCTTTATCACTTTTCCAAATTATAAAATACATAATTTTCTTAAATTTCTTTCCTCTGTAGTCTTTAATAATTTGTCTGGAATTTCACCAATTCTCTAAATTCCATCTTATTTAGTGATTTTACAACTTCTTTAATCTATTTTATTTTTATCTAGTGTCAATCCTTGTAATATTTATCAGATTAAAGCACTTTGGTTCAGAATTATCAGAGAGAACAAAGTTTTGGAAAAAAGACTAGAAAATTGTTAGCAAAGAAGAAGAATGTATTTAAAAATATGAAAAAAAATGTGATTTGTATTATATAGATTAGTATATAATACAGCGTATTGAGTGATATTAATCTTCAGATATTGCTACTAATATGGGAATTGAATCTGCAATTTTTAGATTTGTAAATATTGAATTTAAAGTGATGCTTAAATTAATCAGGCTATTCTGTCAAAGGCAACAGTTTCGTATTAATTTTATATATTTATCTATGAGGATACTCCTGATTTCTCTATTTTCATTCTTTAGAGCATGATTAATCAGTTGTTTCGAAACATTGTTAATCACATTAGGTTGACCATATGAAAAGTTTCTTTAAATTTTTTTTTTTTACTTTGTCCAGTATTCAATCTCACATAATTAAAATATTTGGAATTACTCATTAATTTTGCTCTTAATAATTCTTTCGCATTTCAACATTTTTTTGACTATCTCAAATGAAAATTTGAATTAAAAGCTCAACATTTTAATTTTAAAGCCAAAATTTTTAATTAATATTATAAATCAATAAATTGTACTTGATTTGTTAGAAATTTAAATTTAGAAATGAAAAAGATTTTAAAAAATCAAATTTGAATTCCAAATATAAAAATGGGAAATGTATATGACTAGTTTTTATTGGGTTTTTTTTTTGTCATAATGGAATTGTAAAAAGAAAATTAATAAAATATTTGTTATATGAATTCCAATTTTTAAACTTCAATAAATTAATATAAAGTCATAACAAATCTATGAAAAACATTTCTGAAACTGAAAATTGCATTATATTTAATAACTTCTACCACTCATTGATAGTTGTTTGACAGAGTGTCAGACTGTAATAGTCACTGCTTCCATTTAATGTTACTTTAACTTTCTTGTATTTTTAAAATGAAACAAATTTTTAAAAAATCTAAGTATAAAGAAAATACTTTTTTTTCTAATAATTATAATGAAAATATTTTGTAAAAATAATTATAAATATTTGAAAACACCACAAAATTATGCAATTTTTCTGCTTATTGTTGAAAAGAATAGCAGAGGAGAGAATTTTTGTCTTTCTTCTTCTGTAAATTGCTTTGTGGACTAGTGACATCTTCAGATATTTATTATAACTAATAAATCAGTAATTATGTTAATTCATGTTTTTAATGTTAAATGGGTGTAAATATGGTTAAGACCAAAAAAATAATTTAAAGTTGAAGCAGAGAAATACCTTAACAGTTCTCCATAATTATAATTATCATTAGGTTAAGAGAAAATGGGGAAATTATGAGGACACTCATAAATAAGTATATAAAATTTCTATTGATAGTTGTTTGGTTGCCAGTGACACAACATTCTAGCTGGTTAGAGCATCATTTTAACTTTAACATTTATGAATCTAAAGTCCCAGGTTCAATTCCTATTTATTGCTGATCTGTCCAGCAATACCTAAAATAGAAAATAATATTATTTGAAATATTGTGTAGTTGAATGTATTTGAAAAATTTTAAATTTGATTTTTTCTAAAGATATTTTACAAATAATTCTAGATGATGTAAATAGTATAACATATAATTACAAGTAAAATAATGTCATCATAGACTTTCATGTAAATATCAAATCTATCTTCTCTTTTTATTTTGTCTATCCATATCCTTATGAGTTTTATGATACATTTCCCAGTTTAATTTTTTGTACATTTTCTGTTACATGCTATTTTTCTTTTTCATTTTTCTCTTTCTACTATTTTATTAATTGTGATACATATATATTTAAATTCATCTGGCATTTTGAATAAAATAATAGCATGGATTTAATTTTTTGCTCATAGGTATAACATTTATATGAAAAAATATTCTTTAAACTCAAGAATTTACAATTAAAAAAAAGATCAAAGTATGGAAGCCTATTTTTGCAATAATTTTTTTTTTTTACATCTTCTAATTTTCAGGTGATCAAAAGATGGTAGCTAATGATAAAGTTGTTGGGATATATAAAAATTGATTGAGAATTATAAGTATTGAGGCTTAATAAGTGTTTTTGAGGATTGTTTTAATGTTATATAATATCAAATAGAAATAACAACTTGCAAACTAAATATATTGGCATTAATATTTAATCAAGAATGCACCAATGATTAAAAGATCAACATAAATAGTATTTACGAATAAATCAATGACTGCAAGAAGTAAAAGGAAAGTGGAAGCTGAAGAAAAAAATAGTTCGCAAGGTTGAGAGATGATAGTAATAACTAATAAATGGAAATCAGAGATTAATTTTAGACAATAAATAGTTACAGTATGGCATTGTACAAAGAACAGATATTTGTAGAATAAATTGAATATCATTAACATAGCAAAATTCAACAAAGAATGGGGCTGTGAATTAATGAATTCTTTAGAAAGATCATTGAAATTAGTTAATGAAATATTTTTGGGAAATAGATTCCAAATATTATGATTAAACAATTTTTAAACAATGATGCTCAGACTCTATAATTATTTGGTAGTATCATGTGATCTATTCATTTTCAGAAATTTAAAAAAAATATTATTAATAAAATGTGGCAACATTTAACTAGATCATCTTATTGTATGGGTAAATGTGATAGGATCTAATTTTTTTTCATATTGAAGTTACTATGATGATGATTTTCTTCCATGGTGAAACTACTCTGAATAACTTGCCTTTGGAATTTGATCTGGAAGCTAATAACCATAATTTGTTTTATTTTTATTATTGTAGTCAAAGTTCAGAATTATTGTGCATAAAATTAAAGAGTGAAAATATTGTGCAAACACACATCTCTATTGAACAATCAGTGCAGGACAATGAGTGATAGTTTGAAAGACTTATGAACTTCAGCCTTTATCCCAATTTAAGAAACAGTAAATTTTAAAATAAAAAGAATACAAAGAGAAAACAGAAAAGATTGTTTGTATTGGAAATAGTATTTAGCCTTTGATGAAACAACATTGTATTCTCCAAGGCAGTAGAAGGAATTCTTGGTCAGGTACTGCTTATTGCTTAGTCGTAATTAATATTCATATTAAAGTCATTCCACCAAATCCATGTATTAGTAGATTGAATTTAGCATGTAACTATACATGTGGATTATATATACATTCTAATAATTTTAGTAAGTGTATAAATAAACTATGGTTGTTAATTCTGTTATACTTAGTATGTATAATCTTATTTACAGTGCAATTAAATCTGAATGCAAATACATAATAATAATTTATCAAGACAAACTCTGTAGAGACATTTTAAATAAGCACATAACTAGTGCTCTTTTTCGTATATCAATATTAAATTATTGTTGATGTAAAAATAAAAAGCCCCTTTTCTAATTAACTGATAAATTAACATTGATACAAGAAAAAAAGCATTATTTACTACTTTATTTAAAATGATTGTACAGTAATCTGGTTCATGAATTATTGTTATTATAATAGTGTGCACATTTGAACTTATATCTGTAAGATATTGGAAATTTAGTTTTCAGGCTACAATTTTGATTTTTTTTTTCACTGAGTTTACTTAGAACCATTTATAACCTCTGACAATTTAATCATCATTAAAAGGTAACATTCATGAGAATTGAGAATAGTATCCTTATTTTTTTTCTTGCAATAAAGCAACTGTTAAGCACATTTTGCTTTTGTTGTTTTGTAATAGTAACTAGTATTTATATTATTTTTATTTTTAATTTCAGCCATGCCCTGTGTGGTTTGCTGTAATGATAGAATGCAAATTCTGAAGCTCAAAGTCCATGCGTTCCAGTCTGTCATTTCCAGAATTTTTTACCAATTCCGCAAGCAATAGATCTTTTTTTTTTTATCTATTAGTCATATATCATCATAATTGCACATATATTTAGATATGTGTTGTTAATTATATTTATTTATTTGTTTACCGATTAATCCTGGCTACTTAATCACAGTCAAAACATTTTAAATTATCAGTTACCATATTGGCAGCTACCATTAAAAAAGTCCCAAATTACAGGCAGTTGTTTTTCTCTGTTTCAGAGTTATGATTGTTTGTTAGTGTATATAATTCCATTCACAACATTTTAAAATAATAAAATTATATTTTCTGAAAATAGATCAGAGAGATAAAAAAAAAAAAAGCAGTGTAATGTCTAAAGACCAGATCTCCATTTTGAATCAAAACTTTTTAAAAGAATTTAATTTCTACAATTATATTCTTAATAATATGACCTTTGCAAAAGCTTCTAATAAAAATTAGTTCTTTTCCTAATATTACAAAGAAAAAATTAATTGCCACAATTACAAAATCCATTTCAACTTATGATAATTTGTTGCTCTTTACCAACATTAGCTTAAATCTTCCAGTCTAATCCTATGATATGGTGATTAAATAGAAGTTCCAAAAAAAAAAGACTAATGTTATGAAGTAATACAATTGAATGGAATGAAGAAATTGATCCGATTAATGAAATAAAAATCAATCTAAAATCAGTACTAATAAATTTAATCCTCAACTGCTGCATATGACAAAATAATTTAAGAAGTAAAATATTTTATTAAAAAAAAAATTCCATAAGTCGCTTTAAAATAAATAGTTTTGGATGCGATGTACTTAATTTTACCATAATATTCTAAACATTAGTATTTTTGGTAACACTTGATACCAGCATTCTATGTTCCATTAATTTTATATCCTTAATACTAACCAGAGGCTTCATTGCAATTGAATGTATAACAGTAGAAAAATGGTTGAAAAAAGGTTCAAACTCTGAATGATGACAAAATCTAATATCAGATAATTAGCTGGTTGATTATAGATTAGCTACCTAAAAGAAAAATTCCAAATCTGTTGGAAAAAATTTCAAGTTTTATTTGGCCCTGATTTAAACCCAGAATCATGAATATATAAATGTGTATATTTATAATTAATGATTCATTCTTCATTTCAAATATGGGAGGAGGAAGGTAATGGTCTTTAAGATGCATTTAAATTACATAGCTTTTCAAATAATCATATATTTATTGAAAAAAGTGTGAATAGGTGCTTCCTAAAAAATATGCACTTATTTTCAAGTATTGTAGGATGAAATTCTTTCCAAGTTTAATCCAATTTTTCCAATCCATAGTTTGACTTTCAACCTTGCCTATTATAATTTAATTGCAAGTTGTTAGTTTTTTAATCAAGTCAAATTTTTAAAGCCTTTTTATATGCAATACTTTAAGTATTTTCTCCTCATTTATTTCAAATTTACTTTATTTAATGTTATTATTTAGTAAATATTTATACATTTAGCAGCAGAATATGATTTTTTTATGTTACAAATATTTATTTTATTCAATTAAGTGCTTTCAATACTAAAACATATCATAATCATAGCATTGTATAATTAAAGTTAGATAAGCTCTCATTTTAAAATTGTTTTATATATTATAAATTGAATTAGCATAAAATTGAATTTTAGAAGTTAATTTACATTCTAATAACTGTATATGAAGTTATAGATGTCATTTTTTAGAAAGAGGGATGCTAATTTGTTATTTATTTATAGCATGCAATCTTTGGCTGTAGATCACACCTTCTTCAACTTTTTATCAACTCTCTCAGGGAAAACAATGTGAGCCCTAGAGAGATTAAAGTCATAGCCTGATTGTAGCTCATGATCTAAAAATATAGACAAGTGTTCACTGTCTTTCTTAGCTTGGTTGTATAAATAATTGTACTGAGCCAGTCTTGTGGATATGTTAGCCCTTGTTTCTCCATAGTAAGCCTTTAAGCAATTTGACTCATTGCATAGAATTATGTACATTACTTGGTGTGCAGCCTCTCTAGTTATTTTTTGAATTGTTTAATAATTTCTTTAAAGGTGGAGATGACTGAAAACTGATGTTGTATTTATCAGTACATATTTTTCTTAATTTTTGCACAACTTTAGACACATAAGGGAGACTAGTCCATTTTTTGTCTTCAAATTGAAGATTTACAGCATGCATAATTTTGCTATAGAAATTGGCTATTATTGAATTTATTTTTTTAATATTATACCCCGTATTAATTAGATCTTTCATGTATAATGTATGTTTTTTCTCTGATCTGCTTCCAACTTGCATAATTTATAGTTTCTGTGGATTAAGCCTTTTAGACCTGCTTATTTATGGGAATTTTGTGAAGAAACTTAATTTTTTAGTAAAAAACAAAACCACAAAGTAATAAAAGTCACATGCCATAAAACTGGGTTAATCTTTCAAAATTTGACTTTTGGAGGCAATAGAGAATATTTTAAATTGTGGGAGGTAAATGGCACAATCCAGATTTGGAGATAGTTGCTAATATAGAATTTAAATATGAAAATGATCCAGAGGAAGAAAGGGTCATAGAGAAAGTTTCTAATATTTTAGGATATATTCCTAAAGCTAAAAATAGCTATTGGACTTGTAATCTTAACTGCATTAGGAATTATATTAACAATAAAAATTTATTTTCTTGAAAGGAATATAAGGGCAATCAACTTATATTTTTAAAAAGGAATTTGAAAAAAAAAAAAAAATAGCAACCAGATTGGTAATTTGTGTTTTATTGAAACAAAAGATTATAATTTGAAAGCTAAAAATGATAAATTTATTACTTCAATTCTAAGAAAATAGTGAGGTAATGTACTATCAAACTCTGAATACTTCAAATAGATATATCTGGCGGCTGCTATTGTTTCCATAATATTCGCTGAAGAAAAGTTGCACAAGAAAAAATCTCCATTTAGACTGCTGATTGACTTTGGTGATTTATATTTTTATAATCAATGAAAATTATTACATCTTGGCCTGGTTTCAGATCTTCCACTTCAAAGTCTATGTTGAATTTGCTAAAAAAAAATTGAAATCTTAAAATAAATAATAGCCATAAAATTGCCTCTCTGGTCATTAAGGAAATGTATGGTTCTGTCTCTTGTAATGAATCAATTAAAATTATAGATGGATTGTTGCAGGAAATCATTTATAAAATTCAAAAAAAAGATTTTATTATTGAAACACCAAATTGTATTACTAAACAGATATTTGCAATAATAAACAATAAAATCTATAAAATGAATCATAGTTAGTCAATGGGGTGACCATTTACTGGAGTTGTTTGCAGCTTGTATTTGTCTAAATTTGAAAAAAAATATTCCAAAAGTTGAGTGTCTGCCAAAAACAATTTTATACTCCAGATATGTAGATGATATACAACTATGTGCAGATGAATAAACAATTGATAAAATTTATCTAGAATTAGCTTCCGTGACTTCCTTGGTATGGATTATTGAGAAGAAAGATAACATGATAATATCAAATCTGTAGATTTACACATTCAAAGACAGAACAATGTTTTGGATTATAGAATGGAATTGAAGCCCTTAAATGTGAGAGGCATTGTAAATACTAAATCTGTAACCCCTGGCTTCATAAATATGTGGGATTGAAAGGTTTTCTCTGCAGGAACTAGAAATTATGCAAGTTCAAAGTAAATTGGAGATAAAACATAAAATTATGCATGAAAGATCTAATTAATATGGGATATAATAGTTAAAAAATAAATTCAATAATAGCCAATTTCTATAACAAAATTATGTATATTGAAAATCTCCAATCGTAAGACAAAAAATGGACTAGTCTCCCTTATGTGTCTGAAGTTGTGCAAAAATTAAGAAAAATATGTACCGATAAATATAACATCAGTTTTCAGTTACCTCCATCTTTAAAGAAATTATTAAACAATTTCAAAAGATAAAATAACTAGAGAAGCTGTGCACCAAATAGTGTATAAAATTGCATGCAAAGAGTCGAATTGCTTAAAGGCTTACTATAGAGAATTAAGAGCTAAACTATCCACAAGACTAGCCCAGCACAATTATCTATACAACTGGGTTAAGAAAGGCAGTGAAAATTCATCTATATTTTTAGATCATGAGCTACAATCAGACTATGACTTTGATCCCTTTAGGCCTGACATAGTTTGCCCCTGAGAGAAATGACAGAAAGAGAAATGTGAGGAAAGTATGGTCTATACTCAAAGATATGCACACCATACATAAAAAGAATCTAGCACTCCTTTCTAAAAAATGGCTTTTATAACTTTCTGCACAGTTATTAGAATGTAAATTAACTTCTAAAATTCAATTTTGATCTATAATACACCAAACAACTTTAAAATGAGAGTTCAACGAACTTTAATTGTATAATGCTCTGATTATGATACATTTTAATATTCAAAGAGTTTAGCTGAATAAAATAAATATTTGTAGCATGAAAAAAACTCTGTTCTACTGTTAAATGTATAAACATTTAGTAAATCATTACAGTTAGTACAGAAAATAGGTAAAATAAATTCTTATAGAATTATTTATTTGATGTTATAATTGATTATCTATTTTGATGTAATATATCAACTAACTTTCATACTTGTTTTGATTTGTCTTTTGATAAAGTTTTATCCCCATCTCCAGATATAATCTTGGGTTTCCTAGTTAATTCAGATCTATATTGCTGAACTATCTGCTTTTTTCCCCTTTTTTAGTATAATACTAAATAAAGATTCTCTTTTGGGGAATATGAATTTTGCTGCATCAAATTATTTCTACAAAATTTTTAAGCAAATATTTAATTTAATTTCAGATGGTCAAATTTCAAACTTTTTACTACTGTTGTTGTCTTCATTATAAAATTTTAAATCTTAATCAATCTTAAACTAAATTGGTAATTAATAATTTTAAAAAAATATATATTTCAAACATAAACAAGTTTTCATTCCTTATAGGAACTTTATCAAAATGTCTCCTTATGATAATCACGTGATGTGATGTGATATGGCTACTCCTTTATCAAAGTCAAGAATTTCAATCAATATGTTCAAGAAAAACCTGTTAACCACCTTACCTTCTATTTCCTACCCTAAGTTTTTCCCATATTCTTTTCTATCTTACTCTGTCCCATTTCCACATCATCATCTTTGTTCACTTCATGGTCTTTCTATCTAGATCCCTCTTATCTTTTTCCAACCCCAGCATAAAGATCAATAACCTATTTTCTGTAATATCACTTGGTCTATATTTATTCTCCCATAACTTCATTATTTGTACCATTTCTTCTTGTAAGCATTTATATTCAATTAACAGATGCCTAATATTTTCTATACCTTCCTTACATAATCTGCAGACTAAATCATTCACATTTTGCCATTTATGTGTATAATTCCCTTGTCAGTGATCCTGTTCGAGCTTTAAATAGTAAACTATTTTCCCTGCTATTATCATAAATTAACTCTCATCCAATATTCTGTTTACTTCTATATATATTTCTCTTTTTACTCTCCATACTACTTCTCCAACTCCCTATTTTTTATTAATACATCTATTCTTTTATCCCAGTATTAACACTCAACAATCATTCCACCCTTTGTACAAGTATACTGATGTAAAGTCTATCCAAATCTTCTGCATACTGTATTACTTTTCTCACCCATCTTGTTGCCTGCCCTTTATTTATAATCTAATTAAATACTATTTTGGCTATTCTCTTACTATCCATAAATTGCAATCTACCAAATATTTTCATTTTACTTTTTGCATCTGTCATGTAAAAACTTGACCATTCCATTTCTCCTTGAATTACCTCCTTTTCCATCCACCCATAAGCATGTAATGCATGTTTTCTTACCTCTCTTTGTACTTTTTCTAAGTAATCTGACTCACCTTTGCTAACACATAACATATCATTACCATAAGTTAATCCCATTACTGCCCTTCCTTTCCACACAATTCTTGCTACATCATATTTATTATATGAAAACACTTAATTTCTTTATCAGTCCCTTTTGCTTCTTTTATCATTTTTTTCCCCCATTCTCCCAAGCAATCTCTCTGATTACTTAAGACAATTCCCAAATCATTGTACTTATTCACCAATTCTTCTGATTACCAAATAGTTGTATTTATTCCCCACCCGTAACTTTATATCCCCCAAGAAAAATTATTTTTCTTCTCTTTCTCCAGCATTTACCATAATTACTTTTGATCTTTCTTCACTAAAATTTAATCCCCATCTTTTTACCTACCCTGCATAAGTCTTCAACACAACTTCCATATCTTTCCTACTTTCTATGCCTAAGAAAATATCATTAGCAAACAAAAGACCTGATAATGTATACACTCCCTTGCCATCTACTAATGGTAACTCTACCCCTCTTCCTAATCTTTCTATTGCCCTTTTCATTTTTCTCAAATATAACAAAAACAGAATAAGTGACATAGGGCATCCTTGCCTTAGTCCCACTTGCTTTTTGAGTCTAATTCCTAATTGATACGTATAATAATTATTTTCATACAATCTCTTAATAAGATCCACTAAAGTTCCATTCATTCCCAAATTTATTAAACTTACCCATAATCTGTTTTTATTCACTCTATCATATGCCTTCTCTATATCTATAAAGGTTATATAAAATTGCCTACCTGTATTCCTACTCATTTCTATAAGTTATGTGACTACAAATAAACTATCTCCTATATGTCTATTCATTCTAAAATCTCTTTGCATTTCTTCCACTATATTATTTTCTTCCATTCATTTTGCTATTCTTCCAGTCATCTTATATGCATAAACTTTATACAACACTGACATTACTGCTACTAATCTATAATTGTTTATCTTTCTATAGGCTTTAGCCTTTTCCATCTATCTCAGAATACTGTTGTCTGTGCCATCTTATTAAAGTATGATAATAGAATTATTTTTGCCCTATTTTCCAAATTCATCACCATCTTTACTGCCCATTTATCTAAACCTCTTGCCTTCCCATTTTTCAACTTCTTCCCTGCCTCATTCAATTCATTTTATATAAAACTAATATTTCCATTACTGTGTGCTTTTATGATTGTTATCATACTGTCTTTCACATCTAACATCTTTTCTATATCCATTAGAACTATAATCTTTCTTCTCATCATTTACTAATACTATTTCTCCCCCTATATTCCTTCTTTTAATATATTGCCAAAAAATTTTATTGCCATCTCTTCCACTTTTATTAATATCTTCCAATAATTTATTATTTAATTTTCATTATCTCTTTATAATTATCTATTTTAGCCAACTTCTTTTTATTTAAAATAATGTTCTCATTTAAAATTAATATTTTTTTCATCTTCTTTGTTCTTAATAGTACATTTATATTCTCTGCTTGCTTTTTTTCCTCTCTTTTACACTATTACTAATTTTCATTTTTCTATTACTTTTAATGTTCTGAATACTCCCACCTAAAACTATTTGCCACTTTTTCTACTTCACCGTATCAATCCTTATATTAGTCCCAACAAACTCTTTCATAACTTCTTCTACTTTTATTTATATTCTTCTATATTATTCTTATCATGGACTCTCTATCCATATCTTTCACTATCCTTTCTACTTTTATTATTATTTTCCATCACATTACTAACAATTTTTGTTATAAAAAAAATTATGATCACCATTACATACTTCATCATCAAAAACTTTTTCATACTTTATTCATTCCTTCTTTATCTAGTCATACATAATCTATTCTGTGAAATATATTATTCCTAGATCATGTGTATTGCCCCTCATAAATATTTGATAAATTTTCAATATTCAAATTCACTTTCTGACAAAAAAATTTCAGAAGCTGCCCATTCTTGATATCCAAGTCAACCATTTCTTCAATATGCCCATTTATATTACCTATAACCATAATTTTTTTCTCTTTTTTTTGAAACTCTGTATATCCTTAAATAGGCATTCATATATGCTATTGTTACACTCCATTATAGTTTTATTATCTCCAGTGGCCATATAAACTATAGCTGCCATCCATTCTTGTCTTCCTAACGTAATTTAAATATTTTTTTGACATTACTCCTATACTATCATCTCTTTTTTCTTTTCTATTTATACTGTTCCTTACCAAATTTTTCAGTATAGGTTATTTTTAGATGTGTTTTCATTACTGGTAATACCTCAAGCCCTTCATTTTTAATTGCTTTGTTTAATTATAATCACTTTTCTGGTCTCCTACCACCTTGAAAATTCATATATCCAATTTTTACAATTTCTTCCTGCTCTTTTATAAATTCTTTTGATTCTTTCTTCTCTATTATATTTGTAGTTAGTTTATCATTAGTTTTACTGACCCATTTCCTTTCCACATCTAAATTTACATCTAGACAAACTATTCCTTGCTTACTTTTTACATCCCATCCATCCTTAACCTTCTTTTTGCTAATACTGTAATTTAAAACCCTAGCCCCCTTTATAAGTTTCTCAAAATATTTTTCTTAAATCAAATTCATTAAAGCTTTACTTTCTTGTTTTGCTAAATGCAATCCATCTTTTCTGTATAACTACTTTTACTAATAGAAAAATCCCACACATCCACAAATATAACATTTTCTATCGCATAGTTATTCCAATCACATGCCCTATGTAACATATACCTATTATTGAATCTTGGTAATAATTCAACTATTCCATTTCTTTTTTTAACCTTATTCAAACTACTAATCAATTCTTTGTACTCATCCATTACTCTCTCCAATAGCTCTGACAAATTATTTGTTCTTACCATAACAAACATTTCTGCTCCCCTGTTTATCTTATCCATAATATCCCTAATTCTAGCTCCAGGCAAACATACTCTTAAATATCTATTTCTATTTTCTTTTGCAATTACATCTCCACATTCTCTAATTAGTGAGTCTTCTATCAAGACTCTCATAGTTTACTTTTCCTATTTCATCTGTAATATTTTCTTTAATCTTCTGAATTTCATCTATTTTTCCTTATTGTTTATATTCATTAATTCCTTGATTTGCTCACACTTCATATTTAACAGTTTTAATTTTACTTCTACATCATTTACCTCTTTTTCTATCATCTTTATTCTTTGGCTAACTATATTCCCATTGCATTACTTATTTTGTCATCTATATCTCTTGTCACTGTACTAAACACATATAGGTCATCCTTAGCTACATTTGCCTCATTTTCTGCTGACTTTCTTTTAACTATCTACACTTAAAAACCATTTTTAATCTATTTTATCATATTTATACATGATCTACAGTCTTATTTAAGCATTTCAGATGGAACACCTTATCATATACTGCACACACTACCAAAGCCCACTGAGTTTCCTTCTGACTGTCATACATACATTATGATATACATATGCAGTCCATATTTTTATATTTCCAATTCCCCTATTCGTTATTTACTTAGACAGTAGCAAATATATATATGCCCTACTTTATTGTAAATTTAATTCTGTAATCTATAGTAGAATTGGCTTTTTTTAATGTAGCTGAAGATTTCTCAAGAAAGCTTAGGATTTTTTTCATTAGTCATCCCAGATAATGTTCTATAGTAAATGGAAGTCTGGTTATTTATAACTGAGGGTGGTGGTGGAGAATAAAACAATTCAGATCATTCATATGAGTTTGATGCCTTGATAATAAAGACATAATAAATATGATATAATCTCCACTGAAGTTAGGAGAGTCAGTCAAAGATACCAAACCCACAATCTACCTTTAAAAAGGGATTCTCACAACAAAAGAATTAAAAGATGGACAGTAGATTTTTGTGTATTAATTACAAAAATCTCTACATCAATTGGAAAGAAAAAATGAGATATATGGTGAATGAGATGAACTGAAAACACTTGTTTTATCATTGTTTTTCTATTTTCATGTCTTGATAGAATCATATAATATTAATATATGTTCAGTTTTACAGTTTGTTTTTAGTACTTTTTATTTTGTTCTTTCTGTAATATTTTAAATATATATATATATGTGAAAAACAAAAACAAGTTATTCACGTAACTTGATATCACTTGTTATTTATGTTCAACAGATGGCGTTTTACCAAAACCACCGAACAAGTGTAAAATTTGTTTACATAAACGAAAAAAGAGTCAGAATTAACTACCTCTTTCATTTGCTCACCCCCAGATCAGCTGATTTCAAGCTGGTTTGCTCTCATCAGTGAGGGATAGAGTATAGAAACTAGATCTAAACACTGACTCTCAAGTGTTTATGCAAAACGTTTCTATCAGTTTGCAAGCGTGAATTTTTCAGACCGTAAATCTTCAAACTCAGCCTAGCAAGCCAGATATTTATATTCTATCTCAGTTCAGTATCACTACATAATCAATCTCTCAATATATATATTCAAGAAAACTTTAAAGTACATTTATAAAACAAAAAAATTATTACTAACTTGATATCACTTTTATTTATTCAACAGATGGCTTTTACCAAACCACCAACAATTAAAATTTTTTACATAAACGAAAAATCAGAATTAACTCCTCTTTCGTTTGCACCCCCGACGCGATTCGCGGTTTGCTCCATCAGGAGGGAAGAGAAGAAACGACAAACACGACCCAGGTTTAGCAAAAGCACGTGAGCGTGAATTTTTCAGACTGGTAAAGTCTTCAAACTCAGCCTAGCAAGCCAGATATTTATATGGGTCTGATCTCAGTTCAGTATCACCACATAATCAAAGTCTCTGCAATATATATCATTGCAAGAAAACTTTAAAGGTACATTTATGAAAAACAAAAACAAGTTATTCACGTAACTCTATATTCTATCCCTCACTGATGAGAGCAAACCAGCTTGAAATCAGCTGATCTGGGGGTGAGCAAATGAAAGAGGTAGTTAATTCTGACTCTTTTTTCGTTTATGTAAACAAATTTTACACTTGTTCGGTGGTTTTGGTAAAACGCCATCTGTTGAACATAAATAACAAGTGATATCAAGTTACGTTAATAACTTGTTTTTGTTTTTCATAAATGTACCTTTAAAGTTTTCTTGCAATGATATATATTGCAGAGACTTTGATTATGTGGTGATACTGAACTGAAATCAGACCCATATAAATATCTGGCTTGCTAGGCTGAGTTTGAAGACTTTACCGGTCTGAAAAATTCACGCTTGCAAACTGATAGAAACGTTTTGCATAAACACTTGAGAGTCAGTGTTTAGATCTAGTTTCTATACTCTATCCCTCACTGATGAGAGCAAACCAGCTTGAAATCAGCTGATCTGGGGGTGAGCAAATGAAAGAGGTAGTTAATTCTGATTCTTTTTTCGTTTATGTAAACAAATTTTACACTTGTTCGGTGGTTTTGGTAAAACGCCATCTGTTGAATATATATATACACTTAAGCTAGATTAATTAGAGGGATTACTGAAGAGAGCTTGAAAGTCTGGTTTTAAATCCCCTCTTCTATATTTTTGACTTTTTATGGGTCTTTGTCAGGATTATATTTGTCTGAAAAGAAATTAGACCAAAATTTAAAATATAACTTTTATCAAGATAAATAGAATGGAAAATATTAGATAGTAGAAACACAGAAAAAATTAAAACATTGAAAAAAAATAGTGCAAACATGATTATATTTTAAGATAATGCTAATAGTAAATGCTAGAAATGAAATACTTTTTAAAAAAAATTTTAATTGGTGAAATGGTAATTGTACTGAGGAAGAGTTTTGATAGGACTGGACTGAGCAATCTATTGGTAAATTTGTATATCAAAACAAAGGTACACATACATTTAATCTGCATTTGATCCCTGTAATCAAGTTTATATCACTATTGCTGATCTATCACTGTAAGCATAAATTAATTGATACCAGATGATAGTTTTTGGGATTTTTTTTTATTGATCCCCAGACTAGTTTTAATTTAGTATTAATCTGAGTACCTAGGGTTACTCACTGTTAATAAATTATATAACCAGATTCCAAAGATAAATTTTTTTGAATCACAGTTTAACTATCATAATGCTTAAACAAAGAATATATTCCCGCAAATCATCTGATTATTATTTCTTCTTTAATAATACTTCTTTATATATTTTACTTAAAGTTTAAGAAAATATTTTGACGACTAAATGAAATGTTTTGGTTACTCTAATAGACAATTGGATAATAATAGATATGTAGTATATTTTGAAATTTGTTTTTTTTTTTTAATTAATGCAAATACACCTCTCATTTCAACAATAATATCTCAAACATCCACCATAAGAGGAACTCAAACAATCCTTATTATGCATGAATTTCATAAACAACAATCACTTATTAGATAATCTAGAGATATCCTACAAACTGGATGTCTATGCTCTTTGAGAACTTGATATTTTTTATTACACACAAGATAGGACTGGTTTTTATTTACTTTTAATACATTGTGGAAGAATAAATAAGCATTGTTCTGTAGAGATATTTCAATGATGTTTTTTTTTTTTTTGTCACTGCTTCCCCCAACTTGGGCATATTGCAACAATAAACTACCAATGATGATATAAAATATTAATCATTAATCATAGTTCTCTGTCTTGTTATTCTATTTAACTTTATTAGGCAGAACTTAACACATTCACATCTATCATGTAAATAATTTAAAACAAAAGCAGAAAAAAAGAACTATTTGAAAAAATATAATTTATTGAACAGTTTACATAAAGTGTGTTGAAAGAGAAGAAAAACGAATTGTACTATACTCCTGCTTTCCACAAATAGTTTAGAATTAGAATGAAATATAATTTAGAAAAAGAAGTATAGTGTAAAACAATGAAAAGTTTGTAAGAATGTGAGAATTTAAAACAGAAGATTTGAATATATCTTTATCAAACAAACAATTTATATTTAGAAATTTTACAATTTCTGTGATGTAGAATATATGTATAAACATTAGAAAAAGACTAATGCTATATAGATTGCTTTTTTATTTGTGATGTTCTTAATATAAATAAAAGTTCATAAGCCAAGTTTCCTGTAATTTTCTATAATTCCAATTTTATATGGATAATTACTTGTGAAGAACATGTTCAAATTGATGTCTATTTTTTTTTTTTTTGCCGCATGTATATTATGATGTGATATATTCTTGACAAACAATGGATTTTTTAATTATAGAAAATAGCAGGATAAAATTGTTCAGATTGTTTTTGATTAGTAAAGTAAGCAATAATTTCTGTCTTCTTAGAACAGATTATATCACTTTACACATTAGTTATTATTTTTTTCTACTGCAGGAATAAAAAAAATTAAAATTTCCAATATTCTCTTTTATTAAGACAAGATGTTTAATGCTTGTTTGTGCTTTTAAATAATATCAAATTCTATGGTTGTACAGTGGTTTTTGTCCAACTTTTTTTTTCTTTTTGAATATAATTCTCCAATATTATTCTGATAATTAAATTCACCTGATTTCTGGTTGTCCTTTTTTTATTATTTTTCAAATGAATTTATTTTTTTAAATATCCTATTCGAATTGCGTAAATTTATATATAGTCATTTATGTTTCAAATGAAAGCCCAGATTTATTTCATCAAGAATTTATTTTGTTTTCTTTAATTATATATATTTTATTTTTTATATAAAAATAATTGAATGATTATTGAGGGATAATATGTTGCTAAATCACATGAAGTGTTAGGTTGAGCACCAACCAATCTTAGATCTCAAGTCTGATTCTTTATTATTATACTTAACTACACAAGGCTTTAATTACAATATTGTCTATTTTTTTCATCCTAACTTTAAAAAAAAAAAACTTAAAATCATAAAAAAAATTTCTGCTTCTTTAAAAAACAAGATTTATGTTTCTAAAGTTTTTGCCACGCTGCTATTGTTCACTGAGATAAATCTTTGCTTTAGAAAAACTTCCCTAATCTTGCAAAACAGTTGTAATGATATATATAAGCAGATTGTTTTAAGATAATTATATATAAAACTTGAGTTGTTATTATATCAAGGTTGGCAAGTGTTGTAAAGCTATTAAGATTAATTATATTTATAGGATAAGAAGAATGGTCTGTTATTTTAAGACAGCAGTCTATGATTTTAAAACTTATATAATAAAGTGTCTTAAAATCTGCTTAATGTTTTTATATATACGTATTTTCTATTTGGAGTTAGCTATATATTTAAAATATAAGCATTCAAAGCAAAATAAGTCGCCATCTATGGAAGAAAATATGAATTAAGGTAAAATTTCATTTCCAGCCAATTTTTAAAAAGTTAAAGTGAGACATGGACAAAAAAAATTGTGAATTTCCATGACTCTAGCTTCATAATTCAATAGTTGATAAGTTTTTATATTTATAGTTTAAAAGAAAATACCCTCATTAAATATAAGACATAAAAGACATTAGTAAGTCAAATATTTAAGACACTCTTTACAGATATAATAAGTCTATAGCAATTTAATGCATTCGTATAATGTTATGTTCATATCTTAATTAAATGAATTATTCAATAAAATGTAATTTTAGTCAACAAACTTTAAAAGCTGTCAATCTTCACAAAGTTAAGTTTCTTGTTTGCTGTTTATGGTGAAAATTGTGTTTTTTAATCAAACTTCTCTTTATTGTAAATCATTGGTGCTCATCTGAATGACAAATTACTATATTGGCACTTTATTTCATACTATTCCCTGATTAAAGATTTATCAATCAACATTATAAGATGACTAGTTGACTATATATCATATAGCTAAAAAATAACTTTTCTTTCTTCTGTATCTAAAACCTTGGTTCAAAGATTTTGCCCTAATCTTAGATTTGCAGTAGATAACTATAGAAATATAATCTGGTAACTTTTCAATATTAATCACTTCATTGTAGAATGATAGTTGAAAGCTAGTGCAAAATCTAATAATTTTGGACT
The DNA here is from genome assembly GCA_028023455.1 of Epiperipatus broadwayi. Lineage (NCBI taxonomy): Eukaryota > Metazoa > Onychophora > Udeonychophora > Euonychophora > Peripatidae > Epiperipatus > Epiperipatus broadwayi. The sequence goes on from JAQFVV010000003.1 coordinate 2,713,015, forward strand.
ACTGCTCATTTACAAGGCTGGTTAAATGTAACTTTGATTGGCAATATATAATTGTGCCAATTTTAGAAAAGGTCTTATAGCTAATATAACTCTGGAGTTCCATATCTTTTTTGCCTTTTTAGAAGAAGTTTATTCTTTTATCTAAATCTAAAAAAAAAAAAAAATGATAATTTCTTCTTTGAATGCTTTTTATTAAATTATATTTCAACTGACTAACAGTCTTCATCAGAACTTTTTTCTTTCTTTTTGTTTATTTACTAAAAAAAAAATTGTTTTAAAGAAGAAATATTCTGAAAAAAACTGCTAGTCTCATGAAGGACAATGTAATAAAAAACATTGTGAAAAGGCAAACAAGTGAATTTTTTAGAGATCTATTTAATATAAGCAGTGCAGAAGTGATGAAATATTATTGAACTTTTATTTACTAGCAAATTGTTTTACTACTTAGCTAGATTATTGCACTTTACCCATCAGTTTTGGGAAAACTAAGTAGGATGCATACTCTTATAGAATGCAGAAAACTAAACAATCATATGATACTTAGATGCATCCATTTCTCTATCAAAAGTAATTATTCTTAGCCGTAAATTTAAAATTATCAAAATGTCAACACACGACTTGATTCTCTTATCACTGCAGTAAGCAAAATTATTTCACATTTCCTACTCTAGGATTAATAAATTGCATTATTATCTAGAAACCACTAATTACTCAAACTTATAATAGATAGTACTAGAATAGAGAAGGAGAAATAGTATAGTTATGTTCTTTATTATCAAAATATCTAATATTATGAATTAGTTTTAGATAAATTAATATGGACAGGTTAGTACCTTAATTCAAAACTTGGAATTTTTGGATTATCAGATGTGAGACAATATAATAAATACAAAATGCTGAATGGGGTATTATTTGTTTCAGAAGTTAAATTAATTTAAGAAATTTGCCAACATTGTCGGTTAATGCTAGCTACTTAAGATTAAATAAGGATAGATGTCATTACTGTACAATGCAAAAATAAAATCGTATTCTTTAGTATAGTAGTAATATAATGGACTCTATAGTGAAATATCTATGGATTGAATTAATATATTGTTTTAGTGCTCAAACATCACAGGATTTTCTCAGTAATAATTATTTGATTATTTTATTTTATTGAAGAAGAGATAAATTTTTGTGTTTATAGGTACATGACAAATAATCTTTCAAGTTTTTCCATCCATAAGGATGAGTAAATGACTAGGTGTCAAAAGTCATTATTATGATTATGCATGCTATCCAATTTTTTTTGCTCTGAGTAAATTGAGATGCTGTTATTAGCAGTTTGATACCATCAATAATTACAATAGTGATACAGACTTCACTAAATAAATGATCTCTTGGCTATCATTACATATGCAAAACTTGAAAGACATTGATATTTTTTATCCATAAAATACTTGTGGGAATTCATCCAATGATGGATTCATTTGAAGTCAAAAAAGCTCAATGGGGTTTAAAGTAATTAAAAAACTGTATACCAAATTGTTATAAAGTAAATAACTGAATAAAAATAATTGGCAACTTAATTCTAAAGTTATTCTGATGATGATGATTACACATGGTTATATAATTAATAAGGATATTAATCGAATATATTAATTTTAAAAAGCAAGTTATACATATGAATGTGTAAAAATATTAGTAATACATAATGTATATATCTGTTCAAAACTTATCAATAAAGCATGAGTGATTATCCACAATATATGATATATGCAAGACAGGTATGGAGAAAAACAGCAGATATCATGGCTACCCAGTATTCAATATAAAGATTATGAAAATCTTAGGTTGGAGATTAATCCCAAGAAGATTGATAAATCACCAAATAATGCCATAAAAAAGTATTAAAAGACTACTATTTTAGAAAAACATTTGGATTGCAAGCTTATTAATTATTAAATTCATGGTTAGATTTTTTATGCATATAAATTGTAAAAGTATTTGGGCCTAACTTAATTTTATTATTATTATTATTATATTTGTAAAATACATTTTTTATTATTCATTTTAGTCTTATTACTTAGTAGATTATTATATAACTCGATTTGATTTATTGTAATTGTATTTAAGTTGTTGGATCTTTTTTTTTTTCATTGTGGTCCAAAAGTTGTGGTTGCATTTGAAAAGTTAGGTTCTTTAATTACAGTAAAATGTATATATATATGTTTGATCATCATCATCAACAGTAGTATGTCAAATAGACAGGTACAGAGAGTAATCACATTATTAATTTATCCATTTTTCCATTCCATTCTTTTCTTTGTCCAGCTCTTCCATTCTACATAACTCTTCCCATCTCTTATATCATACAACAATGTCAATCTCTTCCATCCTTTCTTCTTACTTCCATACACCATTTCCCTCCAAAACATTTTTTATTAAATTCATATATGTCCAATCCAATCTCTCTCTCTCTCTCTCTCTCTCTCTCTCTCTCTCTCTCTCTCTCTCTCTCTCTCTCTCTCTCTCTCTCTCTCTCTCTCTCTCTCTCTCTCTCTCTCTCTCTCTCTCTCTCTCTCTCTCTCTCTCTCTCTCTCTCTCTCTCTCTCTCTCTCTCTCTCTCTCTCTCTCGCTCTCTCTCTCGCTCTCTCGCTCTCGCTCTCTCTCTCTCGCTCTCTCTCTCTCTCTCGCTCTCGCTCTCTCTTGTTCTCTCTCTCTCACTCTCTCTCTCTCTCTCTCTCTCTGTCTGTCTGTCTGTCTGTCTGTCTGTCTGTGATTTCCTCAATCAATCTTTTCTCATTTACTCTTTACAAAACTTCATTTGTTATTTTATTCATCCAACTGATTTTTTTCCCTTCTTCTCCATATCCATATCTTAAACACTTTCAATCAGTTTCTAATTTAATTACTCATTATTCGTGTTTCACAACCATACCTTAGTATACTCCACACATAGCATTTAATTAATATTTTTTCTTAATTCTCTCTCCAAAGGTCCACAAAATATTTTCTTTCTTTTAATAAATGTCTCCTTTGCCAACACTATTTTTATTTTAACATCATCTTCCCTTTTTCCATCCTCACTCAACCAACTATCCAAATATCTAAATCCTTTTACTGTTTATTATGTTATCACAGATTTACATTTGCAGTCTTTTTTGCATTTTTCCCTATCCATAAACACTTAATGTTTTTAATATTACTCTTTATTCCATATTTTATATATCCTTCCAATTTATTCAACATATTGTGAAGATACTTTTCATCCTCAACTATAAGAGTCATATCATCTGAAAATCCTTATACATTTTATTACTCTATCTCCAACATTTGCTCTTCCAGTCTAAATAATTATTTAGCATGTCTTCTAAATGAATATTAAAGAAAACAGATGACATACTGCATCCTTACCTAACTCTATTTTCTATATTTCCTTTATTAACCTCATTACTCCCCAATTTAATTTTTATTCTTTGACAAGTATACATATTTCAAATCTCTTCTCTCTATCCAAAATATCCCTTTATCTTTTAAGATGGACATAAATTTATTCCAGACTATTCTATCAACTGCTTTTTTTAAATCCACAAAACATATAACAATTCCTTTATCTTTTTCATTATATCACTCTGAAATTGTACTAGCAACACCAGTAGCATCTCTTGTACTTTTCTCTCTCCAAAAATCAAAGTGTTCTTTTTCAATATAATACTCTACTTTCCCATAAATTCTTCGAGTTAAAATCCTCAATAAAATTTTAGAAGCTTGAGATAACAAACTTATTGTTCTATATTCTTCACATGTAACAGCTTTCTTTTTTTTAGCAATTGAAATCATTATAGTGCTTAAAAAAAATCTTCAGGCAAAACTCTATTGTGATATATCAAATTGCAAAGTCCATCTATTTCCTTCATAGTAAGTTCCCCTATTTCTTCAAAAATTCTTTAGGTATTGCATCAAATCCAACAATCTTATTATTCTTCATTTGTGCAATTGACTTTCTTACCCAACAATCTTATTATTCTTCATTTGTGCAATTGACTTTCTTACTTCATCTGGCAATATGTTCATACCTTTATCATGTATTTCAATATCTTCATTTTCAATTTCATAATTAATTAAATTATCTTGACTACTAAATGGACACTGAAGATATTCTTTCCATATTTTTAATATATCTTTGCTATCAATTAATCTCTTTCCATTCTTATCTGCAATCTCACTTTCTACCCATATTTTTTTTTCCAAATGACATTTTTGTATATACCTTTTTGCATACTAAACCTTTCTATCTCTCTACATTCTTACTCCAACCATTTACTAAATCTGTCTCTTTTCTTAGCTCATTATTAATTTATCTATATGCACTTTTCCTTTTCTCAGTATTTACATTCTTCTATCTGCATACTTCCATATTTTCCAACATACCTTCAATTAGCCAAGGTTGTTTAGTTTTCTTTACTTGAGCAATATCTACTTCAGTTTTTGCTGTTTTAAGAATTCTTCTTTAAATTCTATACCAACACTTATCAGAACTATTATATATTCATCATTTTGAACAATCCTTTTTATTGAATTTTCACATATTAAATCAAATTTTTCCTTTTCCCATTTCTTTCAATTTATCCAAGTCTCATATTACATATCTTTTACCTCTTTTAATTCTTTTTAATCTCAATTTTAATTTAACCATAACCAAATTATGATATGAATTTTTATCATCACCAGACAAAGCATGTGAACCCTTAATAGCATTCTTGTATCTATCTGATCAATATTTAATCAATTAACATTCTCTACTACCTGGAGCTTTCTATGTATGCAATCTAATATGGTTTTTAAAACAAATGTTTGCACTCACAACCCCATTTTTCTTAAAAAATTGTACAAGCTGGCTACATCTTTTATTTCTTTTTTCAATACCATAATTTCCAACAATTTTCCTTTCCTTACCTTTACCCAAAATAGCATTCCAATTACCCAATAGCAATATATATGCATTTTTTCTTTCATGTTAGATAATTTCCTCTATTTTCAATAACATCATAATTAGTAGTCAGCATATAAACTTGTATGATTACCAAATCCCTAGGACTTGCATTTATTCCCATCATCATCAACCTATCATAAATACAATCAATCTTTCCCACACTATTCCAAATTTTATTCCCCCTAGCAATGCCAATTCCATTAATTTGTCTATTACTACCCAAATGAAATAACATCTCCCACCATTTATTTCTCCACATCTCTCCCACCTCACTTTGCTTAATCCTATAATATTAATATTATTTATATACAACTCTCTCTCTTCAAATTTTCCAATTCCCCATCTCTTCTCAAAGATCTAACATTCTGGGTGCTACTTTTCAATGTGACTTCTCTCAATGAATTAAGTTTGTGAGGATTTTGCAGATTTATGACCTGAGTAACCTCATGTCTACTCCTATCAGGCAAGACATCAAAGCCATTCTTAATTAAGGTCTCAACACCAAATATAATGATTCCCGTAGACATAATAAAACAAGGGTTGTTTCCCATTGCCTTTTTTGCCTACCAATAACCTCCATAACAGGTGTAGGGTACTAGCTAAATCTCATAAAATGAACATCCATCTACAACTTCCTCCTCACTGTTATCACTTATAGTGATCTTCCACTGACTTGGAAAAATGACTGGTGCTGACCCAGCATTCAGTGGGGTGTTGACTTATTTGATAGTAGTCAACATTCACCATTATACATCCACTGTCATGTGAATTGTGCATTTTATAGAAGTAAACATGCCACTCTCCTTCGCCATTTTCTAATAGTGAATGTTGTACCATTGTCAGCAACTGCATATTTCAGTATTTCACTTATTTGCAGCTAGCCTTCATATTTAAAGGCCATTTAACTGATTAATAAAGGCTAAACATTGCAGTCCCTGGTAATTTTTTTTAGTAATATTGGTGTACATATAACCATAAGCATTTTTAAAAATAATTAAATCATTTTAATAATTTCATTTTTTTTGTTACTTAAAATTAATTTAATGTTTGACTTATTTAAGTCTTGTATTATTTTCATTACATATTAAAAAATTTGTTTATGTTCCTGGCTGTGTTTATGCTATAGACTAGTAAATAGGTTAGAAGGTTAATGAAAGAGAAATTAGGATATTATGAGAATATTGTTTTATTATATGTATCCTTTTGAAATGGAATGATTTTCCAGGAACTTTATATATATCACATGATCACCATTCTTTATTCTTACACAAGCTGTTTTTCACAGAGGCAAAACTCTCCATATAGTAGCACCAATCAGTGCAAGCCAGAGTAATCAGTGAATGCAGAAAGATTTGTGCATGAAATCCCTATTCAGTGCCTACTCATCCAATATTGCCAGATTGGTTTCTAGCTTGTAACTTTCATCCAATGAGGAGCCTTGGATTAGAGAGCACTGCATCTAGACCCTAGAATCTAATGCAACCCTGCAGCTAACTTTTACTTTTTTAGTTAACTATAAATCTTTGAGTCCAAAATAAAAACACAATAATGTTTTCACGCTAAGCTCAGTAGCTTGTGTAGTTGTATAGATCTGAACTCAATTCAGCATCCATATTTTTGGTGTCTTTGTTTTTTAATAATACATAGTCTGAAAATATAATTAGTCTGGGGATTTTGAATGAGTAGGCATTGGATAGGAATTTTATACACCAACCTTCCTGCATCCATTGATTACTCTGGCTTGCAACAAGTGGCACTACTGTATGGAGAGTTTTGCTTCTAAAAAATAGCTTGTGTAAGCATAAAGAATGGTGATCATGTGATGTTTGATGTTTTAATACCAATCATGCCCAATAGGATTATGGTGACTATGGTTATTAAAGAACATCAAAAAGTATGGGTGCTGAACTGAGCTCAGATCCTTACAACTATACAAGCTTAGCTTGAGAACATTATTGTGTTTTCATTTTGGACTCAAAGCTTTATAGTTAGCTAGAAAAGTAAACGGTGGCTGCTAGAGATTTGCATTAGATTCTAAGGTCTAGGTGAAGTGCTCTCTAATCCAAGGCTTCTCACTAAGGAAAGTCACAATCTAGAAACTAGTCTGGAGATATTGGATGAGTAGGCACTGGATAAGAATTTTATGCACAAACTTTCCTGTGTCCATTGATTACTCTGTCTTGCACTGCGAAGCCTGTATGGAGAGTTCTGCTTCTGTGAAAAACTTGATATATAATAATCAATCTACATAAAATTGAAACAAATAACTAATTATATTTATAATTATTTAATTATCAACCCAGCTTTCATCTTTTATTGAGACCTTTTCAAGATATAAAGTTTTATACATCACATGTCTTATTAACTACATTTACTCCACCTATTAGACATTATTTTACCTTCAACAATATAATTAACATTACACATATAAATGCATAAACAAATAACATAAAATAAAAAGTAAAAGTGCCTAAAAAATAATAATAATAACAATAAAACTATATAAATATATTTTAATATACCTATATAAATAAATAAATATTTAACTCCACCTTCCCTTTTATAAACCCTTTTTACAATTCAAACCTGACTTTTTTACCATAATTTTTAAATCTTCCAATTATCTAATAATGCCTATTTTCCACCTAATCTTGCTGGATCTTTAACTATATTTACACATCTATCCAAATTTTTCTGAATGTATAAAGTTTCATAACATATCCTTTTCGATAATCTTTTACATGTTTTATAACTAATATTCTCACATTTTATATTATGACCACTATCTAAATAATGTATATATGGACCTGACCTAATATCTTTCTGTTAGTCACTCTATCATGCTCCTTCCCTCTATCACTTATCATTCATCCTGTCTGTCATATATATATATATATATATATATATATATATATATATATATATATATACATATACGTTTCCATTACAATATATATATATATATAATTAGAATTCCCATATTCAATTTTATAAATCATTCCCCATTTCTATTCATACCATCTATCTTATTTGTATTACATAACCATTTACCTAGAGACTTACTCCAGACCAACTGGTTTAAAGCTTATAGCTCACCTCAGTGAAGACCTAGAATATTCAGATACTACTTCTGAAACATAAACTCAAAAACAAACACTTATTTCATATGTAATATTTAAGTAGAAACTGAAATTTTTGGACATGAAAATGTTTTTAAATCCAGCTATCTAACTTAAATAACTACAGGGGACTGAACCAAATTCAGATCTACCATATGTTAATAGCCTCAGTTATAGCCAGAACTTTAAAGGTAAAATTATAATAATCAAAAAAGCTAATCATATATAATGTGCCATTACTTTTATAAGCTTGTATTTACAAAAATGTACTACAGAGAGTGGAGTGTACCAATAGCTCAAGCAAGCTCTTAATTGATAAGTATGGTATGAGAAAATATCTAAAATCTCTATCCAGAACATTCCTATCTCCAGACAAACTGGTTTCGAGCTTATTGCTCATCTCAGTGAAGAGCTAGAATATTCAGACACTAGATCTAAAACATCAACTCAAAACCCAGCACTTATTTCATACATAATATTTATGATCTGGATAGAGATTTTAGATATTTTCTCATACAGCACTTATCAATTAAGAGCTTGTTTGAGGTATTGTTATGCTCTCTGTATTGCATTTTTGTAAATACAAGCTTATAAAAGTAATGTCATATTATATATGACTTGCTTTTTTGATTATTATAATTTTACCTTTAAGGCTTTGGCTAAGCTGAAGCTATTAAAATATAGTAAATCTGAATCTGGTTCAGGCCGATATAGATATTTATGTTAGATAGCTGGATTTAAAGACATTTTTACGTCCGAAAATTTCAGTTTCCATTTAAATATTACATATGAAATCAGTGCTGGGTTTTGAGTTGATATTTTAGATCTAGTGTTCAAATATTCTAGCTCTCCACTGATGTGAGCCATAAGCTCAAAACCAGTTGTTCTAGAGATAGGAATATTCTGGATAGAGATTTTAGATATTTTCTCATACTGCACTTATCAATTAAGAGCTTGTTTGAGCTATTGGTATGCTCTCTGTATTACATTTTTGTAAATACAAGCTTATAAAAGTAATGTCACATTATATATGACTTGCTTTTTGTGATTATTACTAAAGACTTACTATTTTCCCAAGCTATTCTTATATCATCTGGTAACTTCTATTTTATTAACTTTTTATACACATCTCTTGAATATGGAATAGACATCCACTTACAATGTTTATATTTATTATTATCATACTTACATCTAGTATTTATATTTTGATTTCGAAAAATTGTTTTAATTGCCTTTCTTTTATATCCTATTTTAACATAATCATTCTATATTTCTAATTTTTGCTCATAAGTCTCTTTCTTATCTAATGTAAATTTATCATTTTTTAACTTAAATCTATTTAAAACCCCTACTTTTTGACACCATGGCTGATATGATTTTGGATCAATTAAACCTCTAATTTTTCTATCTTTAATATAATGCTTTACCACTATTTCATTCATCATTCCACTTTTCACAAAAATATCTAAATATTTTAATTCATTTATCTCTTTCTCCACTGTAAACCTAATTTTATATTTATTATTATTCAATTCATTAAAAATCTTGTCAATACTTCTACTATTATCTAATAACAATAATATCATTCACATACCTATAATATTCTATAATTCCTTTATTCTTTATAAACTCATCTACAACACCCTCCTCTATACTACTTACAACTACTGATGATAATATCCCACTTACTGAACACCCCATAACCCATTCCTTTTCTATACTCCAAAATTCTTCCTTATATTTAAAATACAAAGCCTCATCTGCCATTAGCAATGTTTCATAAATAATATATGTACAATCCTCTGACAAAGTATTACATATTTTCAATTTAGTCATAACTATTTCTACACTATCCTTTCTAGGTAAATTTTGGTACATTTTCTCAATATCAAATGATGCAATCATTCCATTTATATTTAACTTAATATTCCTTAACTTATTAATAATTTGTTCAGAATTTTTTATACAATATTTACTAAATCTAATTACTTCTATAATCTTTTTATATACCAAATTACATATACCTTTAAATATATAATTATTAAAATCCAAAATTGCTCTTATTGGCATATTCTCTTTGTATGTCTTAATCTTTCTTACTATACACAGATGCTCAAAACTTGTAGGAAATAAACATTTATATTTCTTTTCGTTAATTAAATTCTTCATTTTCATATAATTCAACAATAATTTATATCTTTTTTTAATCTTATTTCCAGGGTCTTTACTTAACCTTTTATATCCTTGTTTAACCATATCTTCATGTATTTTTCTTTCATAGTCCAACTCATTTAAAATTACAAATCATGAATTTTTATCTTCCCTTGTTACTATTAAACTTTATTTACATTCTCAACAACTTTATATATTGTAGCCTTTTCTTTCCATTCCTTTTTATTATATTTAACTCTTTTATTTACAACATTATTAATTTTTGACTGTAATTCAACTTTTAAATCACTCTATATCCTGATTATAAATTAAATTAATGTATTACGCAACTCATAATCTAACAGTTATAAATATTTGTAAATTGATGATGACAGGAAATATAACATGTAATTTTTAATACTGCAGTGTGATTTTTACAAAATGGAAATACTTGGTTTGATTATCATCATCATCTTAATCATGAATTGAGAACCTATTTCAAAAACTTTATATTACATAATGCTTTTTTATCTTTTCCATATATATATTGGTCCATACATCTCTTGTATTTATTTTCTATTTCATAAAGTGGTTATCAACATTGGGCATGTATCTACAGCCCTGAAATTATTAGAATCATGTGTTACTGTCTCTCAATCAAAAGAAACATGAAGGGTATATGGACAAATGTATAAAGGAAAAAAACTATGAATATAATATAAATAATATGAATTGAGTTCTCAATTCATAATTAGAATGTTGATAATAATCAAAACATGTATCCCCATTTATAAATATTTCATTGAAGAACGTTAAAAGAAATGTCATTATAGTTCCTGATCATCATCAATTTACAATGATCTATATCATATTTAGTAGCTTTATTTATTATCAAAATATATCAAACAGGTTTCTCACTTCCATTTTGGAAGATATATGGAGAAGCAGTATTCCCATGTCACAATATCCGAATCCTTATCCTGTTAACATTCCAATGTATTTTTAATTACTAGAACATAAGTACACTCAGGAACATAAACATTTTAAGCATATAATGATAGTAAAATAAGATGTAAATAAGAATGGCATTTAGTAATAAAAATAATTTTTTTAAATGATTTGTTTAATTAAAAATAAATTATGCATAACAGATATAATATAATCTTGAACTGATATAGCAAAAAGACACTATTGAAAAGAAAAAAAAGTATAAAAAGACTGCAATATTCAGCCTTCGTTAATCAATTAACCTACGATAACTTTATTATTAAACATATATTTACATTTCACAGTATTTCAAAGAATTAGTATGCAAATGCAACCATAGCTTTTGAATTACAGGAAAAAAAACTTAAATACAAATATCACCAAATCATATCAAAATATATAATAATCTAATAGCCAATAAAACAAGTAAATAATACAAAATATTTTAGAAATATAATAATAAGTCTTAATTAGAAAGTAATCAGCCTTTGGCATGCACTGTTTAATCATGTTATTTACTTACCAATGTTATAGTGAGCATGCAGGGCACTGTCAAACCCAAATGCAAGGTAGAGACTTTTAAAAAAACAGTCATCTTATTTTTGAACCTAAATGCAATTATATAGGCCAATCTAGAGCATTTCAGAATGAGAGCATGAAGATTTAATCTTTGTAACTTTACAACCATTACATTATTAATTTAAACAGTTTTATTCATTCTTTATCAGGATGAATTTATGAGTGAATGGATTATATCAATCTTAACTCCTTTCCTAGCCTTTCTCATTATAGGAAAAAATATTTTACCCTAGTTCTTGCTTATTAAAAGTTATTTTTATTAATGCTAATTACAAATTGTTTTTGTGTTTTCTTAGAGTCCATTTATGAACAAATTTATTAAATAATCTCTTAATTAAGTATAATTAATATTTTTTCAAAGTAGCAATTTTTTATTTTTTATTATTTAAATGTATATAAAGTGAGCTTTTTACAGTCTTTTCTGATTTTTTTTTAAAAAATACATGCCAATAAATACATATATGCACACAGCTGTGCATTTTACTATTACATGAATATATTTAAATTTGTCAAAATAATAGAATTATTAATTTTTATACAACTTAATTAACATATATGTTTGTGCATATAGAAATGTATGTGCACATTCAGATTCATATATTTTAACACAATAAAATTATTAAAGACTATTTTCACAATTAATTCTCTTTGCTGAATATAGTTATTTTTCTTTAAAACTAAGTACTATCAAATTTTTGACAGTTTATAAGTTTTTTTTTCTGTTTTGACAAATTACTGTCAAAGAATGAATTAAATAAATGTTATTTTCTTTCTATAAAATTATCTATGAATTATTTCTTTTTGATTTTAATTCAGGTAAAATTATATATATATTAATGTCATTTTTAAGGAATTGCTAAAACAATTTCTTTAAGAAATATATATATCAAATTGTCAATGCATTGCTCCTTTCTTTTATACATGTGATTCAAGCAAATTATTCATTTATTCTACATTAAATTATACATTAAAATGTCATTTTAAGGAATATTAAAATAATTTCTTTAATATATATATATATATATATATATATATATATATATATATATATATATATATATATATATATATATATATATATATATATATAAATCATCTCTCTTTTAGTTGTTTGACTCAAGCAAATTATTTACTTGTTTTATTTTAAGATATAGGTTAAAATGTCATTTTTTATTAAGAAACTGATTTAAAATTTCATTATTATATGCAATGCTACTCTCCACCAGCTGTATATACATTTATCTGTGCTTCTCTACATATAGACACAGAAACATACATTAACTACCTCTTCATCAAGCTTTTTCTTGATAAGCTTGGTTTTTAGTCCATTGGAATAATCCAGGCAATTGTCAGCATTGGGAAAGTATAATTCAGGTAATTTGTTGGCCTTGATGAGTTTCCTTTTGTCCAGGATTGTCATATTTCAGGAAAGCTGTCTTCTAGAACACATTTAAGCAGACTAAACTCATTAGAAGTTGATCAATAGACTGATGTTTCTGTTCTTGCTCTCCTTGCATTATTCCATGGTCATTCCACAGAAACAACTGCTACTCTGGCCAACTAAAACCAACTTCTGCAAACTTCAACAAGCTACAACAAAATATTATAACCAACTTTGCAACTGGACAATTTGGACACTGCTTCTCAAAAATATTAAAACCCAAAATGAACTGATATTTTTTATTAGTTTTTTTTATGTCGAGTCATTTGAGGTAATAAAAACACCTTAATTGAAAACAGTTTTTCTGTCTAATCTTTATCTTGATTAAAAACCATTTTAATCAAAAACTAGTTTGAAGTTATCAAGCTGTGATATACAAAGATTTTAAAAATAAAAATTTACCAATTAATTAAAAGATTTCAAAAATACTATACTTGTTTTTATATTCAAAATCAGAATTCAATTAAAATATTTATCAGACATTTTTAAACTATTTTTATTTATAATAAAATTTTATTTTCAATTTCACAGTTATTTAACCCTTTTACTATGATTTTTTTTTCAGAAAATGTAGAAAATATATACAATAATTTTTGTCTCTTTATTTCTACTTTTCCTTTACTTTAGATATATATGTGCACACACAACTATGTTGCTGTGTACCATGTAACCCAACTGGTTACAATATATGTTAATAAATACTTCATGTCTAAAAGATGGAAATGGCTTATTTTTTCATAATATGTCAATGTCTTTATTTATTAGATAATCAACTAATATAAATTACTATCGCAAAAGTTATAAAGATGGGCAAAACTACTAAACTGCTAATAAGAGTCACATCTAAATCTACCCCGATATAAACAAAGCTTCATTCAATACAGTCAGCAAGGAAATTAATATTAGGATAGATTAATTTCTACTCATTTTAACATTTTTATGAATAAATAACAATAAGTCAGTAAGAAGTGTAACATAAGTTTTATAACAATCTTTTAAATAAATCCATTGTAATTTTTTTACAATTTTGTCTTTTTAAGCTATAGCATATATGACATACTAGATGATTATTAGATTTCATGTTAGCATATAAGACAATTGAAAATACAAAAAGTATTATCATTTTTTGTTATTTTTCTTGCATTCTAATTTGCAAGTTCTATTTAATAAACTTTTTCTCCTCAAATAATAATCCTAAAAACCTGTTCCCATCATTCTATTATTTCAATAATTTTCTTTTGTTTTATTTGGATATCTATTTTATATATATTAAGCTTATCAATATATTCCAATGTCTAAGCTGATTTTTTACAATATATCATTTTTTTATTCCTTCTATATTTTGAGCAGTTTTTCCTAAATGGTATTTTAGAATGCCTTCTCCCCATACTAAACAAATACAATATCTTTAAAGATTATTGCAGTAGAATTTAAAATGTTTAATACTTACTATTTGGGTAGATTTTTTCCCTTTATATAGAAATGGCTAACATACACCAAAATGTTTAATCATAGTTTCAGAACTTATCTTTATAAGGAAGTATAGAACCTGTCAAGAAGATAGTTCTGTATATCTTTAAATGATCACGTGTTTAGTTGCTTTATAGGCCACTTAATCTTTGAGCATCTAAGTGGCAGATTGAGTACAACAGTTTCATTAAATCACTTTTTTTTTTTACTTTAGCTGTTAAAATAATTAGAAACTTTTAATTCTCAATATCTCTTTTTTACCAGTAATCTTTTCAAATCAGTTTATCCTTATTTTTAGCAACAATCTTAAATAGTTTAAATAATCAATGAAATCTGATTTGTAAATATAATAGCCATTTCGTTTAATACTATGAAAAATATCCAAATTATACATTTATTTTTCAATATCACAATATCATTTTATCTAAGAATTTAATTTTAAAGCTTCATTTAGTGCAGAGCTTTCAGATCTTATTGGTGGACATTTTAAGTATAGACATGATGCCATCCTGCAATCTTTTAATCATAAATTAGTTCAGTCTTCATTACCTTTATCATAGCCTCTTAACACTATAATCTTTGCTCCTATTATTTAAAATAGTTTGTAATAATTCACCAATCATTTGGTGTAAGTGAATGATTTATAATCAATCACCAACTTCTGAAGATAAAAAATGTTTCTCCTTTTGTAAACATTTTCCTCCTAATTTTTATTTTTTATAAATACTGTTAAAATGAAATATTATATACCTAGATAACAATCTTTTTTTTTTATTTTAAAAAAAAAGTTGTTGTTTTTTTATTAATCCAAACTCATTTAACTTTTATTTAGTTTGCATTTTATATATTGTTACTTTTTCATTTACCATTGTCAAACTTCCTCCACTCACAACTTTGATGCCATCCATTTCTGATAAATATACTAATGATTATTACTAATCATTTTCGAAACTAGAGATTATCTCTAGCACAGATATAAACTTTAAACCTCAGTTAAAGATTAATATATCTGATTTTTTTAATTTTACACACACGGAGTTATTCACATTTCTCTGTCCCGTATGTAATATCTTTATAGAAATAATAAACACCTCCATACTTCCCCATTCTTTTTAAATTCAATGGTAAATTAAAAAGTAACAATTTACTCTAGATAAATATTTTGCATATAATAAAGATATATATGAGAGATAGTGACCTGGGCCAACTGATGAGTGCTGATTCAGCACGAAATGCATCTTGGGGGTCAATTGTCTTTTATTGTATCTTTATTTATATGAATTTAAAAAGAATGGGGAAATATGGAGGTGTTTATCATTTTATATATATATATTTGTCAATGTTCTTCATAAAACATAAATCTTTAGTCATTATTCATCCTCATAATATTAGTTTTAAGTGTTTTAGTCTCCACCTATCTATCTTTATAATATTAATTTCATATGTTTTAGTGACCATTCATTTTCATAATATAGTTTAGTCATTATTTATTTTTATGAAATTATAAATGTTTTAGTTGTTACTTTCATAACATTGGTCTTTAGTTACGTGTCTGTCATTTCCATGAATTCAGAATATTTGTTTTCAGATAACTGGTCCATAGTTATCCCCACTATCTTCTGATATTGGTCAATAAATGTGATTTATTTTGTGTTATAAAAAGAAGTATAAAAATATTCATAAATTTTTAAGTTGACAGATTTGATAAATAGATTGCACTTACAAAATTGACAATGGATTATTAAAAGATATTATTTTTGGAGATTTAAATTAATTAGAATAAGTAATTTGTTTTGAAAAATTATTCAGTGAATGGGTTTTTTTGCTTAGTTTTGCACAGTTATAAACATTTAATTGTCTTATGAGATAGCTGTTTCTTAAAGTGGATTATATAGAAAAGTTAATATAATTAGATTAATTAATGTCTATTTTATAGTTTTTGATTTTAATACTCTAGTTAAAGAATATTTAGATTTAGCTAATAATCTATAGTTCCTGATTTTAAAGAAAATTTAGATTTAGTTGATTTTTATTTTCCAAATAATTAGTTTATTTTTGTGCTTTTTTATTCTATTCAGACATAATCATATATATATAGGTTTAAAAAACGTTTTTAAACAGCTACCTGAAAGACAAAGGTTTTTCAGTAAAGAGAAACAGTGAAGGAAGATACAATACTCACCATGCTAAACAAATGTCAGTTAATGAGGTGTTATATTCCTTTCTTTGTTTCACAGATTAACTAAGAAAATTCGGAAGCTCATTTACCAATTAATATTATGATAGTTAGTTTGTTGGCAATAAACTGCTATCTAAAAGAAAAATTCTTTGTATGCAAGATAAAAAAAATTTTTAATTTTAATCAAATTCTAAGTCATATTCATAATAAATAGCTGCACCAACTATTATATTATATGGACTTTCTACAAGCATGCACGTACCTAAATATATTCTATTAATTTTAAAAAGCTCGTAAAGAAAAAAAAACGTGTTATTTGCAACTTTCTCAACCTTTCAGAATTATCATCCCTTTTATCATTATAGGAACATAATATCGCCCCTTCCTCTTTAAAATTTATCAAAAATTATTTATTTTCTATGTTTTATAAAAAAAATTTAATTATTTATTCAAAATACGATTTCATTAAAATAACATGCAACTGTAAAACTGTCACCTAACGATAAATAATTGTTATCTATGTGATCCTTGAGGTTGATGAAGTTAAGCTAACTTGTTTAATTATATTTGTTTCAAAAACTACTAAAAATATTCAAATCATCTTTTGCAAATAATTTTGGACTGCAACTAAAGAATAGCGCTAAATTCTTTTTTTATAAGATGAGAAGTTGGAAATGCCATAATTAGCGATTTGACTTTATTTCAAAACGTTTTAAACTCATTTCTATTATTTTACCCAAGTGTTTCAATATTGTCTTGCATATCTTAAATGTTGTCTTCAACATCATTTTGCAAAGTTATCAAACTTCCTTGAAAGGTGTTTGCATTCACATTTAAGAGGTTAAAATATCTCAATATGGTATTATTATATTTTTCATGTACATCTGGTTAATAAGCAACATTATTTCGGCATCAAAAGTAATATGATATTTAATTGTATTCAGAAACTGAATTATGATGTCGAATAAATGAAAAAATCTGAGACATTGTCTCTTTTAAACTACCATCTGATCTCCTATGCAATAACAAACTTTTATAATCTTCATTCTTTTCATGTCATAATTCTTGAAATAAATGGTCATATACTTTGATTTTATTAAATATGAATATTATTAAAATCATTGATTAGATCAATGTATTGGTCTGTCTTTTGGCTATTAAATATTGTTGATGTAAAATACAGTGTATAATGAAAACATTAGAAATTTTTATTTTAATAAAGTTATAAATCCATGCTCTCTATTTAACATATTTAATTTTTTATACATATCTCAATAATACTATTTCATTATCATTTAAATACAAGTATAATGTATATACTTAAGCTAGATGTAATTATAGGAAATTTGAATCCCAACTTTTATGCTCCCTTCAGTCATCCTCTCTATCTTATACAATCAATACTCATGACCACATACATGTGAAAAAGATAAATGATCAATATATATATATATATATATATATATATATATATATATATATATATATATATATATATATATTGTGCTGAACCAGCATTCATCAGTTGATCTAAATTGTCATTTCCCACACATGTATAGAATCAGTGCTCGGTTTATATTAAGATATCCTATCCATTAAAGTTTGAAGTTTGCTATCTTAATATAAATTGAGCATTGATTATATATATATATGTGTGTGTGTGTGTGTGTGTGTGTGGCAGATGATGATTAGAAGAAACTGATGAATGCTGGTTCAGAATGAAATATATTGGAGATCATTTATCTTTTCACATGCATGTGGTCATGTATACAGTTATATAAGATGGAAAGGATGACAGAAAGAGCTTGCAAATGCAAGTCTGAGTTCAAATCCTTTCAATTTACTTCATTATCAGGAATTACATTTTTATTTAACTGTGAGATAAATTCAGTGTTTTGAAGATCTTGAAAAGAATTGTTCTTTAACATCATTAGCCATCTCATCAGTTATTCTGAAAGCAGTATTGTTGAGGAAAGGAATTAGAAGAAATAATGCTATACTGATTTGTTGTTCTTGAAGTACTTAAAATTTTTCAAACAGCTGGTATTAACAATTCCCCCTCAATATTATTTGATTTACAACATTTTCCTTTTAACAATGTATGAAGCTATAAGATCTTTGTCAAGTTAAGGTGCTGAATCTTTATATAAATTTATTGCAATTTTATGATTGTTATTCTTTTTTTTTAAGTTATGAAAATAATTCACATTTTTCTTTTTCTTATTGGCATGTTTCCTGATTAAATGCTCTTTCATTCTTGAGGTCTTCATTGCCCCATTTGATAAAATTTGGTGGTATTATAGCACATTGGATCTTGCTTATTACTAAGCAAAGCAATAAAATCTAATTTTAAATATTCAGTTGAATATTGATGACATTTATGTTTCTGAGACATGGTCTCTATATTAATTTCTAAAAAATAAATTTTAAATAAATCCTTAAAATTCTATATTGTGGAAAAATTAAATTAGCAAATATGAATATATTTATAGAGATGTTTTTGCAATAAATAAACTAAACTAAAATAATTTTAATTTGTTAATATTTTATGCATTTTACTGAAACTGATATAATGTTAAAAAATATCGAATTCAATATAAATACAAATCCCCCCCCCCCCACAATGCATCTAATAAATAAATCAATAGAGACTTTTTTGTCAAAATAAAAGTCACTGAAGAAATGCAGCATCTTTGAAAGTATCTCCAGAATAATCATAATTAAAGCTAATCAAATTCATATTGCATATGACTTCATGATGGGTTAGTGATAAGTTATTTGCTTGACTAGAATAGTCAGATTAATGAGTTATTATTCATAAGTTATATTATTATATTCATTATCAACTTGGGTAGCATTATTTATATACACATAATTTTTGATTATATAAGGCAGGTTAAATAACTAGAGGCTTTTTATAGCCAAGCCAGATTGCAAAGAATAAAAAAAATATTCATTCATAATTAATTCGTCCAGCTAATTTTTAATTCATCCTTCGAAATGTAAATTAAAGCTTATCAATCCTTAAAATGCAATTATTGCCCACAGAGATTATCATCCAGGTTGAGAAACAATGATTAATTCTATGAGGTTCAGGCTAGTAAATTATTATGGTAACATTTTGGACTTGTTTGGTCTATGAATACGTTTACACATACATGTGGTAAGCATAATCACTTCATTTATAATAAAAATGCAATTAATAAAATTACAAAGAAATCAAGTCATATGTCATGTGACCTAATTTAACAAGCTTTTATTATAAATGTTATATAGAGAGCTCACAAATAAGCTCTTAACAAGCTTTGCAGAATATCCCCAACCCCAGACCAGTTTCATCTAATTCCTGAGTATTTTAGCACCTCACTGAGGAAGCCAGTAGCAGAAACTGGTCTGGGATTGGGGACATTCTGCAAAGCTTGTTAAGAGCTTATTTATGATCTCTGTATATAATAAAAATTCAATCTCAAAAGGAAGCAAAAATTTGAAAACAAATCATTTTAAAATAATATTTTAAAGCTATGCTTCAGTTGAACATATTTAATTTATTATAACATTTAGAAAATTTAAATAGCATTTCTTTTAAAATATGTTTAAAATTAATGTACATTTTGAAAAGGTTTTACTTTCATTCTACTTATAATGTTTCATGTACAATCTAGCTTCATCAGGTTTTTATAATGTAATTAAATCTATTCACCACATCGAAATATCAACTAAAGTTATTATATAAATAATATATCAAAATTTGAAATATAACTATAACTGTCTTTTCCTTGCATAAAAAGTATTTAACATTATATGATAAATTTGAAACCACAACCAAAAAATAAGTATATTTGCACAATAATATATTCATGCTTTAAAAATAATATATATATATTGTACATAGCTAATTATGTGTAAGATTCTGACCACTACTCTAAAATATTGAACAATTAGTTACATTTCTAATAATAGCTGGTGAGATTAAGCTGTAAATCAGTGCTGGATTTAGACTTGATGAGGCTCTAAGCTATATAAAGTCCTGAGACCCCTACAGTTTTAAATTACACCAGTTAATCTCAGAAAAACTTTTAAAATATATATACCTTTTAAATATATGGATAAGGGAAATATATTGTCATTTAATTTTTATTAAAAGAAATAATCAAGAATTTGTTTGCAAAATCACAGAAATTATATTATATAATCCTCTAAAAGGCTCTATGTTCCAACTTAAAACATTTTTTTTCTTGATTTCCCAAATGCAAAATTATTGATTATGTCATCAAAAGATAGGCTGCATAACATGTTGCTTTCTATACTCATGGTGTTAAATACAAACAACTTTTTTTGACACATAGTTGCTCTCAGTTAATTTTTTATTTTCTTTAGCTGTGAAAATGATTTTTTTCCTGAATAATTTGTTACCATTAGATACAGGAATAAGCATAATATTGCTTTGACATTAGGAAAAATTAACTGAATCTTGTCTTGAAAGATGATTTGATACAGACCTTGGTGTTGAATTTGTTCTTTTTCAGGATAATTCTGCTTGACATAATAATGAAAGTACCTCAGTTCATTCATGAGGTTAATATTAATATTGTGTGGATATTCTTTCATTATGGACTGTCCCCGTGAAGCTTCTAAATCAACTAAAAATGAAAATTAATTTGTGAGAAAGTGATATGCACAGATTTGCACATGTGGTAAGTGCAATCTTTGTATTCTGACAAGCCAGACTAGTTTTATAAAATTCTTCCAGAAAATTATTCCATAAATGTACTATAAAAACAAACTCTACTTCCTTCCAATTTTTCCAGAAGAGTATTAGCTTGTAGTCTTGTAGCTCGTTTTTCATTCTCATAAGCATAAATATGCTGTAGAGCATCTATGATTGGCTTATAACTCACATATATGGCAGACACTGCTTTGACATGTGCTTCCAACCTAGTATCAGACTGTCTCTGTAGTATTCTGGTATCTGAGTCTGCTTTCAAAGAGAATAACAACATAGACCACCTCTTTGTAGAAAATGAAAAGGAAGTCTGTAGCTCTTGAACAATAGCAAAAAAGTTTTACTACATCTAAACAGCAATCTACAACTGTATGGCCAACAACATTCAGTGAATGTCTAACACATGGAATATATATATCATGCTTGTTTAATTCAAAGATTTTTTGTTGCATTTTATTGTATTTAACAGTCCTTACTTAGATAATCCATCATCATATCCACCATACCTTCACCACTGTGATTTTCCAACTCATTAGAAAGCATTCAACAGGTAAATCATCACCAGGTTATACATACATCACTATAACAGTTAGTTGATCCTCATAGGAAAGATCTGGCATAGAGTCCACAAACAAACTGAATTAATCTGATTTTCTCAAATCACCTAAAATTGATTCTTTTATTTTATTAGATATAAGCTGCATGAGTTTGTTACATACTGTTGTTGATTAATATGAAGGTGACCTAGATTCTTTGTTTCTCTAGTATTTTGTGTGGATGGAAAGAAATGAATCAAACTTAGCAATCAATTTTAACAAATCAAGGTAGTTGCCATTATTTGGTGATTTGAAAGTTTCATTGTTTCCCCTAAAAGCCAGACTATGTTCTATTAATGTGTGTATCACTGCAATAACATGCTCAATCACATTCTTCTATTAAAGCTGTTCTTTTATTTGTTTTTCTAGTCCTGAGTGTAAGATTGAACCACACTTTCTTATCAAGTATGTAAGTGAAGCTCTTCTATGTTATGATCTTCAGAGTTTTCATGACTTTGAATGACTGTGAGATTTTGCCAGTAAGAAATAAACACAACCAGTTGTTGGAGAATACACAAGCCATTCCTAATCATATGCTTCACGAATAACTTTTCTGTTCGCAAAAAGATCTTTAAAACAATATCTAATCTTATGTTTGAATAAACACAGAGTTTTCAAATGGACTATTCTAGTGCTAACACTCTAATGGACCTTTTAAAATCCAGTATAAGAGTTCATTCTCCGAATAGCCTTCATTGACCAATATCACTGAGTTTCATGAAATTTTATTGTTTCAACTGTAGATGTTGATTTTGCAACAGCACCCACACTCACATTGAAATCAGTTTCAATATTCCCATCAACTGAGATTTCAGACTCTATGACCACAGTATCAGAATCCATGGGCTGTTGTTGTTTTAGACTTTACTGATCTCCTTGTATTTGTGAATCATCTTCCATTCCTGAGATGAAATATCTGTCAATATTTTATAATATTTTACATTTGTTCTCAAGCTTCTGTTTTCTTTGTCTCTTCTGGTATCTGCTTTCAAATGTCTGCTTAATTGTATGGCTGGAATCAGAATAGCAAAAATAAATGCTAGAAAATAAAAGATTATAAACATTAAAAATAATATATAAGTAAAATTTATTATATATTATAGATTACATAGAATACCATGCTAGCTGCTTGCCATCCTTGAATATGTGGGGGGGGGTGAGAAAAAATTATCATTTAACATGAATATTTTACCCTTAACAGATGCAGTAATATTTTTTTTTACCTTACAGCTTACACTGAGAGTGACTGAAATGATCCAAGTTAATAAAAGGTGGAAGTTGACATATATCAAGATGATTATTTTATTCAATTTAAATATGCAACAACAAGTTAGAATAAATAAAAGCCTGAGATGATATACACAAAATAATAATAATAAAATTAGAAAATTTCTGGGGGGAAAAATGTTTAAATATATTAAGAGAAAATTGTATTTGTGAAAAAAAAAAATAGGAATTTTTGAGGTTCCTGCAAATTGTAAGGTGCTAAGCTGTAGCTTATACCTAATTTCAGCACTGCTGTAATTGAAACATAGTATGAGTGACTGATTGGTTTATTTTATATTAAATACTGTTTAACAATGTTAATGTTTAAGTTTGCATTAAAAAACACTAAAATATACTTCTCAATATTACATGTATTCTCATGCTTTTATATGTACGTATAATTTAGTAAATTAACTCAGAAATACATATAAACAAACTTGGATAAATATAAGATCTCTTCACAAGTGCTTTAAAATCCATTGCTCAATCATTATCATGTAATAAAAAGACCAACATCTTTGTAATATACAATGTATTTCAGGATAGTCTCTTGTCAGTTGCCTCGAGAATAACAATTATCTATTACATGATTTTTATATATTAGTAACACCAATTATCAATATGCAGTAGTATTCTATAAATCAATTGGTTTTGATAAATATTAAAAAATATAGAATCATATACAGCCCATTTATTAATTAAATCTTGATTAATAAACCAAAAATTGTAATATGCAATTTAGATTATCAAATTTTGATATTGCACAAATCCGAGGAATAAAAATCAGCTTATCAAAAATACAAAAGATATTCTGTCCCTAAACCAAAAGTCATAAATAATATACATAATCACATACATTCATATTAACTGTTATGCTGTATATTATAAGAATCACATCCCAACCTGTCCACCTGACACTATATCACAATTTTTTACGAACATAAATGCAGCTCTGGCCACAGCTTTGAGCCTACATTCACTATATGATCTGTTCTGAATGCAATAATAACAAACACAATCTGAAACAAGGCTGGCACATCACCAGAGACAAATACACATTTAACAAAAAGATTTCTGCATCCCCCTTTCAAAAAAATGGCCAATTTAAATAATTAATTTCACATTCAAATATGTTAATTACTTATTCTCAACTCTTTAATAAGCCCACAGTAAAGCTTATCTTGCATATGTTTATGTGTTTATTCTGTTTGTTACATTTCTTTGAGCTTTCTAAAAAATTTTGACATTATTAATATTAAATTACCGTGATAGTACAATTATAGAGTGCTTAAATTTCCTAAATCAAAGCTCAATCTCTCACTTCTGATGCTTAGATATTGTATAATTTTTTGAGTTAGTAGATATTTTATTATTATTATTAATATTATTATTATTTGTTGAATGAATAGTTTGTTGATTATAAGTTGACTACTTGATAACAAAATTGTAAGTCTCAAAGGAATCTGAAAAGAATTTCATGTTCTGGCCTGAATTTCAATCCAAGGAGTAAGCATGGCAGGGATTGACTGTAAAAGAATACCTAACTATTTCAAGCTGAAAGGCAAAGTAAGTTTCAGGCAATCTAAGTTACTGTAATGAGTATGACTGCAATAATTAAATAAATAAAAAATAGCAGTCATATGATACAATGCTTACTATTGGTAAGGACAGTATTATATCTCATTAGGCACTGAACTCATTATGTTTTACTATTTACACCTGTATAGAAATATTTTTGTAGATGTTTTAAGAAAGGCATTTGTTAAAAATGTAAAATGCATAAAATATAAAGGTAAATAAATTATATTTTGGTTGCAATATAAATATCTGGCTTACCCATCATACAATTAAATATAATTTTTTTTATTGACATACTAATTTGGCTATGCTATGTTTATTAAATGACAATGAATAATTTACTTATAGTACTATAAATATTTCTTCAGTGATTAAAGCATTGTATCATCAAGGTATAGATCCAGAATATTGTCATATTTTGAAGAATATTTATAAAAATGCAACAGCAACAATTAGATTACATAATGATACTAAGAAAGTCAACATTGAGATGGGTGTAAGATAGGGTGACTCCATATCTCCAAAACTTTTTATAGTAGTGCTGCAAGAAGTATTTTGTGGATTAAAATGGGAAGTTAAAGAAGTGAAAGTAAATGGAGATTATTTAAGTCATTTAGATTTTGCAGATGATGTAGTTGTTTTTGCAAATAATGCTTTAGAGCTGCAGGAAATGTTGCAGGAATTATCAGATGAAAGTAGAAAAGTAGGACAAAAGATAAATGTTAAAAAGACTAAAGTAATGTTCAATGGATTTCTCAAAATATGAAAATAAAGATTGATTATGATGAATTAGAAAAAGTTAACAGCTACAAATACCTTAGTCAGATTATTAATACAGACGGAAACATAAGGGATGAAATTAATCATAGAATTAAACTTGGTTGGAGTGCTTTTGGTAGAAATCACTTGATACTAAAAGGAAATATGCCTATGTGTTTGAAAAGAAAAGTTTTTAATAAATGTATTTTACCAGTTCTTAGTTATGGATTTGAGACTTGGACATTTAATAGAAGAGCAATACAGAGAATTCAGACCACTCAAAGAAGTATGGAGAGAAGCATGTTAGGAGTAACAAAAAAAGATTGAAAATGCAATATATGGGTAAGAAAACAAACAGGTATTACTGGCCTCATTGAAAAAATTAAAAGACTGAAGTGGAGTTGGGTTAGATATATTGCTAGAAGAGTTGATAATAGATGGACAATTGAAATCATAAACTGGATTCCAAGAGATTATAAAAGACCCAGAAAGAAACTACATGTAAGATGGATTAAATAAGAAAATGTCCAGGGGTGATGTGAAGAAGAGAAGCTAAAGATCAGAGAAGATGGATTGATAAATGCTATTTTGTCGAAGTAGCAATAGTTAGAATTTTTTTCATAATATTTTTTGCTAGGATTACTCTGTCCTCTCCATTTATACAAATATGTCTTCATAAGGCAAAGACTACTACAGAGAAACTTGAAGAAGATAATTCTCAGCAGGCTAACTGAACTTTGGGTAATAAAGTTACATTTTTTTTCTTGCTTTTACCTCTAGCGAAAAATAATTAGATAACCATTTACCAACTAAGAATTAAATAATTTTACAAAATTTGATTTCCAGATCTTGCCAATGCAGGTGGATGCATTAACCACTATATAAAGCCCTTAATTCTCAATACATGTATATAAATAAATTATTTATATATACAAATATAACTTACCATTAATGCACATTTTTATTCTTTAAACATATAATAATAGATAGTAGAGCAAATATTTTAATCGCTAGCAAAGTGCAATTTGGGGCAACCAAGTATTTTCAGTTTGGCAGTACTGTACTTTCCCAAATGCGATAGAACATTGTTTTGTATTTACTGACTTACATTGAATAAATGTGCTGATAAGTATAATTTAAATTAGTATTTATACACAATAATTATCTTTCAGTAAACACAAAATAATTATTAATTATTGGAAAGTTTATTCTAAAAATATAAAATTGTGACTGAAAATGGGAAATGGTTAAAAGATAAAGATTGTTATTCATCTATATAAAAACTACTAAAAATCTTTGAGCTTTATTAAATTTAATTCTAACATTAAAAGAATAGATTAACCTTCCATTCCACTTCACATTCTTGAAACACATGAGTAAAACTTGTGAAAAAAATACACATGAAAAAAAAAAGAGAGATTAAATTGAATTTTTCATATGTTTTGTTTTTGTTTTTTTTGCTTTGTTTTGGTTTTTTTTAAAAAAAAAAAAAGAACAGATATATTAATCGTTAACTTGGATTTAAAATTCATTCTGGGTTAGAAAAAATATGATAATCCCTAAATTTAATAAAAGATAAACAATACATTAATGATTATTACTAATCATTTGTTACGCTGATGTATTTATCCGAAGTGAATGATGTCTCTGATGAGTGTAGAGACCTTGATTTATCCAATAATTTTATAATTCTAAAGTACTCGTTGCTTCGAGTTCTAATGAAAAGGTATAATAAACTTAATGTACATAATATATTTTATAATTATTATATATTATATATGTTTATAAAAGTTTATATATAGAAAAAAATATTCAGGCACCAGTTTTATAGTGAATAATGTCTGAAACAATTCTATATTATAAAATTATCAAAAAACAATTCTATATTGTAGCTAAATCTATTAACTCATAGACATTCATGGCTTCTAAAATTATAACTTTTTATCTTGATTTTTGCTCAAGTATAAATATTTCAGTTAAAGTAGTAAATATAATACAGATTCCGGGAAATATTAAATTTTAAATGTATATTAAAATATGTGTTTATTTATTTAAATAAATATATAAATACATGCCTATCAATGTAAATACATATGCACTTATTATCTAAATGTATAATAAATATTAAAAAAGGAACATATCAGTTACTCGGTAGATCAAACAGCATTGAACTTCAAAGAAACTTGTCAGCTCAATAATTTTATTTATTTGATCAAACTAAGTTTGTTTTCTCTCTCTCATTAACAAGAAAGAAAATCAGCATCTATAAGTCTTGAAATGTATATATATATATATGCATACACTCATACACACTCACCCTAATTGTATGTGTTTTCATTCCAATTTTCAAGCAAACATTTATAGTCAACAGTCATTTCTGGCGACGACTATTTATGTTATAGTGCCTAAAGATAAATAGATTGATATAACTAACAATAGTATCTGATCATTAATATTGTGTTATTTTCTAATCATACGAATCTTTATTTTACATTTCGAGCTATATTGTAAATTTTAATAGGCTGAGATTTTACATACATAAAATAATAAAACTCTTACACCGTATTCTATTATCCATTTTCATATTTTTTTGTTATTGTTGTTCATTGACTTTGCTATTTTTTAGATGGTTTAATTCGGGTTGAGAAATTCATTCTTTTAGATATCTTTTATGATGCAAGTTTATAGTTTGCATTTTCTTTAATGATTAACCTTTTAATTAAACTTCGTAAAAATCAAGTTTTAACGAATTCTTTTTATATATGTTCTGTATATCTGAATCAGTAACATCTATTTAAAACAGTTATATCTCATTATCATCATTTCCTGTAAAATCCTTTCTTGAAGGTAGACTTCTGGTTTTAACTTAATTAAACTGTTTAATTTGTCTCTGCAATCAATGATAATTATTAGCAATGGGTACTGTCTCCAACTTCCTAAAAATTACCATACTGCAAAACAATTTTTTTTCATCTATATCCTGATCAGTTTAGCTGAATAATAAATTCAAGAGCTAAATGTTTTTATATTGAGTCTCTTTTACTTTTAACACATGAACTCGAAAGCTAAAAATTTCTGATACACTTTTTGATGAAAAATGGAACTGTTATCTTAACTTCCCACTTGATTGTTTGATTATCTTATAACCTTCCAAGAAACCATATAAAATCTTAAGTTATAAATCAATTATTGTAGTCAGTCTGATACTTCGATTTATTGATAGATAATGTGTTTTACCGCTTTGCTACTGCTGGAATATGAATAAAGCGATATCGAGGGTAGCCTCAGGCATGTCATTCGCTATGGGTTGGCTTGGAAGCACAGGTAAGAGAGTTGAGATATGATCAGATATAGTATAGTACTATCCCGACTTGATCAGCTTTTAGTTCTCCGGATCGGACTCTCGGTCTGTTGAGCAAATGTATAAACCTGACTGTTACAATATCTTTAAATACATTTATCTGATAATGAAAATAATAATTTAAAGCCTGAATTAATTGTACAAAATTTATTTTTTGCTAAAGATAATATAAAAAGATTTTAAAATTATAAATTCCTAATTTGAATAAAATTAAAATCAAAAAAAAAAAATATATTGTCTATAGAGGCCATATGCAATTAAGGAATTTAGAAAACCTAATAAAAAAATTAATGTTTTTAAAAAGCAACCTAGGCTGAGATTTGGAAAATGTGTTATGGTCACCAATTAAATAGCACATAAAAAGATTATAAAAGGCAGTTTAAAGAATATAATTTGCTAGATTTTGGATTTTAAGAAAATCTATCACACGTTACTCATTTAAGTCAAAATTTAAGAACTCCATTATATAGTTCTTGCTTCTGATAGCCAATTGAACGATATAAAATAGCAGCATTGTTTATCAGATGGTTTTTACAGTTAATCTTAATTGTGTCAATTTAAAAAAAACTTATAAAGAAGCAATATGTCAATTTGGAAAAGAATATTTTCTATATATATCTCATTGTAATGATGTTAAGTCATGTTTATGCATATAGCTTTTTTAAAATGATTGGCTAAGGGCTATAAAATCAGCATTGTTTCATTGTTTTCCAGTTATGCATTACATAGGAAAATTATGCATTTCCAAGACCTGGTATGTTAATTGTGTTCAGATTTTAGCAGCTTTGATCCTCTGGATATATCTTCCAATCAATATTAAAGAACCTGCAATGACACCACTGGATAAATATGACATGGATGTAGAGAAGACTGTGCTAAATAAGTCAATGATGCACCTGACTACTTATATTTGACTTTCTCTTTAGTTGAATCTTTAAACACTGCTTTGACTGCATAAAAAAATACTCATCATCAATATATTCTGTCACATGAACAAATCCAGATAGTGGGACATCAATTTTTCCATTCCATTTTTTCATTGCTCAGCTCTTCAATTCCATGTAACTTTCCCCAATCATCCAACAATGTCAATCTTTTTCATCTTTTCTTCACTTACCATTTCCTCCAAAACATCTTTCACTAAACTATAATTTTTTTTAATATATTTCCAATCCTGTTTCTCTTTTTTTTCTGATTTCCTCAATCAATCTTTATTTTTCATTTAATCTTTTCAAAACTTATTCATTTGTTATTTTATTTATCCAACTGATTTTTTCCCATTTGTCTCCATATCCACATCTCAAAGACTTCCCTTCCAATCTGTTTCTAATTTTATTATTCACTGTCCATGTTTCACAGCCATACAACACAGCTTTTAATTAATTTTTATTTTAATTCTGAAATGACTAATTGATCAATTGAAGATTCTTTGGTTTTGGAAAAAGATAATTTAGTATGGTAATATTACAATGATATAATTTATACATTCAGTGTGCAATTTAACATCTCTTAATACTTTTCATTGACAAAACTCTCTTTTTTTGCAAACTTTTAGTATTATTTGTCTTTTCAATTTTTTATTTGGTTTTGAGAAAATGAGAGGGGGGGTATGATCAATTAGAAGTTTTCAAGGTTGGTTTTAATTTTTCATAATACTGCCTACCTAATATTGATTTACAAAATTAATTTATGTAGATAATTTCAAACAACTTCTTATTATTGAGCAATTGATTTAGAATTTTTATTTTTATTTGTCTAAAAATTTTAATTTTTTTTTATTTGTTTTTTAAAAAGTGAGAGAGGTAGAGAAATATAACTAATTATAGAAGTGTTGACCACTTTTCTATGAAAGAAATAATTAATTGTCAGCTACATTTAATACAAATTATAGTTAAGATAAATAATTCAAATAAAAATGAGTTGGCTGACTTTGAAACAACAACCACAAGAAATTTTTTAAAGGGTAAAATTAATCTTCTTTCTTATTTTTTTGGATTTCCACCACTGCCCAATAGTTGTTTTCTTTTTACTTCACAAAAATGCAAAAAAAAAAAAAAGACATTGCCATTTTGTATAGAGTGAGTAAATAGGCAATGTGGATATACAATGCAAAAGCACTCTAAACTTCTTTCTCTTTGCCCTCTTTTTTTCATCCTAAATTATTACCTGTAATATAAAGGAAGAATGTAAGATTTATTTTTACTTTTTTTAAAAACTCTAAAAAAAAAAAAAGACAATTTAAATGAACAACTCCAAGTATAGTGGTCTTGCATTGGTGGTCGAGAGGTCAGCGTGACTGCCTTGCACTTGCAGGCAGTTGCCCGGGTTGCGGGTTCACGTCCCGGCCAATGCTATGACACTTAAAAGAACTCCAAGTATAGTGTTTCCATTTCTTTTTCAAATAAAATTTTTTTAATCAGATCAATGAAGAACACGTTTATTTTTAAATAAATTTGTAAAAAAAAAAAAAGGGGGGGGGGTTGTAATGCACAGCAGAGGGAACATGTTTTCTTTTTATCTTCTTGTTTTCTATTGTATTTTTATACTCTTTATGAATCTATAATTTTAGATATGTAAAGTGCATTGAATCTTCAATTTATCAATTAGTTATTCCAGAATTATTTTGTGATGTACACCAGTATTTTAAAGAAACAAAGAAAAACTAGATTGTAAGTAGTGAAGTACATTGATATCATGAATTCTTTGTAATTCAGTAAAGAAGTTAACCTGAAAAAGTTTTAGAAAACAGTTTCAATACTCTCCATATATATATATAAAATAAATATTTTGCGGGTATCATCCGTATATACACACACACACTGATAAATAGCATTTTAATATTGAATAAGTATAAAGTTATATAAAAATCACCAAGCCTATTTAATCAATAATTGAACTGTTCTCTAACTGTCATGTTGAATAATAAGTTTTTATAGTAAGAAAATGTATAGCTGAAAGAACTTGAAAGTCTGTGTTCATATCCCATATAATTATATTTATATAGTAATAATATGTGCACATAATGTCTGAATAAATAATACTGGTAAGTTATTTTAAAAGATTTGAAATGTAAATATTATTTTAAAGGATTTATTCTTTTATAGATATAATGTATTTTTTTCTCTTTTTTTGTTTTACAATTTTAAAGAGAGTCTTCTCTTCTCTTGTGAGATTATATGAAGATTTTGAGGTAAAAAAGAATTTAATGATTTTTCTGTTGGTGCTAATATTATTTTTTTATTTATATGTTAATATTTAATTTATAATGTAGAAAACCCCTAAGCATTATCATGTATTTTCAATTTTGTAATTCAATGAAAATCATGATATACATTAAAATAAACTTAGGTTTGGTAAATACAAGTATACAAGCTACACAATGTACATATATATAAAAATAGTATAATTGCATCACGAATTATTATATTACAAATATCTCCCAGCTACTATTTTGGCCTGGTTAATATTTTATTACATTTGTTAATTCAACATGGAGATTTGATTAATCTCTAGGAATAATTTAATTATATATATATATATATGAAAAGAAAGTTACTGTTAACACTAACTGAAATAATTATAGAAAATATACAAACCATTATACAATTACAAATATCCAGTAACGCCCTTTGTTTCTTTAAACAAAGGGCGTTACTGGATATTTGTAATTGTATAATGGTTTGTATATTTTTTTTTTTTCCCAAAAAAATAAAATATTAAATTTTTAACTCCCCAAAATATTTTATTTTTTATATATATATATTGTCAACCTCTTTTGACACATGTTGACTCAATTAAGTTCAATCAAGATCAAGTCTTTAAGATTTTAACTATATTGAAATTAATGAGTTTATCATACAGAAAAAATGCATATAAAAAGTGCATTTACATAAAATGAAATGCAAGAATGAAGAATGACTACTAATTAAACTAAAATGAACATTGCAATAGGGCATGCTAACAAAAGTGAAATTGGAATAGAGAAGGCAATATAAATTTTTAAAAAAATAGTCAGCCAAGGTATATAAAGAAAGCTGCATGGTGGAGATGATAAGAGGATGCACCATTATATGATAAAAAGCAAGAAAATTTTAAAAATACATTATAATAATATATATATAACAATTAAAACTAAAGCAAAAATGCAAGCTAAGGAATTTGAAATTTAGGAAAAACTAATAAAACAAAATATAAGGTTTGGAACTGATTAGTAGAAAATAATGCCCATGAAATATAAGCCTATAGAGAAGAAAGAACGATGAACAATTTACTATAATGTTGGTGAAAATGTTTAAGGAAATATAAAAAAAAAACAAGTGAAGACCCAATCCAAGCAAATACAGGATAAACAAAAATAAATGGATAATATTTCCAAACAAATAAAGAATAAAAAGAGAATTAAAAGAAGAAATTTAAAATACAATTAAATGAACAAGATGTTTAAAAAACATAAAAACAATTAGAATGAAATAAAAGAAAAGGTGTCTTAAAAAAAGCTTGATGAAACATGGAAAATGTAAAAAAAAAAAAAAGGTAGAGAAAAATATGAAAGGATTAAATCAAAAAATTAAAAAAGAAACTTAAGAAATAAAACAAAATAACAAAAAATGGATGGGGGATCATGAAATTCTGATTCAGGAAGTTGATACAAAATTGCCAACTGTACAAAAATCTAGAAGAAACTCAACAAGAAATCATGGTCAAAATAAAAATTATCTAAACTAACCAAAGATATAATAAACCTATGAGAAGTTTACTTATAATCCTTATGAAAACAGAAATAAATAATATATCCCAGTAGTGATATCCAAGTGCTTGGCACTATTAAGAAATTCTTTAAAGTGATTAGTTTTTTGGCCATGCTGGAGATGTTTCCATCTGATACCTAAAAGACTTAGTAGATATTTCAGCTTTAAATCATATAGGTAAAAATACTAAAATAGCAACATTCTGTAGCAATTTGAGGAGACACCACAAACATAGCAAGGCTCCTATGCTAATAAAATTTTAGGAATTTAAGTCTTTATGAATGGTCACTAACTTAAACCATCCTGAAGATTATCCAAACTCAGAGGATTAATATCCAATCTACTATCAGAAAACCAAATAATAAGAGTAATGAATCACAACTTTCAGAACTAAGTGGAATAAATGTTTATTGGCATCAAAAGGAAAACAACTGAGCAGTAATGGAATTATAAAATGCTTTTGACGTAAACGGATAACTGTTTGAGGCTCAAAGAAAGGAGACATAAACTCAGAATAATTTTTTTTCTAAAAGAATGGCTTCATATGAATTCCATGATAGTGTATAAAAGAAAAGTAATTCTATTATCATGGTTAAAATAAAATGAAGAGGAAGGATATGGATAAGTATATTTTACTGCATGTATTACTTAGAATAAGACAAATCTACAATTATCATTGCCTTATGGTAATCCATATTAGGGAAGATAGGAATAGGATGTCAAATGGAAATAATGGGTGGAGAAACAGTAGAGCAAATCTAATATCATCATATAGTATTTCTATAAGAATAAAACCTTTATGGGACTGAGAAGAGTAGAATCAAAGCTGAGCCAAGAGGAGGCTATAAAAGATAGCATAAGCCTTACTTGTGCAGTCAGATTTATATGGAAACAGACTGTGGATTTGAATTGTAAACATATATTATGAAAGAAAAGAAAAAGATGAAGTAAGAAAATTTTATCAGTAATGCTGAAAGAAAAGTGGTAATGTACTCTAGGACCCTAGAGATTACTGGAATAATGTGTTATATTAGTAATTGCCTCTAAGGTATTTCCTAGTGAAGTCTATAGAAACAAGTTTGCAGTCTAGTCATTCTGCTTTTTGAAAATATTTATCAAACTATAAGGGAATGGCACACTCTTCTGAAGCTTAAGTACTAATAGAAAAATCCTGGGCTTACTTTATCTTGACTGACATAAAATATCTGGCTTATTCAAAAAAAACTAGTGATGACAGTTGAGTCTTCCTGACCCATTTTGTGCTTTCAAAATGTAAGTGAATTTTATTAATGACTGAATATAGGCATATTTAGTATTATAATATTCATTGGAAAATTGGAAATGCAGACAAACTACTGAAGAGTACCCATATTGGAATGCTGTGTCAAAAACAGATGTTTGTAGAAATTGATGAAGTCAGCCATTGTTTTTTTGTCAAAATGGAGATATCACTATTGAGATTTTTAAAAGTTAAAAAATTCTGTTGCTCAAAATTAAAGAAATTGCATCAATATTTTTATCTAAATGTACTAGTTAAAACAAACCAAAACTTTTCTGTTTCTATTCATGAAACAAAAAGCTAGGCATATAAATTATATAAGTATGATGCAAAAATCCAGATAATATTACAATGGAATTATGCTATAAAATTGACATAGCTTAAGCATCTAAAATTCTAGAATGCTATCTCTAATAATCTGATATACTATAATGAAAACATTGGGTTTTTTAATTTTTTTTTGTAAATATATAATATGATTAGTAAATCTATATACTATTAATTGTAAGACTTTTGTAAATTTTATTGTCTTCCTAAATATGATTTTATAATATAAAATGATGTAACATTGAAACAATTAAAACAATAAAATTCTTTAAAACATAAATTTAAAATATAAAAAATCCAATTAAAAAAAAGCCAGAAGATAATTAATGATATGGTGGCCATATTTTTGTTCCCATTCCATAGACAGTTTTTTGTAACCGATCATGAAATGATGTCACAGTGCCAATACAAATTTATTATTAAAATAGTACAAATATATGCAAGAATTTAATTAAGAAAATACTTAAAAATTAAACAAAAGTTTCGATGTTTTATGATGAATAAAATATGGATAAACTAAATAAATATTGATTTGTGATATATAAAAATATTTCTTCCCATATACATATGTATTAATAACAAATATGCATTGTATGAATGACTTTCAGAACTATTTCAGCCTGAAAAATGAAATACATTTCATAATTAATATTTGTATAAACATTACAAGTTATGTAAATTTTGTACTATGTATTTACAATTATCATAGAATTAAAATTCCACCTTTCATTACAATGGTTAAAAAAGTTGGTCTTCACAAATACACACAGCTTTATCTTACAGACATTGATCTGTTAAAAATATATGAGAGCTGGTGACCTGGGTCAACTGATGAGTGCTGGTTCAGCATGAAATGCATCCTGGGGGTCATTTGTCTTTTATTGTATCTTTATTTATATGAAAAATATAAAAAAAAAGAGGAAATATGGAGATTATTAAAATAATACAATTGACAATAATATATGTTTAAAGATATTTATCTAACAATGAAAATATTAACTTATGGCTCAATGTAATTATGCAAAGTTCAGTTTATGTTAAAATTATAATTTAAAAATAAATACCTTCAAGTTATACATTTTCATGCAAAATTAAAAAATATTAAAAGCTACAATTTGGAAAATAGTCTAGTATCTATAGAAGTCACAATTAATTGTAGATTTAAAAACTATATAAAAAAGATTAGAGACATTTAAAAAAACACTCTGCATAGATTAACTTCTGAGCTTCTAAAAATGTATAGCATATTTCTTCCCAATAAATGGGTTTATTGTTCTTCAAAAATATTTCAGTATTCATTTTACTCAACCAAGTAAGTATTTAATCACTCAATCATCTAGTATTTGCTGAACATAAAAAAAATTTAACCAATAAAATATTATTAACAATGTTGCATCACCTAATTTTAATACTAGGTTTCAATTGCATCAATAGATAAAAATATTGCCCTTTAGTCTCCAGAAATATGGAAGAATACTTTTTAATATTTTCTTCATTGCCATGATACTAAATCATATTTACATTTGTAGCTTTTTCAAGATAATCATTTCATTGGCCCGCCACTTTCCACCTATATAGTGTAAAACAGATAACTTGACAAGATAAATATGAAGCTGTAGCCTGTTACGTATATATATTAACAATATCTAAAGTTAGCTGCTTTGATGCTTTGGTATATATTTGTCAATCAAGACTGAAGAATAATAAATCTCCATTGATGCTGATGGATAGATAATATTCAGATTTAGAGATAACGATGCTAGAAAGTGAATTCTTTTATAAATTAATAATAGATTTTCTACTTCAACAAAGAATCTAATCTACAAAAATGCTATAAAACAACTTCAAGATTCAACATGTATATAAAGTACTTAAAAATGATATATGCACAAAACATTTGAGTAAATAATACCAGTAAGAAATGTATTATTAGTACGCATATTTGTTTTATATATTAATATTTAAGCTGTAATGTGAATTAATCTGATGTATTTTTCATATATTGACAGTTTGTAGTTTAATGAAGAGGAATTTCATGGAAATTAATAAATATTAATGGAGTAATATAAAAATTATGTGTTCTCCATTCCCATGTTGATAAATCATTTTTATGCATGCAGTGTTCTTAAGATAACTGACAGTGGCACATCACTTTCCAGTTCTACATAATACACATATAAATAATGATAGTGAATTTTTATCATTTTTTTAATTTTTTGCATTAAATATATAGTTAAATTTATTAACCCAACTTATTTTTATTTTATTCTCATTTCTGTTGCCCATCATTAATTAGTTAAGGGTAATTAGTGACTGCAATCATCATTTTTAATATCACTGCTTTAAGCTAACTAGAATCTGGAAGCAATAACAAGGAAAAAATATTAAAATGTCGAAAGATTAGAAGAAATTCTGTAGTATAGTCTTTCCAGCTAAAGGTGATATCCAGTATTGGACTTTTATCAACATTAAGTATGAATAAACGTCATTTTTATCAGACTCTATTTTTTTCCAAACATTTAGGGTTAGATCATGCATCTGGAAATATAATATAACCAGGACTTTGTTTAGACATTACCATGAAATAATTCTAGATATTACTGAATGTTTGATTTAATCATCATCTGTAGCTTGAAAGTTAAGTATTTGATGTATATTTTATTATGATCCAGTATTTCAAAATTAGCCCATATGATGTATTCTATTTCCTGCTATGAAAGGTTTGCTATACACGTAGCACCATCATCAATTACTGCAATTTTATATATGCTCACCAGCTATTATTTTGCCTCAGTTAACATCTTGTTAATATATATATATACACACATACATTCACATATATACTTTCATCTGTATATTAACAAGTAGTGGGTGCGGTGAAATTTAGATTTTAATTTTTTTTATCAACCCGTAATAATACATTTAAAAAATATACCATTTGGTTGTTGCAAAACAGACGTCTAGTTATTTTCGCTTAAGTCTATAGGAAGTCTTATATAATCAGTGTGATGATTTTATGACTGCAAGGGGGGAAAAACACGTGTAATGTGATATAACTAGACCATAATTAAAACAAAATGGCATTACATCTAAAAATTCAAACTTGGTTTATTTTTATTTTGGATATCAGATAGATGTTCACGTCTACTTCTGTATAATATATATAGAATGTGTGTACACTGCAATGTTTTTAAAATTGAAATGGTTTATATGAATGTATTTTAAATGGGAAGTATTAACGTGTTGCCATTTTACTCTTACACGTTATTAGTTGAGTTGTATGATTATATAAAGCTCATAAGTCATGTATTTCTTTGACAGTAAGTGGTATAAAGTTCACCAGTATCATGTCTATCAGACAGAGTTTCTTAAAAGTCATGAACTAGATCAATTTATTTTCTTTGATTGATTATACTTCATAATTGGAAAATGAAATTGAACATTTATTGATTACTTTTTTTTTCAACCATTTAATAATTCTTTTTTTTTAACTCTCTTTATTAATTTCGATTTTATTTTTAGTTAGTAATATTTGACCTTGGAAAACCTTTACCTAATAAATAAAATTATGTGAAAATTTACTTTTAATATTCTTTCTACAGAAAAATGCATTTATTTGAATAAAATAAAAACATTGTATGGTTAACACCTTAAATACTTGACTCATTATGGAAATAGCTTGTTGGTGAGCCAGAGCTATTTATACTGATTTCCATTTAGATAAAAAGCGAGAAAGTGAGAGAGAAAATCTCAATCAAATGAATGAATGTATGAATGATTAACAAATGAATTAATATATGAGAGTTTAAACAACTGCCATAATATGTCTACTATTATGATAGCTTTGTTGACTGTTAAATCTGCTTGTAGAGTTACAATGCAAAATCAAAAACATTGTGGTATGCACTTTATTTCATTCAATGTATCAATAATTAAATCTATCAAGTCAGCGTTTTAATCCTCTTAACAGTAGTTTACTTATATCCATTTTATCTCTCTTAGCATCAGTAATCAGACCGGATTTATCTAATAAATTTACATACAGTTTTATTTATATAAGACTAAATTCAAATCAAAATTCCCCTTTGGAATGTCCAACCAATAATCTATATTCATAGAAGTAAGATATAGCAATGGAATTCTTATGAGATTTTAAATAAATATTTTTTTCAAATCTAACAACAAAAACTAGCTGAATTTGATATTTCTAAATGCAACTAACTTTTAACAGATTCAGGATAACCCATTGTCACTGTGCTTTTCGGCTTCATAAATTAATATAGATGTGGAGAAATCCAAGCCATTCAAAATCACTGATAACCTCTGACAATATAGTTATAAAAAAAACCCTAGTGAATCTACTTCATGATTGGAATCTCTAAATCTCCCTTTATATTTTGTTAATATTTAAGCTATCTAAAAATATTAATAATAAATCTTTTTGCTAAATATATAATTATTTTCTCTCTGTGTTCTCTGAATGCTCCTAACAGTAGATAAAGCAAATATTTTGTGATCTTTCCATTTACATTATTTTTATTATGGTTCAAAAGCGGAAATATACAATCTTTTTGAGCAGTATCATAAGTACATTGCTCATCATAAATTGAGTCAAATCAATT
The DNA here is from genome assembly GCA_028023455.1 of Epiperipatus broadwayi. Lineage (NCBI taxonomy): Eukaryota > Metazoa > Onychophora > Udeonychophora > Euonychophora > Peripatidae > Epiperipatus > Epiperipatus broadwayi. The sequence goes on from JAQFVV010000003.1 coordinate 2,753,175, forward strand.
TACAAATAAAAGGTATTACTATTCAATTATTTATGCTTGTCAATTCATTAATATAAATTACATGAATACCATCTGGCTTTAAACACCAAGAAATAAAATGACATATATATATATATATATATATATATTATTTTTTGAAGCTTTGTGATGATGGTATTTTATGTTGTATTTATATAGTGGACTATTTCCATCAACTAATAATATACATATTGAATGTCTTTATAAAAATTTAATTTTATTTAAATATTTTAAATACATTCAACTATTAGTAATAGCACACAAGTTATTAAATGCACAATGTTTCAAGAGGTATTATTCTCACCTTTTCTTCAGATGTTGCTGGCCTGACCACTGACAGTACTAGCATAGGAATCGAACCTGAACTCTTCAATTTTTAAATATTGAATTTTAAGGTAATGCTCTAACAAACAAAGTCATTCTGCCAAAGGCAACAGTCAGTAACAATTTCATATACTTATCTATGAGGTTCCACCTGATTTCTCCACTTTTTCCCAAGAGCAAAGTTGATTAGTGGTTTCCATACATTATGTATATAGTCACACTAGGTTGTATTATGGAGTTGTTTGCCATTGTCATGTGAACAACTTATTTAAATTTTCTTTTTTGTACCTTTTCTTTTCTATCCATGGAAAAATGAACAAATGCCAAAAGAAAAAACTTGCACACCTACATGGGCATATCAAAAATCATAATGTACCAAGCAATATCCCAGCTTCATCTGGTAAAATTCTATTCTAAACATCTAATAGAAGCCAAAATTTCTGTTCTTGAAAAAAGATTAAACTTTGTCATAATACTATCTAATATCCCTTTATTACATATAATGGAATCACTGACAAAGTCACTCAAAAATTGTATTAGAAGAAGCAGCAGAACTATGCTGGAGAATAAAAAGAACATTTGACAAGCAACAAAAATTGAAGTCAAATATATCCTATGGTGAAAGGAATGCAATTAAATTTCTCTAAGTAGATAAATCTATAATTATTCTCCCTATTAACAAAGGCACTGCAACAGTTAAAATGAATGCAAGTGATTATGATAATAAAATACAAGAACTCCTCACAACAGGTCAATACAGATAAGTGGCAAAAAATCTGATACTGAGTGCAGAAACAAAGTTACAAACATTATTCAGAAAGAATCACAGGTACTTCATTAATTCAGAAATGGGTAAACTAACATATTTCAGCAAAAATTCTCATCTTTATGGGCTATGTAAAATACATAAGGATCGTGTTTTATTAAGATCTATTGTTCTAGAAATTCACCTTGCCAAAATTTGTCAAGGTTTTTTAAAGTTCTTAGTTCTTTGGCATACGAGTCCTCGTCTTTTATCAGGGATTCTAGACACTTTGTAAAATTAATCAAAAATATGAAAATTGAAAGAATTGTCTTACTGATAAGTTTTGATGAGAAAGGTTTATTCACAAATATGCCATGTGAAGTTATTGTAAGGAATAGATTAAATGGTAATAATAGTTTAAAAACCAGAACAACTCTTCTTATTGATAGTATAATGGTACTGTTAACATTCTGCATAAACACAATTTACTCTCAGTATAACATAGTATTCTTCCACCAAAATCAAGGAATGGATATGGGCTCACCATTGTCACCCCTAATTAGCAATATTTACATGAAAACTTGAAACCACAGCCATAAAGGTTACTCCATATCCACCTAAAGTTTGGCATCACTATGTAAATGATACATTTGTTATATGGTCACATGTAGAAGCACTATTACAAACTTTCTGGGAACACATATACAGAAAAATACTTAGCCTTTACACCAAATCACACCAGAAACACAAAATATTGGAACAGAGCAAAAGAAGTTTATTCAGAAATCAGCAATTTGAAAAAAGAAATCTATATAAAACAAACTCTTATGAAAAATGATTATCCATCAGCTGTTATTAAGAAAACTTTAAATAGACAACAAAAAGAACCATCAAAATTTTAAAAATATTTATTGTTACTGTAGTGTATCCTTACATACCAAAAATAGCAGACAAATTAAGTAAAATCTGTAATCATTATAGTATTAGAACAGTTTTTCAGAACCATACCATATTATGAGGATTTCTAACATTGACAAAGCCTAAATTTGAAATACTGAAAAGTGAAAACTACATCTATGAAATACCATGTAAATGTGGAAAAATTTATATTGGTGAGACCAGTCTCCCCATTGAACAGTGATTGCAAAAACTCAAACTGATGACTAGCAGAGATAAAATAGATGTGTCTACAGTAGCAGACCATGTATGTATCAATGAACATATGTTTAATATGGAAAGTACAAAAATATTGGGTAGAGAAGAAAAATTACAAAGAAGAAAATTTAAAGCAGTTACTCACATGACAAGGGCAAAAAATTCTATAAGTCAACCTAGTGTGAATGTACATAATGTATGGAAACCACTAATCAGCTTTGCTCTTTAAAAAAGTGGGGAAATCAGGAAGAATCTCATATATAAGTGTTGACAGGATGTCTCAGGTGGTTAGAGCATTATCTTAAAATTCATTATTGAAGAATCTAAGGATCCAGGTTCTATTCCCATGCTAGTATTGTCACTGGTCAGGTCAATTATATCTGAAAAAGAGGGAAGAATAATACCTCACAAAACATTTTGCATATACTAACCTGGTGTGCTATTCCTAACAGCTGAATTGTATTTGGAATATTTAAATGAAAGTTACATTTTTTAAATACATTCAATACTTATATTAAATGATGAAAATAGTCCAATATATAAATACAACATAAGTATACTTAAAACAAGGTTGTATTTTACAAAATAATGGTAACCATTAGAAATAATACTCATTCATAATGTTAGGTAAGATCATGGAACACAAGTTATTTCCAGTGAATGAAGTTAGATCACACTATCTTACATTTAAAAAAATTAACACATTATACAATAATAGTTTGATAACAAATATAATTATTGTTATACAATTTATTTTCTTCAAATCCCCTTTAATCTATATACATTACTGTCTTATTTGATACATGCAGAAAGAATTATTACACATAAACGTCCAAAGTTATTATCAAGTTTAATGTTAATCTTCATTTACATTATGTTGTTACAGTTATAAATAATAAAGTACATTTTCTATATGGAAAACACCAACTTCAGCAGACCTTAAACACAACTCTACACACATATGAACCTATAAATATAAAACATTTCTTTGACTTAAATATTTCCAGTATCAACAGACATATTCTATATGAGATAGATATCAATGCTATCTTCATATAAGAATAACTATAATGAGTGGTCTTTTCAAACCTGGTCTAATCAATAAAACATCTTTATATAACAATAACTATGAGAATGCCCTTTTGATGCCTCATTCCAAGACAGATCTCTAATTTATTAAAACTAGATATGAATGTATTCTCCCAAATAGATGTAAACTATGTAACAGTGAACAAACAACTGCAGATATATAATATAAATTTACTTGTATAAAATTTAATTAGTAATCAAATGTAGGATTATGTATAAATGAATGGCCTAATGGATATAATTACATCATTAAATATGATTATTTAAGACTTGGACAATTTATGTGCAAACAGCGCACTTTACATTTTATCATCATTTCTTACACTTTCCTTTTAATTAAACTAATAATTTATATAATTTAACATATATAATAACAGCATGAAAATTTTTGTTTCTTTCTTGATAATTTCTATACATAACATCTGGTTTACATATACTAAATATAAACTCAAAATAATTATGATAAAGTTCAAACAATCTTTTAAATACAAAATTTATAAAACAAAATAGCTATCATTTATTTTTTTCCTTTCTAATAAATATTAAATAGTTTATATGGAATTATATTATGCTTTCACATATTCCATATCTGTTATCTGAAATGAGTATTGTTCTGCATTTTTACAGAAGTTATTTGAAGTAGCCCAAGTATTCCAGGTTAGATATAGTGTTTCTTTTATTTGTATTCACTAAACACAATGAAAGTTTGATAGATCTAAATGAAGAAAAAATATAATCTGATTAATTAAAAACAACTTGTTTCAGTTCTTTTTTTTTCTCTCACAACAAATTTACATGTCACTTTGATTAGAAGAAAAAAAACTTTTTTTATTGGAATGAACAATAAATTGGTCATTTCAAATTCTCAAACTTGAAAACAAAAAAAAATGATTGTACTTATTTAAAGTTTGTTTCATATCCACTGGGCATTTTATAAATTGTTTATCTATATATTGGTCAATATATTATATTTTATCTGGAGGATCTTTCTTTTGTAGTGACTGAAAAGCAGGACTATTCCTTATCAGAGAGCTTCTTATTACTTTTTTCCTAGGTGACATATAATAGATATATACAGATGTTTGGCAAAACCTCCTCTAATTGGGTTAACTAAAATTTTTAGTACAATGATTCACAATGATTCTTTTCACCTGGATGAGACATTTCTTAGTCTATGGTTTTTAGTAAATCTGCCATACTTTCTATAGCTGATCTATTATTTGCAAATAAGATGAAGCAAATAAGCCAAACTGTGGAAAATAATCAAAACGGATGGCACAAATGATTTGAAACTATGGAAGATTATCAAAAATGTATGGAACATTACAAAAGCATATGGAATTGAGATTGATGGAACAAATGAACTGAACTATATAAGGTAATAAAAAATGATGGTATGCATTCAAAAACAAATGGAATCAAAACTAGACCAAAAATTTGAGATAAATAAGCATAAGATAAATGAACTGAACTATATAAGGTAATAAAAAATGATGGTATGCATTCAAAAACAAATGGAATCAAAATTAGACCAAAAATTTGAGATAAATAAGCATAAGATAAATGAACAAATCAAGCAAATTACATGAACTATAGAAGAAATCATGTTTATTCAAGAAATGAAATAAAAAAATTGAGAAAAATTTAAAAAATAAATATGATCCAGAAAACAACTTGAAAAAACTTAACACATTATGGCAACAAACCTCCAGGAGTTTAAAATTGAGATGAACAAATCACAAGAAATTTAAAATATACAAATAAAGCAAATGATGTTCTACTATGTAAGTCAGCAAAAGATGGAACTGGATGCTACATTAAAATTATATAAACCATGTAACGTAAGACAATTTAGATACACAAATTATAAAAATTAAGGTTGACATGATAGGCGATTTCCTAAACAGAACTGAAAAATTAGAAGAGCAAATGTCAGCACTTGCTATACATTATGCAAGAAAGGGACCAAATAAGGTTGTGCAGATAGATCAAATTATATTCTAAAAAGGAATAATATACCAACTAACTTGAATAATTCTGTTTCCAAGCTAGTAAGAATAAAGAAACCAAAATAACAAGAAAATGTATTTACATTTCATATAACAATATATAAAAAGAAAATACAAGTTTTAGAGAAAATTGTAAATAAGTAAGTGAGAATAAAAACTGCAGTTTTTTGTTTTTTTTTAAAGTTACTTTGCTGGTGTAATCATAAATTAAGCATCTCAATAAAAAAGTCTTAAAGATCTGTGCACAACGAACACATGTTACCCATGTTGATTTAAAGCATATTCAATTTTTTTCTGATATGCATGGAAGTTATTTTATAAACGTTTCTGTTTGCTATTAAAGTCAGTTTTTATTTTCTGATCATTTTTTTCATTTGTTTTTAAAAATAATCATACATCGGATATGATAAAGCTCAATCACGATCCATAAACTTTGAACTCCAGAATCTGCCACTTTACTAAACTATACCAGGAACTTTTTTTAATTGATTGTAATTTATTTAAATATGTATTACAAGTCATAGATGTAAAGAAGTAAAATATATCTTTTTTTCCTTTAAGTAAACACAGCTTACACGTTATTTTTCACTGACAAATTCTTTCATCTTAATTAAAATCTCCTAAGATATAATGATAACCCATCTACTTACTTTACTTATGACCTTGGATTTGAGTTTGTAGTAGATGAATCTTAAATTTTTATTCAAATCATAGACACACCTAAAGAAGAGGGGAGAATAATACCTCTCGAAAAGTTGTGCATATACTAATCTGTTTGATGTGCTATTACTAACAGATGAATGTATTTGGAATATTTAAATAAAGTTAAATTTTTCTAAAAACATTTAATACTTATATTAGATGATGAAAATAGTCCAATATAAAAATACAACACTTAATATATTTTTATTCACCCATGCATAATCAAATCAGATAGCCATCCCATATTGGTCAGTCAATGGGTATCTAGCTATTTTTAACAAGACAATATAAAAACATTCTAAAAAAGTGCAATGTTGATTGTTTCCATTGGGAGTATATGGGAGAGAATAGAATATATTCATGAGTTACAATTGGATATGCATTGTAGTATTTCAGAAAGAAAGATTTTCTGCTGAGGAAATTAGAAGACAGCATCACAAAATGTCAAGTAAACAGAAAAATGAATTAGCATATTTTATACATAGACATATTTATGGTTCACATATTGTATAATCATTGCAAAACTTATTTCTGGAATAGTTTTTTTCTTTTCCCCTCAGAATTGGAATAGCTATGTTATGCATATATATGTAATGATTCTATATTAATTTGGATTGGTCACTATTAATATCCATATACTGACTATAAAAATATCATTGTAATACAACATATCGTTCATCATTGATGGATGAGATAAAATATTTTTATAAACAGTGAACCCATGGTTACTTTATATGTTCCAAGTAAATTATAATGCAAATCCAGATTATTCAAACCTGATGTAAAATTTAAATAAAGAGACCTATTTATAAAAATTAAAAATACAATTATTCAAAGCATGTTGTTTTCCATGATGCTCTATGGATGAAAAGCCTAGGCACCAAGAAATTAAAGTAGAAAAATAATGATGTTTTTGAACTGTAATGCTTATATAAATTATGAGTATACCAATGGTAATGAATACTAGTAGCTAGTCACTAATGACAAGATTCAAATATATATTCATCATTTTCATTATGTTATGAAAATGTAATTTGATTAAAAAGTGTATGACATTCAAAAGTTTTTTTTAAAAAAGGGAATAATGTCCAATGAAATAAATGAGTTACATTATGAGCTTAAAAGATAATGATTTTTAGAGAAAGCTTATCTTATTTTTAATGTTTAAACATCACATGATCTCTTGAACAATTAATCATTGTTTTTATTAAACCACCCATCTTTATTTCTGATTATCTTCTTTCTTCATCAACATTTTTTAAACATTTCATATCTAGTAGATTACAGTGCCTTAAAATATGATCAAAATAAACAATTTTAATCTGGCAATTGTGTTACAGCACATCTGAACAGTTATTCATTCTTGATATCCATAGTACTTTGAAAAGTCTTCACCAACATCGTAATTCAAAAGCATTTGTGATTATATTTATGACGTACTTGTCACTTACATACATATATACAAATAATAAGTGTATAAATAGTGTGTCTGTGATGTATATAGATATATATGGGAGTGTGCTTGTGTGATGTTATCATATATTTGAAATTGTATAAAACATATATGTGTATTTACATAAGTATGTGAATAATGTATAAATACTTAATTATGGGTATGAATTACAAATAACTATTTATGATTTAAAATGATTAATCATGCATGCTTACTTTTACATATGAAGATATGAAATATGACATACTAGGTTAGATATATATTAAATGGATTCATGTTATATATGCAAGTAGGGTATTATATATATATGTGTATGTATCTAGAGTATTATATATGTATGTTATACTCATTTGTATATATATATATATCTTCATGAATATGCGAAGTATATGCACATAGTTATATATGCAATACTTTGCCCCATATATAATATGTTCATGTATATATAGGTATCTATAAGTACAAGAGATCTTATAATAAGAATAAAAATTATTTTGTGACCTTTAAAGTTAAAAAAAAGAGGATTATTACTTTTTTATTTATAATAAAACTTATATAAAAAAAGAAACTTGGATAATTATGAAAAAAGATGAGAAAAAATTAACTTTTGCAGTACTAATTTAAAAAATATTGGTAAAGAGAAATTAGAACATCATCAATGTTGAAGAGTTGAAAGAGTAAATGAAAGAGATTATTGGAAAGCAAATATATATATATAAACTTAAGTATAAATATAATGTCAGAATACATTAAAGAGTCAAACTATTGTTCTAAAGAAAATTAGATGATTAAAAAAAGAAAAAAGATTCTCTTTAATGTACTCTGTCTTGATAAGTATATTATTTGTATCTACTTTTTAATTGTATATATATATATACACATATGAAAACATCTTTTGTTTTACATGTAACTGAACCACATATTTTACTTTCTACATAAAGCTGATTTTAACAAATCTAACGACTGGATTACAATTTTTTTAAAAAAGGTCTTAATTCAAAGTAAAGATCTTATGTTGCTAAAATATTAATATCTGATAAATGGCATTGCTTAATCCCATGATTGATGGTATTAGAATGGGGGGGGGGGGGATCTTCAGTCTTTTCAATTCATTTTAAAGTATTATCATTTACAATTTCAAAAATTATACAAATTTCGGAGTTTGTATTTTTTATATTGAAAAAAATTTTTAATGCACATAAAAATAATTCTGTTAATGCATATTTAATAATTGTGGCGTAGAGAGAAGAAATTACCTTCAATAACTTTTTCCGCCATAATTTCTTTGAATCGTTAATATATAGGTATGAATCATTAATATATAGGTATACGCTTTGCATATAATACACATACATTAAGCATATATTCGTAAGAATCCTCAAACATAAATTTCATCTATGAATATTTAACCTGCAATAAACTTTTAAAACATTTATTAGAGTATATTTATGTATTTATGACTCATTTCATGAAATTTCAGGTGTTTATTCTTTTTACTATTCAGGAAAATGTATAAAGCTGTGTATTCATATATATATATATATTTTTTTTATAGATTATATATATATATTATGTTAAAATAAATATTTTACATTGGTTACAGATATTTTAAATATTATCCGCGTATATAATTATATACGGACAAATCCGGATAATGTCATTTATGTATATTACAAGAACTTATATATATATATATATATATATATCATTAAACATCAGTCAACACTTAGACAATCCTAATATCAATAACAATCCAGAATTTCAAACTGTTGTCAAGGTAACTTCCATTTAACAATATATATATATATACATGAATAAATATTAAGATATGTCGGGGGTGATTGAGTACTTATATATATATATATATATATATATGTAACATATAGTTTTGAATATATATAATATACAAGTTTATTTGCATCCATACATGATTATATTTCTTTGTGTTGACATAGGTGTATGTTTATAGTACTTCTGTGATAGACATATATAAATGCATTATGAACTCATATACAAGTACATAAATGTTTGTATACATTTAGATATTTATTAATATCATAAAATATATATTTATATGATTAAGTTTGTATGTATGGTAATATATTAATGTTATTTTATTTACACCCTCTATAGAAATTTATAATCTTACATATAATTATAGGAGTTTTGAATATACACTTTTAAGCTCTTTCAGCTATTCACTCTATCTCTTGCAACTGATACACATGATCACATAGATACGAAAAAAATAAATGATCTTCAATATATGTATTTTGTGCTGAATCAGCCCTCGCCAGTTGGTTCAGATTATCAGCTCCCACAAATATATATAATCAGTACTTGGTTTATATTAAGATAGCAAATCTTCAAATATTAATGGATAGACTTCAGTCTACTCCACCTCCCAACTCTTCAGCTACCCGTATCATTGAAAATCTGATGTAGAAATGCCCAAATCCCTTGTTAATGCCAATATTTTCAATGGTATGAGTAGCTGAAGAGTTAGAGGGTGAAGTAAATTGAGGTCTGTCCATTAATGTTTGAAGATTTTTCTATCTTAATATAAACCGAGTACTGATTCTATATATATATATATGGGAGATGATGATCTGGATTAACTGATAAGTACTGGTTTAACATGAAATATATATATTGTGCTCTTTTCTATAGGTCGGTAATAATTCATAACAGTCAATTACTAAAAAATTTTAAATTTAGAATATGTTCTTTTAATATGGTAATTGTATTAAGTCAATTATATCTTTAAAGTACAATTTAAAGCTAAAGAAAAATACGTGGTATATAAAATTATAGCGAATTATTTAAAAAGTAGTTAAGTAAAGTTCCAAATATTGTTTCATATGGTTGTAAAAGCTGGCCATATTAAATAACACAGCTATAAAAATTAAAAGTATATTTAATAAATTCGATTTTAATAGTTTAAAACTGATAAGTTAATAAATACAGTGTTTAAATTTATAATCATATGTAATAGTCAAAATTAATATAATATATTTTAAAAATAAACTTTATGATGGTGAGAATTGTATTTAATTCTATATTTTTAAAATTATTCTTCCAAATTTTTTATAATTATTTTATATAATATAATAAGTGTATCAATTTTATAAAACTGGGCAGAGAAATAGATTAAAAATTGTCTGTCAAAGTTATTAATCATGTGACTTGTATATTACATACATTCTCACACATGCTTGTTTGAGTTAATAATAAAGTTTAAAATATTTTGAAATTGCAGTATAGAATTGGATGGAATTGTTGCCTATCATAAAAGTAAATAGTATTAAACATTAAGTTAACTATCGTATAACATGCTTAAATGATGTAATAAAGATGAATACATTCATAATATAAAAATTAAATATTTTATTTAAATAAAAATAGATAAATTGAATATTAAGAAATGGAATAAGTTGTTAAATGTTATTTTAAAAGTTATTTTAAATGTTTAAATAGTTTTAATAAAATAATAATTTATTCAAAAGTAATATTTTAAATAATATTTTAAGTTCATTACGTCATAATTTCTAATTTTGAAATTTAATTCTACTATAAACTAAAAAATATGTAAATTTGTTCTCAAGCTAAAGTAAGAATTAACCAATAGGAATAGGTATTTTTACAGACTATAAATATGAATTGCACAGGGGTATAAGGGGAGATTAATAATGTATTGAAACTGGAGAAAGGTAAATTATAACTATCAAAAAGATAGTATTTTTAAAATTTTTATTTTAGTCAATTTTTTTTTAGTACCTTCTTATCGTTTTATTTGCAAAAAGTTAATTGATAATTTTTAAAAGTATTTTTGCAAAAGAGGGTGTTAAAATATAATAATTTAGAAACTTTGTGGAAATGATTTTCTAATTTTTAAAGTACTTACCAGTCGTATTTTATCTAAAAGTTTAACCTAAACTTCGCAATAAAAATGGATATACTATGAAATAAAATGGATATAAGTTGTAATGCTAAAAAAATGTTTGGAATATTTATTGATACAGCTTTATTAATATTTCACCGAAGAACTGTTTTGCTACATAAAAAACCACAGCTCGGACATCATATGGAGTCTAATGAAAAAATTGGAGACGCATTATTATTTATAAGCCTATCCAAGATTTATTTTTTAAATAGTAATAAGACAATTGTATATTGCATGAATTATTTTATATAATATTATATCAAAAGGAGTAAAATGTTATATCCTTTCTGAAGGTAACATTTTTTTTTTTTTTTAAAAAGAGATTTATAAAAATACCAAACGAAAGTTTAAATGTATTAAGAAGGAAACTTATATAAAAAAGTGAACATATAGTTGAATAAAAGATGGATCCATAAAAATACAAATAGTACTTAAAAGTTTATCGGATAACTAAAGCTAAATTAGATGGAATATGCATGGATATGCCAGCAGAGAAAATATTGAAAAAAAAACTTTACGGGATTAATTAATATTATGATTTAATAATTATCGTCCTAAATACTAAAACCAAGGATTATTTTCTATAAATTTTACTAAATGGATTAATAATTATTTTTATTTTAAACTTTAACATGCTAGGAGGAGAACATTTTTAAAAAACTCTAGAGAAAATAATAAACATTTTGGACTTATCAAGAAGTATCGTCAAGAAAATATGTAATTATAGTTTTGATTCCTTTTAATTTTATTAACCTAGTTTAAATCTAAATTTTTTTTTATAAGATTAGGAAAACATAAAAACATTAATTTATTAATATTAAAATTTTATAATATAACAATCTAATAATTTAGCTAAAAATATTTTAAGATAAAGTGTATGGGTGTGAATTTTTATATCTGCAATGCTCAAATGGATGAAGGAAGCCTACTGAACATGATGATGAGATAAAGTTATTTGGTAATAATAATAACTATTAATAATTTTATAATGTATATTTTTTTTGTTTTATTTAGATCATCCATAAATTGGAAGAATGAAGTGTAAAAGTTTTTTAATTATATGTAACGCATTTTCATACAACATTTTAAAAAAACATTATGAGATAGGATTGATTTGAAGATATGCATACGACAATTTTTTTATATTAGTGATATAATCCAACATAACAAATAGTTATGTGATTCTTTTAAAACTTTCATGTTAGGATATTCAAATATTATCTAAGTAGATTGTATATGATTAAACATACAGAGTAATGAAGTAAGCAACTCTTCTTATGGAATCGCAAGATTGTTTTAAATTATCAATGAATTTTATTTATTGTTTTTGTAAAAGCAGATAGTTACTTTATCAATGTAAGATGTAGAAAAATCTTGAGAAATAATGTTGAGATAGTGGCTTGGAAGTACTATAATTAGCAGGAAACCAAGAGGATGTTTTTTTAAAAAATAGGATATGATAAGGAATAGAAATAATATTTAGTCTTTATGTGAATATCAGCATAGTTAACAAAGCCCTATGACTGATACACATTTTATTTGGACAGTGTTTATATTTCTTTAAATATTTGATGTTCTAATAAAGCTGAAGAAATAGCTTTAACATCGTCCCTGTACTAGAGGATATTAGGCAGGTAAATGTCATACCTCTTTGCACTGTACCATGATTTTGAGATATGTTAAGAGTAATACTCTAGCTTTCTTCCTTAATCCTATGCATCTGTTTTCGCTATCTTTATTTCATGTAACTGCATCGTTCAGTAAGATATGTTTAAGAGAAATGATAAATAATTTAGAACTTAGGTTATGCTATCATTTTGTATAAGATTGGTTTATTTGCTTAGAAGGAATAGGACGTTATAACTTAAAATTGAAGATCCAAAATATCCTAAGGAAAGAAAAGAATCATAGAATATATTTTGAATTTTATTTCGGAAATGAAATATAAATTTTTTTAAAATAAAGTATCTAAACAAAGATATTTTCTTTAAAGTGATAATAATTTTAAATGCTTTAGTATTATTATTTTTAAGAGAAAAATAAGTATTGCATATTTTTAAAATACAATAGTACAAAGTAAATTATGTAAACAATATGCATAGTATATTTTTTGTTTATTGATTAACAGAAATATATTAATGATTATACTTATATCATACTAAAGTAAGGCTTAAATAAGAATATATTATGATTAGTAAACATTGTGTGATAAATACTAAAATCTAGTACTGAATTTTGGATAATATTTTGTGTAACATCTTTGACTTTGCAAGATGAAATTTTTTTAATATTTTGAGAAATCCATACTCATTATAAAATTTTGTTTTCTATAGAATGTTTTCTAGGTATGAATTTTTTTTAAATAAGATAGTTTAGCAATATTAAGGATAAAATGCTGTTGCTAATAAAGTAGATAAATATATTTGTAATAAGTTAACCATAATGAGAAACCAAATAGTAACATTTTTTTTTTAATTTTGTCCTAAATCTAAATAAAGATATAATTGAAATATAAATTATTTTTTTTATATAACCCGGTAGATCAAACTGTAAAGTAAAAAGTTAAGGATATCCACTGTAAATAGTGTAAATAAATTGTTTATTTATTTGTTATTAGTAATAAACTTTGTTAAATTTTGTTATTTCAAAAATTTTGTGTCCGAGTTATTTATTTCTCCACATCGCTGCATGAAATCATGATATATGCATAATAATCGAAACAAATATATAATTTTGCACAAAAAGATAAATAGAGAATTATTTAAGAATTTTAAATATTTTATTGATATTCATTATAATTAAATAATCATAATTTTACATTATTTTATTGGTCATAAATCAGTTATCACAATAGTATACTGAATTATATACTATCAGTTGCCACACATCCTTTGTTTATCAGATTATCATATGCTACCACATATTTATTATATTATTACATGAAGGTAAAAGATTATATAAAATTATTTTATTATTTTATTATGGTAATAAAAATATAACGAAAAGAAAAGATATCCAGTAGTAATTAAACAATGAAGAATATTATTATTATTATTTATTATTATTAGTTTAAGTGTAGTAGATTATGACATAAAATCCCTTCTCATATTTTACTACCGTATTTTTAAATTAATTTAGAATAAACTTTATGAACCTGAGATTATTTTATTGAGATAGATTATTGCAAATAGAAGATTAAGACTTAATTATTAGTTTAATCTTAGTGAGTAGAAGTTATTAAAGTCGTAAGAATACTATGAGTTTGTTATTTGAAATAGTAATAAAGGGGGGATAGTGTTCTTATGCCATTGAGGTACTATCCTGTGGGATATTGGCTCAATGTAATCTATCTTGTCACCTGTATTTTCACTTCAAGTCTCATGAAAATATTAAATATTTATTTAAATTATTTTTATAAACTGAACCTTATTCGTATTTTAAATTTGAGCTAGTGAAATATTTTAATTTTAATGCTGAATATTTTAGTTATTAATTATTAACTGAGATAGAACCCGTTTTATTTTATATCATATATTATCTGGAAGTGAAGATGCACGAGATGAAGATTAGAATATATATATATATAGGAGATCATTTATCTTTTTCACATTATGTGGTCATGTGTTATCGGTTGTTTGAGATAGAGTGGATAGATGAAGGGAACTTGAAAGTCTGTGTTCTAATTTCTTATAATTACACCTAAACACCAAGTATATAAATATATTTGTATTTAACTCTTATATATAATAACATTTGATTAAAAAATGCACTAATCTCTTCTATCAATCAAACCTGACATCATCAGTGTCTCAGAAAGTCATTTGAGATAAACTTTAAACACAGCAACTCAGTTTTTATTTAACAGATTTTCAACACTGAATTTGATATTAAAGTTTGAAATGAATTTTAATAGTCATTTAACTAAAGCCTCCTTTGTTTTGACTTAATGTTAACTGAAAAGTCAAATTTTGTAATTGAAGACATTTTTAAATAATTAAGATATAAAAACTAATTATAGAAGTTCATCGTTTGTATGTATGATAACATTAGATAAGCAATTAACTAATCTCTTGCGGAACACATATTTTTCATCAATCAAATATGACATCATTAGCTGCTTAGAAGACACCAATTCACTTTCTATTTAAATAAACTCTCAATTTTCAATTTGTTATTAAAGTTTAAACATGAATTTTAGTGATAATTAACTAATGCTTTCTTTGTATCAGCTTAATGTTAATTGCCAAGGCAGAACTTATAATACAATTCATTTTTTAATAACCTTGTATTAAATAAACTTTTAGATATATAAATATTAATTAATTAAATACTACTTAAATATGTTCTGTATCATTTTAATTATATTCTCTGCAGAAATTTATAGACATTTATGCTTTTATATAGGATAATGTTTGATTATAAGCTTTTCTTATCAATTAACATTAATTTGATATAAAAGAAGCTTTAGTTAAATTATTATTAAAACTTATATTCAATCTTTAAATAACAAATTGAGCTTTAAATAGAAATTGATTTGCCATTAAATTGGTCGTTTGAGTATTTAATTACATCAGATTTGATTGATAAAAACATGTATTCTATAAAAAGTTAGTTGATTTCTCATCAAATATTGCTATATATAAGACTCTTAATTTCTATCAATTCTTACAGAAGAAGTAATTAAAGTAGCATTAATATATCACATATATAAGTGGTGTTAAATTAATATCTATATATTTAGATATTTATTTAAAGTAAGGTTATTTAAAATGAGTTTGGAACATAAATTTTATCTTTTCGATTAGCTCATATAAAGAAGACTAATTAAATTATTACTAAATTTAATATAAAACCTTAAAATCACTTGAGCACTGCAAATCTATTTAAATAAAAATTGTCTTGCTGTGCTGGTCTTCCTTTGTAGATGATGACATTTGGTTTAATTGATAAAAACATGTCTTGCAAGAAGTTAGTTAGTTTTTCATCAAACTTGTTGTATATAGGTCCATGAATTACTACAAATTTCTATAGAGAGTGCCATTAAAATACTATTAATTATCATCATCATCATTTTCAACAATTATCATTTCAATAATAGGATAAAGATATCTAAGTTTAATCCAGTTTTTTTTTATTTCTAGCCTATATTCTCAACCTCACATCAACCATCTTCCTTATTTTGTCCATCCATCTTATATACCATAACTCTTCTAGGTTTTTTACAATCTCTTGGGATCCCCTTTAAGATTTCAATTGTCCATCTATTATCATCTTTAAAACAGGCAAAACTCTCTATATGTATTGCCACTCAGTGCAAGCCAGAATTATCAATGGATGCCAGAAGGGCTTGTGCATAAAATCCCCATCTAGTGTATCCAATATCCCCAGACTAGTTTTTGGCTTGTGGGCTTTGTCAAAGTGCTACACCTAGATCTTAGGATCTAATGCAACCCTCCAGCAGCCACCTTCTATCTCTATGTAACTAAAAACTATGAAACTTAAATTGAAAATACTATCATATTTTCAATCCAAACTCATCAGGTTATATAGTCATATAGGTCTGAACTCAGTACAGTACCTATATATTTTGGTGTTTTTGGTCCTTTAATAACCATAGCCATCACTATCTTATTAGGCAGGATTGGTTTTGCCTGTTTTAATAACAGTTAAGAGGAAGCATAAGAAATGGTAATCGTGATGTTTATTGGCTTATTATCATCTTTCTTAGCCATATATCCAGCCCAGTTTTACTTTAGCCTCCTAATTCTTTTAATAATGTCAATAGTACCTGTTTATTCTTTCACACGTGTATTTCATTTTCATTTACTTCTTGTAACTTCTAACTTTTTGAATGATCTGAAGTGTCTGTATTTCTCTTCTATTAAATATCTAAGACTTTGATTCATTAATATGAAGTGGTAAAACACATTTATTAAAAGCCTTCCCTTTTAAACACATAGATATCTTTTCTTTTAATAATAAGTTATTTCTATTAAAAACATTTCATCTAAGTTTAATTCTATGATTAATTTAATTTTTCTGTTTCCATCTGTATTAATAATCTTTTTAGTATTTATTTTTAATCCTACTTGCTTGCTTTCGTATGATACCTCTTGAAATATATCTTGAAGTTCTGAAGCATTATTTGTAAAATCAATATCTTTTTCAAAATCTAGATGACTTAAATAATCTTTATATACCTTTACTTACCCTTAGTTTCTCAATTCAATCCACAAAATACTTTCAAAGTTTTAGAAAAATTGAATCATCTTGTCCTACACACTTCTCAATATTAATCATTAATTTTGCTTAATATCACTATATAATATAATCAATGTTGTTGCATTTTGATACATATTATTCAGAATATGACAGTATTATGGGTCTATATATTGATGATCCTATGCTTTAATCATTATAGAAATGCTTCTAGTATCAAATGCTTTTTCATAATCTACATATTCAAAGTTTAATGGCAATTCATATTCTTTGGTTCTTTCTAAAATGTTCTCTAATACTTAGATGTGACCCACTGTGCTAAAACCATTTTTAAACCCAGGTGATTAGTTTACTGTAGACAAATTGCAATTATCTTTGAAAAAAAATTATATAAGACTAAAAAAAGACTAATTGGTCTGTATTTTTTATAATATTTGTTTATCATATTTTTTACATATTAACATTACTACTGAATTCTGCCAATCATCTACTACATCTGCATTTGCTTAGATATTTAATATATAACTTTGTCAAGGATTTTTCTAGACATTGAATATAACTCCATCATTACCTTGAATTTATCTTCTGTTCATAGATTTAATTGCATATCTCACTTCAAAAAATTGCAATGATTATAGTAGAAATTTTATTATCTTCCTATTGATTTCATTCAAATCAAAACCATCTTCAAAATCAATTAATAATTTTTAAATGCTTTGCAAGTTTTGATTTAAATTCAATGGAATGTTTCTGAAGATTAAGAATATCAACTTTAAATACTATTTTTCATAACAATTTTTGTCTCTCTAGTTTTGCACAAACAT
Source organism: Epiperipatus broadwayi (assembly GCA_028023455.1). NCBI lineage: Eukaryota > Metazoa > Onychophora > Udeonychophora > Euonychophora > Peripatidae > Epiperipatus > Epiperipatus broadwayi. The sequence continues at coordinate 2,771,656 of JAQFVV010000003.1, forward strand.
CTATCTTACAGCTTATCAATCGACAATTACATTCTGTATTGAATTTAATAAGAACATTGCAATTTTGAAATTGTATATTTTTTATTAATTAAAGTATAATCCAATTCTGCTGTATGTTCACTTGTATGCTTCCATGTACTTTCCAGTTAGCATTTTTTCTCAAAGAAAAAGTTCATAATATATAGTTTTGCTTTTTCTGAAAACATTGCTCTCATATCTATCACCACAACCAAATTTACCCCCAGCACTTTCATCTTTTAATCATTTACCAAATCTAGCAATAAAGACTCCCATGACAATTTTAAAATGTTGTTTAGTTTGATGAAAAGCCTTTTGGGCATATATTTAAAAATTCTCTATTTCTTTATCACAATGAGAACTTGTTTTACATATTACAGGGGTATTTAATTAATTAATATGTATGTAGTATGTGTCAATGCTTAGATATGTATGTGTATAGGTAAGAAAAATCAGACCTTTAATAATCCACTTCATGCAAATATCTGCAGTAGATCCTCACAAAGAAATAAGACAAGCATTATTATCAGGATTGACCAATAACTGAGACATCTTTTTTACTAATGCACTAATAATTTTAAGTGCAGTTTGTTCGTTGTCAGTGTTCATTGAACAAATACAAATTTCCTGAAGATCTTTATTTTCCAACAAATAAACAAGATACATCTATATTATTAATATTGGATGACTGCTTGATTTAGTCTTCGAACAGATATCTGAAAGAAAAATCATAAACCTGCTATATATATTGTAACAATGAGTATATATACACGGTACCTAAGTATGTGTCTATATATGAGTTACATGATATTATTAAATATATCAAATTTAAGCGTAAACAGATAATATTATAATAACGTGAAAGCTAAACACCTTCAAACAGATACCCTTTAAACATGCTTATGTGACAGCCAATCAGATGGAATAATGACATCACATGGGACTCTAAATTCTAAAACCCAAGCAGAACTATTAGAAAAAGATGGGACCCATCTTAATCTATGCCTCAATTTTATTTAAATAAGCCAGACTCAAGCATTTTGAACTAAGAGTGTGAAGCTTAAATACCTTCACATTTAATCCACTAAATATTATATATATAAATTATTTAAATAAAATTGAGGCATAGATTAAGATGGGTCCCATCTTTTTCTAATAGTTCTGGCTTGTGTTTTAGAATTTAGAGTCCCATGTGATGTCATTATTCCATCTGATTGGCTGTCATATAAGCATGTTTAAAGCGTATCTGTTTGAAGGTGTTTAGCTTTCACATTATTATAATATTATCTGTTTATGCTTAAATTTGATATATTTAGATTTATTAATATTATTTCATTAGATTTAAGAATATTGCTTCATTGTAAATCGGATGATTTTGCGTTGTTAATTTATATATATAATATTTAGTGGATTAAATGTGAAGGTATTTAAGCTTCACACTCTTAGTTCAAAATGCTTGAGTCTGGCTTATTTAAATAAAGTTGAGGCATAGATTAAGATGGGTCCCATCTTTTTCTAATAGTTCTGGCTTGTGTTTTAAAATTTAGAGTCCCATGTGATGTCATTATTCCATCTGATTGGCTGTCACGTAAGCATGTTTAAAGCGTATCTGTTTGAAGGTGTTTAGCTTTCATGTTATTATGATATTATTAATAAAATAGAAAAATTATTTCAATATTTTATTGTTCAGAAAAAACTTGAAATAAAAAGAAAGTAAAAATCTTGGGGATTAAGTTAAAATACCAATTATAACTTATCTTTCGTTTCTTTTGTGTATTAAAATTTAACAAATAATTGAAAACAAAATTGTGCAACATGTAATCGGTTTTGGGGCATAAATTACAGACTGATTAATTAACAATAATTAAACAATTTATGTGTAATCAAAAATACAAAATAAAAAAATAAAAAATTGTAACTAATTAAAAAAATAAAAATCAAATGAATTGATATCATAGGTAAGAATTTGAGCAATGAGTGGAGTCTGAGAGTATAAAAACTGCATATGCTTATTGTCAAAAAAAGAAAGTAAAAAAGAAGAACAGCAGAACAAGCAAAAAGAAAAAGGAGAAAGCCAGTTAGTTTGTCCAGAATAGTTGACCAAAGAATCTATAAACCAGCTAAAAATGACTGAGTCCAGCAAGATGAAGCAGTCTTCATATGGTCATGCTGAGAGAAAAATACATTGTTAAACCAAAGCTGATTGTTTGTTTGTTTGTTTTCCATCACCCATCTCCTTAACACCAATATCCAGATGCAAGAATATATCTCTGACTTGCCTTTGCCAATGTTTTTACCTGCTATGAACTAAATATATGGAACCAGACCTTGCAGTTGTACACTGAGCCAGGAGGAAGCATCCAGATATTAATAAACCCACTAGGAATCTGATAGGATCAGAAGACAGGGGTGCTCACCCAGATACTGCATTAAGAAACATAAGTAAATATGCATAGGTATCATTAATAGAACTTCTTTTATTTCAAGTGTGAACTTTTAAATTTTGTTCTAGATAGAACTTTCAAATATCATTGCTAATGTTAACTTTTAACTATATGTAAATAAGCATAATTGTCAAAGTATTGTAGTTTAATAAGTGTTCATATTTGTGTTTTAAAATGTTAGCTATTTCTTATATGTTTTTTTTTAATCTTTTAATAAATATATGTAAATTATTGATGTGGTTTAAGTTTCTCTCTCTCAATTACTGATGGGTAAATAAATAATCTTATTTAGATGGTTTGTGTTGTGCCAATGTCATGTTTTAATAGTTAGTCAATGGTCAAGTGCTTGAAGCATATTGTCATCTCATCAGGTCCAGTCTAAGGCTGGATGGTGTCTGTAGGGTTAAAACCCATTATAAATATTGCCATGAGATGTGTGACACTTCTTGCAGTCATGGAGATTGTGTCTCAGTCTGGAAAGGTGGCTGCAGTTTGTATATTTTTTATTAAATCTCTGTCAGATGGAGGTATGATTAATATATAAGTATTGATAATATTTACTGTTCTGCTTGAATAACAGGGTCTCAAAATAAAATATTAAAGATTAATATGAACTAATAACTAAAATAAGTATAATAGCCATAAAATAAATTATAAAGGAGGGTGAATCCTGTTACTATATATATATATATAGCTGGTTTCATTTAAAAGCAACTGTTTAATTGGGTTTTAACATAATTTTCAATTTATATTTTTAATATTATATGAACGGACCAGCCCTTCAAGCAGAGGAGAGAATACCATCAATAACAGAGCTATCAATGATACCCACAGTCAGACCAAGCTATGCCAAGCATAACACGATCACATTTCCAGATCGTGACCCACCTTGACTGCTAGATTCAAACCCCTACCATCCAAAGCATTTTATTTGTTTAAGATAAACCTCAGGTGCCAGCTAATTACATGAAGTAATTAACATGCCTGAATGGTAGGCCCATAATCCAGTGCTTGAAATATCCCATGACTAACTCACACTCCATCTCAGGAATCAACATATTTACTTAATACATAAAATAACTTCACAGTAATTTACCGGTGAGGCAGTGACAAGACAGAAAAAATAGATAAAATAACAAATAAGGCAAACATTAATATTTAATTAAACACACACATATCTAATATAACATAATAATATTGAAATTTACATATAAAAAACACATAAATAATTACTCAGGCTAAATTATGATAGTCCTTCATTAATTAAAGTTCATTCATTTAAATATAAAGTGCCTATAGACAGTGATCAAAATATATTTAGTTATTTAAAGTATCTTTACCTAGGTTTTCATTTGTGTGTATTTTCCAATGGGTTGGCCTTTTTGTTTCTCCATTGATGGCTTCATGACTAGTTTCCATTTTGTAACTCAGCATGAGGAAGAGAGAGAGAGAGAAAGAGAAAATAGCAGTAACATTTATTTTATGATTTTGTATCAGTTTCCAGCATTTGTTTCAGGAAGAATAGTTGACTTGTGGGGATTTGAGGCATGATGCCCTGTTGGATGCATTTATGGCTTATATGGCTTTTCCATTAATGTTGACCACAGCAGCAATTGATTGGCTTACTACTGTGTTTCGGATATCTGGATCTCTGGTTTTTGGATTCTGCATCTGTCTGAACTGATGAATAATCTAGCTCTGACTGTATATCACAAGCTAGACTATATCACAAACCAGACTATTTAATAATAGAGAGAGCAACTTTATGTACTTTTTTCTCTCCTATAGTTTTAATTTCTTATCGTTATTTTTTAATTTAGATACATTTCTGGTTATTTTAGTCTTTTGCTCAGATTCATCTAGCAATCTCAATAAGACACTTTACAGTTTTTTAATTAATTCAACTATTAATTTTAATTTTGTTATCAATCTGAAATCTTATAATTACATAATGAAAGTTTTACAATTATTTTATTTTTATTAATTTTTAATCTGATTTCACATTTACTTATTTTATATGTCATAAAAGTTTTCTTTACAAAGAGAGAGAGAAAAAAGTTTTTAATCTATTTTTTAATTCTATTTAAAAGTTGTCCCCCCTCCTGCCAAGAAGTTTTATTCTAAAGAAAAATATGATGCAGTACTTTTAATTTTAATTTCATTTTTAAAAATCTTAAAACTAATCATAATTTTTTTTTTTAAATTATGAAACATGTAATGCTGAATAGCGGTACAATATATATATATATATATATATATATATATATATAGTAACTTAAAAGGTGATCATCCATCACAGCCCCAAAAAGTTGGAGTAGCAAATTATAATCTAACCAAAAGATCCATCCATCAATCCCTTGTAAAAACCTTAAAATAAAAAAGCACACTCTTGTTGCCCCAGTTGAGGCAGAGTACATCTACACTAACTCTTCAATTTTCAATTAATAACAAATAAAATTATAAATGTTTAATAAACTAATTTCTCAAGATTTTATAATAATCTGCTGCTCTTAAATTCTTGTTTCTTTTAATAATAAAGTCTCTACAATTAATGTTTCTTATTTCAAAACTTTAACTTAGAATATGTGTTAATATTATAGCTAGCAAAATTAAATAAAATGGTTAAATAATAATTTTATGTTGGGGTTAAATTAATAAATGCATGATTATAAAATATATTTATGCATTCTCAGATACAATAGTGTGAAAGGATTTTTATGTACACTACCTTATCCAATAATGTTTCAGTTACAGGTAGCATTACTACAACAATGACGTATTTGATCCAGCTGAGTTTTTTACAAGCAAATTTATATTTCAAATATGACCTTTAATAGAATAAATGTAAATGAAATGATGATGTTTATTAAAAAGTATGATAAAGAGAAATATTAAAAATAACAATTATTTTATTGCATAATATCAAAATCAATAACAAACAAGTAATACCAATAATAAAAATTATATAATGCATTTTAATAAAATAATATTGTCTATTTCCTAATTAATTTGAACTCTGGATCTGTCAGTCAGTATTTTTATCATATTGTGGTGTGAAGACAGTCACATATAAAAGGAATAGGTTGTATCAAGATTTCATAAAATAATCCTCAATTTAATACTAAAGAATAGAGATTATTATAACAATACAAGTTAAATGTCTTATGAACTTTCTTAATTAGTTTATTGTACCAACCAATCAGTTATTTATAATCCTCATTTACCAATAATGAAAAAAATTTTACTCTATTAAAATAAGCAAATATAAAATCACTGCTTTGCAGACCTAAGTAATAATTTACCACAATTTTTATATTTTTGCCTTTAGATCCCTTTCTGGATTCGATTTCAGCCTTTACTTTTAAGAAGGTGTTACTTCATCAACACAAAGTACAATTAAATCATTAGATTGCCAATTATATACAACATAATAGTAAAATTAATATTAGCAAATTTGTGTGATAGATAAAATATTCCTTATAGATTCTCATGCCGACACAAAGATAACTCCATTTAATTTGAGGTTAAAAAAAATTAAGAACTCATAGGAATCCAAATATTGGCAAGAACCAACATTTGTACAAACCAAATCCTGAAGTATATTATATTTAATCCCATTCAATCTTAACACTAAGTATAATATTAAAGAAAATATTACCTTTTACTTGTATACTGAAATATCTGAGACAAATTTTATTTACATTTTTATAAAAAAACACTATAACATGACTGAACTAATAATGTAGAAAATATATCAAATAATCCATTTGATTTATGATGCAGTTTATTTCAATTAATATATTATCCATTTTAAAATAGCATTAAATATCAAATTTCACTTGATGTGATCGTTAATCCAAAATAAATCTATTTTATAATCGCTGATGAACCAGTAATCCATTATATTTTTATTTATTTGGAAGAATCCATAATTTATAAGTAGCATTCAAAATATTTCTTTATAATTCATTATCCTTTTAAGTATTATTTACATATTATGCAATGGATAATCCTTCATGCAAGTATTTCAAATATTGGAAAACACATTAGTAGTTTTGTCGTAAATACTGGCAGTTTAATTCCTTAAACACATTTTATTTTTATCCAAAAATTTTGACGTTCATCACTTTTTTAATTCCAGGTATAAGATTAATCCCTTCATTTTTTGATCTTTAATCCTTTAAAGTTAACAATGATAATTGTGTCATAAAAGTAAAGTTTATTATCCAAGCAAGAGGATTTTTTTATCATTTTCTAGATCAAAATCCATTTCATTAATAAGTTTATATAAAGCATATTTAATTTCAAAAAATATTATTTAAAATTAAGTTTTCTTTTATAACTGAAGTTGAAATCAAATTTATCTTCTTGAGACAAAAAAAAATTCTTTCATGAAGTGAATAGATCAAACATTTTTAGGTACCCATTTTTATAGTATCTTATAAGAAAATATGATCAGCAAACTTGTTCAAAATTTAGAAATACAATTCTAAAATTTATCAAATATTACTAATTAATATTCCATTAAAGAAAGTCCAGCAATTTATTAATAAATGGTAAAGCAATTCCATCAGTCAATTTGTCTATTGATTTCTTGAAAGAAATATTTTATAAATTGAATCAATGGTGATTTCTGGTTATTCTGTTGTGGTTTATCTTTCCTCCAGAACAATGTAAAGAAGTCAGATGCCAAACAAAAGGTACCTGCCCAGATTAGTCACTCAGTCTGCCATTATATAGTTGAAGAACAAAATGGCTATTTAAAATTTAGGATTGATTGAAGTCCAATTAGCAATGAAAATTTTTCCAGACTGTCTGATTTTCCCATGATTTCTTTATTATACTGATGATCATATGATATCTAGGTTATATAATATTCTCCATCATGTATTGAGGTTTGTGGGTTTTTCCATAAAGGTTGCCATACTTTCTGTCATACAAAATATTAAAGTTAAGATTCTTAAAATAAAATTAGTAAAAATTTTAATTTCCCGATTTCAAGACAAAACAAGTTTCAATATTTTTCTATAAAAAAATTAAATGAATCAGAAAAATTCAAAATCTCTCAGATATTTATTCTCACATTTAAAATTGATCTTTAATAAATAATTTATCACTTAAATATATTTTTAATAAATCAAAATCAATCTTTGTTAAATAAAATCTAAATTGGTTAGTTTTTATTATACTTAAATATGTAAGCATCTACACAGACACGCATGCACATAACATATAAAAATGTAATAACCGTTGATTTCATATATAATTGAAATACAATGTATCCTATAATCCTATTCTTTATTTTTATTTCTGAATTATTATTCTATTTCTTAATAAAATATAGCAATGCAAGCATATATATATATTCTCTTTATACAAAATTTAGAAGTTTATCTTAAAAATCAGGTTATAAAACCATTAAAAAATACTTTATACTACTATAGGTCTTATAAATATTGATATGAGAGACTATGGAAATATAATAATGATTATATTTTATTTTATTTAATCAAATGAAAGTAATAAATACATTCACTTAACTATAAAAAGCAAATTAATCAAACTAATTAGTCTATAAAAATTTTATAATCCAAAAAGCCAAAATAGCCAATTTACAATATAACTGTAATGTTTCAATATATATATATATATATATATATATATATATATATATATATATATATATATATATATATATATATATATATATATATATATATATATATAATCAAAACTACCCCAAATCCAGACCAGCATAAAAATAATATTAAAACACAACCTAAGGTTTTACTGCTACAAGCAGACTTCTCAAGTGTAAAGAACTACAAACACTACACAATATATATAATATTAAAAACTACCCACAAATCCATTCACTTCCCATCCACCCTTAATATTAAAAGAACCCTTAAATAAGTTAATTGCTTCAGAATAATAAATTTTCAATAATAAAGACTGTTTAATTCTTCTTTTGATTTCATTTCTCTCAAAGAAGACAACCTTAGCTAAAGTTGTCTTCTTTGAGAGAAATGAAATCAAAAGAAGAATTAAAGAGTTTCATTATAAGTTTAAATGGTGGAAAAAAAATTTCCTAATGCAAAATTTTAAACTATTTTAAATATTAAAATTATCACATTGAATTTTTAAACAGTCATATTGTGGAATATGAAATTGTCTTAAGAAGTATATTGCAGATACAAGGAAGTTTTTGCATTCATTTTGTTTCAAAATAATTGAAAGGCTTTAATGCACTGGCACTGATAAAAAGTTCAAATGCTAGAAGCATTGGAACAAAAATTAATTCAAAGACCTTATGTTCCAGCAACTGACTCTTAACCTCTTCACTACAACATGCAGGGTATTAAAAAAATTCTGATTGTTCCTCTGATGATGATTCTATTATTAGAAACTTGGGTAAAAAAAGCTTATGACATTTTCTATTGGTATAATAATAAATTGAATTTGAAAGTCACTGATTGATGGATTTGAAGTACAAAGAAATTGCTGGTTAGATCTTTTTTGAGATAAAAAACATATAAATGTAAAAAAGAATACCATAATCCTATTAAATCACTTGATGACCCTCTTTTGTATAATAATGATGATATTTCAAATAATATAAAGAAATTAATCTTATATCTTCTCCTTTACTTTTTTTGCATTTCTCTTCATATATTCATGTATATTTAAAAAAAATTATCATCTCCTCTTATACACTGTAATGCAATCTTTTTTATATATATATAATTCCTTCTTTATTTTGCTTACAGTTTTGACTGTCCAGTAGTCTTCATCAGAACTAAGTTTCACTTCTCTCCTTACAAAACTGTCAGTTACATTTGTAAGGAGAGAAGTGAAACTTAGTTCTGATGAAGACTGCAGGACAGTCAAAACTGTAAGCAAAATAAAGAAGGAATATATATATATATATATATATATATATATATATATATATATATATATATATATATATATATATATATATATATATATATATATATATATATATAAAAGATTACACTAAAGTGTATAAGAGGAGATGATAAAAAAAATTAATATAAAAAAATATTTGAATTATCTTTTGAATAATAATATAAGAATTCAGAAGACAGCTTTTAAGAATACATTTATTCTTCTACCTATTCATTTAGATTTGAATTAAAATATCCAGGTTAATAAAGTTAAAATAACTATTTATAATGTGTAAAACAGAAGATTTTTTAGTTCTAATAGGAGATTTGGATAACTTTTTAATATTTAGTGGTGATAAATCAGCTTTAAAACTTGAACTGTCAAATTGTGCCATCTAATATTAAATAATGCTTCCATTGTTATAATTTATAAAAATAAAATTTTAAAAATATACATTAATTATAATGAAATATCATTGATATCTACTACAGAAAAAGTACTTTCGAAGAATGCTGCCAGACAAATATAAATAGTTATCAGAAACTTAGTGGAGTTTCACTTAATCAAGAAACACTGCAACATAATTTTTTGTTGCCAGAAAAGTGCAAAAAAAACTATCATGACCAAAGATATAATTTATATATTGCTTTTATGATTTAGTCAAGGCAATTGAATAAAAAAATTAAGAAGATTTATGCTATTACATGCAATTAGCTTGTCATTAAAGTTTGTTCTTGTTATAGAAAAAGAATAAATCAAAGCATTATTAGCATTGATAAAAAATCCAAAGCATTGGTATTAAATAGCCATGTCTACTAATTCCAGTTTTGTTTTCTATTTTTATATAAACAAAACACTTATTTATAAGTAAGTTTTATATAAATGATTTTTTGAAACTGACTAATAATAATAAAAATTTTATTTAAAAAAATTAAAAGCATATCATCTTCTTAGATAAGAAATTTAAATTTTTTGGAAAATGTGCTATTCTTGACATTTCATTATCCTCATCAAACAGCAATTAAGCAACCCAGTGAGTACAATCATGCTTATGATTTCTCTGTAATGCAATATAAGAGCGATCAATGCTCTATGATTTAGTATGTAAACTATCTATATATCCTGTATAGTGACTTGTGTTGATGATGATTCAATTGTTATTATTAATACTATTAATCATCAACATCTCTTAATTATTATATGAATATCATAACTTCTGAATAATCTATCATCTGTTAAATTTTTCAGACTGCTCAAAGATACAATTACTAGCCCATCCACCTCATTTCTGGGCACCTATTTTTTCTTTCATCACTGACTTTTCTGAGCATTATAATTTTTAAATGAATTAGATCATATATTGTAATTAAAATTAAATCATATTAATATGGTGACTTGTTCTTTAAGTGAGAGTTCGAATCTAATCTGACTAAGTATCCACTTGAACATGGACTTTGCTGTCCCTTGATATTCTCCAAACATCTTTGTCTCTACTACAGTTCAAAATCATTATTAATTTTTTCTATTATTTTTTAGAGATTAACTTTTACATATATGGAATCATAAAAAAAGTCTTGGATTAAACAAATCTGATTTTGTTTTTAAGGGCATACTTCTATATTTGAATACACTTTCCAATTTTTTTGCTACTATTTCATACTATGTTAACCTATGATAAACTTATTGACCAAATAATTCTTTAATTATTGACAATCACTTAAACTTTTATTACCATTTTTGAATTAATCTACTAATTCTGTCATCCTTACATTTATTTTTTATTTATATTTTACTAAAATCCCAATTTTTCACTTTATTTTTTCAACTTCTCCATGATAGATGGTTCCAGTATACTAAAAATTATTAGTGTTTCTTTCACATTCATTTTTATTTAATTAATTCATATAGTTGTAGCTCCTAATCTTCTACATAGATTACTCACAAGAACAGTACAATGTTTTGGTATATCTACTTTCCAAAAATATACTTTAATTTATTATAATCAAATGATTAAATGTTTCTCAATAAAATATAGAGAGAGTTCTTTCAATTATCTAACCTACATGTATTTGTAGGTTTTTAAAAATCATTTTATTTGTACATTTGATAGTTCTTCTTTATTACTTTATAATTTCCAAAACAATTGGATTTGCATGTAAATAAAAACATACAGTTTTCACATTCTGACAAAGCTCTCTTTTGGTATAGGAATAAAAACTAATGTTTTCTAATCTGGAGGGTATTGTGTAGCTTTTCAAATTAATGGGTACAATATAGTCAATACTTCTATTGATTGCATTCTAATTTAAAATTTTTCTCTTTCAAAAACAAATTTATTGCACATTTAGACCAAAAAAATACAGACTGAACAGTATAAAACAAGCAAGGAAAAAAAAGATATATTTGAGTTGATATTTGCACAAGAAACATTTGTGACTTGTTTGTTGTTTCAAAAATAAATCATAGAAACATAAGTTCTCTGAAGTTCATTATCTTTGTCCCCCAGTTCCAACATCTATTTGTGGTAAATGCAACAGGGAAGATTAAAATAAGATGCTGTTAATAGGTAATATTAGTATTCATATTTCAGTTTTATGAAATGATGTAAGATATATTTTGTTGGATTTGATTGGCATTGTATCTTATTTAGATGATTTTTAACTTGAAGTCAAATTTTTGAAACAAAAGTTTTATTGCTTTTGATTTTTGGCAGAAATCTTAAGATAATCTGATCTTAAATTTTATTGTTGAAATTTTTTCAGTAAATGTATTTCTCAAAGAGATCTTAGTTTATAATTTTGAGAAATTGATCTTCTGTATATTACTTCCATTTTCATTTTGATATTGTTGTTGTATCTAAAATTTGTTATTTGAAATTTTTCAGTATATCTTCTGGTGATTGAAACTTCTCACAAATTTCTGAAAGATAACTCGTTTGTCAATGTTTGTTCCCATTTTCAGTGATATAACATTGTTTTTTATCTTACTTGAACACTTTTTGTAAGTTCCTATTCAATTCCCAAATTTTTTTATCCTTTTTAACTTTGGCTTCTCTTTTCTTTATCATTATTACTGTAACTTCTGATATTTTTTTTGTATTGTTTTTTCAATCTTATGTAAATATTTCTCAGATTTATTTTTAATCACTTTTTCACTCTCATTCATGATTGGCAGTTTTTTTTTTATTTCACTCAAAATTTATTTATGATGATTTATAATTTGTACTACAATCTATTTTCTACTGATTATTAATAATTTTTATTAGTTGTTTATTAGACTAGAGATTATCCAGTACTGAATAATATTTCTGTAGTGTAATTTTCACTACATCACTCTCACACAAGGTAGGGACTGATTTCTATTCACTTTTAACAGCTTGTGAAAGGGATATAATATAAACATATGGCTAAAGATGTATGAAATTGATGTATAATCTCCAAGATGTGCATTTCATGCTGAACCAGTATTCATCAATGTACCCAGACCACTATCTCTTAAGCATATCTTTATCATTGTTCAATATACTTGTGTGAGAGTGATATAGTGAAAATTACACTACAGAAATATTATTCATTATTGGATACTACTAATCATATTTTTTTTGGTATTAAAAGTGAAGTCTTTCATCATTAGGTATCAAAATGCAATCAACTGACGATATCTTTATAGTATCCACATTTGGCTGTTTTGAAAAGATATTGCCAATTTTTAAAAAAAAATCATTTCTGGTTTCAAATCCATAATTATTAATACTATTTCTTTCTATTTTTAACTTTGATGTTCTAATCACCAATCAATCACTAAAAGTATATCTTTTTTTAAAATTTTATCAGTTTCTATATGATCCTATTGTAACATTTTTTAACTCTGTATAATTTAGTGCAATAATAGACTGGCAAATTCTGGAACTTAAGGTCCCAAAATATTGGCTCCAGATTTGCCACTTCTGGTGCTCAAACTTTTTATAAATTCTTGAGGAATATTTTTATATTTTAAAATATTTTGTTCAATTGCTTGAGTTTTGGATATAATCTGCATTATAGTAATAAAATAGATTCACAAAATTTCATCTTGAAATATTTATCTTCAAAATGAAAGTCATATTATTATATTTGGCATAAATAGCAGGCAGCATTGCTGCTGTGGTTTAATGCAGTAGTATAATGGCAGACTTTGGAGTACAAGGCTCAGACACTATACTAGCTTCGTGAATTTCAATACTCAAACTTCTTATAAACTCTATGCAAAAAAGACATTCGATTATTTATTTATTTATGGATAGTACATGCTCTTGATCTAAAATATCCAAATTCATCTTGTTTTGATAATCTTCCAGTTTTTCTTACTTTAATAATCTTTTGATGTTAGTGTGTAGTTGGCCCATTTTTACCTTTATCATATCCATGTTTGCTTAGTTCATCAGCTTCCCATTTCAGGTTTCAGTTATGATCTTGCAGTTTTGAATTTTTCTTTCTCACAAAACTACTTCAGCAACCAAATGTTTAAATTGTTTAAATACAGTTGTGTTATCCATAACTCTCTCTCAATTATATATTGAGTGCTTTCAGATTTAAAGGTGTTACCTTTAGCCACTGTAGCTCTACTTTTATTTGTCATAGTAAAAATGTATGGTTGCTTTCTTCTGTGAAATTTGAAGTGATGTTTATCTGTTGACATAGGCGTGATACTTTCGTTAATATGACCTTGCATCATAGAATATCATTAATAAGAATACCTATTATACAAACATTTCTATTATCTATAAAAAAAAAATAAAAAAAATTTAAATGATCACCTTTTAGAATAAAGAAATAAGTTTATACCCACATTTACAAACAAAATGAAAAGAAAAACATTTAATAAATACCTATAAATAAATAATTTTAATAGTAATAAGCGAACTTTTTTTCCTCTATCTTAGAAGAGTTTGTTTCCAATGAGGGAATAAAAGATCTAATCTTTTTTTTTTTTTTAAGTGTCATAGCATCGGCCGGGACGCGAACCCGCAACCCGGGCAACTGCCTGCAAGTGCAAGGCAGTCGCGCTGACCTCTCTACTACCAAATGCAAGACTATCTGAATTCACAAATCTGAAGAGATTCGGAAACCAAGAATTTTGGATTAATGGTGCTTTATCCATATTAATAATGAAATATTAAAAACATAAACAAAGAAAAGATGCAAAGCAAAATAAAAGTACTATATGGAAAAAGTATAAATTCTCCTTATAAAGACAGAAAAAATGAAATTCATATTTTAGAACAAAATGTTTTTAACACTAACTAGTTATGAACTCAAGAACTTTATTATTTAAAATACAGCAATTTTTAGAAAATATTTCTTTGATTATTGTTGATTGTCTTAGTTTATTTTCAGTTATGTTGGATTACATTCAAATATCAGACTTTCAAGCTAAACACGGCGCTAGATAAAATAATTGCTTAGTTATGTTGCATGTAAATGTTGAACAATCTGCTGAAAAGTGTAAATTTGATAATTACAAAAAAAATTTTACAAACAAATAGATAATATAAAAATACTGTATATATACTTCATATAAATGATTTCGCCTGCTTACTCTTTTAAATATTTTTTAAAAAAAATTATTTTTTTTAATCTGTAAAGGCTTCTTCACTTTGAAATATTAATTTGTTTCTATTATCAATACAGTTCATTAGAAAAGTATTTCAGTTCATTTCTTGAACTAACATCATGCAATATTCCCATCAATCTTTATTCTTTGTATTTTCTCTCTGTTTTTGAAATAAACGAGTGCTTTAGAATCAATTAAGCTACAAAGGTAGTTATAGTGATAAACTAATGGATCGGCAGTCTATAACAGATAATATTATGACAGCGTTGCGTGTGTGCGGGCGTAAATTAATGTTTATTTAAAACCATGCTGTAAAAGTTTCATTAATAAGGAATAAAAATTCCTTTTGCCAATTTTTGCTTTGAAAAAGTTATCAAATATTTTTTAACAAAATATTATACATGTAATTAGTATTGAGACGCTTAACTACATGCATAGCGATTTAAGAATTTAGAATACAAAGTTTGATTGTTTGATTAATAGATGGTGTGTATTTGTTTATTATATTAACTTTGTCTTGGTTAACTTATTCAAAACTTAGTACAAAATGTTAAATATTGAGAATCTGTTTAAATTATATAAAATTATAATTTATTGTTTGTAGAAAGTGCTAAGAGAGTAAAAGTAAATGGAGATTATTTAAGTCATCTACATTTTCCGGATGACGTTATTGTTTCAGCAAACAACGCTATAGAGCTTCAGAAAATGTCGCAAGAATTGCTTTGAACGTTCCATCATCAGATTTTCAATGAAATGGATGGCTGAAGAGTTGTGGGTTGGAGTAGTTTGAAGCCTGTCCATTAAAGTATGAAGATTGGCTATCTTAATATAAAGCTGAGCACTGATTATATATGTGTGTGGAGATAGTAATCTGAACCAACTGATGATTGCTGGTTTAGCATGAAATACATATATTTGGTGATTATTTATCTTTTCAACATGTGTGTGATTAGGTGGGTCAGCAATATGAGATGGCTTGGAGAGTTGAGAGTTGTGTGAAAGTCTGAGTTCAAATCTCTTATATTACATTATATATGTGTAGGTGTGTTTATGCCTGTACAGTGTATTAATAGAGTTAAAGAAAAGTTATTTATGATTTTTTGTAATAACTCAAGTCATCAAATGTGATATTGTAAAATAAAAGTTGTAATATTAACATGATTTCATTAAAAATGTGTATGAGTATATAAAAATACTTTAAATATGTTAATTTATAAGGAAATCTCCTAAAATTGCAAATCAATTTGAACTCAAAAAAAAAGATGACATGTGAATTACTAAAATATTGTATTGCAAAATTGTTATCAAGTGAAAAAGTGAGACTGCATTAAAATATTGTAACACAAAATTGTTATTAAGTGAAACAGGGAGACTGCATTGGATTTTTAATAGTGAACCACTCATCAGAAATTAGCTAAAATTTGATTGTGTATAAAATTCGTGTGTTACAAATACTATTTTATTCAATTAAATATTATTGAAATCAAAATGTAGATTCAAAATTAGGTATTATTAAGTGAATTTTGGTTTATAAATAGTTTTTCCTCACTTTAATGCTTAATTTAACATAATCTTGAAATTTAAGAATTAACCTTTTAATGAATTATTTCTTTATCAAAGCTCACTCTATTACAGAGTAACTGGTTTCATATTAAATTTGGAAAAGAGATAAAAAAAATTGTATATGGCATAAGGATTTTAAAATATATTTTATTTCATTTCATTCCATTTCAGCAATAAACCAAGATCTTATTTAGAAAAAATGAACTATTTCACATTAAATTTGGCAACTTTTCATAAAAAATATTGTCATCTTACTTTCCACTATAATGGAAAATTCTGCTATTTAATCTTGTTGTTTTCAAATCTGTCTTTTTATTAGTTAAAAACAAAAGTACCCTTGTGATGTTTTGGTATTATTGGTTTTGTAGTGAGATCGATAGTCTCATTACATTCAACACAATAGGTATGTAATCTTAATAATGTGTGCATATATATTTAAAGCATAAAAAAAAAAAATCCAGACGAAAGTTCAAGTGTAGAATGACTATATTGATTAATGAAATAATAATATTTTAATGATATTTTAAATAATATAGAAATGAATAATACTAATTAGTTGGGATTTATAACTCACCTTTACTTTAAATTTCGTATATATAAGTTAAAGTCTATTTCTTTCCTATTAAATGTACTTTATCTATCTTTATATTCTATTTTACAGTAAACCGTGACTTCATAATATTTTTAATTTGTTGTTATTATTTAAATTCCAATTTTGAATTTCCATTTGATTTTTTAATTATGGTTAAAGAATAAAAAAAATTTTTAAATTTAAAACCCAGTATCTTTGAGATATCTCGATATTTTTTAAAAAATTAAGTAGTGCAATTATTTATTCCTTGACCGTGACAATAAAACGTCGCGTGATAAAAAAGTTTATATAATAGTTTCAATGTGATGTGATGCACTGTGACTTCTTCTTATACGAAGTCAGGAATCTCCCAGCAACTATGTCCAGAAAAACCTGTTAACCACTTTATCTTCCCTTTCCATTCCCCACCCTAAGTTTTCCCATATCGTGCTCCATCCCATTTTCACAACATAATTTTTGTCAACTCCATGGCTTTTATATCTAAATCCCCCTTATCTTTTCCCAAACCCAACATAAAAATCAATAACCCATTTTCTGTATAATCACTTTCTTTATATTTATTCTTCCATAACTTTATTTTTTATATCCTTTCTACTTTCAGGCATTTACATTCAATTAACAAATACCTAATATTTTCTATGCCTTCGTTACCGAACTTACAGACTAAATCACCCACATTTTTCCATTAAGTGTATAATCCCTTTTTGGTAAAGATCATATTTAAGCCTTAAACAGTAAACTACTTTCCTATCATAAAATAACTCGCATCCAATATTCCATTTACATTTATATAAATTTAAACTCTTTTTACTCTCCATATTAGTTCTCCATCTCTCCAACTCCCTATTCTTTATTAATGCATCTATTCTTCTATCCCATTCCTTACCATGATAACACTTAACAATTCTCCTAACACAATCATCCCACTTTTTGAACAAGTATACTATCATAAATTCTTTATCCAAATCTTCTGCACACTGCATTACCTTTCTCACTCATCTTGTTGCTTGCCCTTTACTTGTAATCCAATTAAATACTATTTTGGCTATTCTTTTATTAACCATAAACTGCAATCTACCGAATATTTTCATTTTGCTTTTTGCATCCCTCATACAAAAACTTGACCATCTCATTTCTTCTTGAATAGACTCTTTTTCCATCCACATATCTGGATCTAATGCATGTCTTCTTATTTCTCTTTGTACTTTTTCCAAGTAATCTAATACTCCTTTACTAACACATAATGCATTGTTACCATATGTTAACCCTGCTACTGCCACTCCCTTCCATACAATTCTAGCTATATTATATTTATTATATGAAAACACTTAATTTCTTTATCAATCCTTTTTTTTTCTTTGCTTCATTTATCAATTTTTTCTCCCATTCATCCAAACAGTTTCTCTGATTACTTAATACAATTCCCAAATAGTTATATCTATTCACCACACTTAACTTTATATCCCCCAATAAAAATTCTTTGTCTTCTCTTTCCCCAGTATTAATCTTCATTATTTTGATTTTTCTTCACTAAACTTAATTACCATCTCTTTATTCACTCTTGCACATGTCCTCAGTATAACTTCCATATCTTCCCTTCTTTCTGCACATAAACGGCATCATCTGCAAATAAAAGACCTCTTAATGTATTTACTCCCTTGCCACCTATTAATGATATCTCTATCCCTCTTCCTAATCTTTCTATTGCTCTCTCTCTCTCTCTCTCTCTCTCTCTCTCTCTCTCTCTCCATTTCTCTCAAATACAACAAAAACAAAATAGGTGACATTGATGTAGGGCATCCTTGCCTTATTCCCACCCCATTTTTAACTTTAACTGATTTTATATTCTCTAATTGATAATGTATAGTAATTATTTTTATATAATTTCTTAATAATAGCCACTAAAGCTCCATCCATTCTCAAATTTACTAAACTTACCCATAATCTATTTCTATTTATTCTATCATACGCCAATGTCATCATTTATAAAAGTGCTTCCCTCTTTTTTTTAATCACATGACTTTCTCTTAACATTTTTAGAAATTTTAGTATTTGCATAAGATCTTTTAAAATTTTTAAATTGACTTTCTACTATTTACTTTTATAATTATTAATTACCCACTGCAAAGTAAATTCTTATGAAGAAATTTTAGTACATCTAAAGATTACAAAAATTTACAGACAAAAATATTTTAGCCTATGGATTTACACATTAAGTAGGCTACATAATTCTGTTGCAGATGAATTGATATTCTTAATCCATCTTTTGTGTGACTACCATTCATTAATTGTCTAATGGTTTATTAGCATCACTAGCACTACTATCAGTTTTATATTTTTTTGATATGATTAGACTTTCATCTTGATTACTAAAATATTTTTTATTTGCCCTTTTTTTTTTTTTGATGCCAAAATTATTTACAAAGGGTGAAAGTGTGAATAAATTTTGGGTGGTGCACAGAATTCAAAAGGTTGAATGCCACTGATCTAATAGCATCATGTTTTTCTTGTATTATTACACTATCACTTTTAGTTTTTTAAAAATAACTATAACATCATAGTGATATAAGAGGTTATCAAGTAGCATTATCAAGTAGCTTTAAATACTCTGTTGAAATCTGTTTGCCTCAGGGTAAAGAACTTTAACTGTGTGGAATAATCAAGCAACAATTATATTTATATAAAACTAAGATTTTACTTAATTAAGTATTTAAAAAAGGTACATGAAATTTAATGTGTACGTTCAAAAAGAGTTACCTTTAAAACATATACAGTATACACTAAAAGGTAAAATAATAAAAATATATGTGATATTTAATTATAAAGTTTAGAAATTAAACTGAGAGACTGCAAAACTCTCAAGTGCTTATGACTATTAACATCCAATCAAATCGCAAGCACTGAGACAGAGAATTTGACAAGAAAAGGGTGGTTCCACCCTCTTCTTTACTTGTCTTTCTATATATCCAAGTCAGTCTAAAGTACTTAGATCTGAAAGTGTGAATCTTAAATATCTTCACACTCAACTCACTGAGTTCAAATTACAAACATACAGTGTGAAATCTTTCAATTTACTACGCAGTAGTTTTTCGATGTATGTAAATAATATTTATTTTATAAAGCGCAGACGATATTGAAATTAAACTGAGAGACTGCAAAACTCTCAAGCACTTATGACTATTAACATCCAATCAGATCACAAGCACTGAGACAGAGAATTTGACAAGAAAAGAGTGGTTCCACCCTCTTCTTTACTTGTCAAATTCTCTGTCTCAGTGCTTGCGATCTGATTGGATGTTAATAGTCATAAGCACCTGAGAGTTTTGCAGTCTCTCAGTTTAATTTCAATACTGTCTGCACTTTATAAAATAAATATTATTTATAAAGTTTAGTTAAAATAATATGTATGATGTCTAAGAATTAATACTGAAAGAATATAGGGAATTACTTAATAGTATACAAAAAGTTAAAAGAAAAGATTCATTGATAAAATAATTTTAAGTAGGATTTATTCTATAAATAGAGTTTAAGCAAATTAAAGAAGAAAAATATTATTATTTATATATAGAATGCTTTCATTAAAAACACATCTTCAATGTTTCAATACAATGAGGACCACACCACTTCTATCTAGTGGCCTCAAGTTTTTTTTAATTAAAAATAAACTGTCAAAACAAGAAATACTGATAATATGATTTGCATTGAGTTTTATTTATGGAAAATTTATAATGGGTGGGGGGGGGCAGGCTTTTAAAACACAAGAATTTTAAAAACAATGATGATAACTACAACTATTGTAAAAATGATAGACAAAAGAAATATATTCTTAGAGTAATAACCATATTGCAGAAAAGAGGTAGTGTTTCAGAGCATATAAAAAAGTAAGATAGAAGTGAATTATCTCAAAATGATGATATAATAATCATACATAAATCTATTGTAATGATAAAATAACTTAAAAGACATTAAAAACAGTAAACAGTTAAAATAATTGTTAAATAGCAAAGAAGATACAACATTACAAAAATGGATTAAATTTTAAAAAGTAGAGTGAATGATTAAACATTTGATAGGGTAGTAGTAGCATAAAAGTTGAAGAATCTTTTTTGAAAATTTTTCACTGAAGCAGAATTAATAGAGGAGAGAATGAAATAGAATATATATCAAGAAAGATCCCAAGTGCAAAAATAGTCATAATGATAATAATAATTGAATGATTTATTGTTATAGAGTTCAGAATAAGTTTGAATAACAGAACTGATAGATTCCTAAGCACTTTGTGGAGTCAATTGAGATTGTGAAAGTAAACAGAAATGACCTCTTGGTAAATTTTGATGTGACAAGTTTAATCACAAATGTAGATTTGATGAAACATTGCCTATTGTAAAAAGAAAATTAAATGAAAATAATAGTTTACAATTTTAGAACAACTCTTCCTAGTGATTATATAATGAAATTCTTAATATTTTACATAATAATGTGTTTTCAATACTATACAGAATTCTTTCAACAAAATCAAAATATGGCTATGTGTTTACTATTATCGTTTCTGATCAGCAATATTTATATGGAAAGGTTAATCACAACTACTAGTATGACTCATCTGCACTAAAAGTCTGTCTTTATTCTGATGGCAATGTATTCGTTACTTAGATTCTCAGTGAAACACTATTAAAACATTCTGACACATATCAATAATTATATCTTCTTTAATTAAAATTCATAATAGAATTAAAATAAACTTCGGCATTTTTAGACGTTCTTAGGACAAGACTATCTTGTCTCAAAATCAAAACTATTATTTACAGAAAACCCACACACATGGGAAAATTTTTATATCATAACAGAAACACACAAAAAAGGAATTATACTATCCCTAGAAATCAGAATAAGAAAGTCCATCATAGAACAAACTCTCATGAAAAATGTTTAATCTTTAGCTACCATTAAAAAAATCTTAAAGAAACAACAAAAAGAAACATAATATATTATCATTTTTAATCAGACATATTAGAAATATCAACTAGAGTAAAGAAAATTGGCAATCAATATAATACCAGAACAGTTTACCAAAATGATAACTTAATGCAGGAATTTCTAATCTTACAAAATGTAAAAATGAAATACTCCAAAATAAGAACTATCCATATGAAATTCTGTCGGAATATGGAAGGGTATATATCAGTGAAACTAGTTGCTCCATAAAAAAAATTATAAAAAAATAGTGATTAAAAAACAAATATGTGTTTAAAGTAGCAGATCATGTGTATGACTATAAATAAATATATGTTCAATTAGGAAAAAAATAAAGAATATTAAGCATAGAGAAAAAAAAAAAAAAAAGAAAATGTAATAAAACATATCATGTGATGATGGCAAATAACCCTGTAAGTCAATCTAGTATGATAATTCAAAGAGAAAAAAGGATGATCCTCAACTGATAAGTATATAAAATTTCTATTGCCTTAGACAGAATAAACCTACTGAGTAGAGCTTAAAATTCAACATTTTATGAATCTATAAATTGATTAATTAGGCTGCCATTTGTGAAGTAGTAACATATGAAAAAGAATAAAATAAAACCATTCAAAACGTTTTTATTAACCTATGTATTTATATTAATAGTTGAATGTAATTGAAAAAATACAAATAAGGTTTGAATTTTTCTAAAATATTTAATAATTCAACCTGATGAAGAAAATAGTCAAACATATTATTACAAGTACACTGCTACCAGGCCCGGATTTTCCTATAAGCTAACTAGGTTTCAGCCTAGGGCCTCAAGATCAAGAGGGGCCTACCAATAACAACATGTTTCATTTAACATATTGATATATATCATAGTAATGATGTATATGGGAGGTGAAAGGGCCTCATAAGTGGAATAGCCTAGGCCTCTTTTCATCTAAATCTGGCCCTGACTGCTACCATTACAAATCTTCAAATAATCATAATATATATTTTAAAGTTTTTTTAGTTTTTATTAGTGTACTTTTCATCTCAACTCTACCTTATGACAACCATTTATAAGCACAGAAAATCAGTCCAACCTTTCCCATTGTGCATGCATTTTGGAATCTCACTTTTCTGATTAATTAAACGTAAATACTTGGAATAAACTTAACTTCATATATATATATTGTAACCTATTAATTGCACTTGCTTCTGAGGGAAATTAATATTGTTTTATTTATAAAAAATTTACATTTTTGTGTAGTACCATCAATTTAGAAATCTAGATAATGGTATACAAGTCTTATAGTGAAACAAAATGTAGGTATTTAAGTCATATATAAGCGTAAGTTATAAAAAAAAGTTGAGATAATATGTTAATTTATGCTTCAACAATAATTAAATCAAGTAATAAAATTTGTTAATGCTAAAATAAGTTAATCTATACTCTATAATATTATCAGTCAAAATTAAAATTAAGTATATATTGTTGATTAAATAGTAATTATTAAGGCAAATTGTATCTTATTCTATCATTTAAATATATAGAATTTTATAACATTCAAAATGTTATCACAAACATTTTAATTAATTGAAGGCAGTATTACTTTAAATGTGTATACAAATATATATATATGCCCTGAATGATTTAAAAAATAAATCATTTTACTTTCTTGTTCAAAATTGATTTAGAAGTCAGCGCAGTTGCCTTGCAAGCAAGCAGTTTGTTGCAGACGGTTGTTGCGGTTCGCCTTCCGGTCGATACTATGACATATGGGAAAAAAATTAATAAAATAGTTTTGCTATAATATTCAAAATTAGAAAATAATAAAAATTGGAACATTTATTAATTTAAAAATAAATGTTTTAAGGATGAACATATTTGCTAAATATTAGATAACTTTATTATTTTACAGTAAATCAGTAATAGAATTAATTATTTAATTTTACATCAATTTTATCTTAGTTAACTAATAGGAATTAAATGATTATCAGTTTGCTAAACATCACATGGAAAAGTTTATAAAAAATGAAGCCAGGTGTGCCTAGATATTCATTCACTTTCAATATCATTTTAAAATATTTTTGTATTATTATCACTGTTTGATTCTAGCTAAATTAATGTAATTTTGCTGACTTATGTATTGTTGAGTACATTAATTTTAAGAATTAAAACAACTGAATAGCAAATAAATATTTTCAAAGAATGTTTAAGTAATATGATAAAAGGAATGGAGTAAGAAAAACATTATTTTCCATCCAGGGACGACTCTACACTGGCTATATAATCTCAATGGAATACAAGTTATATATCTTATTAGAAATTTGCTTATTATCTTAGAAGAAATGCCTCTTATCAATAAGAATTCAGTCATTAAAAAATCAGCAAATTATGTAAGAATTCATTTGTCTTTTTATTCTTATCTTAATTATTGTCATATGAACTTTAAATTATGCAATGATTTAATTAACAGTATAATTAAACTTAGATGTTAAAAGCATTTTAAACTAATATTAATTATAAATAACTTTGTTTGGAACTCTAATCTGTTAACAAGTTAATGAATAATTTATTTAAATGCATTTCTGTATTATCATGTATTCACTTAAGTTTATTAAAGCTGAGTAGTTTTAAATGATTTTTATTTATGAGGCTATTGCTTCTTTAAAAATAATCTTGAAATGTAATTATTATTGCAAATTATTTTATAGGAGAATGGGATATCTTAAAGAAATTGAATATAATATTCATCTGAATAATTGATAAATCGCGTTATGATTCTTATTTACAAATAAGTGAAATCTGAAAATAATTATCATAAAAGTACATATATTGTATTTAAGCATATAAACATCTACTATGTCAACTGGAAAATAAATTATTATTCTATTAATCAAATTTAGAACATTATAAAAACAAGTCCTACATATAAAATGAGAAAATACCTAATAATAATACTTCTATTCTTTGCTTCTGCCTGCTTTAATATTTTTCCTAAGCTGTAAAAAAAAAAAAAACTAAAAAAAAAAGTGCATAAAATCAATTTAAATAATTATGAGGAATTCTGTATTTCAACAATGTTGAATAAATAAATGTATTGTCTTCGTTATTATATTGAGAAAGTTGCTGTATTTATTCATGATTTCATGGGATGACGTTGCTCAAACAAGGGGAGGAAAAAAAAGAAGGAAAAAAGAGAAATATTTTGCTCCTGGTGTTATAATTTAAATGTTCTTGTTTCAACTTCCTGTCATCAAGGAATCTGTTTCGTTTGAGTAATAAAAAATTTCATTTATTTTCTAATATATTAATAGATAATATGTTTATTTATTATTTAGAGAAATTATAGATCTATTGTTTATTATGGATTGAACATACTATTAATATGTATGGTAATCAGAAGTGTGTGTGGTAATTAACTATTTATTAGGGGTTAAAAAAGGGTATTATTTGATTTCTTATTATAATAATGTTGTTATTAAGTATGGTGGTATCTCTGATATTGGCAGTATATTGGGATAAAGATAACCAACATCAAATGTTCTCAACTTTATTATTAGATGGATTGTTTTGTGATAAGGAATATATATGTTTTAATGAATGCTTGTTTTTTTTTAAAAATAATTATTACTATTTGATCTCATATATTTAAAAACATAAGGTAATATCATATGTTTATCATGATCATTCTATTTGTTTTGCCATTGTTCACTTTTTTAAAATATGATTATACCTTAGATTAAGGTGTTATTAAGTCACAATTTCCTAGTGTTAGGTATATAATGCATATGTTAATGCTATATTTTTTTGTATTAGTGACATCAATTATTTTACACTGTGTGAGATTAAACTTGATTATTTTAATCTGGTGTGTCTGGTTAGTTCCTGTGTGACACCAATATTTTATCTGATAATTACATTTAGATTTTCCATGGATAACTAAACTGTTTTATATCCATAAATGCAGACAGAAAGATGCCAATACTTCTTGAGCCATTTCAGTTTACAATATAGTTTAGATCTTGGTTTATTCACTATTCCACTCTAATTTGGAATCTCATTACACTATCAATATATGGAATTATATACACTACATATCTTTTAACCTTTTACATCTTAATGTATGTCTGTTATAACTTAAGAAAAAGTTGAAGTGATAAGGCAAAACAAATAGATAATTTATCTATAATCAAATAATTTCATTCTTAACATTTTGTGGGATCAAAAATTGATCAATAATGTATGCAATAGGTAAGAATAATTTTAAATAGGGCATGTCTTAAATACAAATACTGATGAAATTCATTGGTATAAATGTTTTATACAACATATAACCAAGAAAGAGAACTAAAGGTTGTTTTTTTTTAAATATTAATTAATATTAAAAGTATATCACTTCTAAAAGTAAGAAATTCTAGAAAATATTTAGTGATCTCAGGAATATTACAGTGTATCATTAATATAAAATATTTATAATGAGTTATGTTAATTTTTACAATTAATATTCCAAGGTACTTTTGAGTCCTTGTTAAAATTTTATTTTGTAATCTTGGAAAAGTTAATTTCCTATTAACGTTATTTGTGAACCAAAGTAATATTTTCACACTTGTAAAAGAAATGGATTATATAAATAAGCTACTTCCAATATTGTTTTTTTATTTTTTGTCTTTAAAAATTTTTTTAAAATATAATTTGGATGCTATTAGATGTGTTAAATAACATATAATATATAATTTTATATATTGTTAGAATAAATTGTTATATTTGTGATTGAAACTTCAACTATCATGTCCCTTCATTTCTTATTTGTTATCATCACTTCAATTAGAAAGCACATTATTTATTTTGATTTCACATTAATAAATAAATGAATTTATGGAAGAGTGAAACACTGATTAAAGTATTATTATTTAACAATTCAAATGTTGCCATATATTTAAAGATACAAATTATTTATGGTATTTAAAGTATTTTAGAAAGGTATTATTATCTCAACATTGGATAATTTTCCCTTTAGTAGATCACATATGATCAGACATTATTATTATTTTTATTATTATTATTGTCAGAGTTATTATTAGTCTTAAGATATAGAATAAACTTGCATAAGACCATTTAAATGTCTTAAGTGTCACAAATACTAATAAATTTGATATTTTAACTGGCTTGTGCTTATTTCAAAGATGTAAGAATGAGCTTTACATTGATATCACTACCATTATCATAGATTTAAATATTATTATTATTACATTATCATACTATCATAAGAGATTATTTATTATTAGCAGGATTAATGTTATCAAAATATGAGGTATAATTATTATCCTTATTAGTTTAAAATACAATAAAATAATTATTTTACTGTCATTATTCTTATTTGCACAGTAAGAAGTTAAACAAATTATTATTATTATTATTATTATTATTATTATTATTATTATTATTATTATTATTATTATTATTATTATTATTATTATTATTATTATTATTATTATTATTATTATTATTATTATTATTATTATTATTATTATTATTATTATTATTATTATTATTATTATTATTATTATTATTATTATTATTATTATTATTATTATTATTATTATTTATAATTTTATAATTATTGTTATTACTTGTACTGTAAAAGTATCATCTTTATTGTTACATTCGGATTATTATTTACTGATTACTCTTCTATTGATACTGAATGGTTGGATACTAACAAAATCCCTTTGTTATCCAATTATCTGGTTTTTAATCATTATTTTAGTGATAGATAATTTATTCTGAAAAGTTATTTAAAAGAAATAATATGAAATTACAGTTAATAATAGTTATTAAAACTCATACCTCAATATTATTATATTATTACTTCCCGAATTAAAAATTATTTTATAACAAATTATTGGAATCTTATAATGGCTTGATGCAATTAAATGTGTATTTTGGTGCATGTTTAATTTTGAAACATATCTACATGTAACCCACACAGTCTCATGATTAGTTAGATTTCATTATAACAAGAGTTTATTATTTATATTTTATTAATTATCATTATTATTTTATATATCAGACTGAGCTAGGCTTTTTTATAATATGTGTGATGATAATATAGTATACTCTTTAGGACTTATTCCTATCATCCTTATCATTAGCAGCTAAGCATCATTTGCTTCCAGCATCAGCAGCATCCTTTTGTTTGCCAATCATCCTGTGCAAGCTGCTTCACTAGTGTATATGGTTTATATATATATATATTGAAATATATATATATATATATATATATATATATATATATATGTAATATACAAAATATATATATCAAACTTTATTTATTATATATATATATATATTGTAACCAGACCGCCATACAACCCCTTTATTACCTCGTTTGTAACAATTTCCTGATGAGCATGTTGCAGGAAGGAACTATCAATTGGCAAACCCCAATGCAGATGTTAACCCCCCTACAACAATATTTCCTGCTCATCAGAGGATGTAGCACCATAGAGACTGGAAGCATCTAGACATTTCTGTGTTTGGTTTTCCAAACAGCGCCACTAGAGTTCCATCTCACTACAACCTGACTTACGTAGGTCTAGTTATGCCAGACATAGCTCAGGAGGCATGAAATTCTCGTGAACAAGTGCACTGAATGATGAGTGATGCAATAAAAAAATATAGAATTGAACAACTGGATAACTAAAATTAATTTTAAGTAACAATAATTTTATTTAATAACAGGTTTAAATAAATGTCCATCAAACAAAATATTTCATTGACAGTCCCTTGTATCTCTTCGGCCTACTTCCAATAACATTTTTATATGACTTAAAGAATGTAATTTGTTGAGAGTATAATAAAGTCCTTCTTTCAATAGTTCTTTAACAGTTTACATCTTTAATCATTTAGTTAATTCACAGAGAGGAGTGCAATATATGAAAACAACAGAGATAATAATGAAGACAACTGATAGCATTTAATTCAGAGTTCCACTTAATTCAAACAAATATTTCATTTACAGCCATTGTGTATCTTGGTATACATCCAATAATAGTACAATATGAATTAAAGAATGCAAGTTCTTTAACAATTTACATTTTTAGTTATTTAGTTAATTCACAGAGAGGAGTGTGATATATGAAGACAACAGAGATAATAATGAAGATAATGGATAGCATTTAATTCAGAGTTCACTTAATTCCAATTTGTAGTCTTTTAGGTAGTGGTCACATGTAATGTGGCTTAAATTAACCCATGTATAAAGATATTCTTTACAGACAAGAGCATTTTTATTATCCCAGTTAATTTTAAGTTAGTTAAAGCATAATAAATATATTTCTTTTCATGGTTATCTGAATCCAGGTTTGAATCCATACTATAAGCACATTTATCCTAGGTTCATTGGTTATCCATTTCAGGGTTTGAATTGGTCAATATAAGCACATTTATATCCATTGGTTATTCAGATAACCTATAAGTGTACGTATTTCCATCTGACAGATATCAATTCATCTTGCAAATACATTTATTTGGAATTTCCGATTTCACAAGACATATATATAACATATATGCGTCAATAACTTCAGGTATATCATACATTTAACCGTGACACATTGTTTTGGTATTCTTATTTCTCAACCCGTATATATAACATGTTTTAATTCTGTGTTTATATTACTTTTCTCAGAGTTTTCAAATAATAAATAAAATCTTTTTTAAAAACAAAAAAAAAATGATTTTCTTAATCTTTCAACTTATTTAAGTATGTGGTTCATTATACGCATATAACCATTAACTTTTATTCACGTACTAATTCATATTTAAATGTTTGAATTTATTCATAATATAGTATAAATTTACTAAATACATTCATTTTGTATAAATACATTCATTTTGATATTTTCTAATTTTATATGGATTATAAACACGTTATTATAGTTTAGTTAATTATAGTTATGGGTAATATTCATATACAATCAATACACATGTAAGCATTTGTAATTTTTATTTAGTTATTCTAATATATAGCATAAATATTGTTGTTTGGTCTGCCACAGATGTATGTTTCTAGATATAAGTTGATCAGCAGTTTCATTTATAATTTATCAATAATAAAACATATTTCCATAGCTAAATTTATTCATAATTTTTTTTTTTAAGAAAAATTTTTTGTTTGGTCTTTTATAAACACATATAAGTATTGAATAAATTGCCATTTGACTATAGATATCTTTAGTATTTATAATTTATTATTAATAAAACGTATTTTTTACATAGCTAAATTTATTCATAATTTTTTCTTTAAGAAAGATGTTTTGTTTTGTCTTTTTATAAACACATATAGGTATTGAGTATTTTATAAAATTGTTACCTTCATTTTTTTATCCAGTCTGTTCCATCAAAAAGGGGTCATTTTATTTAAGCTGAATGGCATTATTTACTTTCATGATGATCACCCAGGCAAATCTTGGAGAACCATGGCTTTGGATGAAGAGAAGAAGCTGTTACAGATTAACCTTCCATCATTATGATATCCTTAATAATATTTTCCTTTTTCATTATTAACAGTGGCTATAAATATTATATTCCAAGGTTCCTTAAAATCAGCTGTCAATTAAATAGTCAAGCAATACTTAGATGAAAATTTTAATCTTTTAACTCTTCACTTTTTTTACTTTTTAAAATCTTTTTTAAAATCTTTTTTTTTAAAATCTGTTTAAAATATGTTGAAATCTTTTTTAAAATCTCTTTCAGAATCTTTTCAAAGTCTCTTTTTCAAAAAAATCTGCTCTGAACTTCCAACTCAAGTATTTATAATCTGATACCTGGATTGATTAAGCAGCATTGCCCACTGTGTCTTATTTGTTCCATAGCTTTCATTTAAGCCCGAGTGCTTTTCTCTTCTTAAGGATTGGACAATACTTTTCACGGAACAGATAATGAATCAGGAGGATTAAGACATGTTTTCCAATTTAATAAGACTGCCTCAAACAATTATCACACTTTATACGACAACATCATTCCAAAAATTAAAAATATAATATTAAAAAAAAATGCCAGCTTTAAATAAATATGAGTGACATATTTATATCATAATCTAAAATTATGAAATCAATAATGAAGGTTTCTCTTTATTTTTTTTTTCAGTTCTATAAAATAATGATTTTCTTATAAAGTCATAAACAAAACTTTTTGCTATATTTTTCTAAAAAAATACAAGATTGACTTTTTATACATCTGCCATTTTTTTAAGGTGGGAGGATAAAATATCTCTTAGAATACATACACATGTGAAACAGCATTCTTGTTTCAATATATATATATATATATATATATATATACTTAAAAAGTTCTATTCCACTACACATATTCTTGAACATATATATATATAAACAAAGATATCTAAAAAGATATATAACTCCCAAGATAGACATTATGTACTGAACCAGCTATTAACAGTTAGCCCTAGGCCTTCATATCTTAAATATACCATCATTTATTCAGTATTTATCAATGCCAAATTATTATATTTTGATTCACGTGTGTCATATTTAATCTACTCACAATTTTGATACTAATTACTTCAAATAAATGCATAAATGATTATCATTAATCATTTATTAAATTAGGAATTATCCACAGCTCAGATATAAACTTTAAGCCTTTTTTAAAGAATATTGTGTCTATATATTCAAATGTGATGGAATTAGCTCAACATATTATTATTATTATTATTATTATTATTATTATTATTATTATTATTATTATTATTATTATTATTATTATTATTATTATTATTATTATTATTATTATTATTATTATTATTATTATTATTATTATTATTATAGATATACTGTTGTAACTCTTCAAATCATCATCATCAACTATTATCAATCCACAGCAGGATGAAGGTTTCTTCAAGTACAGTCCATCTTCTCTAATCTCTAGCCTCTCTTCTTCACATCATCCTTACACACTTTCTTATTTCAATCATCCATCTCATGTGTTGTGTTATTCTGGGCCTTTCACAATCTTTTGGAATCCAGTTTAATATTTCAATTGGGCATCTATTAATATCTCTTCTACAAATATGTCCAGTCCAATTCTACTTCAATATTTTAATTCTTTCAACAATGTCAGTAATACCTGTTTGTTCTCTCAACCATGTATTGCACTTTCAATTTCTTCTTGTCACTTCTAACATGCATCTCTCCATACTTCTTTGAGTGGTCTGAAGTTTTTATATTGCTTTTTTATTAAGTGTCCAAGTCTCAGATCCATAAGTAAAAACTAGTAGATCACATTTATTAAAAATCTTACTTTTCGAAACACATAGGCAAATTTCCTTTTAATATTAGTTATTTCTATCAAAAACACTCCAACCAAGTTTAATTCTATAATTAATTTCAGACATTATATTTCCATCTGTATTAATAATCTGACAAAGTATTTGTAGTTGTTAACTCCTTATAACACATCACAATCAATTCTTATTTTCAGCTTTTGAGAAAATTCATTAAACATTATTTTAGTCATTTTAGTATTTACCTTTATTCCTATGTTATTACTTTCATCTGATTACCCTTGCAATATTTTCTGAAGCTCTGAAGCATTATTTGCAAAAACAGCTACATCATCTGCAAAATCTAAATGATTTAAATAATCTCCATTTACTTTTACTTCTTTAGCATCTCAAAATCCACAAAATACTTCTTGCAGCACTACTTTAAAAAGTTTTGGAGATATGGAATCACCCTGTCTTACATCATTCTCAATGTTAACCTTCCTAATATCATTATGTAGTCTAATTGTTGCTATTGCATTTTTATAAATATTTTTTAGAATATGACAATATTCCTGGTGTATACCTTGATGGTCCAATGCTTTAATCACTGAAGAAATGCTTATAGGATCAAATGCTTTTTCATAAACTACAAATCTAAAGCATAATGGCAACTTATATTCATTGGTTCTTTCTATAGTGTCTCTTAATACTTGAATATGATTTACTGTATGAAAAACCATTTTAATTCCAGCTTGTTCTTTTGGTTGGTTGCAATCCAATGTTTTCTATGGATGAGTTGTAATTTTTTTGGTAAAAATTTTGTATAAAACAGATAAAAGACTGATAGGTCTGCAATTTCTAATATTTTCTTTATCACCTTTTTTAAATATTAATATTGATACAGCATATTTCCAATAATCTGGTACATCTTTATCATTTAGACATTTGGTATATAACTTTGCCAAAAAATATTTTCTATTTCTTCATCTGCTTCTTTTAATATATCAATTCTAATTCCATCAATATTTGGAGCTTTTTCTTTCTTTATAAATTTAACTGCATGTCTCACTTTTTTATTTAAAATTCTGTCACTTCAGATGACATCATAGATGTAGCATGTACTTGTTCTTTATTATTGTATAATTCTTGATAGAACTTTTCTACCCATTTCATGATGTCATCTCTTTTTTAGTAATAGTTCCTTTTTTTTTATTTCAGATATAAGTTTTCTACTGATACCAAAATGTTGTTTTTCACTCTTAAGACTTTTATTCTCTTCTACAGCATTCCTTGATAATTCACAATTATATTTTCTTATATCATTATCAACACTTTTTCACACCATTTTACAAAATTTGAGATATTCAATTCTTCTTAATGCATCATTTTTATATATCTTCATATTCCTTCTTTTCTTCATAAATTCTCTAGTCTCAGTAATAATTTCATTAGTCAATTGATGATTTTTTTCTACCAGCTATCTTTGTTGCAGTTTTTAAAAGTGTATCAGTTATTTTCCTATTAATATCATTCAAATCTAAATTATGTTCAAAATCTACTAATACTTGACTATGATTTGCAAATTCTAATTTAAATTCATTAGAATGTTTTTAAAGATTAGAAATATCAACTGTAAATATTGTTTTTATTAAAAAATTTTGTCTCTCTAGTTTTGCATTAACATGTATCTTACATCTTACTAATTGATTATTACTTTCTATGTTGAATGTATTAAAGGCATTACAATCTTGAAATATGTATTTTCTGTCAGTCAAAACATAATCCAATTCTGCTGTATCTTCATTTGGATGTTTCATGTCCATTTCCTTTTACCATTTTTCTCAAAAAAAGAATTCATAATATAAAGTTGTTTTTTTTCTGCAAATTCCACAAGTCTGTTTCCTTTCTCATTTCTTTTACCACAACCAAATTTACCTATGCAATTTTGTCGTTTATTTGTTTACCAATTCTAGTATTAAAGTCTCCCACAACAATTTTAAAATGTTATTTAGTCTGATCAAAAGCCTTTTATACATCCATGTAAAAATCTTCTACTACTTCATCACTATGAGAACTTGTTGGGGCACAAATCTAAATTATCTGCATTTGGTATCTGCTATTAAATTGAATAACTAATCTTGCCATTCTATTTGATACACCATCAATCTCCACAATGTTGTTCTTTCACTTTTTATTTATAATGAATTCTATTCTACTTGTACTTTCAATATTTGTGCCTTTGTAGTAGAGTAAATGTCCATTTTTTAAATCAATTGTCTGTTCACCTTTTCTTCTAACTTCACAGAGTCCAGTAATGTCCCATTTAATATGAGACAGTTCTTTTTCCAATTCTTGCAATCTTCCTTCACTTGAGAGTGATCTGCAGTTGTAAGTACCTAAATAAAAAGTCATCATCAAATGGCAGTTGCAGTCTGCAATATTACCCTCCATCTTTAGCCACCATCCACCATCATGGCTGGTGATATTACAGCTTCCTGGAAATAAGGATCATGATTTATTTTTGTCTGTCATGATTGTATATATCAGACATAGCCAAGATCTCACCCATGGTCTACTGGTAGCCCACAAGGGCTCTGAAAGTAGAGCACAAAGCTGTCATAAACACTAACAAATTATAGTGATAACCTCAGAGCTTATTTAAATATAAAAATAATAATAATAATAAAAGAAATAGGCTTGTATTTTCTAATTAGCAATTCTCAGCTTCAACTTACGATAACATGAAAACCATCTACACTACATGTGTGTACTTTGTATCATTCTATTCAGTATCCATGTTTCTTTTTGAAAATATAAGTTTCATTTCTTTATGATAAAAAAAATAAGGATTTTTATGATGGTTTTTTTAAATAGTATTTTTTTTTTCATTTTTGTTATTCTTATGGTTTATTTACTGAGAAATTTATAGTGGAGAATAATGGTTAATCAACGGATTCAAGCATTATTCTTGATTTCTCATCTTAGAGCTGACAAACTAAGCTTCTCTCATAATTTTTGCTAATGATTTCTTAAGAGTAAAGGTAATTATAATGTCTAAAAATAAAAAAAAAGAATTAACAAGACATCTTTGCTCATAAATATAAAGATTATCTTTACTGCACGACCTTTTTTTTTTTTCTTATGAATTAAGCTGATCAAACATTATTACTAGATTTTCAGTCACTCCTAGCATTTTTTTTAGTTATCATTTTATAAAAAAAATAAATGGAAAAAAATCATTTATGATATTCCTTTTATATGTTTTCGTGTCTAAATTTTAATAATAATAAAAAAGCCAAATATTAAAAGTAAAAATTGTAATAAAATGTAGCCAATTAGATATATACGTGACCACAGGTGACCACAGTTATATACATAAACGTGACCGTTGCAATGTAAACTTTAGAGCTGTGTATCAGATACATAGAGAAGTATAGTTGTTAAAATTATTAAGAAATTTACCAGTTACAATTAACATTCAATAATGTCATTCAAAACCAGTAAAGACATTTCAAATGATGGTTCTGTGGCAGATAGTTATTAAGAACTGAGTTCAAATTATGGATCTATGCACGTAGCCATAATGTCCATATATACCATATAATTTTTTCATAAATACAACTTCTGATATCTGGTTACTCAAGTTGTGCTCTTAGTAATTTTATAATATTCCAAAAAGAAAGTACCGTGTTGCCTACCTAGAAAAAAGGCATGAAAGTTTTATTTATTGATTAGAGTGCTGATTAGACAGGAGAAACTGCTTTATTGTTTATTAACTGAAATAGGTAATGTACTCCACAAACTTTACCTCACTTATCTTTATTTAGGAGTGTTATCTGACATGCCAGTTTCTGCAACATCCTTCTACATTGTTGTTTTGACTTTGTGACTAGATGAAGAGATAATAATATATCTAGTTTTATGAATTACTATTGTATTATGCATCAGCATGCTTTGTATTCAAAAGTATTGAAATTTAATCATGTTATGAGTGTTGTCTTCAATATTGTTAATAAAATAAGATGAAACAGCTTGTTACATCAATTCTGGGAATTTGCAAAAGGAATGTGAGAGTGAACATAGTAAATTGTTATTACTTACTGACACATAGTGGTTAAGTCGAACAAAAATTTTATTCAGATTCAGAGAACTTTTACCACAAATAAGATCATTTTTGGAAACTAAAGGTGATTCATATCCAGAATTGAATGACAAAGAATGCCTTCTTGACCTTGCCTTTTTCTGTGATATTACAGAAAAATGAAATAACTTAAATGTAGAGCTACAAGCAAAAGATAAAACAATAATAGTTATACTAAGCACTTTGAAGTCATTTAAGGAAAAATTAAGTATGTTTGTAATGCAACTGAACCATTGTGAATTAAAAC
Source organism: Epiperipatus broadwayi (assembly GCA_028023455.1). Classification (NCBI taxonomy): domain Eukaryota; kingdom Metazoa; phylum Onychophora; class Udeonychophora; order Euonychophora; family Peripatidae; genus Epiperipatus; species Epiperipatus broadwayi. The sequence goes on from JAQFVV010000003.1 coordinate 2,808,404, forward strand.
ATTTCAAAAATATGACTGATGAGTCTAAAGATAGAATTTAATGTACATTAAATATGTTGAAAATATAATATTCCTCATAAAGGAATTCGAAGGAAGATTCTTGAAATTTGACAAACTTGAAGATATCGCTAGTTTTTTGTCTTATCTATCATATTGCTATGAAATTAAGTGAAGTTATATATACAGATTCAGGGCCTGGAAGAAGAAGTAGTAAGTATTAAATGTGATATACATTTAAAATCAATGGCTTCAAATGAGAGCTTTTGGACATTAATAAGCAAGGATAAATATCCAAATATTTGGAGAGTTTCTGCATATTTCAATGTAATTTTTGGTTCAATATATTTGTATGAATCAGCATTTTCCTGCATGAATGCAATAAAAACTAAACATAGATCACAATTATTGATCTACATTTGGAATTGTGTTTAAGAATTAGTTTGAAGTTCATACAAGCCAAATTTTGACAAACTTGCCAAAACTATGCAATGCCAAGTTTCATCAAAATAATAAAAAAAATATTTTGTTTTTACTTTGTATTTTTTTTTTTTTTTTATAAAATTCGCATCTAATTTATTTTAATAAAATTCTAAAACAATAATTTTCTTTTCTTTTTTTCTCTCTATATTTTCTTGAATTTTTTTTTAAAATTTAGAACCAGCTCTAGGAAATAAGTATAGGTAATTCAGTAATTGTAATTTAATAAATATTTTATAAAGCAACATGAACAAATTATAATATTAAAGAGAGCTAAGGTGATTTAATAATAGTCGTAGTAAAATACCTTCTTCAGTTCTTATCTTATAGAAAAAAAATTCATCAGTTCATAAGAAACTTCTAAAAATGTCACCAATATTTGTGACTATCTAAAACTTCCTTACAAAAAAAGAAACATCAATTCATAAGTACATTCTAAAAAAAACAGAACATTGAACAATTTTTTTTTTTGTTAGGCAAAAAAGGTTTTTCCCGATTTCCACTTTGAAGCCCTGAAAAAAAACTTAGTAGCCCTCAGGTACACTTTCACCCCAAAAAAGTAACCCCCATCATCTAAAAGTTTGGCCATCCTTGGTATATATCTATTAGAAAAAAAAATTTCATTCACACACACATTCATTCTGTCTTATCAGGCAACTGGGAAGAAAAACCATGGCTTTCTTGCTCTAAAACTCAGATCCAAAAAGCCAATAAACTCAGCATATTGGCTAATGTGTATTCATGAGCAGCCCATCTATGTCCGTATACTATATTTGCCTTGATCAGTTCCTTTAAGGCTTCCAAGAGGAATCAAAGGGTCTCCTTTCAGTTAACAGCAAACTTCTTTCTGCAGTCAAAACAGGCAAAACTCTCTATATGTATTGCAACTCAGTGCAAGCCAGATTAATCAATGGATGCTAGAAGGCTTGTGCATAATCCCCATCTAGTGCCTACTCATTCAATATCCCCAGACTAGTTTCTGGCTTGTGGCCTCCATCAATGATGAGCACTCCACCTAGATCTTAGGATCTAATGCAACCTCCAACACTCACTCTACTTAACTACAAAACTATGAATCTTAAATTGAAAACACCATAATATTTTCAATCTGGAGGGTTGCATTAGATCCTAAGATCTAGGTGCAATGCTCTCAGATCCAAGGCTCCTCACTGATGAAGGCCACAAGTCAGAAACTAATCTGGGGATATTGGATGAGTAGGTGCTAGATGGGGATTTTGTGCACAAGCCTTCTGGTATCCATTGATTACTCTGGCTTGCACTGAGTGGCAATACGTATAGAGAGTTTTGCCATCATGTGATGTTCTTTCTGCAACCTTCAAATAATCATTAAATTCATAACTTTTTTACAAAAAGATTTTTTTTTTTTAATATTTTACAAATAAAATAGCTTTCCAAAGAAGAATGAAATAAAATATATCTTTATTATATAATGAAAGTTTACTACCAGTCTATATTAGTACGCATAACAAACTTGCTTAAGTCTGCCTGTTTTCGAATCCGCATTTGAAAAGTGTGGGCAATGCAAGTAGATACATTAACCAAACTACAAATCTTCAAATGCGTGTAGTTATATGTGCTTAATTACACTATGATAAATTTCATAGTCAAATTTAAAACGCGAATATATGTCATTTGTTTTGTACATTTTATACATTTTTCATCTAAAATTTGATTGATTATTTAAAAATAAAAACGGTGTCAATTCAATTAAATTCACAACGTACATCGAAAGTTTTTTTTTTTAACTAGCCTGAAGGAGTCCGTTCCTTTCTTATTTTAAGCTAATAAAGTGAAATTAAAGCTTATTGTCGTTTACTTTGGGTTAATAAAGGCTAAGTTAGATAATTATGTCCAGAAGGAATGTCTAGCTGATATCATTAAACGTTTAGTTTTTAAAAAAGCTATTACGTTATCAATAAAATTCCTTCTAAATATAGTATAGAAGAAAACTAAATTAGAAACAAATAGGTTTCGAGTCGTTTTTTTTTAAATTGTCTTCGATGATTTTCTGTTTTAGTTATATCTAAAATACTTGGAAACAGTTTTAAGTTAAATAAGACATTATTAAAAACTGTGTGACCGTATAGTTTTTACAGTAATTTCAGCTAACGATCCAGTTTTGGTCGATAAATAGCTGATTAACTTTTTATTAAATGATGATAAAAACCAAGATAAATCTAGACTGGTCGGATATTTAATTATCTGTAAATAATATAATAGCGTGCAGCGTTCACTATCAGTGGGAAGGCGTCGTAGTCCTATGGATATAATAAGATCATTGTTTGCTGTTTAATTGTGATATGTTATTCATGTCGACAATGCCTACTTCTAAGATGTTGTCTTTTCAGGAAATTCTAAAAAAATCTTAATGCTTTTAAATTTAGTTATTGACTATAATGCTATATAATGCAAAGGTTTGTTTATTCAGAGATTAAATGGTGGTGGGCTCTAGTAATTCAATGCCGGCATATTGCTTCTTGTGCATGGAAGATTATTCCAGATTCCTTCTTACATATCTTTAAGATATTAGCATTCTGTTAAAATCTGTAAAATTATAGCTTGGAAAATTTTCTAATAATTATAATGCATTAAAATCTTTGTGAAAAAGTTATTTGAAAATTGTTATCTTGAAATAATGTGATAATATGTTAGACTATTTCCATCACATATCAGTAAATGTTGAATGTAAAGAAAATTTTAAACTTTATTTAAACTTTTCAAATACAAACAGTTTATTAGTAATAACACACAAATAGTCAACACAAGTTAGTAATTATACAACCTTTGGAGTAGTACTATTAACATTGTGTAATTACTAACCTGTGTTGTCTATTTGTGTAATATTAGTAAAAAGTTGTTTGTATTTGAAAAGTTTAAAATTTTCTATACATTCAACATTTTCTGATAGATGATGGAAATAGTTCAACATATTCTCACATGTAATATATCATCATCATAAACCTTCAGGCAAATATCTTGAAATAATAGCTTCCAACTTCAATATATATATTGTAACCTTATGGTTGGACTCGATGTTTGTCAAGCCTTATTTATGCAGTCAAATGTGTAAAATTTTAATTGACAATAGTTGAAATATATTAGTGGTATATTATCATGGTTTCCAAATTTTATTATAAAATTTGATAAATATTATCAGTAAATCTCTTAAGAGTGATAAAGACTCATATGCTGGCAGGATGTGCATGAGCTTTTGAAATGCACTCTGCCAGATGAACTAATTTTTAATAATATTAAAATAATAATTTATTAGTGTTTGTATTCATTTATAAATGTAGAAATATTTGATATTTTGTTATTATTAAATAATCAAAATAGATTTAAAATCATAATTATTCTAAATTAATCTTTGTAATTAATCCCTAAGCATATTTTTATTGTGATTTAAAATAATTTTGAACAGTTTGTTTAGTTATCACTAATCAATACAGATGGATACATATTAATTGTATGCACATACCAAGTTTTAATTGGTTTATTTTTACTATTATTATTATTTTACAACAATTTCATATGATAAAAATATAAATAACCTAGCAGAGTTTTTTTTTTTTTTTTTGGGGGGGGGGGTCATTTTAAAAAGTCAATGGAAGAAATAACAACATCTGAGCTACAACAAAAGTTAAGACCAAGAAGAAGCTTATAATAAATAACACTAGAATTGAATTTGAACTGAATTTAAAGAATAAGTAATTGTATTTTGACCCATGAATATGGAGTAGAGAACTCCATTTTCTTGCATGCATTGACCTACTGATCTATCAACTGACAATCACCATGATTTCACATTTTTAAAAAAAGAGAACCATTTTGAAAAACAACTACTTCGCTCAAAGAGACTTCAGATTTAAAACTGAACAAGAGATCATAAGCATAAAATTTTATTCTATATCTTATTACAATCTTAGTTATTATACTTATTATGGGCCTTTAAAGATTAATAATGATTTGTTTGGAAGGGCAAGAAGAAAGAAAAGAAAAATATTCTGTGCGTTTATTTATAAACTAGATTTTTTTTTCCTTTGATATTAAACATAAATGGGAAACAAATTAAAAGTAATCAGAACAAAACTTTCTGAATTTAAATTGAAAAAATGAAGACTACTCTAAAGAATATTGAGATTTATCTATATTGTAATAAATGAATTTAATTTTAAAAAATAGATAGCAACTTTTTAAATTACTATTGTGGAATACTGGAGTTAACATTAGTTTAAAATATTCTTAACAAGATTTTTAAATACTTTAAAATGCATGAAACATTTTTAATTATTTCAATATATTAATAACAATACTTTTGAGAAAATTTTTTGCTGCTTCAATTGGAGATATTATCTAACCTTTTTTTAAAAAAATGGATCCAAAATTCTGAAGAAAAATATTTATGAGCGTTATTGTACTGTTTTTATTTGTGAGGAACTCCTAAATATTTTATTTACTTTACCATGATAAAATATGAATATGAATGTGTCACATCGTAAAATAGTTTTCCAGCTAATAATGATATCCTTTTCCCTTGTCAGTCAGCTTATAGCAAAGGAATTTGAATTATGGACTATGGGAATAAAATGAAGTATAATAATAATGATCTTTTTTTTATATTGTTCATGTTTATTAATATTTTATATTAGCTTTGGATGTGCTATTAAGGTGTATATATATATATTCTATTTATGGTATAAATATGTAATGAGTCTGAAAACAGACTAATGTAAAATTATATATATATATATATATTTGTGTACTAGTTAGCTTAAAGTTAATATTAAATTAGGCTTGTCTAGATAGAGAGATATATACATCTCTTATATTTATGAAAATTATTTATTGACATTCTATCTATCAGTAAACAGACAGAATAATTTGTCAGAAGCATAATAGTATTTACTTATGATGACATAATTATTTTATTATATGGAGTTTTCCATGCAATTAGGTATACATTCATTTTATATCTTTACAATATTTTGCCTATAATTTAGTATATCCACTTTAGTTTATAAAATTTATGCTATTTTTCATTGACTATGTGTGATTTTTATTATTGCAAATTTTATTGTGCTTTTTAAAAATATGTTATAGTCATTTGACTTACAGTATTTTTGCTGGTTTCATACACTATTTAACATATGCATTGCTTGAGGTAGGATATATATTTATTTTTTAGCTTTTAACATGAGAATTATTTTATCTTGCCATTGTTTTGATGAGGATTTGTGCTAGTTTCCATTTGATAAGTGTGAGAAACATATAATTTTATTAAATATTGTATAATTGATAGTATGCATTGTTAGATAGAGTATACCTCCCATTGCTTATTCCATGAGAAGATTGTGTTGTTGAGGCTTATAATTATTTTATGCTTAGCTGGTAGAGTTTAATCCCTAACGAGGATTATTTTCATGGTATACATTTTGTTTCCCTGTGTTGAGAGAATGTTCACACATTTTGCCCCTAGGAAAAAGGTATTGGAATCTGCTATATTATTATACAATTACATAATATTGTTTTGAGGAGCCTCTCTTTATTATCTGATCTCTCATGATGATGTCTAGTTATTTTTTACCATGTATGGTGAAGTTCCTGGTGTTTTAGAATTGTATGGCAATGATAAGGTAGGATTAGCTTCAGGGACACTTTTTTATCTACAGTTTTGCTAAATAAAATAGTGTATGTATTGTGCTGTGTTACCTTATCAACAGTTTACAAGCAAACCAACAGAATTTGTTACTAATTATAAAACTTATCTTATGTATGGCATAATAAGAGATACACATATGTAATGTCATTTTATTTCCATCAAGCAGTAATTTGACGATGGATCAGTAAGACATTTCAATAGCTAATGTGATTATTCTGTGGACATGGGCAAAGTTTAGTATCCTGTATATATAAATAATATAAATAAATAATATAAAAACTCTCACAGATAATGAAAATTATTCTACATGAATAAAGCGTGATAAACAGAGAACAAAAACATTAATTATAAACAATAATTAGTCAAGCACTTTCAGTACTGTATACCAGACACATGGCAACATACTGGAACTGAATGGTTAATATTCCAGTGCATGCTCAGTGGAACACTAGTGTTATACTGATTAATAACATTTTTAGACTTCGCAATAAACCAAGCCTCTTTCAACTTCCTTTTCCAATCATTTGACTCATAGCACACAGTAGTAATATTTTGAGGATAAAACTCATGACCACAATTACTTTCATGATTTGAAAAAACAGAATTAACCTGCAAATCACTTTTAGATTTTTTTGTACTGATAAACATGCTGATGCAATCGTGTTAAAACATTCGCCTTCATTTCCCTGAAATAAATAGTATTTTCATATAATTGATTGCTGAATTCTAAATAATAATTGTCATTTGTTCTTCATGTGATAATTCTCATTATCATATTACTTACTAGAAAAGTTTAGTTATATTTTAATGCTCTCAATAGCATACTATAGCTATTATGAATAACAATTATTAGACACATCAATGCATCAAAACTGTTAATAAATTTAATGGGAATATATCTGTAACCAAATGAATATACCTTGTTTTATATTGTTTCTGAAATATATATGTTTTTAATTATTTATTATTATTTTAGAAAGTTGTAAATAGTATAAATAAATCTTGTTGTTTTGAAAATATATTTAGTTGCCTGTGACCTTATTGCTAATCCTCATCCATATTGTAATGATCCGGAGAATAGCACTTAACGTCATCTGCACTACAGGGCGCCATCTAGGCATTTGAACCTAGAAAAATTTATAAAGTAGGCAGATACGTAAGTCAAAAAAAAATTTATTTTTTTTTTTTTTAAATTTTGATTCTGGTCGTTAGCCCAAGTCACTAGCTCAGGGAGTAGCAGAGATTTAGTAATATAATATATTATCTAATTATATTTCAATATTAAAAAATAAATAAAATAAGCCACTGCCAGTAATTAACATACAAAAATTTATTTGCGCACATATATATATAAAATTTAACATTATTACTTTAGTATGTTTATTTTAGATTTTAATTTGATTTTATAATTTAAATTTACATTTTAATTTTTATAATATTATAAGTTTACATTTTAATTAAGTTCGCACAGATGGATTTATGAAAGTTTGTTTTATAATGTTGAGTATAGATCATTTACATAGATTACATGGTTAAAAACATTTCAAAGTAAACATAAACGATCAAAATACAAAATCATTGATTCCATCAATTATAGGGACTATAAGAAACCCAATGGTGTTCATCATAAGACACCGCATTAACACCAATAACTTAAAAGACATCCGAATAAATACATCTTAGATACTCACTGTAAGGTATCAGTATTTACCGAATGTCTATATATTTTGATCACCTATGAAAACCAAAAACATAATTAACTGGTAACGAACCCATGCAAGCATCTATACCCAACTTAAATTTAATGCAATTTTATTTATGGGTGTCGAGTATGAATGGACTACATAGATTTGCATTTGAAAAGAAAATATTCAATCCCTGTTTAACCTTAGGCCAAAGGTTCGCAGTCAAACCAAACTTCAATCCATCTGATATATCGATGTGTTCAATGTAATACGAATACAGCAGCACAATTAGGTTAAGAGAAGAAATTGCTTCTCATCAGATAGTAATATTACATCTATCAGACCAGAAGAGCAATAAAAAAAAACTCCATTGAAAGGAACAGCGTTCTACATCTTATAATCCCTTCCATAGGCAAAACGGAAGTGTGCGGCGAATAATAGCGATTCTGCCCATAGCAAATCTCATACTACATCTACTAATTACACCAATATATCCAATCCATTGACCTAATTCAACTACGAAATGAATAACCTAAGATTACCCTCCCCTAATATAACTTTACAACTCTATATAGCCATTCACGCCTGACTTAAGTTTAATATTTATATAACTAGTTTAATGAAAAACAGAAATCATAATAAAACTTAAAGAACAAATAAATAAATAAATGGAAATGATTTTACAAAAGAAATGCATTAAATAAAATTAGAACTAATTAATAACTAATGTTGGTCAGATAGGATTCTATTTGTATTATTTAAATACGGAAAGTTTTTAATTTAATGTTCATTAATTATAAAGTTCTTACGGTTTTAAACAGTTCATCTTTATCTGTTGCTTGCCATTTGAATGTGAATTCCCATGCCATCCAAAAAAGATTGGTATTCTGTTGGCCGTTTTATTCGTTCGGAGGTTTTTTACTCCAGCTGGTCCTCAATGTAGAAAACGATAGTTTATTTCTCTTTCTTCCTAGCAGAACTGAAGGAATTAAAGAGTGCGTCTTTTCAATTCCTTCTCCTTCAACTCCGCACTAACACATATCTGTCCACTCATAATAACCAACTTTTCCTTTTATATTAATCTTAAGGATTGACTCAACATTACGTCATCGATGATGGTGGTCTTTTCACTGAGGTCCGATTCCATAGGGATTTCTTTTTATTTGCTAAAAGTTTCTATTGTTTTCCTATCTGACTGTTGTTTGTACATTTAAATGCCCAAGGGCTTATTCACTTGGACTAATTAAAATAATCATTTCCATAACATTAATTAATATGTTTTCCAAATCCAAAGATATATTTAAAGATAAATTTAAAGATATAATTTTATCTCCAAATCTTTTTACAATTTAGTTTTAAAATACTTTTTCTTTAATAAAGTTTTATTTTAATAATTTTTCTCCTCTGTGCGATTTATATATATACGAGTTTAAGGTAGAATTTATTTTCTGTCTTAAAAAAAAAATTTTAAATGCGAACTTTTTATTTTAATGTTTAATAATAATAAAAAAAATAATGTAACGTCGTCTGTGCTCGTTACAATATTATTATTGTTATTGCTATCAACACATTATTTCATTGTCTTAAAGTCATCATCAATCAATACAGTATATTTTATTATGCATTAACATATCACAATGATTTTGGTAAGCTCTGATATTTAAAATACATTTAGAATTGATGGCTTATTGATCAGAACACTGTTGATCTTAAGCCCATGTCTTATTTTAAATAATATTTTAATGATCTATTGATTTTGGAATAACCTGTTTATTTGAATCATAAGATACATCATTCACTGATCTTGATTATATTTCCCATAATTATTTAATAAAAGAGAGTTCGTAAGTTATTGTGCTTGCTTTATTAAGAATTTATTTGTACTTCATAGAACTTAAAGTTCATATTACTGTTGGTATTGGGATTGCCAAATATTCTTTATTAATTCTATTTTGTTTTATAAGCTGTCTTTGTTTGTTATATTTGGGTGGTGGCAAAATCCCTCTCACTGACCCAAGTATATCTTGTAGAGTAGTAGTATTTAAGTTATTTGAACCCTGAGAAAAGTAAATTACTAATTCACAGTCGTAATTTTGAATTTATGGCAATTTTTATGTATAAAGCTATTCATTGCACTTTGATTTGAGTTATGTTTATCTTCACAGTTTAATTGAGTTTGTATAATTTTAAGATGTAAATTTTTTTCTAGTTTTTAAAACTTATACGTTATTTTGACTTCATGGTTAAATATTCTGTTTCATCAAGCTTAGAATCCATACTTTGTTTTATTTTATCTTACTGACATTTAATACAATGTTAGTTTATAGTTCAGGATTTCATTCTCCATCATCAACATTGTTCTCATATTTCATCTGAATCTTTCTTTTATTTCTTCATCCTCATTTTATCTTAATTCATTATCATAATTGATTTATCCTTCATTGGCTCCTATTCTATTATCATTTTAATCAGTCATTATCCTAACACATTTCCTTTCTCTTCTCTTCGCTCTTAAACTCGTTCATTTTCATTATTTAATTATTTGATATTATAATAATCCAATGAGTATATTTTTGCCCATATTAGATAACGTTGTTGACTATACAGAATTTTTTTTAGAAAGATTTAAAATTGTAATGTAGTATTTAAAAATATATACATTGATAGCAATACAAAAAAAGAAAACTAATTAGCCATTGTAATATGTGTGCAAAATAGATGAGATTTTATTGGTTAAAAGGAAAGCTATTTAGTCAAATATCTTCCCATGAACATTAAAAAAAAAAGATATAAACATTCTTATGGAGTAAGAATAGATATGACATTTTACTTTTTAAAAAATATATAATAGCTATATTACAAATGAGTTTAAATATAAAATTATTACAATTGAGTTTACATATAAAATTGTCAAGTGCCAGTCTATATTTTAAGGGAGTAGATATGCGGTATTATGTGTAATCAAAAAAAAAAAAAAAGAAAGAAAGAAAACAACTGGTATTAGAGATATCTCTTACACGAGTTTTGTAGTTTCCACATTAGAATGATTATTATATGTATCATCTAAAAAAATTTTACATTATACATTTAAATGTATTCCAAACTTATCAATTTTATGTGCATATCTTTTTAATTATGCTAAGTAATTATAACTGAACGTTTGCTAGCTTTTTAACACGATTTATTGTTCTAGTATCTTGTCAATATTTTGTGTATATTTTTTTAATTGTATAAAACATTCTGGACTTCAAAGTTTATGAATAGTGGCTCCAGCTTCTTCATATCCAATGTTCAGACTTCTTATGAATCTCTAAGCAATAAATAATTATTTAGTTATTATTTTAAATGCTTTGTATAGCTTAAGATAATAATAGAATTATAGGCTCTAGAGATAAAAATTCTGAATCAAATCTCATTATATCATTTTTACTACTTAAATGACAAATGACCTGAGAAACTAATTATTTGATTCTTGTTTTAAATATCGAGAGAATTAAATACTACAAACAATTAATAATATGATCATGTGCAGTTTGCTTTTTATTTTAGCATCTCAATATTATATTTGTCATGAAGATAGATTGAACACTCACATGTGTAAAATATGATTTTTATCGGTTGATTGTTTAAAATTAATTTCCAACAATTTCCAATTTGTATCAAGTCTTAATATTTTATATCATTATTTCATATTTATTTTATTTTCCAAAAAAAGATAATATTTCCCCCTGTTATTTTTATTGCTTTTATTTGTCATTATCTTAAAAACTCAATGGTGTTTAACTAGTCTGACTTTTTAAATCATTTTTTTAAACAGTTGTTTTGAATATCTTTATGACTACATAACAAAATATATACTATATATCAGAAATAGGTCAGAAATCAATCCCCACCTAAAAATTTTTTTGAGAGTTTTTTTAAATTAAAAATAATAATAATATTGTGCATTATAAAGGAGAAGATAATAATAAAAAAAAGAATATTTTTTTAAATAAAAAAAACTATAAAAGAGAAAAATAACAAGTGGGGTGTGTGTCATCAGGTATGCATCTCCATGCACTTTTCAAAATGCGCAATGATTCTACATTTATTATAAATTTATTGTTTTGACTATGTTTATTGCACAAAGCAAAGATTCAACCTGAAGCATTGAATGTAGTCAACTAGTCACAGTGCACATATTTAATAAATTTATCATAAAAAATAATATTTTCACATTTTTTAAATGAGATATATAATATCTGAAATAGTTGCATTAAAAAGAAAAATGCACTATTTTAACGTAGAATATGAAAAACAATTTTTTTTCATAATGATGAATGAAAAATGGGTTTTATATCTTTTGCAAGAGTGTTACTTTCAAAAAAAGAAATGAAAAACATTTTAAAACCATTCAGATATGTAAGGGGTAGGCATGATACTTGGAGAAAATTACAAAATAGTCCTGCTCTGAAAAAGTTTGCCCATCCCTGCTATATACTATAGCTCCATTTCTATTAAATGTAATTCCATTTCTTGAAGTCAAATTTTATTTATTGATTATTTCCATAGAAACATATATATTTATATATTATTTACCTATATTTCAACAATGTGCAACATCTTTTATTGATGATCTTACAGCACTACAATTTAAATAAAATATATAATGGCTTTTCTCATTTCAGATTAAAAATTATTTTTCTCATTACTTTATTCTGTAAAGTTTGCTCTCTTATCAGAAATGTCACTCAACGATCCATTTTTTTATTCTTTACTATTAATCAGATTTTTATGGAATATACTATTTTAATATATATATATACTAAATCAAATACATAAAAAGTGAGAGTTGACTTTATATCATTTAAGCATAAAAAAAATTAATAAGTTGTTCCTGGTACACTGTGGTAATGTATGTGAAATCCACTGATTACAGTGAATTACAAGTGTAATGAGAAGTTATATTCTTTTATGTAATACCAAAGAAATTAAAGATGTTATTAATTTTCATTATATTTTATTTACTAGCCAATTTCTTCTTAGCACTGGAATCTAATAATCAATAGACTGGCTTTTCATGTTTATATCTATAATAGAACAGTAAGCTAAATTCTTATTGTTACATTCAGGATAAAGAATAGTGTAGCAATATAAAGCTGGCTACAAGATTATAATTACATGATATATTTCTTCTTTTCCCCCTTCAGCATATTTATTTTAACTGTTATTTTTAAAATAATTCCTAGTTTTTGCTGCTACACTTCTTTTATAAATACTATCATGGCTAAAGTTTTTCTTCTGCATTATTTAGTGCAGTGATAGAATGATGATTTCTAGAGTTTAAGGTCCATGGATCAGTGATCCAATTCTGCCATTTTTAATGCTCAAACTTCATGATAAACTTTCAAACAGTAAACTCTCCAATTATTTTTTCCTTACATATGATTGAGTGACTGGCTCTAGAAGTCAAGGTGCATGGGTCACAGCTCAATTCTAATCATTATAGCATACTATTTGTATCTTCATGTAAACTTCTGACCAGCCAACCATTCAATTTTTTATTTACAATCCCTCATGCTCTTAAAAGTAAATGCTTTACTAGACTTTTTTTCAACAACTTTAAGCTATTTGTCTCAATAGTTCAAAATTCTACTAATTTTATTTTTCCCATGTTGCTAGTATAGGAAACTTTATATCAAGCTATTTCTTCTCTCCTTTATGTAATATTCAACTTTAAAAATAATGTTAACTAAAGTGTCCACATAAATGTCTTTTATTTTTTTATTTGTCAATTCTCACTATTGTTTGAATAATTGATATTTTTAATGAATTATGCAAACAATAGTTTGCATCAGAATTTAGTTTCTTAAATGTGAGAACCAAAATGCTTATGAAGAAAATTTTTAGCAATACATTATGTGCAAAATACTAAGACAAAATTAAATTACTTTAATTTGAAACTATTGTCATTCTAATTCCTGAAAAAGAGTGAAAAATAAATAGTGAACTTTACAATAACTATATATACTAATCCACTCATGTCTATTATGTGTTGATCCTTTAATCTGCTTTATTTTTAATGCCTCATAACTTCTATACCTTGCTTAATTGTGGATTATCATTATATTTTATCCTCAAAATAAATTCAATTAAGACTGAAAGATTTTATTTTCTATAAAAACACATTATTTTTATAATGTCTTTCATCATCATCAATCTGTAATGAAGTTGTGTTGTTGGAGATTCAAATAACAACACATTAATGCGCTGAAGTTCATGCAGGTTGATCTTGTCATTTTATTTTCAGAATCATATGATACATCTTTAGATTAAACTTTGTCACTTTATAATAGGGAGTTCATGTCTTACTGCTATACAATAAATTTAGTTGAAGTGACACAATGAAATATTTATTGCAGCTCAGTATCCAAGTCTGTTTGTGACTTAAAAAGTTACCTAAAGTATTTTTCAAGGTAATAACTGTCTGGGTAAAAACTCTTGAACATTAGCCACAATTTTTATGTTTTATTCAAAATATTCTGAAGATCACCCTCTGAATTTTAAAAACATAGTGCACCATGGGCATTCAGTAAATATAAAAGTCACAAAAATAAAGTTTTTGTTTTTGCTTTTAATCAGTTTAAACTAAAAATATACTCTTAAATATACATCATATATTGATATTCTGATACCAATTTAGTATATTCTCATGGCCATTTTGAATTCTAATAACTGCCCAAAACCCTTGCTGACACATCCAAGAGATAAATGACATCAATTATCAATATGTGGTTGCAAATGATGGTGGTTACAAAATCAAAATTTTTATCAATAATTAACGAATAAAAAATGCAATTTTTGGAGTTATTTAAAATGGCTGTGAGTGCATACTAAATCAGTACTGATATTCTGCTTCATGAAATCCTCTATAACTTTTTTCAAATACTTTTGTCAGAAAAATGGAAGACAAAATTGGATCTAGTGAACATCCTTGCTAATACTAGTTTTTATTTGACATACCTCAGATTTTCCATCATCAATAAGAATTCATCCTCTCATATTATTATGAAGCTGCTGTATTATACAAGTAAACATTTATCATGTAAATAATTTTGTATAGTATCACAAACTTTTTCAATTAATTGAATTAAATGTCTAGACAACTTGATAAAACCAATATATAAACTATATTCTTGCTCCTGCAATTGTTTTTTTTATTTACTCAACAATATCTATATGGTTTATTAATTCTTTAGAACCACAGTAAATCTTTGCTAACAAATATTCAATAAACTTATTGAAAATACTTTTGTTGATAATAAAAATATCCTAAAATTAATTCAGTCTTTTCAATTCAGTTTAGTTTTTATAAATTGGAATAATAGAAGCACCCTTAAGATTCCAATAATTTCTGAGGCTAATAAATCACCATATGTTAAAACTTCTTAGATATCATATCAAGAACGAAAGTCTTGTCATTTTTTATGAATAGAAAAGTTTGTTTAATATCATCAGGCTTGATATCATCTTCAACAATTATTAATCCACTGCAAGATGAAGGTCTCTCCAATTTTAATTTAATCCATCTTCTCCAATCTTTAGCGTCTTTTCTCCACACCACCCCTGCACACTTTCTCATTTCATCCACCCATCCCACATGTGGTATCTTTCTGGGTCTTTTACAATCTCTTGAAATCCAGTTTAAAATTTCAATTGTCCATCTATTATCATCTCTTCTAGCAATATGTCCAACCCAAACTCCACTTCAATCTTTTAATTTTTTCAATGAGGTCAGTAACACCTGTTTGTTCTCTTAACCAAACATTGTGTTTTCGATCTCTTCTTGTTACTCCCAACATACATCTCTCCACGCTTCTTTGAGTGATCTGAAGTCTCTGTATTGCTCTTTTATTAAGTGTCCAAGTCTCAGATCCATAAGTAAAAACTGATAAAACACATTTGCTAAAAACCTTCCTTTTCAAACACATAGGCATATTTCCATTTAGTATCAAGTTATTTCTATCAAAAGCACTCCAACCAAGTTTAATTCTATGATTAATTTCCTCCATTATGTTTCCATCTGTATTAATAATCTGACCAATGTATTTGTAACTGTTAACTTTTTCTAATTCATCATAATCAATCTTTATTTTCATATTTTGAGCAAATCGATTAAACATTACTTTAGTCTTTTTAACATTTATCTTTAGTCCTACTTTGCTACTTTCATTTGATAACTCCTGCAACATTTCCTGCAGCTCTGAAGCATTATTTGCAAAAACAAATACGTCATCTGCAAAATCTAAATGGCTTAAATAATCTCCATTTACTTTCACTCCTTTAGTTTCCCATTTTAATCCACAAAATACTTCTTGCAGCACTGCTGTAAAAAGTTTTGGAGATATGGAGTCACATTGTCTTACATCTTTCTCAATGCTGACATTCCCAGTATCATGATGTAATCTAATTGTTGCTGTTGCATTTTTATAAATATTCTTTCAAATATGACAATATCCTGGATCTATACCTTGATGATCCAATGCTTTAATCACTGAAGAAATGTTTATAGAATCAAATGCCTTTTCATAATCTACAAATCCAAAACATAATGACAACTCATATTTATTTGTCCTTTCTATAACTTCTCTCAATATGTGGATATGATCTACTGTACTAAAACCACTTTTAAATCCAGCTTGTTCTCTTGGTTAGAGGAAATCCAATGTTCTCTGTAGACGAGTTATAATTATCTTGGTAAAAATTTTATATAAAACTGATAAAAGGCTGATAGGTCTGTAATTTCTAATATCTTCTTTATCGCCTTTTTAAAATATTAATATTATTACTGCATTTATATTTATCCAAATCTAAATAATTTGATTAGATAGGTATATCATTAAAAACAATTATTTGAAGTATTGTATCAAAATATAAATATTCTCACCATTGTATAAACAAATTTCCATCCATTGATTTAATAAATTTATATTATTTTTCAGATCCATATTACTTTCTCTCAAAACTAGTTCTAAAAAGTTTGTTATTAACAAATAATATCTTCTTTGCAACTTTAAGCTACTACTAATTTTTAAACCTTCTTGTTAATTAATGAACTTTTCTGCTTTTAAATCTTTTTGCTGATAGAGCTTCATAAATTATTTTAATCAGATTATTCATCTTTTTAGTCAACCCTAAAACAAACTTACTTGCATACACAATGTATGTATGTATGTATCTCATTTCTTTAAAAAAAAATAATTCTATTATTGATAATACATGCTTGAAAATCCAAATTGGAACTTTGGTGTGTAATAACTGTAGAAATTTAACACATGTAGTTTTGTTTATAAAAAATAAAAATTTTTTTATTAATATATTTGGAATAGAGAACGTTTTTGAATGTAATTATCATAATAATTTTGGAGCATATTAGTCTACTATTTATTTAACAGTCTATGTCTATTAAGTGCTCATGTAATATTAACATCTTTTGCATTCTCACTCTTAACTATGACATAATCCATAAAGTACCTTTGTTTTGAGTATGAATATTCATGTTGCAATAGTCAATCCATATATTGTGTAAAAATTCATTGTTCCAACTAACTACCAATTCTACTAAAACGCAGTAAAGTCACCAAGAAAAAGTCATTTTTAATAATATTAATATAATAACCATCCAACTCCTATATTCATATATATATCTATTTTATGTATATGTTTGAGATGTGCATCTAAAAAGTTATAAAGTTTAGCTTTTAATATTTTTACTATTATTTATTATTAAT
This sequence comes from Epiperipatus broadwayi, assembly GCA_028023455.1. Lineage (NCBI taxonomy): Eukaryota > Metazoa > Onychophora > Udeonychophora > Euonychophora > Peripatidae > Epiperipatus > Epiperipatus broadwayi. The sequence goes on from JAQFVV010000003.1 coordinate 2,826,016, forward strand.
TCTTCTTATTAAAATCAAAATATATTAAGTGCAGCTAATATATATATATATCGGGAACAATTACTAACATGATATTAATTTTACAAATTTTTTTTTTTAAGTTTGTAAAAAAAAATTTTTTTTTCATTTAAATTCCTTTAAAAACTGTATTTTTCTTTTAAAAATTCAAGATGGAGTATGCAACAGTTAATTGTCCAAAAATAATTAAAAGGGTGGAAATTTTACATTATCTAATTTTGGGAAAGAATGTCTAATTAAAATGTATTAAAAGTAAAAAGGGAAATCAGATTAAGAGTTTTTACTTTTGCAATTAACATTTTTGTCAAATCTATTTGTAATCTGGAAATAGATTTGAATATATTTTTGGACAAATTATCTAATGGTTGCATCTCCAAAAACAATAGGTAAAGGAAATGAAAAAATTCTTACAAGATAGTAATTATGAATGAAATTTAAAAAAGATATTAAAAGCATTCCTAAAATACCTGAGGGCAGTATATAATGAGCCAATTTTGACTGCCATAGAGAGAACTAGTTTTGTAGATTAGCTGTTGCCAAACTACTCCACACTACTTTGTTTTCAAAATATTAAACAAGTAGTCAAACTAATCACTTTTTTTTGCCTTTGCTGATCCATCTCTCACTGCCAATAACCACCTTACTGATGCCCCAAATGTGATAGAAAGTATGATCTAAGAACAGAAGAACACTTAATGGAAACTTGCTACCACATTGGAAATTGGTTGAATCCTATTAATTTGCCATGCTGGAGCCAAAGTGTCAAAATGGACTCTTTAATATAGCAAGATAATTAACCTAAGAACTGCCTATAAATTTACATCTAATTCATTCTAAAACTAATCTCAACCTTGGTTATCTGGATTTCATATTTAAATTGTTAAATTAAATGTTTTCTTAATTGTTAATGTAAATTTGCTCTCATAGTAATAATTTTCTTTTTTTATATGTAAAGTCTGTCATATGCTCTTATTTTTTTAATTTTGGTGCAGTTCCTTTCTTAATTTTAGACTGTTTTATTTTATTATTTTAAGTTGTCAATCTAAACAATCTTGCGAGCGTAACATATAAAGTGAATTTTTCCTATCTACTCAGACTCCCTGAGTCGAGATTAGTAAAACTCCCCTCCCTTTTGAGTTAGATTTATATACATTCTTAATTAATATGCTCGCCAGGTTGTTTCTAGAGTTAACCAAGTTTCATGATTTTCTTTATGCATCAAAAAAGGTATTATTTGTGTATAACTTTTAAATCACTGAAAAATTAATGCTATTAAATATTTTTCTATGTTGCTCACTTAATTCTGAAAAGGTAACGTATTATTGTTGTTTTTTATATTATCCTTATTATTATGTCATACCCTTAATATTTCAAAGACTTGATTATTCTCAAGTTATAATATTCATGAGGGTGGGATTTCAGTATGTTAAATAGCAAGGAAGGAAAAGGGGGTAAATTTTAAGATCTATTTTGTATGAATTAAATCCTTCCCATATATATTACATAGCATAGCGTTAATTGCCTAAATTATAGGATTCGAGTGAGGTTCATGTGTTTTAAAATAGTAACTTCCATTTCATGTCATGAAAGACATAGTGTTAAGCTGCATTGCTGATATATGGCTAGTTTATTAACTAGTGTGTGCTTCTCATCTGGAGGGTTGTGATGAGTTTAGACCCATAAACTTTTTTCACACCCCTGTCCCATGGACAGCTGACCTTCCCAGGACCATTTTTGTAAAAAGGCTTCTCACATCAGTTGCACCAGAGAACCCTGGGGTCCATGCCAAGCCTAAATAAATTTCTCTAAGCAGAAGCACAAACTCACTTTAGATTATTCTGTCTTTATATTTCTCTAAGCAGAAGCACAAACTCACTTTAGATTATTCTGTCTTTATATCAGCACGGCTACTTTTCATTATTATTAATTTATTTATTTAATGACCTCATTTCGATGCTGTAACAATAAAATTGCACTTTGCTCATGTATATATATCTTTCCAATAATAGTGATTAGTTTAATTAATAATGTTATTTTTCTTCTTATTTTAAAAAATCCCACCATTGCAAATTATCCCGTTTATTTAAGAGTATACATATGTTAGAAATGTGAAGCATTCTTTTCTTTTTCAATCCAAATTTAAAGAATGGTTAAAAATATTTTGTTCACTAAGCAAATAAACTTGATTTAAATGTATGTTGTTTTATTAAATATTCACAAATATTATCCTTAATGAGTAAACCATTTTTAAAATATATTTTAGTGATTTTCACAGCTGAAATGGCGTGAAAATAGTTTATGTAATATGTATAATGATTACTCCATAAATGTGTACATTAATCATCACCTTTTAGAACCACCACTCAAGTGTTAATTCAAATGAGTTGTAAGTTTGTTTTGTAATAAAATGATTGGCATCTTGATCTCACCCACCAAATATACCTATTTATGTATAATATGTTGTTCATTCATAAGAGCATATGAATCATAATAGTGTGATCAATTGTATGTCACTCTCTACCTCTGGGTAGATCATCTTGTTATGCACATTCAAATAAATATATAATTAATTTACTGTTTCATTAAATGTTTTATTAAATATTTTATTATTCAAGCCACTTAAGTAGTTCAAATTATCTTCTCTCCACTTCCATACATTCCAACATATATGTGCATTCTTTTGTAAAATGTCTCTTTCACTCTTCTAGTGGGCCAGACTTAAGAATTAATTTTTGTGTGCCATCACAATTATGTTATTCATTAGGTGTTCAATCTGATGCTTGTGGAATGGATTCGAATCTAGGTTGGTCCCTGACCTAAATCTCAGGCTTGACTGGGTTTGAAATATGTTTCATTGAGTTCCAGCTCATGTTAGATGGATCAACATGTTTTGACTGGTACAACCTTTGGAGAAATAAAATTGTGAAGCATAAGTGCTCATAAAAGTGACACAGATATCATTAAACAAATGATATTTTAATATCCTTAATCTTTATTAGATAAATTTATGAATTCTAAGAATAAATGTCATAGATAATTCAACATGTAGTCTCCTTTTCACTTAATGATTTGCTCTTTTAAAAAAAAAGTTATAGCTATTCTTAAATCTTGACAACTCCTTACCTACTTCAAGTTTTGAAGAGTTTATATCAGACCAATAAGAGATTTAATAGCATCAATTTAATACATACCATGTACATATATAGATATATATAACGAATAAATAATTACTTTTATTTCTATCTTCTGCTTTATCATTTTATTTATATCATCACTTTAATCCAACAGATATGATAAGTGTCATATCTCACCTTGCTTTCAGACGTGGACAAATCCAGATTCCTTCCTTATCTGATCATATTGCGCATTCATTTCCCTAACCAATGGGTAAACATATAGATAAAACACAGCTAATGGTTAGTATGTACCAATAGGCAATGATGCTCTCTGAATCTGGTTGCTTCCAGTACTGTTGGGGATCTAGCAATAAATAGTCAGCCTTTTTGGAGGTAAGTATAGAAAGCCTGTCTAACCTAAGCAATGGTAGATGTAGTCCATTGAAACCACTGCTAACAATGAGCATTGCATTAATTGAGATTATATATGTGTTAGTATATTCATATTGTATATTATGTAAATATATTTAATTCTAACTTTGGATGTTTGTATTTTTTGTTACCATTGATTTGAGTCTGCAATCCAGACCAAACATAACAGAATTTGCACAGTTGACAGGAAGACAGATTTTGTGAAACATTATTTGTAGGTATTTTCTAATACTTTACATTTATGATGGCCGGATGATTTCTTAGTACAGCTGCCTGAACATAAAATTCTTCGTTGAGTGAAACTCTGATACTGAGAATCTTTTGCATTATAGAAAAATATAAAAAAATAAATCTGAATTGTTGTATATGTAGTTGAAGAAATAATTTCATTATTCCTGAAAGTGCTTAAGTAACCCAAAAGAATATTGCAAAAAAAGAAAAAGAGAAAAGACTGAATCAGAAATGGTATTAGTGTATGGTGTTTATCATTTACATTATAAGATGACAAAAGATGTTTATAGTCAAGCATTACTTTAGATTATTCATAATTAACTTTCATATCTGCTTGTCATTCCACGACCTGCCAATTATAACTGTGAATTTTTTTGAGGCAATTGTTAATTTCTTCAGAATTCTATGTTCAGATGTCAGAAACAATAATAAACATTATAATAAACCATTGTAAAAGAAAAAATAGCTTCTCAATCTGGGTCCATATAATTTTTTCAAGCAAAAAGAAAACTCCTAGAGTAAAAAATAGGGGAAATATCATTATTGTGGTAATAACTGAAACACAGGCTTAATATATACCATGTGTCTATACATGTAATATAGGGTATATGAGCACAGACTTTCAAATGACCCACCACTCTCCACTCTAATAACACCGATACACTCAAGCACATATATGCTGAAAAGATAAATAATCACCAATATACGTATTTCATGCTAAACCAGCAATCATCAGTTGGTCCAGATTATCATCTCCCACACATATATACTATAAGTGCTCAGATATATATTAAGATAGACAATCTTCATACTTTAATGGATTATGTCCTGTACATGTGGGGTTCAGATTGACCATGGGTCAACATGGGTGTGACAAGAATCTCGGCCTTAGGGTGGCCTTCGAGCATTCCATCATCAGATTTTCAATTGGATGGATGGTTGAAGAGTTGGAGTGTGTAGTAGATTGGAGCCAGTCCATTAAAGTATGAAGATTGTCTATCTTAATATACATCTGAGCACTTATAGTATATATGTGTGGGAGATGATAATCTGGACCAACTGATGATTGCTGGTTTAGCATGAAATACATATATTAGTGATTATTTATCTTTTCAGCATATATGTGCTTGAGTGTATCGGTGTTATTAGATAGAGTGGAGAGTGGTGGGTCATTTGAAAGTCTGTGCTCATATACCCTATATTACATTATTGTGGTAATAATCTACAGCATATACCAAGGTATAATAACATTAAGTTTAAATGCTTAAATTTAAGTCTTAAATTATTATTTTTAAGTATAAAAAATTATATATATCATTCTTTGAAAGTTATGTGAGGCATCTCTCTGATCTATTAGTAGCATATTAAACTAAAATGCTTAGGACTCAAACTCAAACTGGTTATATAGACAGCAAAAGTAGAATTTTAAAAAATAATATTAAAAAGTATTTTTTCGAAAGAAAAAAGGCAAGTGAATTGTTTCCCAGTAATTTCAGTTTACAATAAAAGCTTTTACCTTAAAAGTTCTAATATAAATTAGTTTAAATATTTTTAAAACGTCTTTTCTAATTTGTGTATTTACTCAAATTCTTCCAAGATTACTGGATTCTCAAACTCTAATTTGTAAAGATTTGTTAAAGCAAACAGATTTAAAATGAAATATCCTAATTCTTTATGACCGTACTTATTGACTGAATCAACATTGTGCCGAGATTTAGTATATTCTTGATAATCCATTTTCCGCTTCTATCCCAGAATGCTACGGATTGAGTAATTTAAAAGATAGGTTTTAAAAAAATAAAAACGACATTTTAGCATCTAAAAAAAAGTGTTTATTTAAGAACTCGATAAAGGAAAGTTTTTTTTTTTTTAAAAAAAAAAAAAAAAAAACATCAACACATAAACAAAGAGATACAAATGCTTTAATCTAAATACGTTCATATTAATAAATAATATTTCAAATTAAACTCATCAAATAGAGTATTAAATAATTAATCAAATGTGTGTTCTTAATACAGATGATGCATATAATTTAGACAATCGCGTGATATTTGGGCTATTTTAATTCCACAGAATACTATTTTATAAAGTATAAGTTTTCTGAATATTTCAACAAATTAAATATTAATCGGTTTCGTGTTCAATACTTGTGTGTCCCACATTGCCTGTAACTGGTGCCAAACATGTTGAAATATTTTTCTCTCCCAGGATGGATGCTCTTGTATACTTAATAATATCAGTTATTTCTTTATGTAAACTGCTCAAAACTTTAATGTTAGTAATCGCAAATTTTTCTCATATAGAAAACTCTTAATTCTAGAATAAGTTCTTATTAAAACAAAATTAAATATTAAAACTGGCTACCACTTACTTCGAAATATTTTCTTACTCAGCTGAACCATCTGATGCTTTAAAAAAAGGAAAATAATTTATCAATAGTTGTTTGATCAACATGACAATAAACTCTTGAGTAAAATGTTTATTAGAAGACATGGTTTTTAACGTGCATGAGAACTTTTTTTTTCTATAAATCAATAAATCGTAACTAATCGATTTAGAACAAAAATATACATGCAATAAATAAAATTATTGTAAGAATATATTTGTATTTGACTTTTAAATATTTTTTAATAGTAAACAATATATAAAGAGCATTGTTCAGTGGTCAGCAACCTGTGGTCCACAGACCATTGATGGTCTGCGACTTAATTTTAATGGTCCGCAAAAAAATTCAGATATTATTTAAATTAGCTAACCTCATTTAATACAATTTTTAAATGAAATAAATTTTGTTTAAGTTGTATTATTATATGTAAAATAGAACAAGAACATTATATTGCTAATTGATTTGTTACAAAATACTACTGTGATTTGCAAAACATCTATCTTAAAAGCGCTTAATTAACCTCTACTCGGTCAGCAGCATAGAAAAAGTAACAAAATAAAAATACCAAATTCTGCACAATTAACTAGGCATCAAATTTGACTATGGCGCACCCTTGGTAATTGCCAATAAAAGTCAAAAATTTTATTAAGAATTTTGAAGGGAAATACATCTATAAAAATTATAAAAGAATCAACTACTATTCGTTATTAATCTTAAATAATTTTTTTAGATATGAATTAGAAAATTACACATATAAAATGTAACAAATATTTATTTATTTTTATAAAATAAAATGAACATTATATTAAAATTATTAATATATAAATAAATATATATGTCAATGCTCATATTAATTTGTACTTTTAAAAATTATGTTAGTGGTCCGCAATATCTAAAAGGTTGTCAACCAGTTCAATCACTTCTCATGCTCATGATATGGAGTTCAATTTCAGACATAACTTTGCAAAATGTTTCAGACAGCTGGATCTTGCCAAGCAAGCTTGTATTTTTTTAATTAGCCATCCAATAGTCAGATCGATCAGCTAGATAATCTGGTAGCTCACTTGATTTGATAACTAATCAAATGTATGACTGCAATATGAAGTAGATTCACCATTGTAAAAAAAAGTCTTATTTTTAATGACTAAGCTCATAATTTTACTTTTTTATTTATAAAATCATATTTTAAAACTTACTATGGCCACTTGTAAAAATTAACAGTCAAATAATTTTAGCAGGCTCTGGATTTATATTTATATAAATAATTATGAACAGATTCTTCAAAATATGAGTTCTAGTGCACAGATTTAGACCCAAATATTACATTGTTTATTGCTACTTTTCTAAACCTAAACAAATTTTCAAATAAAAAATACAACTAATAGAAAAGTTTGAGTTTAAATAAAGAACATTTGTATATACTATAAATTAGCAGAGGTATTTACACTTTCAGAAGTAAGACTTTTTATACGTCAGTAAATTATTTTTAAAAGTAAAGAAAAATGAATTAAATCTATAATTTTATAATCTGAGAAAAATAAAAATTCTCTTCTTTTTTTTTTAACTCACGAAAACTTTTCATTGTTTAAAACTCGCAACTAACTTTGAATATTCACAAAAATTGTGGCAATAAACTTATGCCTTTAAATAAATATGGCTTTCATCTAAGCAGAAAATTTTTAAAATAAACTTATTACATATCAGGATCCATTTTGATAGGATATGCTAAATAGAAAATCTTTTGATATTTAAGTTTTAAATCAGACTTTTAATCTAAGCTTGTGATCAAAATTGCTTAGAGAATATCACAATTGTAAAGCATAGCTCTAATGCTGGAATTAAATCCATATTTTAAAATTCAATAGAATATTTTATGAACAATGAATGCTTTACAGTGAACAATTGAAGTCAAAGAAAAAATGTAAGCTTAAAAACCAAAAAAATGAAAAGATTATGGTAGTAGATTGTGACTAGTATGTAGATATTAAAGGTCTTTGTAGTAAGAATTTGACTATCATTTGTTGAATGCTATCTTTACTCAAGCATACATGCAATTAGCTTACTATATAAATCAAAAAAAGTAAGACCAATTCATAATTTTAATTACAAAGGCTAACATTCGTTTTAAAAAAATGTTAGAGTTAATTCACTCAGAAATCTATTTTTATAGTATACTAAAGATAGACAAAAGTTAACATATTTATTAGTACTTTCTTCAAAAAGATCATTAGACATCAAAAATGAAATAGTGTCTTTGGAACTGTATATTTGATGTAAAAGTAATTTTTCAATACATTTAATTGGAAATTTTACTTTAATGCTGTAGATTATTATTATTATTATTATTAGAGGGGATTTGAATCCAGACTTTAAAGCTACCTTTAGTCATCAACTCCATCTCATACAACTAATACACACGACCACATACATGTAAAAAAAATAAATGATTTCCATTATACCTATTTCATGCTGAACCAGCTGGTCCAGATCATTATCACTCACACACACATATAATCTGTGCTCAGTTTATTAAAATATAAAATTTTCAAAATTTAATGGACAGGCTTCAATCTTCTCCCCTCTTTCATTATTCAGCCATCCATATTATTAAAAATCTGATGATAGCATGTTCAAAGCCTTTATTTGTCAATTTTTGTTGTGTCTTATCCATGGCTCTGAACATGCTATCATTAGATTTTCAATAATATGGATGACTGAAGAGTGGTGAATATTGAAGCCTGTCCATTAAAGTTTGAAGATAATATAAACCAATTGATGAGTGCTGGTTCAGTATAAAATACATATATTGGAGATCATTTATCTTTTTCACATGTATGTGGTCATGTGTATTGGTTGTATAAGATGTAATAGATGAATAAAGGGAGCTTGAAAGTTTGGGTTTAAATCCCATCTAATTACATCTAGCTTAAAACATAAATACTAGACATATTTAATTATTATTATCCTTATCATCATCATAATTATCATCAGCAGCATTATTATTTTATTTTATTTTATTGTATACTCAGATATATTTTCAGATTGCTTAAAATCAGAAGATGTACATCTATTTTTTAAAATGGAGAAAAATAATGTTTGGAAAACTACAGGCCAATTTCTACTTTATCACCATCCCAAATGTGGGAAATATGTATAGAGAATAGAATTTGTTTTTGTTTTTTTTTCATTATTATAATTTATTTTCAAATAAGCAATTTGGGTTTTATCAAGAAAATCTACAGAATTGGCTTTATCTAAACATGTTCCAATTTTCACTGAATCTTTAAAAAAGGGTACAAAACTATAGGTTTTTATCTGGATTTATGGAAAGCATTTGACTGTGTTTCTCATGATTTATCATTAATTTAATTAAATTATTTGGGTATAAGGGATACTATGCTTGAATGGTTTAAATCTTATTTAAACAATAAAATCCAATTTGTTAAAATTAACAGTATTTTGAATAATTTTGAAGTAATCAGATATGGAGTTCCTCAGAGTTGTCCTGGACCTTTGTTGTTTACTATTTTTATTAATGATTTACTTAATCATTTTCTTCAATTCAACATTTTTTGTTTTGTGGATAATGCTACCTTGATTATTTCAGGAATTTCATATAGTCTATGGAAGGATTTGTTACAAATTGTACAATGGATGAATAAAAATAGATTACTTTTAAATATTAGTAAAGATAAACATATAATATACTCTCTGAAAAATATTCCAGTAAAAGACATTTTAAATGAAATACCTTATCTGGATCAACCCACATATCTTTGGTTTAATTTTGGATGAACATCTATGTAGAATAAATGTATTCTTTCCTTTCAAGAAAAATTAAGAAAATTAAATGTTCTTTTTTATAAAATAAGAAATTTTTTGCATAAATCTTCATTAAATGAATGTGACTAGATATATTTAAACAGATTATGTTATGGAATAACATTATGGGTTGAACTGCAGTAAATTATTTGAAATCTTTGAAAACCCTTCAAAATTTTACATTAAAAATTATTTTGTTTAAACTTTTAAATTTGAATTATATAAATGTGTTGGAGTTTTAACCATCAATCAATTACTTCTATTAAATATTAATGTTATTATTTTAAAAACAAAGAAAACAATAAAAATGATTCTTCAACAATAATGTTAACCTGATCAGGTGATTTTGATTTAGTATTTGAGCCAAAATATTTTAAAACCCATTGTAGGTATCAAAAATGTTATCTCAACCCAAAATTTTACAATATATTTATGACGAACTTTAAGATTAATGTTAATAACTTAACAAGAAAAAAATGTAGAAAATTAATTATGAATTGAATCATAATTAATGATAATAAAAAACTTTTTATTTGTAATTAATTATTTTATATTATATTAATATTTTTTGTTTTAAATTTTCACATGTATTTATTTGTTAAGTTCCATGCATAATTTTTTTATCACAAGGAAATTATTTCATTTTAATAAATAAATTACTTATTATTATTATTTATGTATTATCCTTTTTATTTCATTTAAGAACTAAGTAAGACTATTGGAAATTTATAAAGATAAAATATTAAAATTAAATTATTTTAATTTATGGATATTGCATATATATTGTACACCTTAGCTAAAAGCTAAATAACTTTAATAGGTTATATTTAAAGATAATGAAATTATATAAATATAAAAATTTATTATAAATACTGCATACCATGTATATAATTTCGCAAATATTAATTTGTACAAGAAATAGTGGACTTAAATAGTGGAGAGAACAACAGTTTCATGCTCCCAAATCAAGATGCTTCAGATTGGCCTACATAAGTGGAAAGTTAGGTTAAAGATAAGATGGCTGCTCTTATCTTTATAAAAGTCACTATTTTGTGTCATGATTTGAGAGGTTCCTTTATTGGCAAAATAAAGATATTGTTTGACTATTATAAATTTCAAGGTGCATTTGATACACATTATAATCTATCTTAAAAGTATTTACATATACTTCCTGTGTGCTTAATAAAAAATTATAACTGTATAATCATGTTATGTATTTTATAATGTTAGAATATTTTTTCTTTTATTGTTATTATTGATATATACTGTATTGTACTGAATAATAATAAAAGATTAATTAACAATAATAATAATAATAATAATAATAATAATAATTATTATTATTATTATTATTATTATTATTATTATTATTATTATTATTATTATTATTATTATTATTATTATTATTATTATTATTATTATTATTATTATTATTATTATTATTATTATTATTATTATTATTATTATTATTATTATTATTATTATTATTATTATTTTAAATAATAAAAATTATAATATGATTCTTGTTAAAAAGTAAATTTAATTTACTCCAGTGGTGTCATATATGGCATCTTTGTTTTCCTTCTCTCATATTTATAATTTATATTATTTATATATATATATATATTTTATAATCTTATATGTACTATTTAATTAATTTATGTGCAATTTATAATTGGCCTCTAGTGCTGTGGAATTGTACATTAAATAAACAAATTGAATTATTATTATTATTATTATTATTATTATTATTATTATTATCATTATCATCATCATCATTATTGTTGTTGTTATGTTGTTATTGTTGTTATTATTATTATTACTGCTACTACTACTGCTACTACTACTACTGCTGCTACTACTACTGCTGCTACTGCTGCTGCTACTAATAATAATGTTTTAGCATAATCTATTGAATCCAAGTAAACTTGACATTATTTACATTGACTTATCTTAAGCTTTCAATAGAATAGATAATAAAATTCTACTAATGAAAGCATGCAAAAGTATTTTATTAATAGGTCTATTAATCAGTTTTTTAAAATTTCTAAATTCTTTTCTAATTAACAGAAAGAATTATCCACATGTTAATGGAGAATTTTCTTTTATGATTATTTATAAATACAGAAATCTCCAAGGAAGTATTTTAATTCCTGTTCTATTTTCAAAGTATATCTCTGACTTGATATCTATTATAGATGAAAAAACATTTTTATGTTAGGTAGATAATATTAGGATATTTTTAGAAATTCAATATATAAATGATCATAAAATATTAGAAAATTGTTTTAATGCTTAATAGAATTGGTGTGGTGCTAACAACATACAAGTAAACATTTAAAAAATGTAATTCAATATCCTATTGAAAGAAAATTATGATTAGTAATAGTCAATAATGTATTAATGGTAACAAAAATTACTAAAAGTTTTAAGAAAAAAGATCTAAAACTTATTTTCAACTAGTAAATTTACATTTAATGATTATATTCAAACAGTAGTTTAAAATCTTTGAAATTTAGAAGTATGATTTTAAAATCAAATATTCAATTTAAATCAAAACATATTAGTTAAACTTTATTTATACCTGTTCTGCATTAAGGATCTATTACTTTGAAATTATACAATCAATCAAATATAGAAAAATTATAAAAATTCAGGACAAATATTTTAAATATATTTAAAAAGATAAATTTTGTAATTTTTAAATAAATGTTAAAACATTTAAACCAGAAAAGGCTACATTAACTTAAAATATTTTTATTCAAACTAAACGCTTTCGATATTTTAGGTAACACAATCATAGGTTTATGAATTAATCTTGACAAGTATAACAGATGAATGCTAACAGATATATCATTTTTATTTTAATCAGTAATGGCAAATTGTCATTAAAATATGTAATCACAAAAATCTCATTTAGTATTCCAACTTTTAATTCTAGATATTATGAAATATTTTATTTACTTATCCTGAATCATTCTATTAATTCATCTTAGCATAGACTGTAACTAGAATATAATTTGCAGGATTGATATATTTTTTAAAACTATAAACCTTTAAAAGACTTAAAAAACAATATTACACTGAAATTATTAATGCAAATATTGTTGGATCAATATAAACTAATTCTGTAAATTTTAGTGGCTTTTTAGTTGAATTGTTTATGCTATGATAAAATTAATTTCACAAACAGTGAAATTGGATATAAGATTTTTTTTTTTAGAAAAATTACCCAATATACATATTAAAAAAGGCAGACACTGAACACTTTTTAATAAATTGGAAAAATAACTCAAGCAATAGGATGCTTTTACAGGATCATTAGAGGACTGCAAACGAAATTAAATAAAATTTATTTACAATTTTTATTTGAAAATTATGTTATTTTATTTACAAAAACATGGGTAACAGCAAGCATAAAAAATATACAGATAGTAGATGTGTTATTTATAATCAAGAAATTAATGCATATCTAGAAGAAAAGGATAAATAAAGCTAGCAGTAAATAAATATTTATTAACAACTAACTGTATTAGAGAAAATAATTAGCAAAATGAATCAACTTGGGTTAAAATTTAACTTAATAACAATTTCTTTTAGCTTTTAGATGTATTGAATCAGAAAATTCTTTAGTAAATGACATTTATGAATATTATATATCTATAATAATTCATTATAAACTTAATTTTATAACATGATAATTGCTGTGGATTTAATTTCCTCTAATCTATATTCAGAAAATAATACTAAAACATACATATTCTCAATTTTTGGTCCAGCACCATCATTATGTGATATCCAGAACACAGAATTCAGTGGGAGGTGCAGTCTGATTTTTACAAAATATTGATTTTTGTGAAATATAATCAATTTTGTATTTTATTTTTTCTACAAAATATTTGTTCTTAGAAACTGATGTTAGCATGTTTTTTTAGAGTGAGGATCAAATATTTAGACCTTTTTAGGATTCATAATAGTCTGATGTAGGCTCTGCTTAAATTACATCAATGTATTATAAATAAAAATTATATAAATGAGATATTAAATCTGATCTTAAACAATAATACATATAAAATAATATAGAAAGTATCATCAAAATATCCCATAGATAATTATCATTTACCATTAGATATAATAATAATTCAAACATACAAAAAAAATTATTAAATACAAACTGCAAAAAAAACATTAGAAAAAGCAGTAACTATGTTAAAGTAGATTAAAGTTTTAAAAATAATAAAAATTTTCTGCTGACTTTCACAATATTCTAAAAAAAAAAAAACAATATCAGAAAAGAAAATTTATTAAAATAAAAAAATAATATAATAATGTAATGAAACTAAGAAAAATCATCATAAAGAAGCAAAAAAAGAAGATAAAAGTTAATTTTAAAAATTTAAAAATAAATTTTGAATTTCAATCTAAAGAGGGTATCGATCTAGTAGCCAATGTCAGCCACTTGATGGCATTGTTGCTATGCAAAAACACAGAAATATAATGTTACTGTGCCCATCCCCTTATTTGTGCAATAATAATAATCATATGGATTAATGTAATTCATTTGTTTCTTTAATAAATTACTGTAATTTATAACAATTTTACATTAACATACGTTATTGCAAATATTATATTATAGTATAATTCCCCATATATGCTATCTACCCCTGTCCCCCAAACTTTACAAAGTCTACTATCATTGCTTGAGAGATAATTAATTACATTGTGTGGAAGAAATGATAATGTTTTAATTACTGAACTGTATTTTACTTTTTTTTGTAATTTTTGAAAATGAAAATTATTTATTTATTACAATAGCTATCTTTGAAAAAAGATATGTATGAATATCAATGACACACATATTAATAATAATTAATAATTTCCAACTTGATTGGTTATTTGTATTTTTTTGTTTTAAGATTAATAAATGTATTCTTTTGACAATTTCTTTGGGTCTCTGAATAGAACTACAAGAAATTTTGCAGTCAGACATTTTATCCTATGGGATAATGTAATTCATTGATTTCCTCAATCAATGACTGTAATTTATTCAATAACAATTTTACAATACAAAATTTAAACCTTTAATTACAAGTGGCTATAAATTTCATCTTAGTTCTTTTCACACCTGCAATAATTAAAACTTATAAATTGACATATGTATACCAGCACTTTGCTCCCCCCTTCCTGCAAACTTTAAAAAGTCTACTATCATTGCTTGAGAGATAACTAACTACATCGTGATGGAAGAAATGATAATGCTTTAATTACTGAACTGTATTTTACTTTTTTTGGTCATTTTTGAAAAAGGAAAATTAATATTTATTTATTGTTTACAATAGCTATATTTGAAAAAATATGTGACTAAGGTATGTCTATTAATGACACACTTATTAATAAAGATTAATAATTTCCCATCCGATTGGTTATTGTTTGTTTGTTTTTTAAAGATTAATAAAAAATGTATTCATTTTTACAATTGCTTATAGTTTCTATATAACTATGAGAAATTTTACAGTTCAACATTTTAATTCTCGTAGGTGTTCTCATGAACCGTGACTTTTTATGCAAAACAGTTAAATTCTGGTTTCCCATAACCTTTTCTAATTATTGGCATCCTACATGTTGTGTTTGGAAGCAGGGTAATGGGCTTATAATTATTAGTTTTTAAGAATACATTAGTTAAGTTGTACCATAATTACTTTTGAATGCAGATTGCAAGAATTCTGCAAACTTTAAATCCACCCACCCTGAAATGGTACAGTAGTGAAATGTTAACATTGGTAAAAGATAGGATTGTGTGCCCTCACACAAACTGTGCATGACAAATCAAGTCGTTAGTTACAGCAGAAAAAAAAAGTTGTGTCTATTTGGTTGAGTTTTATGCAGCGGCCACATAAACAGCATATTTACATGTTTTTGCATATAAATAACACCATCAAGCAGCTGACACTGGCTAATAGAACAGTACCCTAAAGAATTTTGATATTTCGATAAATATATTAAGAAAACAGAAAAAATAGAGTTTCACAACTTATCATAATGACTAACTTTAAATGAACTCTCTCAAGATTTTTGAAAATATTTTAATAGTTAACAAAAACAAATGATGAAACAATTAACGAATACATATATTTTGTTTAAATATCTTTTAACCAATCAAAAAACATTCTTTTAATAAAAAAACATGAATCAACAAGATAAAAATAAATAAAAAGGACTTTAATATATATAAAACTCCAACACTTATTCTAGAAGGATGTTATGATTTGATAGCACTCTTAATTTAAAAACTATTAGAAACATCCCCAGATAAAAAGATTTTTCCTAAAAGTTGTACTTACAAAAAAAAAGTACAAAAAAATGATCAAAAGAGTTATACAATAATATCTATTTTATTATTCTATGATTTTATATATATTATTTGTATCATTCAATCTCAACATGGTTTTGTATCAAAAAGACCAGTCATTACCAAATTCATCAATTTAAATCTAAATGTAAACACAATTAAATGGAATGTCTCTTACTTAAAATATCATAAAATGTATATTTACATAATTAACATAATTAAATATTGGAAATGATAGAGTTAGGTCTATGACCTGTGGTTCTTTAGAGTTTGAAGCTGTCATGAATAATGAATCCAGAGAATTAATAAGCATCAGCCGAAGTATTCCCAAGGAAATAATTTGACTTTTTTGATACTTGATATTTTTACAGTGGACGTAAGCACAAACAAACTCAAATTTTCAACTGGATGGATGGTTAAAGAGTTGGAGTGGATTGAACATTAAAGTATGAAGATTGGCTGTCTTAATATATATCTGAGCACGTATAGAGATGATAATCTGGACCAATTGATGATTGATGGTTTAGCATGAAATACATATATTGGTGATTATTTATCTTTTCGATATATATATATATGTTCAAGTATATCAGTGTTATGAGATAGAGTGGAGAGTGGTGGATTATGTGAAAGTCTGTGCTCATATATCCTATATATTACATATAAAGTGATAATAAAATATTGGAGTAACTAAAAAAACAGTCAATTTTATGTAATCAAAATTTCTAAAATATTTTTGGAATCCTGAATATTAAAAGTGAGAAGAAAATAAATATTTAAAAATGTTATATTTTATACTAGAAATTCTGTTTTTTTTTTTTTATATAATGCAAATAATTTCATAGACAATCAAACAAATTAAAAGCAAAATTTGTCACAAAGACCTTGGAATGATGTCAACAACTTTTTTAAAATCCACTATAAAAAAAAATAGAGGGGGTGGGGAATTATAAAACTATAGTTTGAATGTTAGAAAAATAATAAATTCCTTCATAAATAGAAAAATTTTGCTTAAAAGATTTGATGCACTTCGGAGCAGAAATATGAAAAATACACACTTTTATAAACAATTAAAAATAATTTTGTTCTGAAATATTCCATTGAGAACTTAAATTTAACAATTGTATAATTAAAATTAAACATAAAGAATAAAATATTAAGTCAGAACTACGTGAAAAAATTAAAACACTCACTAGAAGAAATTTAGACTATTCTATTTTACAAATGATTTTATTGATGTCATATAAATAATCTAAAAATAGACATTTTCTCAGTTAATAAGACAATATAATAAAAATAAAAATGTAATGGTTTGTATATTTTAAGCTGTACTGAAATCATAAGTGAATTAAATAATAATTATTCTTATTAATTAATTTAATTTCTTTAAGTATTCTCGATGAAAATTATTTCTCATGTTAGTGTATTGACACAGAAATTGAGTAGATTATGGATTACAGGTGACCAATATGGTTTTGAGATGTCAATTTTTAAATATAAAAAAAATAATTTTAATAAATTTATTCCATAAAAAATATTAATAAGATTTAGATTGTGCAATGTTAATATTTAAGGTATATTAAAGAGGAAGAGGAGAATAAGAGCTTTTTAAATAAATTTTTACACTTCATTAAGTTTCGCGATGATTTGATTAAAGAGTAGAAATCATTTTCTATACTATGCTAAGATTTGAAAAGAAGAGTCTATGAAAAAACTGATTAGAATATTTATTTCACTTTTTTACCTTTGTTAAAAACGACTTATTTAAACAAGCAAATGCTACATCATTTCATTTATTTTGTATAAAATTTTCAGAAATGAAACATAGATCGGTTGAATGCACTTATTTTTTTTTTATAATTATTTTGAATCCAGAACTCAGTCTGATATACAGTAACGCCCCCCCCCCTTTCCTTATACTGTACTGTAGTAATTTATTTTTATATCGTCATAGATATTGAAATCCATGGATAATGATGAACTATACAATAATTGGCATATTTGACATATGCACATATTTATTTATATATAAATGTGTGTAAATATATGTAGACTAGTTGAAAATGGATCCCTGAAAATGTGTATAACACACACACATAAGTATGTATACATAATTTTTTGCATTAACAACAAAAAAATAAAATAAAATGCAGAAAAGATATTTTTAATTAAATTCTAATTTTTTCTATTTTATTTACTGTTTTTTAATATGGATATGGACTTTTTAGATATGGAGAATAACTGTATTTCATTGTAGTGGTATTTTTAAATAGACTGAAGAAGTTTACTTAAAATGAAGACTCACATTTTAAAAATAACATGCATTATAAGAAATTCACTTTATTTTATTCTACAATATAGGGTAACTATTTATCACAGAAACTATATTTATGTCTTCTTTTACGACTATTAACATATGTATCTGAATGTCATACAATCCTTTAAAATACACGTTTTAAGACTCCAAAGAGTCTTTAGAAAAATGATCATAATTAATTGGAGACTTTCCAATAACACTTCATGAAAAGTATGTTCAAGATATTACAAGATTCATATATTAATATCATATATTTTTTAATATTTTATATTTTGTCTACTATTTTTTTTAAATCATACTTGACTAAAATTGTGAATAGAGAAATTAATAAAATGTGGGAAATGATTTATGATTTTTTAGTTCATTAAATAAAATAATCGCTTAAAGAAAAAGAGCTTTACAAAATTATTATGATTATGATAAAATTATCATCATAATTAAAATAGTAGTATTAATAAAGTAGTTGTTTAATATTACAAAAAATTAATGAATATTTTTATTAATCATAATACATTGATAAAGGGAAAACAAATAATTTTACCCTAAAAAAAAATCTCACAATCTAAATAATATAAATGGGGGCGGGGCTCACTGTAAAATGCAACACAGAACTGAAAGAAACCATTGCAATATGCAGAAGATTGCACAATATAGAGTTTACCCATTACAAATTTTAATGAACAGGATTCATAAAATGATATAATTCCAGAATACCTTCAAGAGTACTTGATAATATATAAAATGAAATCTCATGTTCCCAAAAAACCTCTCCACCGATTACCCTCTGTACATTATTGAGGCTGATTACACCATTTATTCTTGACATTATTAATTGGTTGTTTTAGTTCTTTTTTTTTTTTTCCTGTTACGATTTTTAAAAATACCTAATCTAAAATAAAAAATATGTCTTGCATTGGTGGTCGAGAGGTCAGCGCGACAGCCTTGCACTTGCAGACAGTTGCCCGGGTTGTGGGTTCGCGTCCCGGCCGATGCTATGACACTTAAAAATTATAATAATAATAAAAATACTACTATTTTTAATCTGTAAAGATTTACTTATAAATTAAAAATTCTAAAAGAAATGCGTTTTTTTTTTTCTCAAACCGAAAAATGTCAATATATATTTCTATTAGTAAATGTGTTTTAACAACTTCACATTTCGTGAAAGATTAAGGTGTGGAGTTGAACTGGCAGTGCTCAAAGAAAGCTGAATTCTCTAGATAAAGAAAATATATACGTCACGTGATTTATAGTATTGATTTACTCTGAACTTGAGAAAACAAAGTCACTTACATAACTGATACAAAGTTTTTAAACTTTTCCAAATAAGTTACAATGTGCATTCGTGTGTGTGTGCTATAATAAAACATTATATAAGTGAAGCCTGAGTGATTAATATATTAATGGGTTATGATAATGTTTTGGCGTCAATCCATAAATAAAGATGGGAGTTTTTTGAGATAAATGAATAATTCCCAAACAAAACCAAAATTTTTATATGTGTCTATCCCATATTTTTAAAATGGGCAAATAAGTGACCAATTATTATTATTTTAGCCAGATTACTGATGTAAAAAATATATGGGTTAATAAATAAATTTCACTACTCTTGACCATATAGAGTGACCCATAATTTCAGCAGCATGAGATAAAGAATAAATAATTCAGTTTACAAGAAATCAAAGGGACGTTTGATAACAATAACTTAAAAAAGCCATCCCTAAATCTAACAAGGTACTTGCAACAGAGTTTAAAAAATGTGATCTACACATGTTATTACACAAGGACTTGATGATGATGTAGTGATTTTATGCTTCCTCATTATAACAGAAATCCCAAAAGATAACTAATTGTTCTCTATTACAAGAATATCAGCACATTATTGAAACATGATATACTATTACTATCTGCATCAATCAGTCTTGTGTTCATTGAAAAAAAAAAAAATACCAGTTGACAATAATAGTAAATATACTATGCAAATTCTGGAGAAAAAAGCAACACCTATTTTCATGGTGAGTCAAAATTTGTGTTAAGCAAAAGAAAATAATTTGTGTGTAAATATTTATCACAAATAACAGTAAGAGATATTAATAATAATGGGTAGGATAAGTTATGTGAAAAGTTATACATAGGTTAATAAGCCTCACATGGATTTCCTTGCCTTTTCCATTACTTGGGGTTCAAATTCTATTACAGATTTATTCAGATAGTTAAGGATTTTCCAGCAAATTTTTATATATTTTTTCAGATAGCCAACCACACCAATCTATTATTGATCTATAAATGCAAAGCTATTTTTTAACTGGAAAAGAAGAAACATTTGAGTCAGTCAGAATGAGTTATGAATATTGAAGCACTGAATGTGAAGTGATAATGTAATATGCTGCAAACTTGCTATTTTCAAAGAGGTTGGATATTGTATACCCATTAGCATTAAGCCTTGAGTTTACCTTTTTCTTTTAATCTGATTCAGAGTTGTAATAATTCATCAATTTTTATCACCCATCACAACTGGGTGAAAAAGATATTTCTATCAACATATCTAATCCCTATTTTTAAAGCAGCATTTTCAATTTGCAAAATGTTATAAAGAATTAAATGTATGATTATACTATACATCACATTTTCAGTAACATAACAAATGCCTCACATCTTAACTTTTATCTGCAATAATTATCTCATTTACACATTCATTTATCATTTGTGTAAATAATGGAATGAATAATATGAGTGAACTATGGGATTTTTTTTTCAAATCATAAACCGGAGCTAAGTTTTTTATTTCAGGTAGTCAGGCCATAATCAATCCAAATAATTCTTCAGTATTGATCAGTAAATGCACTTCTAGTTATTTTTAATTAAAATTAAAGGTTTCATATTAATCTGATTTGATCAGACAATGACTATACTACTAAGATGATGAATCTGTGGTTTAACTTTTACCTAAGAAAGACATGAATTGTTATATCATGCAACAATTTTGTTTCTAAATATATATTTTTGATAAATTAAAATTTTAAAGTGTAAAGAATGAATATGAAACTAATAGTCTTTTAGAAGAACATTTAGCAAAGTTGCTGAAATTAGATTTCTACAAAAACAATTACAACAGTCACCAAAGAAAAACCATCAATTTTTTTTCTATCATCAGTATTTCAATTTTTTTTTACCTGTTACACATAATCTTGAATAATTGTGAGGTGTCAGTAAATAGCAAAAATGGGTTACATTTCATTTTATGTAAATAACTCCATCTGCAATTACTGAACATAAATTAATCAAAGTTGATATATATTAATCCAATTTATCCAAATCACCTTTTTAGCAAAACCTTTTATTGTGTGTGTGTGTATATATATATATATATATACACACACACACAATACCACACACAAAATGTAGGTATATATATATATATATATATATATATATACACCTACATTTTGACTGTCCTGTACAATAAAAGATTTTTGCTAAAAAGTTATGTGTAGTGGATAAATTGGATTTATGTAAGATATTATAGCAAAATTAAAGAAAAAGATGATGTTGGTAAGATTTTTGATATATATTACTAAATAAAAAAGAAAACTGAGAAAAATACTTTATATTCAAGTATAAGTAAAAGTAATAACTTTAATATAGTGCAATATGTCTTTATAGTTCTAGATCTTACAAACACAAAAAGTATTTTAAAATATTCTTTTTTTTTTTTTTTCAACTTTAAAAAAAATTATGACACCCTTTAAAAACTTTTAAAATAAATAATGTATAGAAATGATGAACGAAGATGGTCTGTGAAAGGCATTCATAGTGAAAAAAAAATGATCTGAATTTCTGTGCTGTGGTCAATGTTTGTAATAAGATGGACTTCAGGAATGTGCTGATAAAACATGAAGTATTTGAAAATATAGAAATGTAAGTTGTTGGTTTCTTTTTCAATTTTGTACATTATCATAAGATATTTTTCATTCAATATAGAATGTGATTACTGAATGTATGTCATAGATATATTATTATAATAGCTGTTTTTTCATATTTTAGTATTTTTTATTCAAAATAAATATAAATATGACTACACATCTAAATTAATACATTTATTTATAAAAAATAATAGATAAATAATATAATAGATAAAATACAAACATGATATGAAAATTTAAACATGGTTTTGCCAAGATTACAACGTTCATCCACACACTGGCAGTAAGTTTTACTCCACCGGCCATCACTAGAGGGATTCTCATAACAGCCATATTTTGAAGCCTTTTCAGATTTTTCATAACCACAAGTTTTACTAATACGAATTTCTGAATATATACATAATATCATTCATGAAAAAAGTAATTTAATTTATATTAAAAAAATATTAACAATACAAGTTGATTCAGTAATGCATTTTTGATTGTGACAGGACAATATATTTTCAGTCAAAAGTGTATGAAGTCAAATATCACATGATATTCCAAGATACTAATGAAATTTGACTTTTAATCACTGTCAATTTAATAATTTATTCTCTTTATTGATAAATATTCCTTTTTTGTTTTACATTTCATTCTTCCATTAAAATTTCAACATTATTAAGATCAAAAGAGAAAACATGGTTGTACTGTGGTTTGATTAGGCCTATTATATAAAAGATGATACTTGTTGAACCATTTGATAGATGAATATAGGAAATGACTAAATAAAACATATATTTGAGAAATATTTTATCATTGCATACTAATTTCTCCCAACATAAATACATTTGTTAATAATATAAAGTATGTTATCTACAAAGAACAGAGAAATAATGTATATAGATTAAAGGGTTCCAATGGTGTTCATTCATAAGATGGTTGAACAGGTATCATCTTTTATATAATAGGTTTAATTATAAATATGCGATTTTTTTTTGCATGTGTTAGTGAAGCTATAATTATACTATAATGCTTAATATGCCTGCTTAGCACTTTCAAGATTTAATAGAGTACAAATATGCTTTCACTTTTGATTTTAGTAAGGTTGACATTTTAACTAAAAATCAAAATGGGAAAAAATATAAAATAAAAAAGACAATATTTATCCTTAAAGAGTAAACTATTGAACAACAGGAGTCAAACTTAATCAGTCTTGGGATATCATGTAATATGTGATTTCATATATATTTAGTTGAGAATGATTGCCTGATAAAATCCCAAATGCATCATCAAATACAATCGGTATTACTAATATTTTTAAATATAAATTTATTAATGCAAAATATATATAATATATTATGTCAGAATTTTTTTTATATTAAATATTCTATTCAAATGTAATTTAATTACTAAGAGTTTTCTTTTTTGCAAAAAGTATTATTTCTAAAATATTAATAGCTTAACTAATATAAGAAATACTCTTAGATCAATGCTTTTGATGCACGAAAGTCATATGACATCCCAAGTACCTAACCAATTATCTGTCTTGTTACAAAATAATGATACCAATTAGTTCAAAATGTTCTATACAATAATGAGAGTAAACATCAAACACACTAAATATAATGAGTTGTTTTTCTATTTATAGTTTTTATTATTATCTATTAATAATGTAGTGCAGCAGTAACTAAAAAGGTTTACTCTAATTCAGATGAGATGCTAAAGTAAGAGTTAATGCACTGAAAAATCTACAAACAGCTAATGCAATCACTATCCAAATTATTATTATTTAATGCTGATACTTAATACATTAGATGCAAAGGATCCTTGGCTGCTTTAAATAATGATTAACACCAAGATAGCACTAATTAAGGAAGTATTTTATTATTATCACAATTACTGGCTTTATTTTTTTTTATTATAGGCATCACACTCTGTATACATACACACAACTAGTATTAATTTGCAATCAAGCATATTACTATATTTCAAGATATGATTCAGTTAAGCATAAAATCTTATAATCATCATTTAAAGATGTGCACAGACAATAAAAATACCAAAGACTTATAATAAATATAAATTTAATAAACAAATTAAAGTAATTATTAAATAATAATTTTAGTCAGTACACTGACTAAATATTATAGTAGATTTGAATTAGAAATATTAGCAAAATTGATAATAGAGAATTTTGATATTTAAAAGGTTGATTATCTCAAAAATTGAATTAAATAAATTTGCCATTATGACTGTAAGTAGAATGACCAGAAAGTAATTAGTTTATTTGTATTCTCATCTGAATTAAGACAACTTGAATTAAGATCTCTAATTTATTAGTATAATTGCAAGTGCATTTTTAAATTATTACTGAAGTACGGGTTTGATGCATATACGATAATATATATATATATATATATATATAATATATATATATATATATATATATATTATATATATTGAAATAAATGATTTTATAGGTATATGATGTTTTATAAAATGTTTTGGGAGCAACTATGTTTAGTAAAATAAAATGACAACATTTCAACAAGTTAGCACTTGCCTTCAACTAAGCGGAAAAGAATAATAATCACATATTTGTAGCAGAAACATTTGTATCACATAGGTTGACTTAAAAACTTTTTTCAAAATGAAATCTTTCCAAAAGTGAACTCTCTATATTAAAAAAAGTTTTAACTTTGCTTTAACACTATCACACATTCATTTTGAGAGAGTTATTTGCAATATTGCTGACCATGCCTGAATTGAAATCTGCATTATTCTATACAAAGTTTCACCTCCTAAAAGTAAAGTAACTAAAGATGAACAATCAGCTTTTAAAAATATTAAATCAGATATCATTATAATAGTGCTTCCTGCAGACAAAGGGAATGCCAGCATCATTATAGACAGGGATACATATATAAATAAAATTCTAGACCTATTAGTGATAAAGCTTATGTTAAAACAAAACAGATCATACCATTTATCTTGAAATGACACCTAAGTTCTTATTAAAAATATCAAATTGATAATGATGTAAAAATAAAATCATTCCTAGGAATAAATCCTCTATATGCCCTAACATCTATGGTCTATTAAAAATATATAAACAGCCATTCTACTGTGTCCTATTGTTAGGGAGATAGAATCATCTACTCAAATCTTAACAAGAGACAAAGCAAATTAAGTACAACCAATTACTCCTTCTATAAAAATCATATATAAAACATAGTTCACTTTATGTTTATTATTAATAATTTAAAAATCACATTATATGATATCTTTGTGAGCTTTGATGTTGCTTTATTGTTTACTAAAATATCAGTTAATGAAACATTGGATGTATCTTCTAAACATTATAATCTACAAAATCATACTATCACATTAGCTGAACATTGACATAATAATACCCTTTTACTTACAATGGTCAATTCTTCAAACAAATAATTAAACCCCAATAGGATCTTTGATCTACAATGTTTTTAAATGCTTTTATTGAAGTTGGAAATTCAGTTTTGTTTGTTACCTTTTGATATTTTTCAAGTTAGAATGAAATTTTAAAATCGAGGTTTAATATATTTAATTTCAATAGAATTGCTTAAAAATTGGTGTATAACTAAGTTATACTTGTCTAATCTATTTGAAACTTATCTTTTCACTATATCAACTATTGTCAACTAATTTTATAGATATGGAACAGAGAAATTATTTAATAATTTTACTTATCACAGTTAACAATTATTCTTACAACTTTGATTTGTTTTAAATAATAACCATGAAAGAGCAATATAAATATATTTCTTCTTTCAATTTAATAACATTTTTTGCTGTTCTAAACTCTTAATGTATATATCATATTTAGTATGGGTACATAATTATATGTGTATAATAAATCAGTAACATAGTTCTATCTAAAATTGTTTGATAGTTTTTGTTTTTATTTTTAAAAAAAAAAGTGAAAAATTAAAAAAAAAAACTCACAATATTTATTTAAAACAATGATTGCAAATTTTTTTCTTTAGCATTTTTTTAGAAACAACTGTTTTTTTTTTAAAAAAAAAAAAACTATCAAACAATTTTAAATAGAAAATTTAGTAACTGATTTATTACACATATATAATTAAATACACATACTATATACATTAAGAATATAACTTACCACAAAAATGTCTAATAACTTATATACACTATATGTGTGATATTGATTTAAAGTAAAATTTTAGGTATTAACGTATTCATTATTACGAGCGCTTAAAACACTCAAGAAATTTCAAATTATAAACATCCAGGTTGAGGTTAATATTAACGGAAATATATGCAGGCTATGCATGTGCTTTTTAAATCTTCTTTTCCATCTTTGTCTGCAGATTCCAAAAAGGTAAATTTTATTTTTCTACGATAAAAAATAAAAATTTTATGATAATTTTTGTGATTAAGTAGATTGAATTTTTTTGTCTTTCTCTCATTTTTTTGTTAGTTACTAGAGAACATTTCAGGGTGAAATTATAACGGGAAAAAAGTTTTACTTTTTCCATTGTATTTTGAAGAAAGCAATATGAGGGCCTATTGGTAAGTATTTTTATTTTTTTATATTTTTTAATTATTATTTTATTATATGTTTTTAATTATTATTTCACTATATATTTTTAATTATATATATATATTGACAAAAAAATTACTATTAAAACTAGCATATAAAAAAAGATCATGATTGTCTGCATTTTTTTCTATAATGTGAGTTTAGTCTTTGAATTAATTGATATGAGACAAAAATGAATATATCCCAGAAATATAATGACCTAATTTTGATGTTTCTATATTTTCTTTTCAGCATTTTAATAATAGTAACTTTATGCAAGTGCTAAAAGTAATGATTTGACAGTACATAAACTCAAGCCAATTATAGACTTGCAATATAAGTTTCAAAGTTGCATATTTTTTAATTATTACTTTATTATATGTTTTTTTAATTAATATTTTACTATATATTTTTTAATTATTGTCTTTTTATATATATTTGATAAAAAAAAATTACTATCAAAACTAACATAAAAGTTACAGTTTTGACAGTATATATATAAACTACAAATGTATGTTCATCAAGCTTAACTTTATAATAAATTTAGTGTTTCATTCACTTTTTATTTCATTTTATTATTTTGTATATAGTAACTATTTTAGTAGTACTTTTTAATAAATTACAGACTGTATTGAGGTTTTTTATTATATTATTCAAATTTTACTAATTATTGATCAATATTAACTACTTGTTATATGGGATGTTATTAGAGATGTCTTATACATTGTAAACCCCTGTATGGAAATACATTTTGAAGGACTACTGAAAAAATGAAAAGTACTAATGTCTTTATTCTATGAAGTTTTCAAGTGATGGATTACATTAGGTGTTATTATATACCAAATTTTTAGAAATTTTACGATGAATCCAACTAACCTACTAACAAAACAATAGTTTTAAGTTGTGTGCATGATAATTTTGAATTTATAAAATACTATGAAAATGATTATTAGAAATATTAACTTTTATTTTATTTTTTATTACTTTAAATATCAATAACTATATTTTTTCAACTTAATTACATTCTTTAGGGTTTTATGCTTCAAAAGATATATATTCTGCCATTTTTGAATAATATAAATTTAATTCATGATAAAATTTCTGGATTAACATAATTTTTTAAATATTCAATATGGCCACTTCAGCAGTCAATAAGTTAGGTTCATTTACAATATACACAGATGTATTATTATGTACACATAATAAATATGATATATACATAAGGGGTATACATTAGTACTTATATTAAAAATATCTAATGATATATATACAATGTGGTATGCACATATCTTTATTTATCATTTTCTATAGTTTATAAATAGCCAAATAAAAAAACAATTTAAGGTCATATGTGCACTAAATATGTTATTGTTTTACATAAATATAAAATAAATGAGTCATTTATTTATTAAAATTAAAAATTTATTTTGTTAACTTATATCAGATGACAACAGTGCTTTATTAAAATTAGAAGTAAGAAATCACACGTTTAAAGCTAGTGTTTAAAGATATAGACATTGTTTATGTAACTAGAGAGATAGAAATGATTTTAGAAGAACACATACTTTCTTGCCTTTAAAAAATATTTATATTTTAGCCTTACCTTACTTTATAAATAAATTCTGGAATTAGAATAAAAATGTATTGTCAATAGAGAACTTTGGAGGAGAAAGGAACATGAGTTCTTTCCATTTAATGTCTGTGATTTAAACAAAATGATTAACAATAAAATGTTATGCTGACCACATGAATCTAAGATTGCCAAATCTACTTATCTTGTAATATTGACAAAGGAAAACAAGTGAATAACACTCAGGAATTAGAATATCTATGGAACCTTACATATGTGTGTTCTAGCATAAAAATGCCAAAGGAACTGCTGCAAGATCAAAATTTAAATCAAAGTTTTATATATGCTAATCCTAACAGATACTTACATAAAAAATCACTTTTCAATAATAGTTAAAAGTAAATGGTAATATTTATAAATATTTATAAGAATCTTTCTTCTAAATTAATAGTATTAATTATCATACAATTTAGGTGTGTTATTTGATAATTTAAATAATAACAATCAAGTAAAGCAAAATACCAATTAAAACATAAATAACATTTGCATTACTTGGTTTGAATCATAAATAATTTTATAAGAAAATGTTACTTAATTTTTTTTATAAAAAAAAATAATAATTATAATTTTTTCATATATATTTATTTTCTTATTTGTGTGAAAGAAAATCTATAGTTAACTCTTTCTTGACAATATACATTTTTATATTAATTATAAATTAACATTACATCTATTTATACTATAGTGAGTGTGAACTATAAATGTACATTATATGATGCTAATTCCTGTTATAAATTATTCTTTATTTCAATCACCACAAATAAATTAATATTCATCTTAATAAATTTATATGTT
This sequence comes from Epiperipatus broadwayi, assembly GCA_028023455.1. Taxonomy (NCBI): domain Eukaryota; kingdom Metazoa; phylum Onychophora; class Udeonychophora; order Euonychophora; family Peripatidae; genus Epiperipatus; species Epiperipatus broadwayi. Next base: position 2,855,599 of record JAQFVV010000003.1, read on the forward strand.
GTTATTAACCTAAGTGTTTGATTTAATAATGCATGAATCATTGTAAAACTATTTTATCTTATTCTTTAGTATATCCCATATTATATCTCATCATCAAGAAAAATATTATTTAATAAATTTATTTTATTTGCCAAGCAAGAATATTCATATGGACCCAAAGTCATTTGTCATCTCATTTATTTATTAGTTATATTTTAAATTGCCTGAATCCAACACTTACTTAGAGTATTTAAGTTGTCCAAATATATAATACATAAGTGATGGAAAACATTTGACTTATAATTATATTTATAACATGTGAAGCATTTTTTCAGGCCAACTAGCCCTGCTCAATTACAATATTTTTATTATATTTGTAGTTACCTAATCTGAGGAAATTTTCTGATAGTCAGTTCTATTTGTGATATTAGTTATCTAGTGCAATGAATAGTCTATTATTTTATATTACCCATTATACATTTTGGTTTGTCCAGAAGAACATCTTTTTATTTATGAGATAGTACCCAAATTTATAAATATTCAAAACATTTATTTTACCTTTCATTTTATTTTATTCATTATTAGAATATGATCTTCCTTTACATTTGGCTCATCGAAAAAGGGAATATTGCTATTCGTGAAATGATGTGGCTTCATTAATATTGTTTATAGGCATTATTATGATAGTTTCCTTTACAATATAAATATATATCGGATTGTAATGCAAAATAATACACAGTTTGTACCCAAAAACATTGTATTATATATATATATATATATATATATATATATATATATGTTTTTGGGTAGTTGATATATATATATATATATATATATCAACTATAAGTGTCCAGTCAATTTAAAACACAATATACTTTTGCAATTTCATTTAATTGCCAATACTAAAAACTTAAAAATAATAATTATATATATATATATATATATTAAATGTTTTTTATTGACTATGCACTAAAAACAATAAAATAATTGTTTCTTCAATCACAATTGGAGGTTTTAGATTTAACTTGAAATAAAAGCATGGGGGATCCAGAAATTAATTAAGTCAATCCTCTGTTATAAAAAATAGGGATTGACTTAATTAATTTCTGGACCGCTCATACTTTTATTTCAAATTAAATCTAAAAACTGCAATTGTTGTTGAAAAAACTATTTTATTTCTTTTAAGTGCACAATCAGTAAAAGCATTTAATATTTAAAAAAATTTATCTTTATTATTATTTTTTTTTTAAAAAAAAAATTATATTATTCTGATTGAAACATCTGATTTGTATTTTTTTTTTTTTTTTTAAGAAAAAAAAGGTTATTTATAAATAGAAAACTTATTAATTTTCTATTTAAAGTACAATTCAGTGGAAATTTGAGTCTAATGAATATATATAATAAATACTTTTTTATAAATTAAATTTAGCAAATGCTAGTATCATTAAAAACATGATATTATTCCAAAAGAGCAGCTTGGAGATAATTCAGGGTTTGTTTGTTTTTTAACCAGATAATTTATAATGGAATTTTAAAAAAGTTGATATCAATCTTAACAATATAGTAGATGATAAGATATTTAGATATGATTTAAGGTAAGGTTTTTTAATGAATTTCTAAATAATTACTGTTCTCTAATGTTAATTATAACCCTAAATTTGGCTGCTTTCTAGGCTATTATTTCTTTCCCTCCCTTCCAATAAAAAAAATGAAGAATTCTTAATTGGTGTTTTTATAGCCAGCATATACTTTATTTTTAATTAAGCAAAATTAAAATGTTTTACCCTAACTAATTAAATTATTTCTAATCATCAAAACAACATTGTCTCTACAAAAAATATGTTTTGATGAATTTCTACTATTTAATTCTAAATATAGAAAAGTACCTTTTATCTTCTTTAAATCTAAAATATTTAAAACTAAAACTGTATAAATTTAAGCCTTCTATTAACTGAACATTTTTAGATCAACAATCATGTTATTCCAAAAGATACAATTAAATATTAATGAAAACAGTGAATTGTTAAAAAAAAATCAGGTTAAAATCTGATTGTCTGACAATAAATGTAATATATATTGATTCTCAACTGTACATAATATACAAAACAAAAAACTTGCAATTCTATGTTAAAAATTTATTTTCATTAATTTATAGACTGCAACAGAAAGAATAGAATGTTCATGTCTAATGTCAGATCACTATTACTTTAGCTCAGGGGTGGGTAATTGTTTTGGCTTGGGGGCCACAGAGGTTGGCTGAGGGCCACATTGGGGCCACTTTGTGGAAGCGAAGGTTAGCAGAGGGCCGCACCTTTTTTTCATGACACAATAAACACACTGTTTTATTCCCTGTATTACCAAAGAAATATTTGTTTGTCCATTCTTCATTAACCACATACATTCATCACTGATTTTACATTTTTTCAGAGGGTTCATGGTTTCATTAAAGTTGGAAATGTATATATTTGCTAATGCAAAGACAAAATTTAAAGTAACCAGATCAACTGGAAAAGCACTGCATATCATATCTACACTGCACATGTGTATTGATGTGGCCATCATAGTGGAAAATACGAGATGAATCTTCAGTCACACACAAAAAGGAAATCTCAGTTCAAGGCAGATTTTTCTGATTGTCTTGGAGGGTCACATAAAACCTCTTAGTGGGATACATGTGGCCCCTGGGCTGCTATTTGCCCACCCCTGCTTTAGCTGAATTATAGAAGGAAAATTATATGGTCAGAGTTTAATATTATTTTATAAAAAAAATTAAGATAATTCTTAAATCTGTATAAAATTCCCAATAGCCTGCATGTAGTTAAGAAAAGCATCTGTGATTCTATATTAAAATTTTATTTTTAATAATAAATAAAATATGTCAGCAGCTTCTAATAACAGATTGCTATTTTTTAGTCAAGACCTAAAAAAACGTGATCAGCATTTAATATCCACATACTATATTTTTATACATCTATTAAACTAAACCTTAATCTCACAACTATCAACACTGTAGTATAAAGGCAAAAAATACAATTCTGTGCTAAAAATTTGCTTTATTAAGTGAAACACAGAAAATAAAAAACTACAATCAGAGTTTAATGCCACTAACACATGTTTACATTAAATTTATCCTTAAGCTGTGTAAAATTCCCAACTGTCTGCCCCATGCTTCAGAAATAACAACAAAGTACATTTTATTTTAAAATTTATTTTTTTAAAAAAAAGATAGACTATTGCTATAGTTGTAATGCTCATGCAAGGTTATATCAGCTATTTGTTGTAGCAAAATAGGATCAAACAGAACCATATTTATAATGAGGTTTTTAAAAAAGTTTAATTATCATATACTGTATAAATATGTATTTATTACAATTTTGTATGATAACTGAAATCAAAACATTTCTGATTCTATACTAAAATATCATTTTCCAAAAAAGAAAAACAATGGCAATAGTTGTAATGTCTGGAAAAGTTCCATCATTCTAATTTGTTGTAGAAATGTGTTCTCAAATTGTAGATCCTCTTTAGGAAAAAATTCATTTGTTAAAATGTCATGCCACTTTATTAATTATTTATGCATTATCAATTATTTACAAAATATGAAAAAAACTTTGCAATTCTGTGCTAAATATTTATCCTCAATATATAGACAGAATATCTTTTTTTAAGAAACTTTAATTTTTTATTACAGTATAATTTTTTTTTGAAATGTAATAATGCAAAATTTCAAGAAATGTAAATTCATTATGTATTTTTGTTTTAATGAATTGTTTTTAAGCAATAAAGCTATTTACTAATAAATTTAAAAAAAATTAACATTTTGTTTTATCACTACTTTTACAAAATACAAAAATCCTGCAATTTTTACTATATTCAAATTTCTGTTGTCTATCAATGCAAAATTTCTTCAAAATTAAGCAATAAATTAAATTTATTTAAATTAATTAAGGAATATTTATTAACAAGTTACATTTAAGTTTAGCTTTAATTTTTACAGATTTGTTTCAAATGTCTCTGAGTATTTCCAAAAATGTTTGCATACAAACTCAACTTTAAACTCGGGTTTTCGAATTAAAGAAATTTACCTGTTGCAACAGCTGAAAATAAAATTAATCATAAATGTTAGTGTATACAACCATCTATATGTTCAACAACAGTTTTGACTTGTATTTTAAGTATATTTTTTGATGATAAATTCAAATATAAAATCATTAGAAATAAAACTTTTGCAAAGCCTTGCTTCTTTGAGTCTTAAAGGTTGGAATCATGGGACAGGATTATAATCCAATGGCTGGATTCTTTACCTATCTCAGAATTGCAGGTCACTATTCATTCTGTTAGCTATCAAATGCTTGTTAAATCTTTGAAAAAAATGATGAATTTATGATTTGAAGTATGAACTTTGTGTTAATTACATATGTATATCATGTAAAATATTGTTAGAAATGTGTTTCATTTCCTTATTCCTTTTCATCATGACAAGGAAAATTAGATGATAATATCTCATATATATATTGTAATGGGCACATACGTATGTTACATTGTTTTTTTATTAGTAAACATGAAAAGAATAAAAGTTCGCAAATAAAACTTCTTTTTTTTTTTGTTAAGAATTAAAAAATTGAAATTCTATCTTAAACTCGTATATATAAATCGCATAGATGAAAAAAAAAATTATTAAACGAAAACTTTATTAAAGAAAAAGTATTTTAAAACTAAATTTTCAGTAAAGATTTAAATATAAAAATATATCTTTAAGTTTGAAAACAAATTAATTAATGTTATTGAAAAATGGAAATGATTATTTTAATTAGTCCAAGTGAACAAGCCCTTGGACATTTAAATGTATAAACAATGGTCAGATAGGAAAACAATAGAAACTTTTAGCAAATGAAAGAAATCCATCGGGAAATCAGACCTCAATGAAAAGGTTTTCACCATCATGACATAATGTTGAGTTAATCCACAAAATTATTATAAAAGGAAAGGTTTGAAAATAAAAGAATTAATTAGTTATTAAGAGAGGACAGATATGTGTTAGTGCGGAGTCGAAGGAGAAGGGATTGAAAAGACGCACTCTTCAATCCCTTCAGTTCTGCTAAAAAAGAAAGAGAAATGACATCATTTTCTATGTTAAGGATCAGCTCAAGTAAAGACCTCCGGATAAATAAAAACAACAGCTAACTGGATACCAATATCTTCAGTATGGTGTGGGAATTCCCGTTCAAAATTACCAACAATGGCAAGCCACTGTAAAGGATAAAGCTGGACATTTTAAAAATCGTAAGAACTTTATATTCATTTGAAAACAATAAGAACTCTAAATTCTAAACCTTTTAGTAAATAATACAAATAGAATCCTATCTGACCAACATAAATTAATGTTAATAATGTTATTTGATGTATTTTTTATTTTATTTTTATTTAAAATCATTTCCATTTATTTATTTTTTTGTTCTTTTAAGTTTTTAATATGATTTTTGTTTTTCATTAGACTAAATTACATAAATGTTAAACTTAAGTTAGGCATGAATGGCTATATAGATTTGTAAAGTTATATTAGGGGAGGGTAAATCTTAGGTTATTTGTTTCATAGTTGAATTAGGTCAATGGATTGGATATATTGATGTAGTTAGTAGATGTAGTATGAGATTCACTACAGGAAGGATTGCATATATATACCACACACCTTCTGTTTGCCTATGGATGGGTTTGTAAGTTGGCAAAGAACCGCAATCCATTCCTATGGAGTTTTTTGTTTATTGTTCTACTCGCCAATAGATGTAGCATTCCTGTTGGTGGAGAGACGATGTCTTCTCTAACTCTACTTACTGTTCAGATGTACATTCCTGACAGTATAGTATTTTGTGTTGTCGTATTTTCATGCTACATTGAATACATAAATGTATCAGATGGATTGATGCCGGTTTGACTGTGAACTTTTTGCCTAAGGTTAAATCAGGGAAGAATTTTTTTTTTTCAAATGCAGATCTATGTAGTTTATTCATACTCGACACCCTAAATAAAAATGCATTAAATTTAAGTTGGGTATAGACACTTGCATGAATTCATTATCGATTAATTATGTTTTGGTTTTCATATTTGATCAAAATATATAGACATTCAGTAAATAATGATACCTTACGGTGAGTATCTAAAATGTATTTATTCGGATGTCTTTTTAGTTATTGGTGTCAATGCGGGCATCTTACGATGAATGCTATTGGGTTACTTATAAATTTCCCTCTGCAATTGACGGTATCAATGACTTTGTATTTTGATCATTTATGTTTATTTTGAAATGTTTTTAACCGTGAAATCTATGTAACCAATCTATACTCAACATTATAAAACAAACTTTCATAAATCTATCTGTGTGAACTTAATTAAAATGTAAACTTATAATATTATAAAAATTAAAATGTAAATTTAAATTCTAAAATCAAATTAAAATCTAAAATAAACATACTAAAATAATAATGTTAAATTATATATATATATATGTGCGTAAATAAATGTTTGTATGTTAATTACTGGCAGTGGCTTATTTTATTCCTTTTTAAAATATTCTTAGATAAGAATTTATGGTAAAATATAAATCTCTGCTGTTCCATTGAGCTAGTGACAATGGGCTAACGACCGGATATCAAAAGATATAAATAAAAAAAAAAATTTTTTTTGACTTGCGTATCTGCCTACTTTATAAATTTTTCTAGGTTCAAATGCCTAGATGGCGCCCTGTAGTGCAGATCATGTTAAGTGTTATTCTCCAGATCGTTATAATATATATATATAAAGTTGAATGGAAAAGTAGAATGAACATAAACAAAATTTCTTATAGATATTTTAAATATATACTGGAATAACAGATTAATGCTTAAATGATAAGTTTGATATTTAAAATTATTATAAGTTATTGTATTTTAAACCAAGCATTAAAAAAGTTCCATTTAATATTTTATTTAATTCTGATTTTAATAATTAAAAAAAAAAATCTAAAGCAAGATTGTTTTCATTTTATAATAGATAGCAATTACAAAATTCTTCTATCTATTTTTAATTGGATTATGTAAGAAATTGTTTTTAAAATTAAAACTACTTTTGATAAATAAAATTTATTATAATATATTTTGATTTTAAATTCTACAATCTGATTTTTCTTACAGTATTAATACATTGTACAGGCTTACACACCTGCACATATATAATGTAATATACAAGGGATTCGAACTCATACTTTCATATGATCCTCAGCTCTCCAGGCCATCTCATATTGCTGACCCACCTAATCATACACATGTTGAAAAGATAAATATTCACAAATATACATATTTCATGTGTATGATCAGGTGGATCAGCAATATGAAATGGCATTGAGAGCTGAGGGTCATGTGAAAGTCTGAGTTCGAATCCCTTACAGTATTAAGAAAATTTTTAGATAAAAATTGATTTTGATTAATGTGAATTGAAAAGAGTTATTACTTTGTTGTTTTCTTTTTTTTTTTTTTTTTTGATCAAGATAAAAAAACTTTATGGTTTTCAAATTCTTTCATACACTGAAAAAAAAAGATTATTAAGTGATAAAGAGAAGGAGAGCAAGACAGTTGTTGCTAGTTTCATGGCAGTCAAGTTTGAATTCACATGGAAGTGAGGGCCAGCTTTTTTGTGGTTGATAGCCCAAATGTGTGTATTAGATGGCTTGCATACCTGAAGTTTATCAAACTATAGAGGCTAAATGGGTCTGACTGACTGCTAATATTTACTTGATATATACCTTTTCTGAAATGTCAATAAGTCAGTCACAGACATGATTCCAATAGGGCTGTTTATTGAGAAATTCCAATATGAGCCAGCATATTGAAATATTACATGCTTTGATTTTATAAATATGCTGATTCATCTATATGCAAAGAAGCACAAACATATAATTACTTCCAGTCACATAAAGATTGTCCATACTGATATTTATTTCATGAACAATGATATTAGGCACTGATAAAAGAAATTAGCTAGCGAATAGAATATATTATGTATTGAGAATGGCACAATCATTAATTTGCCAGAGAAAGAAGTTAGGAGTCTATTGACTATGGCGCCCTCATATAAATTAAAACTGTCTTCATCAGCAATATCAGCAATTCCTGTCATAATAATTAGTAGGCCAGTTAATGAGGAAATATATCTATGTTTTTGGAAATAAGAATAAGATATTTTCTTATTCATAGCTTGATTAACTTACACTTAATAGTGTGTAAAAAAGGCCTAACAGAACATCAAAACATGACAAATATTACATTTAAGTTCTTTTTACTCTCCATACTAATTCTCCATCCCCCTAACTTCCTATTTTGTATTAACACATCTATTCTTCTATCTCAGTCTTTGCCACTATAATACTCAACAATGCTCCTAAAACAATCACCCATCCTTTGTACAAATATATTGACTTAAAGTCTCACCTATCTTGTTGCCTGCTTTTTATTTATAATTAAATACTATTTTGGCTATTCTCTTGCTATCCATAAGTTGCAATTCACCAAACATTTTTGTTTAACTTTTTGCATCTCTCATATAAAACTTGACCGTCCGATTTCTCCTTGACTTACCTCCTTTGTCATCCATACATTTGCATCTAATGCATGTCTTCTTACTTCTTTTTGCACTTTTTCTAAGTAATCTAACATCCATTTGCTGATACATAACACATCATTGTCATAGGTTAACCCTGCTATGCCATTCCTTCCATACAATTCTTGCTACATCATATTTATTATATGAAAACACTACTAATTTCTTTATCAGTCCCTTTCTTTTCTTTGTTTCATTTATCTTTTTCCCCATTCCTCCAAGTATTTCATCTAATTACTGAAGACTTAATTCCCAAATAGTTGTACCTATTCACCACCCTTAACATTACATCCCCCAAGAAAAATTCTTTCTATTATCTTTTTCCAGCATTTACCATCATTACTTTTAAGTATTCTTCAGTAAATTTGATCCTAATCTCTTTACTTTCCACTACTCAAGTCTTCAGTACAACTTCCATATCTTCCCTACTTTCTGTGCATAAGAAAATATCATTAGCAAATAAAAGACTGATAATGTATGCACTCCCTTACCATCTACTAATGCTATCTCTACCCTCTTCCAAATTTTTTTCTATTGCCCTTTTCATTTCTATCAAATACAATAAAAACAAAATAGGTGACATAGGGTATCCTTGCCTTAGTCCCACTTCATTTTTAACTGATTCTATATTTTCTAATTGATACATGTAATAATTACTTTAAAAAAAAATCTTAATAAAAAACAACTAAAACTGCAATAATAAACTCTTCATACCAGTTATGTCTATAAATAGTAGCAACTTCTGCCATTATTTACATGCATTAAGTCAAGCACTGATTTTATCAAAACATTGTAAAGCTGTGTCTTTCTATTGTATAATACACCTTGTAATAAGTAATATGTCATACTAAATAAATGTTATAATTTAAAAAAGAAAGGACAAGGTGTTTGATTATCTCCATTTACATAATCCAACTCTTTTATCATTAATCAAATAATTTTTTTACTTGTTTATAATTTATGCTGCACTAATATTGACAAAAACTAATGGTTTACCATGAGTTGCTTTTCTAAGAAAACGACTTTTTCTGCAAAAGAATCCTGGTTTCTTCTTTGCTGAACAGTTGACTAAATGAACACCATAATCATCAGGATAAAACAGCTCTTTCTTACTTTTTTCTGAATAATTAGGCCTAGGTTTTAAATAGTCTTCTTCTATCCCTAAAAGAACTGTGCCATTTGACAAAACAGCAAAAATACCATTGCCTTGAGGAATTTCCAGTTGGTCATAATTAGATGGCCAAAATAAGCAGTCTTGATGAAAAAAGGATGTACATTCAAAGCAAAAGAAGGGAATACCTTAAACAAAACAGTAATATATTTGATGAAAGATGAATGAAAATACTATTTAAATATATACATATATCATTAATGAATTTTTTATAGCAGTTCCTCTTCAAATTATTAAAGATAGTTTCATCCATATCCATGAACTGACTATCTATAGTTTGGAAAATAAAAAAATAAAAAAATGTAAATTTCAATTCATACATTTAATCTCTCTCTCTCTCTCTCTCTCTCTCTCTCTCTCTCTCTCTCTCTCTCTCTCTCTCTCTCTCTCTCTCTCTCTCTCTCTCTCTCTCTCTCTCTCTCTCCCTCTCTCTCTCTCTCTCTCTCTCTCTCCCTCTCTCTCTCTCTCTCTCTCTCTCCCTCTCTCTCTCTCTCTCTCTCTCTCTCTCTCTCTCTCTCTCTCCCTCTCTCTCTCTCTCTCTCTCTCTCTCCCTCTCTCTCTCTCTCTCTCTCTCTCTCTGTCTCTCTCTCTCTCTCTCTCTCCTCTCTCTCTCTCTCTCTCTCTCTCTCTCTCTCCTCCCTCTCTCTCTCTCTCTCTCTCTCTCTCTCTCTCTCTCTCTTAGTTAAACTATCTCCTCGTCTTGACCATTCTTAGTCATGTGGCCACTTTCATTGTCTTCTATAGATTGATTTCTGTGCTTTTTTTTTTTATAACTGCATGTTTCAATTTTTTTATTAATTATTTTTGTTGAGATCTAAATGTGTATATTTTTAAATTAAATTGTTTATATGTAAGCTTCATATATTGTAAAGAGTTTGTTATTAATCATGGTTTCAGATAGCCACAAAAAGATTTGAAATTAAATGGCAGTGAATACAGAGGAAATACTATATAACAAATCTTTTAATGACTTTTTTTACTTTTATCAATGCTGATATCATGTCAACTCTATCATATCACAATCATTTACCTCCCCTGGTGGTTGTTGCATTATAGGAAAGTTGGAATAAAGAATGTATTATTTAAAACAAAACAAAAAAACTTGATAACTTTTAAATGTCTTACATATCATTTCTTTTAATATTTATCTTCTTAAATATATAATTTTTAACAAGTTTATATATATATATATATATTATAACCTACACTCCCAACACCGCTCATATACATTACATGAGCGAAATGCCCAGGCGCCAGTTCTATTAATAAATAGAACAATATAACAAAATATATAATTCAAAATTATTACTGAGACTCTATATTTAAGTTTATGTTCAGCTCAGCTCAGTGGGAGGCTATAGGCAGTTCATAAGATATATGAAAATAAATGAATAAAAGAAGAAATATTACAAAACATTTAAAAATTGTATGATAAAGAATCATAATGTTTATTTGGTACAGTCTATTAAAATTCTACTTTAAACTTAATTTTTTCCTTCATCCAAGTATAACATATATCAGCTTGCTATAATTATATTCTTAAACAATTCTACGACTTGGCATATCATAATCTAAATATCTACTTTAATGCCAATCAAGAAATAGCAGTAAGATCTCAGGGAATTTTAACACACAGTTGAATTAAATAAACTACATTGGCCCATAAGTTATAATTCTAAAGTATGATAAAATGTAATGAAAGAAATTGACTAAATTATTTTTACTGTGTTTCAATAATAAGATAATGACAGAAATAGAGTATTTTAATCTCATATCATCATCTAATAAATATACTGACTTGGCAACCTTTCTAATATGTCTGTCCAGTGGCAAATGTTCCTTATAATGTTTGGATTAAGAAATACAATATTGTCAGACACTAGCAAATTTAATATTATAACTCTAAAATAATATATCTATTTTGTAATAGATTTATGAAATGCGGAGATGCGGAAATGGAAAACACGAATGTACACAAGAATAACTCAAGACACAGTTTTTAAGATTTTAAATAATTAAAACAAATCATTTATTACAATGAAATAAACTTGGTTTAACATGATATTTACAAATGGACTATTTGTCTTACAGATTTTTTAAATTATCAAATAGAGTAAATAAGCAAATATTTTATCTAGCGCCATGCTTGCAATTATATTTCATTCCAATATCAGCCTTTCAAGCTAATTGAGCATGCGCCTTTTGAGTGTTAAATAAATGAATACTCTCTTCTTCAATCCAAGATATAATATTTATGCAGGAATAAAAGAATCCCTCTTATTCCTACGACTCAAATTCTTTTATACGAGCAAATCTGAAGAACTGTTAAAGAGAGCGTGAGTAGATTCTCACTTTAAATTACTATTTACGATGTTTTTTGGCTGAATGACGTCGGTGTAATTACTTAGAATTTACTCACGCTCTCTTTAACAGTTCTTCAGATTTGCTCATATAAAAGAATTTGAGTCATAGGAATAAGAGGGATTCTTTTTATTCTTGCATAAATACTATATCTTGGATTGAAGAAGAGAGTATTCATTTATTTAACACTCAAAAGGCGCGTGCTCAATTAGCTTGAAAGGCTGATATTGGAATAAAATTATCAAATAGACTTTGAGCATCAGTTTGGGATTATCCCTACTAACAAAGCAAATTAATAACAAAACTTAAATATCCTGACTCCGAACACATGCTTTGCCTACATGTTTCATCTACATGACAATAAATAAATAACATGTTATATTATTAGCACAAAAAAAATACTTTTGAGAGGATATTACTCTTGATTAACAAAATAAATCAAATTAATTATATTTTCTCTCAAACAAAGCAACTTTCTCTAATTGACTAAATAATCACTTTCAATTACGTATACCTTTCATGGATGGCAACAAAATTATGTTTATTCTGATGATTTATAACCTTTATTTAAATAAATACTCTGTATTTTAAAATATTTATTTTCCGTTTTAATCTCAATACTTTATACCTCTATTTAAAGGAATGTAATGTATTTCAAAAGCATTTATTTCTCATTTTAATTTCAATATTACGCATGTGTGTGCATGTTCAAGCAGCAATAATATAAAACAATCTTTTCTATACACTCTCCATTCATTAAGAAAATATCATACAATTATTTTATTTCGGACAATGTCGTAATTCATCAATAAAATAAGACACTAATATTACATCAAGAATTAATCTAACAATTTATCTGGCCACCTATTAATTAATACATAGCTATATTTTCTTGATTATACATACTATACATTATAAGGGAAATCTACATGAGGAGCAGATAAACCCTTACTGAACACTTCTACAATAATTCATCTGATTCTAAATATACTTTTGGTGGAGAACATCCTAAGAAAACATCACTTCAAAATATCATTTAATTATATGCATATAATATCAACTAGGCTCTACTCATGGAAAATTATTAGCATAGACTAAATAAGCAAATCTTTTATCCCTACAGACATTATAATGCAATCAGATTTCTTTCCATTCTCATAGCTTTTCTAAATATTGAACATTATGAATACATGCTGGCAGATAAATACATCCAGATAACACACCAATCCATTCAACTCAGTAGAATACAACAGCATCCGAAATTTATACATAAAATATTCACAAACTGAACTTTATCAAACAAATGTCATAATTGTGCAAAACAAACACACACCCGCGAACAAAAATATATATAAAATTAACTCTAAATTACACACTATGCAGGCAACATGGTAATTAAATATTGCATTAAGGTATAACTTTTAATTCAGAATAAACTTTAGGTTACTTTTAAAATTTAATGGTTATAATTATTACAAATGAACTTTCTTTCATATCTAGCTAACTATTTCTATTATACGTTCGTTGATTTAAAAAAAAGAGCAAAAAATAAAATTCTCACTTTGAGATAATAAAGTATACAAAATAAATATAAACCTCTCTAATAATATATTTTAAAAAAATATTTCTTTCTTTTACCTTCGTAAAAGTACAATAAGACCTATTTGAACACAATCAATTTTTACCAGCGTATTCCTCATTCGGATATGCTTCAGAGACGGTCTTGAAGATCAAAATAACCAAATTATAAATGAACATAATAATAAATAAGCCTATCTACCTATCATATACATTAATTATGACAAGCAATAAAAAAATAAAGAAACAAAGGTTATTAGTTTTGTAACTTAAAAATAAAAGTTCACTTGCAAAGCTCGGTTCCAGGTTTACGAAACAATATGGGACATATTCCAAACTAAATTTAAATTAAAATAAACTGCTGTAGGGTAACCAAACAAATATAATCATGCTTAAATAGGACTCAGCATCTTCAGTGTTCATAACAAAGTTATTTAAGTTACTGTATCATACATAAGCAACCAATTAAATACGTAATTATTTTTAGTAGTTTCTTGAATAGCATTTAACACTTTATAATTTATTATATGCCTGGTTTATTCTTAAGTATTGTCCATTAAGATACCATGTTAACTTAGTAATTCTTCAATTAATAATACTTTGTTTTATTTTCCATCTTTATCGAAGAGAACAAAAATTACCTGCATTTCTATCCTTTCATTCGATTTAAGCGAATACTTAATTTGAAGTAGCTCATATTATTATTTCCTTCATTGAAAATATGTATTATTTCCAGAAATACCAGACAAACAAATATTGTCATCTCTTTATGATGAATTTAAACATGGCATGATTTATCAAAATATGCATAACCTTAATTTTATGTTTAATTCTCACAAAAACATAACACGGAAAATAGTGAAGAATTAAAATATATTCTGTAAAATAGTTCTGTGTGCATTTTCCAGATATATTAAAGAACACACGTTGGTTAATGATACAACAATAATAGTCATGCAATTTATTTCCATTTAAAATAACAGTTAAGTGAAGTAACGTAGACTGGACGTTATTAACATACATTTTTAGAAAAGCAATAGTTAGGAAGAGGTTAATTCAATATGTTTAAATCAAGGAGAGTAAAGTAAACTGAGTACCTTTTTAAAATTTAGAACTGCATTCTGAAATTAACTTGTCCCATAATAAATTTCTTGGGATCCTTTCAAAATTTTACTCCAAAGTCTTTTAAAATCAATTTGACTTCAGCAACTGGTTTTACTTTCACAATAATCAGCCACTGTTTTTGGCTACAATTATATTACATAATAAGATTAACAAAGCGTATGCCACACTTGAATGAGAAGCTATAAAGATACACAGAAATTATTACACGCTAAGCGCTTTCGAGGTCTTTTGCCCCACACCCATAGCGGCACCGTGAGCTGCAGAATGAAAAAATAGGGCGAGGGAAACAAAACAGTATGCAAAGCATATGCAAATGAACCAGACAGTCCAATGCCTGGAGATGTCAAAGCAGGCATCTCGTCTATTGATGGAGCCATTATTGCCATTAATAAAATATGCTTCTCTGATTTTCTGCTTGATGTCATTTTTTTCAATACAGACTATTTTAGGGCTGGAAGGTTCAAACAAATGTCCTGTCTTCTTGGAATGCCTAAAAATGTTGAATTATCATTGTTTTTCATAGCTCTATTATATGTATATCTGTGTTGTGCTGTCCTGTTGATTATGCCTGCCTTGGTTTCTCCAAAATAAATGGCCCGGCAACCAGGTTGTTGTTTCCCTCACCCTATTTTTTCATTCTGCAGCTCACGGTGCCACTATGGGTGTGGGGCAAAAGACCTCGAAAGTGCTTAGCGTGTAATAATTTCTGTGTATCTTTATAGCTTCTCATTCAAGTGTGGCATACGCTTTGTTAATTTTGTATATTAAATTATCAAATGAGAAGTCTTAAAATCTTTAATACATTACATAATAAGCAAATTTTCACTGGAGATCTTTGTTAAATAGATCTCTTTAGCAAAGTTCATTTCCTTCCACAAGGTTACTCCCATGCTTCTCTTCTAGCCAAGCTAATTACATATTCAAAAAAAATATTTTCAAAAAAAAAATCACTTTGATTTTTAGAATTAAAATCAAGATAAAAATAATAATAAAATAAATAGGTTTTACAAACTTGAAAGAAAAATGAATATTAATTAACTATTAAATAAAAATGATTAATAATTTATTTAATTTGAAAAATGATCTATTGATTCAACTATCTATTAATCATTGGAAAGAAATATATATTTGTTAAATTATTTAAGATAATTATTGTAATTTAAAGTTTTTTTTTATTGTGAATATACTATTGTTTGCTGTTATTAAAAGATGAAAATGAAATGAAAATGATGCAGAGTCATACATACTTACACATGTACTACAACCTAAATATTAAACTATCTTAACTAAATATACTTGAAATGGCTATTAATTGTTGACAAAAGGATAAGTATTAATGAATAAAGGATTTTAAAACCATTCAACTAATACTACAATAATATAAAATAACTTTGCATCTTTCTGACAAAATGTATCAATTCCATTAATAAACAACCCCTCTTCCTTTCACTAAATACCTCATTAACCACACTAATAATAATGAATACCTATCAAGTGGTCAATAAACTGCATAAGCAACCCATACCTAAGCTTTAAACAATCTACAGCAAAAAAAAATTTTAAAATTTTAAGGCTATTTCATTTTTTTTTAAATATAATATAAACTATTCAGTTAAGATACAAAGTATCTTAAACCCTTGTGCCCATTCAGATGGTCACAATATATATATATATATATATATATATATATTGTACCATATATTGTAGTATAAACATTATACATATATATATATATATATATATATATGTATAATGTTTATACTAAATTTAATGTAATTAAAAGAGACTATATCTCATGACTTTTATTCTAGATCTTTAAAAGTTAGTGTAAATTATTAAAATAAAATATTTAACTATTGAAATATTATACAAACTTTAATTTAGAAATGTTATATATTTTTTTCAATAAATTTCAGGAGCAACATGGTAAGAGGAGAAGGATACATGTGAAAAGAAAATGGGAAGTGGAAAGGGGAAATGGGTGTGTAGTCCAGGCCAGTCTGAAATGCATGTCTTCATTGAGTAAGCACTGTATCGGTCACAAACATTTGAATGATTGAAATTCTATGACAGAGGCTGAGGGGATGGGAGTTGGAGTATTGTTCAAGCATCTGTGAGGAGTGGAGGTGGGGCTAGTTTGGTATCTCTGGTTATGAGAGAGTGAATTAGGTCCAAGAGCTTTTGATTCAAGTGTACTCTCTGGTCAAAAATAATGGCACATCGGAGCAACCAGAGTGCATAAATGAGTAAAATTGATAGTGTAATAGCTTCAAAAACCCCTGTCTTGGAGGTTGAAGATGGTATTCCTATGTGAGGAAAGGCTGGAGTTGATGACATTTCTCATGCCAAGCAAAAAGGGACATTTAAGTAGGAAATGCTAGATGGTTTCATTGTCAGTTTTACAGAGGTGGCATACAAGATTATATCTTGGTGAAACCCTATAGTTGACCAAAAATTGGTTTGTGGGAAGGGAGTGAAGATTGAGTGCAAGGAGGAAATCAAGGAATTTTGCTTCAAGGGACCACCTTTTGAATTTTCAGATTAATTGAGCATTGGTAAATTTGAGGAATGTAGGGAGCACAATGGAAGTCTGCAGTCTGATTGAAAACATCCTAGTACTTTAGTTTTCCACTGATGTATGGTTTAACAAAGCCAGCCTTTTGTAGGATATTGGCAATGAGTGAGATCCATGACCTGGGCCTGCCACTGGGAGGAGGAGTGTTGGTAGCTTTGATAATGATATGCACAAGGTTGTCATGAAAGTGACTTAGGAATATGAAGATAATGTTGTGAGATCTCTGGATCAAAAGAATGTCATGGAGTGCAGGCACAACCAATTAAGGTTTGTAGAAAACAAGTTATTTTTAAGCTGATGGCCACCACCTTTCTGCCCTAGAGAAAACAGCTGCAAAGGGAATTGATTTTGAATATGTAGGTATAACAATGGGGAGGTAATATGCTATTTTAAGAAACACTAGAAAATTGAGAAGGGTGACTTTCCCATAAAGAGAGAGGTAGATGACTGAGATAGTGCTAAGGGTGGATGATATGCTTTCTCATGTTCCTAGGAGACAGCATAAGAGGGAATCCAAGAAAGTTGTGTGGCTTGGCATTGAAGTTGGAAGGGATTTGTTTACCAGTTGATAGTTGCCAGGCCACTGATTTATCACTGCTAAATTCCAGCCTGTGTGTTTTGGTGTACCAGGTGATGATCTATTGAAGTCTGGGAATGAGATCAACTGAGGGAAGAAAGACAACCACATCATCTACATAAGCAAGGCATTTGATGCTTTTGCTCAGTGCAGGAATGAAGATGCCAGGGAGGTCATGTTCCAGCCTGAGCAAGAGGGATTCAGAAATGCAGTGACCAACAAAGTGCTCAGTGGAGAACCCTGAGGAATGAATATGTTTGTTGTTTGTGGTGGAAGGGCCAGAGTTGGTAAACTCAGGCAGGGTGATTTCTGAGTTTGAATTGGTGGACATGTCCATTAAGGAAAGAGGCTCCTGTGGTGAGCTGTAACTGAGAGTAGTGGGCTGTGAGTGAATTCAAAATTATGTGGCCTAGAGAAAGAAGTCTTACTGGAAGGTAAGATGGTGGCCGAATGCTGAGAGGTTGAATTGGTATCAGATGAAGGTGAGAGGTTAGCTGAAGAGGAAGTTCATGTCTATTGGAGCTATGCAGAGCACAGATGTGGTTTAGGCCCTTTTTTCTGGCAGGAGTTGCATTTTTAGGGCAGTTCTGATTGAGATGGTTGTGATCTTTGCAAGTGAAACATTGAGGCTTGATCTCCTTAATCGAGATGATCAAAGGTAGTATATTGGTGGCTATTGTTGTGGGAATGCTTTCAGAAGATACTTTTTTAAGAATGAATTAAAATGAGGCTGTGTTGGTGAAGGTAAGACCATTGGTGAGAGGATCCCTAAGGTACTCAAATGAGGTAACTTGCCTGAATGCCTCTGTAGGTGTTGCCTCTCCATCCCTATGTGACAGTTTTTGATAAACCCCTTAAGTATAGATGGTCTATTGGTGTCTATTGCAACCAGGAACTTACTGTGTAAAAATTTGAATCTGTTTTTGAAGGCTTGTCTTTGTATTGTATTGTGAAACCCTATTGCCATGCATCAGTCGTTAGGAAGGGTGAGGATTTTATGTATATTATCAGTTAGATTGTGGAGTTTGATAAGGTTATAGATCTGCTGTGTTGGAAATTTGTGGAGTCCACATTGTAAATCTGTAACCACCAGAATGACAGAACTGTCACTTTGGTAGCAATGAAGTGACTTGAAGAGAAGTGGTGGAACTGTGTGGTTAAATTGTTCTGAGATCACTGTGTTATTCTTTGGTGTGAGTTGTTTAGTAGGAATGAAGGTTGCTGAGGTGGCTGAATCATGATTGTTAGGATTGTCCTCATCAAGGCCCCACAGATTTTAAAGGAAATCAACTTGGCATGTTTGTGATGTGGTTATATTGGGATTTTCTGGTACAGAGCTGGGTGCAGCCTGAGCATAGGAATTAGCAAAAACTTCTAGGGGTTTTAGGAAGCTATCTATGGAAGGATTTTTAATAAGGGATTGTATTGCTCTATAGTGTGACTGATATTAGTGGAAGTAATGTTGGCAGACTTGGTTGCACTGGTATATTGAGATGGGGAATCATGAGTAGCATCATCTTTGGAGTAATTATTGTGTGTTAGATTTTTAGAGGATTCAGAGTTGGCTGAGGTTTCTGCATTAAACTTAGATGTAGCAGGCTGATTTTTTCCCCCTCATAGTTGAGGAATTTTTAATGTTCCCAGTTTTGCTTAGAGTAACATTATGATTGGTCAGATTACTTTTTTGGGATTGCTTTTTGCCTTTGATGGGGCAAGCCTCAGCCTGTAAGGGGAAAAAAATCCAGAGGGTCTGGAGATGGAGATCTTGAAATAGGTTCTGTGCTGATTGTGTCTTTAATTGAGTTTTCTTTGGAATTTAATTTAGTTAACATTTTTGGTAGTTTTGAAGATTTTTGTTGTTGTGAATTATGTTTTTGCACATTTTTGCAGCTAGGGGTGGTGGCCATCTTTAAACTGTTTGGAAGAGTTACGAATTATATAAAGAAAAAATTTTGAAGTGTAAAACTAAAGAATTTGATTTTAAATAATAAAGCAAATCCACACTGGAGAGATTGCTAATGTTAATTTTAGTTGGCTAATGCAAAAATTGATTAGAATTTTAGGCAGTTTACTACCCCAGAGAGGGTGTGTGAGAAAAGATGATCATTTTTAATGACCTAAATAATTGGAACAACACATAAAAAATTTGATAAAAATGTTTTGAGTGATAGAACTGCAGTAGGAAATGAATTCAAGAGTCTAAGAGGGAATAAAACTCTCCATGATACATAGAACAATGAAACTACCTATCAATCAGGGGGAAGAATCTGTTTGTCTATTGTAGATGAGCAGATTGTAGATACAGTGAAATAATGATAAAAATACACTAAAAACTGATAGTTGTAAATGAAAAGGCACACAAGCAGCAAATAATGTTCTTTAAAGGGATAAGTAAATATAAGGAATACCTTTGATTGCAGCAAAACTGACCTTTTAAAGTCTTTTTAAGAGAGCTGTGAAGCAAGTGACTTATATTTTTTAACCAACGTTTATTTCTAACAACAATTTTTTAATAAATGTACAAATGATCCTAAATCATTATTTATTAATTTTTTTAAAAAAATCCTTGATATTGATCTCAAATCATATTAACTAAATATAAAATGAATCTGTTATATATATATATATATATATATATATAAAAGATATATTTTGCAGGTTCATTCATGTGTGTATATATATAATAGATAAGAATTTAAAGTGCTAAATATTTTTACATAAATTTTGAGATTAACTCATTGCAACTTTTTATATATAATTAATCAACCCTCTAGCTTCAGCACATGCCAATATATTTTAAAGGCAAAAGCGATACTTTTTTTTTTCTTTTTCCTCTTTCAAATATCTGGAGGATTGTCAGCAATAACTTTGTTTGTAGGGTTGAATTTTTATTTAATTAGAAATTTATTTTTTAAATATTTTTAAACCTGCAAAGGCATTACAGACAACCTTCTAGATATATGAAGAAAGAAAAAGTAAAGAGGTAAAACTCTTTTGCCTTTAAAATGTATTGTCATGTTCTGTTATTAGAAAGCACTTTAATTATATATAAATGGTTGCAATAAATTAATCTCAAAACATTAAATAAAAATATTTAGCAATGGTAATTATTATTTATTATATAATATTAGTATTTTAATCATTATTGGCAAGGTTAAAGCTGAAAGAAATTTCATACTTGTTAAATATATATGCGTCAATCAGATTTTAAAATATTTGAAAATAAATTTCAGATTGATTAAAAATTCATCCCTTCTAGCAAAGAAAGATATTACAGACAATCCTCCAGATACATAGAGGGAAAAAACGTTGAAAGATGTTGCCATGTGCTTGTGCTAGATGACATTTTAATTATATATAAACAGTTGCAATAAGTTAATCTCAAAACATTATAATATATATGTAAACTTTCAAAAGAGTTTATTTTTTTCTAACTACTATTCCACATTCTAACACACAGAGTCTTATAACTCTAGAAATTTAATATTATTTCAATTTTTACATCTAACACATTAGATAAAATATACAAATGAATCATTTATTAATTTGTTACAATGATTATAACCAATGTGTTTGACATAAAAATGGTAATTAAAGTAATTAGTAAAAAGTCACTATTGAAATATATTAATTTTATTTTTAAATATTTTTTCCCAAAGACTCACAATTACAAAATATAGTTTTTGCAAATCTGAATATAATAGCTATATCTAATGTTTTCCAATTATTACATATGGTTCTTAACTATTTAATTTTATGATTTTTGCATTTTCTTGTTCTATTTCTTAGTTAAGTATAGGTAGAAACCTTTATTCTAACCAATAACTTTATGATTAACTAGATTAATTGTGTGCCATTTACATAATAAAAATTCTAAGTTTGCTTGAAATTTCATCCACCTAAAACGTTTTTAAAATTCTACACTGCTATGTCCAGGTAAGAGTAAGAAGGGTGTCATGCAAGTTAGGCCTAAGCTATGTAGAGTCATGAGTTGGATTAGCATCAAATTAATTTCTAGTAAGTAGTTCTAGTGTTAGTTTTAAGTTTCCTTATGCACTTGTAATTAGATATAAGCACTTGGAAGCATGAGTTAAGAAAAGCATGAAAATTGTTTACTGGGAAGTGAGGTATATGAACTCCCTTAAGATGGGATATTTATATACTTAATATAATCCACTAAACATGCTTGCAATAGATTGTTTCCTTTATTTATGCCAAATGAGGTAGTCTCCCGGATGACGTTTGCTGAATGAATGGCAAGCAGGAGTTTCATTCCCAAGGAGAACAATCTACGAAATGTGATAACTAGGATCGACTTTCATAAATCTGCCAAAATCCAGAGGATTCATAAAGACTCACCATGGAAAGTATAAACTTTGATATTCAATATGAACCTTTAGATATCTTAAACAAACTTTTAATTAGTAATCTAAGAATAACTTCTAAATAAGCTCTTATCTGATGAGCAAATGAACTCTAAATTAATCATTAATATTTCTCTTTTATGTATAACATTTGCTATCAATTATTTTCATTTTCATTAACTAAATTATTAAATTTAAAGTTAGGTGTAGATGGCTACATAGATTCATTAAGTTTAGATTAGAGGTGGGGTTAATTTTGAACTATTTATCTTGTAGTTGAATCGATGCTAGTGGGAGGGATGCCCAGTGTGTTATGTCAATGTAATCTGAAGCACATTATCATACAGAGCTTAGTACCCAACTTAATGCATGGCCCAAAAAGTGTAGCCATTACATTGTTATTGGTGATAGAGGTATTTGCTACACCATTTGATTCCTAACACTCTATGGATTGGGACTATAAGTCAGTGAGAACCATTCTCCCTCTATTTGGAGTATTTTATTTTCCCAATATTTTTATATATGATTCCTTTGCCAGACAGGTGTGCATTCCTGTACTAGATGAGGATGGCTTTAATAATATCATGCTACAGATGCACATTCCTGCCGGCATGGTTTTATGCTAACATCTTCATATTGCATTGTTTGCAGTTTAACTGCAAACTTTTTAGCCTGAGGTTATTTGATTTGAAAGACTTTAAGTGCATATTCTATGCACTCTATTTATGCTTAAAATATTAAATTATATAAAAATTTACATCTGTGAATATTAAAATAAATATGATTTAAATCTAATAATGATAATGTAATCCTCAAATCTGTTTTTATATATATGCATAATAAATGTTCATCTTATTAGTTGTAATTATAAATTTATTTAAATGCACATTCATTACATAAATAATATTCATTAAGGCTGTAGCCTCAATCACATGTGTATAAAATGTGATAGTAGGGACCTCTACAGGTCTTAAACCACATGCTTACTCTTTTCTTCCAAGAGTAAGCATGTGGTTTAAGACCTGTAGAGGTCCCTACTATCGCATTTTATACGCATGTGATTGAAGCCTTAATGAATATCATCTTATTAGTGCTGGCAGCGATTTATTATTTTATCTTTTAAAATATATAGTTTAATATAAGTAAAAATAAGTTATATTATAAACTCAGCTACTCCTTGAGCTAGTGGCAAGAGCTAATTTTCTAGGTTCTAATAACCTAATACCTGCTATGGCAGATCAGTAAGAGTCTCTGCCCAACCATTATATTAGAAAAATTCAAACTTTATTTAAACTTTCCTAATATATTTAGCTGTTATTAATAGCACACAAGTTAGAATGACAAAATAGCTCAGTGGTTAAAGCTTTGTCTTAAATTTAATATTTAATGAATAGAAAGGTTCAGTTTAATTCCCATACTAATACTGACCCTAGACAGGCTAGAAGCACTTGAAGAAAAGAAGAGAATAATATTATTTGAAATGCTGTGTTATATACTAACCTGTGTGGCTATTACTAACAGCTGAACATATTTGGAAAATTTAAATAAAGTTTGAATTTTGTTAAAGACATGCAATATTTAAGTTTGGTATCACAGATTCTCTCTGTGTATTTGTCATAGTTTTTATGAATTGTTTTATAATGACATTTTAAATTATGTTCTGTCAACATGGCAACACATTGTCTACATATCAAACATGTTGAAATATTTTTTATTTTCACAAAGAAATATGACTTTTTTTATTTTTACTTAAAATTCAGACATTATTATGGGTGAAAAGAAATATAAGTTATTGAGGTAACTTTTTATTAAAATATATTACAATGGTAACCTGCAATCTATTGACATTGTATTACATGTCTTAAAATAGTTGCATGACAAGTAACTTCCATATATTATTGGCAACATTTGATGAGAGACTCATGGTACAGAAAATTAAAGAAATAAGTTTTGCTTTTGTTAAAAACTGATGTAAAACATTTAGATGTTTGAAATTTTCTCTGTTTTAATCCCTGAATGATGTTTGAAACATTGATATTTAAAAATCATCAAGGCCATTGGCTGGATGTAAAGCATTCACAGGCCTTATCTAATTCATGGGCCACCAGTTTGATATCCTATTGTAAAGGATTTTCTAAAGTCAAGCCAATCTGCAGCTGGAGTACACTACTTCTCTTTGCATTGAAATCAAAACAGCTGGACTGCCTCCAAGAATAAGATATAACAGAATCAATCATTCATTCAGAATGGCAGTTTCCATTGATTCCATAAGTTCAAAAACTTAACTGTAAATGCTAGAAGTATAAACTAGCTAGAGTCAAGATACAAAAAACTTACATGAATAAGATAAACCCAGAAATAAGCCACAAATAAGGCACAAAGCATTTTGGGTTCAACTTAATATCTCCTTATTTAACAATTGTATCTCTTGACAGAGGTCACAATCAGGTCTTTGGTCTTATTCAGTAAGGCTATTATGAAATAGTACATATGAAAGTATTAGTGAAATCATGTGTGGTGGTTAGAAATTAAACTATAACTCAAAATGTTGGCAATGTCAGTCAGCTCACAACAATCTGATTAAAATATCTAGAGTCCTGGTCACAAATTTATATAGACCACCCTGCTCAAGTTCATGGAGGAAGAAATAGCCCTTAATAATAATGAACGCCTATTCAAAGTGTCTAAAAATTGTAAACATTACTTCAACTCAATCTTTTGAAACTATATACATAGAAGCCATGAAAAGATTGTAAAATATCCATGGAATACTATAGGTGACCATGTCTGATAATAAGCAGCAATCCATCTGTTCAATTTTAAGTGTGATAGTCTATCATTATAAAACAGTTCAAGATACAAAAAAGCTGTTTACTAAACAGACAAATAGGAGTTGTAATATTTGTATTGCATGTGTAATATTAATGTAGCATTGCACAATCATAATTCTAGAAAATTCCCTTACATAATTATTAATGACCTGCAAGCTTATAACAAAGGTGAGTTCACTCAATTCAAAGAGAGACGGGAAAGAAAATACTTATTGAAAAAAGATCTAGGAACCAAGGATATACTCTAGCAAATGTTAATGGTTGGCAATCACAGAAATTTAGTGAGTAAATTATACATATTTGTTATAGAGACACTAGAGGCAATTACACAAAAGACATAATCCAACTAAGACCAGATAGACAACTAGATAACTGATCACTCAAAGTTGAAAAAGATCAGTATGCAATCTAGATAGCTGTTCAACAAATTCCTAATACTGGATCAACAGACAATTCAAAAAACTAAATTACAGAATCTCAATGATCAGATCAAGTAATAACTTAGAGAACTGATCAGCAGTATTCATAATCTAAACACAAATCAATAAAGTATGATGCCCATCCTACTAGAACTCTTCTAGAATAATGCAATAGAACACCATATAACCAGCTACATAAAACAAACAGACACTACAGGCAAAGAAAGCCTAAAAACTTGTAAGATTATTAGTTATAACTATATAATTAAGGAGAAATGTAAAGTACTGCCATAAGCGAACTAATGTTAAAGCTCTGAATAGGATTCCAAACACTTTGGACTCACTGGAAAATAGCAGCCATGTTCCAATGAGGTTTATGTATTGGTTATAAGTATGGCCAATCAGAATATCAGTAGTACTTATCTCATCTCTTAATTACTTGATGAGCAGGTATCTATGTGCTGTAGAATTTGGAGGGAGATTCCTCCAATATACATCTCTTTTGTAGTAGACTAAGTGTTATGTATTCAGCTACGAAGTTGGCTACCAACAATTATCACAAAAATATTAATTATCCAAAATGTTATTAAATAACAATAAATACATTTATTTGTATAAATCAATTATTACTTTCGATCCAAATCGCCATATTGAAATTTTTAAAATACTGACTTGAGACACAATTTTCACAATAACTTCAGTTTTAATTATGTTAGAGCAAAAAAATTACATTAATAGAAACTATAAAAACTAAGGCAAACAATAAGCAAAAGATAAATAGTGATAACTATATAAAAAATAAAAAGAAATTTTCACATCCGAAATAATTATTATTTTGTTTGTTCATAATTTTGAAATTAACATTAACTAAAATTCAAATTATAGCTTCAGTGATAATTTCTTTGTATTCCTCACAAAATTATATTTCTAAACATGTATAACATGTCTTACCTGAGATAATCCATAGCTTCACAATCTCCAAAAGAAGTTGGATATGAATTCTTCATTTTTATCTTGTACCCCAACAGTTCCAAATATCAAAGGCATCTATAAAGAAAAAGATTCATCCTAATAAAAGGTACAAAAGAAATCATCATAGCAATTGGCTTCTTGTCTATCTAAAACTAGAAATTGTAGGCTACTCTCTATATCACTGATAAAATGAGTTTCATCTCTTCATTTTATATTTTTTTGTGTACATCAGTGAAGCTTCTTTATGCACACAAGTGATGTTTATATTTTTTATGCACACAAGTGATGCTAATGTTATATTTATTGTATCACTTAGATATAATTTATTTGCATATATTCCATTTGCTAGCTATAGATTTGAAAATAATGTTATGAAACATAATAGCAAAACCAGAGTGACTCCAAAGCATGAACAAGAATAAACAAAAACATAAACAAGAATCAGAATTTGATTATATGCCTGCATATGCAATCTTTCTATACATTTGATTATTAGTTTTATAACTCATTACTTGTAAACACAAACATATTATATAAACATAATTATAAATAATTAATAATAAATTATTAAACTTTTTGAAAATCATTATTTTTATAAAATTAGTGGATTAGAACTTTAGAAAATTATGGTAGATATGAATTCTATATGAGCATAAATAAATATATAATTTACTAACTACAAATTAAAATTAATAAAAAAGACAATTTTTTCAAAAAATTTAAAAAAAAATTAAATATTATTAAAAAAATTAAAATTTTATATTTATATTTTATATTTATGTTGAAGCTCTATTGTAGGCCTTGTTTGTGAATAACATGCTGCAAATGTTGACTTGCATTCGGTAATCTTTTTTTTTTATCGCTTCGTGATAATTGCAAAAAATAGCATTCATTAGTTTCTTAATATAAACATTAACAATTAGTTCTTGATTTGAAGTTTTAAATCTTTAATGCTATAATCACCACCAAGCAAACAAATATTGCCATTACAATAGTGGTGGACCTAAGTCAATACTAAAAGTTTATATTCACAGTACTTAAAACACCCTTGTAATTGGGCCTTCTCAGGTGTACATAAATAATAAAAGACTGGTGAAATCTATAAACATTTTCCCTAACCGGCTATCTTTTATCTTCTGAGGCACAGGCTCTGGAGCATTGCAGAAAAGTAAAGTTTAGGCAACTTTTTTTCCACTTTTCTCAAATATCCTTAAGACAGCAACAACAACAGCATGCGATGAATAGAGAAAAGCTGACACTGGCGCTTTTATTGCATGCACAATTTATATTGTTTTCTCCTTGCTTGAATTCATTGATAAATTTCTATCATTCCAATGTAAAAGTAAATCCATTTGTCAAGCATCAGTAGCTGAGAGATCAGTGTAGCTGCTTTGCAAGCAAGCAGTTGCTTGCAGATGGATGTCATGGGTTCACTTCCCGGACGATGCTTTGACATATGGAAAAAAAAGTAAATCCATTTGACTAATGCATTTTTACAATGATGATAATGATCTGGCTTCTAATTATGGCAGTTCACATTCCACAATAATTAACTTCAAATATTTATTCCATTTGTTTTCTCTTAAAATAGTTTAAGGGTTTGATTTTAAAAATACATGGTCTTCTTGGTATTATAAATCCCCGAGTTATATCCAGCCTTGAAAATAATAATTTGCATTATCTTTCGGCAAACTTTTATGGAATGCTTTTAAGTTACAATATTTATCTATTTAAGTCTAATTTATCTGCAAACCAATCTTTCTTCCTCGAATTAGACTTTTTTTTTCCTCATGTGTCATAGCATCGGCCGGGTAGAGCCGTGCTAACCACTTGACCACCAATGCTTGATGTCATTGAATTAGACTTAAACTCAAAATTATCAAAATAAAGTTTCCTTTATTTTTATAGAATTTATTTTTTATTACTTTTTAAACTTACATATCTAGGTAAAGGTTTACTATAGCGGCCCCAATATGTTGGCCCTCTATTGTTTAAAATTATAACTAAATTGTTGGAAAATGTTACGTTTATGCTACTATATTACAATTACATTAAAATTTAATCAAATGTAAAAGATAATAAAAGAAAACATTTACCTTTTTAAAGAATTTGAATGTTGGATTATTACACGACATTAATTAAAAGAATTCGTTTTAATTTATTTGAAAGTTACGAATTTAAACTATCTACATTTATAGCACATGTTACAAAAAAAAAACCCTCTGTGTTCAACAGTTCGAATTACACGCACACGTGTACAGTTTTATAGTTGGAAAAGATGGTCTTTGGTGATATAGAAAGAGTATCAAGAAAGTGCTTCTTGAAAGAAGTTCTAGACAGGACAACTGATACACTGGAGGGCCTGATACAGCATTACATTTTACTAGGTGTGCACATTATTTCAAATGGCTGGGCTATGTACAATAACATCAGTAGTCTCAACAATGTGTATATGCATTTGGTTGTCGTCCATCAAGACAACTTTGTGCATCCCAAAGACCAAAGCATACACACCCAGAATATTGAAAATATGTGGATGAGAGCAAAGAGTAAGCTAAAATTCCAATCTGGTACCAGCAGAGCTTTGTTGTCATCATACCTGCATGAATTTGCCTTCTGGAGTAGACACAGCAATACCGCTTTTTTCTCCAACATCTTAATATGTATAGGACACAATTATGCTTAAAATGGTAAATGTTTTTTTTATTATCTTTTACATTTGAATAAATTTTCATGTAATTTGAATATAGTAGTATATACGTGTTTTACATTGATTAAATTTTAATGTAATTGTAATATAGTAGCATATACATAAGATTTTCAAACAATTTAGTTATAATTTTAAACAATAGAGGGCCAACATGAGGCCGCTATAGTAAACCTTTACCCATATCTACTTACATTTATGTTTCCATTAATTATTAGCGATCTTTTTATTGCTTTTTAAACTAGATATGTATTTACATTTCATTACTGTTTTTCTCTGAAGTGAAACTTAGAGCTCTCGAGTTACTACAACCTAAAGTATTTTCTACTAAATATAGCACTAAGTAAGAGATGTAATCTCCATAAAATATCTAAAGATTTTAGAAATATGTGATTAAGATGAAGATATACTAAAATATAATAAACATTGCTGAAATAAGCATATCTTCGCGTTTGGTTCAACAGTAGTATGTTATTTACTACAGTTCTTTATTAAATATTTGTTAGGTTTGTTTGATTCAATAAAAATACATTGACAAAAAATAATTCTCCATTCCTAAATTGTTTTTAGTTTTACCTTTTTCTAAAAGTATACAGAAAAATTATTAATCTTCTACTATTTATCACATGATCACTATCTCATACTAGCACATAATTGTTATTAAACAATTCAAAACAAAGCAAAACTCTCCATACAATAATGCCATCTTGGGCCAACAAGAGCAATCAATGGATGCCAGAAGGCTTGTGTATAAAATCCCTATCTAGAGCCTACTCATCCAATATCCCCAGACTAGTTTATGGCTTGTGGCCTTTGTCAGTGAGGAGCCTTGGATCTGAGAGCACTGCACCTACATCTTAGGATCTAATGTCACTCTCTAGCAGCCGCCTTTTAACTCTATTTAACTACTAAACTATGAGAATGGAATTGAAAACACAATAATATTTTCAATCCAAACTCAATAGCTTATATAGTCATATGGGTCTGAACTCAATTCAGCACCCATACATTTTGGTGACTTTGGCTCTTTAGTAACCTTAGCCACCACTATCATATTAGGCAGGATTGGTGTTAAACCACTAAACATCACATGATCACTATCTCATACTAGCACATAATTGTTATTAAATAATTCAAAACAAAGCAAAACTCTCCATACAGTAGTGCCATCTTGTGCCAACAAGAGCAATCAATGGATGCCAGAAGGCTTGTGCATAAAATCCCTATCTAGTGCCTACTCATCCGATATGCCCGGACTAGTTTCTGGTTTGTGGCCTTCACCATATGATTTTATAAGCTATTGAGCTTGGATTGAAAATATTGTTTTCAATTTCATTCTCATAGTTTTGTAGTTAAGTAGAGTTAAAAGGTGGCTGCTAGAGGGTTGCATTAGATCCTAAGATCTAGGTGCAGTGCTCTCAGATCCAAGGCTCCTCACTGATGAAGGCCACAAGCCAGAAACTAGTCTGGGGATATTGGATGAGTAGGCACTATATAGGGATTTTATGCACAAGCCTTCTGGCATCCATTGATTGCTCTTGTTGGCACAAGATGCCACTACTGTATGGAGAGTTTTGCTTTGTTTTGAATCTTCTACTATTTAGTTAAAAGTTAACTTTTTTTTCCTGCTGTTTTACAAATAACTTAAATCTGGAAAAAAAGTGATACATTTTCAGCATTGACGTAAAAATTGTTTTCAATAAAATTCGGTTATACAAATTAATAATTGTACCAGTGTTGCTGTAATAATTCAAAAATCTTTAAATTTAATT
The DNA here is from genome assembly GCA_028023455.1 of Epiperipatus broadwayi. NCBI lineage: Eukaryota > Metazoa > Onychophora > Udeonychophora > Euonychophora > Peripatidae > Epiperipatus > Epiperipatus broadwayi. The sequence continues at coordinate 2,886,658 of JAQFVV010000003.1, forward strand.
ATTATACATACGTTTAGAAAAATATTGAACATTTTATTATTTTGCTTATTAGTTACTTTAAACTTACCTGGTTTTAAAACAGAAAAAACAATTGTAATTAAAAGATGTTTCATTTTTAAATAAAAACTGGCTCAATTCGGCGTTTTTTTTTTTTTTAAGACGCGCGTAAAAAGTATCTAAAGACGTCTTTTCACATTACGGTAAATCATATAAAATATAATACTTATGTAATGTAATTTTCGTTACAGAAATATTATTTATTAAGTAGGCAATCTCTAGTCTAATGAATGACTAATAAAAATTATTAATATATGGTAAATAATCTTTTGTTTAGCTAAATTAACTTTTACAATTTTTGGCTAATATCCTGTTTTTTGAAATTGGAATAGTTACTTTTAAAATGTATTACACGTTGATCAATAATTAAGTCCAAATAGTAAAGTATTTAAAAATGATTTAATTCGCATGATGTTATTTATTCGTATATAATATATTATCGAATAAACTTGTTCGAATGCTATAGATGCCGTTTCAGTTTCAATCCAGGAGCTCTAGATTTCGAATCTGTCACTAATATGGCGCTGATAAGAACAGACTAATGTGTTATTTATATAACAGAAAAAAAACCTTACCCTATTTTTTTTTTTTAAAAAAAATGAATGAAATCAATTGTGTATGTTTTATTATTCATTTCATTTATTCAGTAAAAAAAAAAAAAAAGGTATATAGATAACGTAATATTTAATTAATTTTCCTTGATATTTTTTTTAATATAATTTGATTTAATAATTATTTGCTATTTTTAAAAGCAGATTTATTTATCATATAATCAGACATATGGAAATTAGATGATTTTCTAGCACGAAATATTAGCTTAGAAGTTTGCCCAATAGATGAAACCAAATTCTCATTTTTCTATATCATGGGGAATTGATTATTCTTTAGTCTATCATTAGACTAACAAAGAGAAGTTATTATATTGTTAAATATGTTAAATCAGTATGAAGAATTATTAAAATCTTTTTGATAATTCTCTTATGATGACATAGTTTTGGATTTTTTTGCAATGCTGATATAAGAATTGAATATATAAATTTCAACTTTAAATTTCAGATACCAAAATAAACTAATGATATGGAAAACTACCATTAGATGATGAGCATATTTATTTGGTCATAGTGCTTTTATGTAAATATCAAAATCTGCCTTTAAGAGATAACATACAAATAAAATAAAAATAGTTTTAGTGTAGAAATAGATAACTTGAAACAGTCAAAGCAAGAAAATTTGGGAGTAGCTAATGTTGATGAGAAAGATTATATAATTCAGGAAGATTTTGTTAAATTATTACTATGATAGTAAGATTTCTATTTATTAAATAAAATAAGAGAGATGTATAAGTATTAAATAAAAATTTACTGTATAAGGTCACCCTTTGCATCAAACAAATTCTTGAAATTTGGAAAAATAAAATATAACATTTGAAAAGTGTAGTATTAAGCTATTTTTCATGAAGAAAAAACTCAAATTTTCTGCAAAATATCAAAGCTCAGAATAATGTTTAAATCAAGTGGAAGATATATAACAGCATCCTCAAATTTTGCATCGAATATTATTTTGGAAATAAAAAAGCACTGATAACAAAATAATGGCTTGAATTGACTGATTGTTCATCAATGTTCTGCTTGTAAGTTTTACAATAAATTGATTTACTAAAAAGTTTGTATTTGAGAGATGCATCTAATGTGTGCATCGATCTCTGTAATTATCTTTTTATGATTTTTGTGGGAATTTTTGGATATAACTCTTCGTAATATTTGATATTCCATCTTTATTGAATGCAGTCATCACTGAACAAAGCAGTAATCAGGCACTAATAATTTGAATCTTTTAAACCCAGAGCTCATAAACCAAATGTCAATTGTTCTATGTATAAAAAGAAAAAATATTAACCTAGTATGCATTTTTGAGTTACATTATAGTTTCTGTAGACTTCTGTAATATTAAGATCAGGATGTGTAATATGATTTAGATAAATGTAGTAAATGATATATTTATAATTAGGGTAGTTATTAGTGACATAACTGTCAATAAAACTGAGATTAATTGCAATTATTATTAAAAAATAATTCTAATAATGATATTTGAGGTTTATATAGAAATGTATTAGATGATGTCAGGAATATGTCATCAGTTTGCACCAATACACTTATATAAAAATGAATAATCCAACAACAAAAAAACTCTTTTTCATTTTCATCAATATTTAATGTTAATTTTTCAAACAATTTCTTAATGGCAGTGGCAAACTCTCCATACAATAGCATAGGAAATAGTGATCATGTGATGTTTGGTACTTTAATTTTTTAGTGACTATGGGAAGGCCATCAGAAGAATTAGAAATTTGTTCATCAGTTTTACATTTTGTCATCTTGAAATATCTTAACTGATTTATGACTGTTATATTTTCTAAATATTTGTTATCTGAATTCTTTCATGTTTCTTTTGCTGATCTTTTCCAGTAATTTTGAGATCATATATCTCAAACCTCAAGTTTTTATAAAGAAAGATAAAGTGAGGAACTTTCAGTATATGAAATAAAAGTATAAGAACAACAAAAAATGACAAAGTTCATGTCATAAAACTAACAATGACATTGGCCTACTTACTGAAACTATTGAAAATCATTTTATTATAGTAATGTGTTTTGACAATAATTTATTATTGCTATGTATTTAAACTAAAAATAATAGTTTATTTCATTTATGTAAATATATTTAATTTTGAAGTTGATTAGTTACAATTTGCAAAAAATTGGGCATTATAATGTTAATCAAATAAATGCTCTGATTATGATTACTTATATATTATTATCTCTTGGAAATGATTAATTAAAAGGCTATAATAATAAGATCCAGATGATTGCAACATGCTATGGAAAGCAAGGATTTGAGGGAAATGTGTGTGAATTTTATTTGTTTATACTTTTTTTATCATGAGTTGATTTAAGAAAACACTCTTACCAAGAAATTTGGTTTAAGAATTAATTGTCTCTTGAGTTGTAATCAATCATCATTAACCTCTGGAATTATAATTATTTTATTTTGGATCCAACCATCAAACAGAATGTTACTTTTAAAAAGCATTATTGATTCAATTGCCTATTGTTTATTTGCATTAGTCATTTGCAAATAAATATGGATATTTCAATTCCAAAAAACCAAATATAGAATAATAATTATTATAATATACTAGAAATGAGTTTTGCAATGTCTATATAAATCAGTCCATAAACTATAAACATGTTTACATACAGATCATTTGAGTTGATGGTGGCTAATTTCTTCTGCAGCAGACTTTTCTTTCAAAAAAAACTTCAACACTTTCTATAAACTTAGCTTATCATTGTATTCTATTCTCAGCTTATAGCAAATTACATTTCTCTAGAATATTTTTGAAATAATCTTTATAATGAAAGTGATATCTGTCTCTATCATGAAAATCATGCTCATCTTCACCATAATTTTTTTTAGGAAATTCATTCATTTCACATGTCCAATCCAATGAAGATGTGTTTTCATATTCTATAGTATCATGTCAAGCAAACTGAAGAACATATTTATTGTTTTTTTTTAAAATCTTGCTGTCACCATTTTAGAATTTTACAAAGCATTCTTAAATGAAATTTTGTCTAATGTCTTTATGGCATGTTTACATAGTGTTCAGTGCTCAGTTCTATACAATAAATCATATAAAACAACAATTCCATAAATAGAATTAATTAATTTGGTAATTATTATTGTGATGAAATATTCTAAAGAACAGCCATCCATGCTGTGCTTCATCTTATGTCTGATCTTTTTTTAAAAAATGTTTTCAATATATTTAGATTTGTTTACATTCTCAAGTTGATTACAAAGTATAAAAGTTTCTGAAGATTTTTGTTCTATTATTGACTGATTAAGAACTTGAGATTTTGAATATTTATATGTCACATTTAAAATATTGACTTTTAAATTAGCAAGGATATCGCAATTATCAACATACTATAAATTCAAAAGCTAAGAAAACAAAGTTTTTTTTTGTTTTTAAATTGATTCAAATTAATAACTTCTAGCATTATTTTTTTTTCTCATGTGTCATAGCATCAGCCGGGAAGCGAACCCGCTAACCCGGCTTGTAAAGCAGCTGTTGCTGACCTCTCGACAACCAATGCTTGACAACTTCTAGCATTATTCTGAATCCCTTTTTGATAATTACCTAAAAATATTTTCAAAGATTGTAATAATTGAAAACAAAATAGGAACAATTGCAGAATCTTGTTTTACATAAGTTTACATTTTAAATATCTTTTATTGCTTTAATGAATATTATTTATCCAACTGATACTAGAATTGCAATATATCATTATATATATACATAACTTATACATTATTCTTTTTTTTTATATTTAATTAACATAAATCCATGCTAGTGGTTGGTTAGTAACCTTATTATATATGTGTGTGTGTGTGCCTGTGTTTATATTAGATAAAACAAATAGCAGTTAGAAAAAGTAATTTTTTCTTGATCTTTAAAAGATATGCTCTTTTTATAAAAAATTAAATAAACTATTCAAATGGACTGATGAGGCACCAAATTGAAGAAACACTACTAAGCTCAATACAACAGACAATCACTTCACTTACTCGGCTATACATCTCATTATAAGGTAAAGTCACACTATTTAACTCGCTGGTGTTCCTGAAAATTATCTACTTCCTGGCTGGGATATGCCCATCCAAAAAATTTGTTCAAAAAGTAAATGCCTTTTGTACTAAATGGTTCTGGGGATGAAATATTGCTTCTATCAGTCTCCGAACATTGCAAACATTAAGAAGACTCAATGGCCTTTCGCTCCACTCTATTAAAACACTAATCTTACAAAACAACTATAATTCACTATTTAATATAACAAACAAAACCTTATCATCCAAAGAAGACATTACCCCTATAGATCGGCCCCCACCAGCTAACAACAACTGGATTGAGTCTCTATACACAAATATACAAAAGGTAAATTGACCTAAAAGAAAACCCAATCACAAATAAAATAAAATACTGAACAGCACATAAATTACTAAATGGAGAGAAATGCACAATTGATGGAAAATTAGACATCATCAATCAACAACTAATATATAAATCTTGTTGTTGGTTCATCGAACCAAAGTACCAAGACTTCATAATCAAATATAACTTGAAATCTCTTCCCATGAATGCCTTCCTCCCACACTGAAGAAACATAAAGAAAATATACCCTATGTGCCAGATGTGTGGCAGGGAAGAAGAATCCATTGAACATATATTTATAAGATGTGATAATCTAAATTACCATAGAACACTCATTACAACATGGATAAACAATCCATTTGGGCAATTTATATACATTAAAAGATGCACCAAACAAGGTATTTATGCAAAAATAAAGCTTACAATTTTCATGTACTTTGCGTTATGGTGCATACGATGTAAAATCACTATCGGGAAATTGGTAGATCCACAGAGAATGGAACTAAGGAAAATCATAGAAAAAATCAAACAAAGAGTCAATTTAATGGCTCCAGATTATTTAGTAAATGCCACTTGGAAATAAGAAGGTGATTGCTAAGTCTACAAAATTAACCACTGGGGAAGCATCTACATGCATAAAATAGACACATTAAACTGTTATTCACATCTGAAAACATAATGTAAAAAGATAAATCAATTTATATTATATTGGCATGTAATAACAAATTTGTATATTGGTTTGTATCATATAATAAATTTCTCTTAATAAAAAAAAAAATTCATTTGCATAAATCCATGCCAATGGTTGGTATTCTTATTATAAATATATATGTGATCATAATAAAAACAATAAATATATTGGTAATAAACTATTATAAACAGTCTTTTAATCTGCAGAAGTACTTCTGGAAAATACTTCTATGGATTGAAAGACTGTTTATAATAGTTTATTACCATTATATTTATTATTTTTATTATGATTACAATAATATTCTAATTAATGGACATTTTATTTATATTACGTATATATGTGTTTATTAGAAAAAACAGACAGTAGTTGTAAACAGAAAAAATAATTTTCTCTTGAACTTTAGCAAAGATGATGTTTTTGTAAAGAAATAAACATCACATGATCACCATTTCTTATGCTTGCTTATAACTATTATTAAAACAGGCAAACTCTCCATACAGTATTGCCACTCAGTGCAAGCCAGAATAATCAATGGATGTCAGAAGGCTTGTGCATAAAATCTCCATCTAGTGCCTACTCATCCAATATCCCCAGACTAGTTTCTGGCTTGTGGCCTTCATCAGTGAGGAGCCTTGGATCTGAGAGCACTGCAAATAGATCTTAGAATCTAATGCAACCCTTCAGCAGCCACCTTTTATCTCTACTTAACTACAAAACTATAAGTCTTAAATTGATTAATTGGATTTGAATTGCTTTAAGATTGAGTTTGATAACTGCATTTAATAAAGATGGAGTATCAAATATTATGAAGAGTTATTGCCAAAAATTACCCACAAAAATCAGAAAAACAATTACAAAAATTGATACGCACATTAGATGCATCTCTCAAATACAAACTTTTTAGTAAAACAATTTATTGTAAGACTTACAAGCAGAACGTTGATGAATGATCAGTCAATTCAAGCTTGGATTGAAAATATTATTATGTTTTCAATTTAAGACATAGTTTTGTGGTTGAGTAGAGATAAAAGGTGACTTCTGGAGGGTTGCATTAGATCCTAAAATCTAGATGGAGATCCGAAGCTCCTCATTGATGAAGGCCACAAGCCAGAAACTAGTCTGAAGATATTGAATGAGTAGGCATTAGATGGGGATTTTATGCACAAGCCTTCTGGCATCCATTGATTACTTTGGCTTGCACTCAGTGGCAACACTGCATGGAGAGTTTTGCCTGGTTTTGTAAGAAAGTGAATAAACTATTTGTGTTGTACATAATATTTTTAATGCAATATATATTTTTGTTTAAAAATATATTGTTTATATCCTATATTTTCTATACTTTACTATATAAATATGAAAGTTTGATTAATCTTGCACGAGTTTCTTTCTTTCTTTTTTTTTAATGGTGAATTTCATAGATTATGAAGTTTTATTTTATGGTACTTGTTTAAAAAACTTTGGTAATTTGCAATATAAAAATGTTTCAGAATAGTATCCATTTTTTAATGACTTCATAAACACACAAAAAGAGGCATGCATATTGAAATGCATAATAGAGAACTGATTAGAATTATAGTTTTTGATAATCCAAGATAAAATTTTATCGTGTAAATATATTTGAAATTAATTAAATTTTGTTTAAATCACTTATTTAATTTCTCATTTGCATATATTACGTTGTTAAAATTTTATAACCATTTTAAAAATTAGTTTATCACATGAGAAATATAAAATAATTTTCTTTAAAATTATTTTTATGGCATTTAATAATAATAATAATAATATATATATATTGCAATACTGCTGTTGACAATTAATTAATGAAAATATTACATAAATATATTTTAATTATCAAACTTTTTACTAATGTGGAAGTGAAAAGAATTATAGTTTTTGATAAATAAGGTCATATTTTAATTGTATTAAATACATCAAACATTGTAAGTGTAATATATAAATATATTTTAATTATCAAACTTTCTACTACCACAAGAGTACAGTTAGAGAAATGGAAAGAATTAGTAAGGAAAAATTTTATTTGGAATTTGGTACATCAAAAATGGAATAGTAAATATATTTCAATTAACAAGCTTTCTATTAATGCAAAAGAATAGCTGAAATGGAGAGAATTAGTGAGAGAAATTTTTATTTGGTATTCAATACATCAAAAATCAAAACTGGAATTTAGATAATAAAACATTAAAAAATTTCCACTTCTCAGAATATATCCTCATTATATATATATATATTAAATTTGAAAAATATTGTAATTATCAACTACATTATATTCTTTTATACTTTAATTTTATTATTACTCTACCAATGTGAGCAAAGCCATGGGTACAACTAACAATATTATATAACATGAATTGATCAATTGGTTACAACAAATGATTTTATCAAATTTTGATTGACAATTTCATTTGTACTAGAATATAATAATATGCATATTTAGTTATTATACAATGCAAGAATATATTGCATACTGCAAGCGATATATGACAAAAACACTATCATATATGAAATTATATTGCATAAAAATAATAGTGCAATGATTCATAATAATCTTCATTCTAAATAGATGTATTACTATACTTCAAATTTAATGCAAAGAGAATTAAAATTATATGCATATTATATGTAACTACCAAACTATGTTAAAATTACCAAAAGTGATTTTTTATTTAAATTACTGTATTAATTAGAGGTGTAGAATCCAGAGCTAAACTCCATGAATTGTGCCTCGGCTCTGTCACTTCTATGCTTGAATATCGTGTAACCTACTGAGCAAACAACTGCTTAATTACTTTTTTATTGTTCATAGAGTCAAAAATTTAGTCTTAATTTATTCCCAATATCAGAAACATCATACATTTACTGTATTGTATTAAATTTAGTAAACATTCCTGCCATTTGCAGTTTTTTTCCCTCTCCATTTTTTTTAAATAAAAATGCCTAAAATGTTCATTTTGTAATCACTTTTATTTCAGAATAAAACTAGATTCTAAAATAATTTAGGTAAATGTGTAGTATATAAATTTGAACACTCATATATTCTGAATTAAATATTATTAAATTCACTTCAATGTAAATGTTTATTAGTAATTGCAGTTATAAATTATTTTAATTATTATTAGGGACTATCAAATTAATTCCTGTTGATTATAAATAAGTGATATTTTCCCAGAATGATCTATCATTTATTTAATTTTTCTAACTACTCAAAGACTTATTCATTACAGTAATGATGGTGCCTATTTATTTCATTCTCTTCTTCTTTTACTACTAGACTTTCTGCCTCTCTCATAATAGGATCAAAATACAACAAGTTTAACCTGGTCACTTGTTTGATTTAAATTATAAATCAGATCTAATTAGATCAAATAACCACTTATACATTTTTCTTGCTGCCCATCATATTCTCATAAGAATTGGTCACCACCACAAGTCAAAAGCTGAAGTACTTTTACCATTGTTTTTCTTTATTGGCTATTATTTAAATCCTTAATGAATCACAAGAAATATCTTAATTTCAGGAAAATACCATAATTTAAGTGTCTCTGACCTTGTTTTTTTTTTTTTTGGGGGGGGGGGCAGTTTTTCATTGCGATTCTGCCCAATACTAGTTTATTATGAATCTCTCAATTACAGGATTCTTTGACTTTATAACCAATTTTGAAATCTTCTTCTGAAAAAGAAAAATCAATATTTAATCTCCTTGACTTAAGTCTTCTGCTTTTTAAACTATAATCTTTAAACAATATAAATCACAATCTAAAAATTAAAAAAGGTACATCAAAGATTATATTTTTATTGTGACAAGAATATAATAATATTTAAAATTATTATTTCCTATCAAATATGTAAAAAATGCATGGGTTTTTTTTTTAAAAAAAATTACACTTACATAATCAATCCATTGCAGAAATGAAGGTTTCTCCAAGTTCAAATCACCTCCTATATATATATATAGCCTCTATTTCCACATCACCCCAACATACCTTCTTATTTCATCCATTCATCTTGCATGTGATTTCTTTCTAGGTCTTTTACAATCTTTTGGAATCCAGTTTAAAATTTTGACTGCCCATCTATTATCATCTCTTCTAGCATTATGTCCAGCCCAACTCCATTCTCTTATTATTTCAATGATGTCAGTAATATCTGCTTATTCTTTCAACCATGTATTTTGTTTTCAATCTCTTCTTGTTACTTCCAACATGCATTTCTCCATATATTGTTGAGTCATCTAAAGTCTGCATGGATCTTTTGTTAAGTGTCCAAATCTCAGATCCTTAAGTAAGAACTGATGAACATTTATTAAAAACCTTTTCAAATACATAGACATGTTTTCTTTTAATATTAAGCTATTTCTACCCAAAGCCTTCCAACCAAGTTTAATTCCATGATTAATTTCATCTATTATGTTTCCAGTTGCAGTAATAATGTGGCCAAAGTATTTATAGTTGTTAACTTCTACATCATCATTATCAAACATTATTTTCTTTTTTGAGAAAATAAAATATATGTATAATGATATTGTACCGGTCAAATCTAACATGAGCTGGATCTCAAAAAATGTACTTCAAATCCAATCAAGCCCAAGATTTAGGTCAGAGACCAACCTGAATTTGAACCCATTCTCTGAGCCCCAGATCAAGCACCTAATGAATAACCTATAATGATGGCACATGAAAACTTATTCTTAATCTGGCCCACTAGCAGAATGGAGAAGACAATGAGACTTATTATAACTTCATTATAACTTAACTAACATGAGCATACACATGGTTGGACATGTGGAAGTGGAGAAAAAGGAATTTGAATGACTCAAATAAGTTAGATAATAAAACAGTTTAATAACATGACAAATTATTTATATACATTAATATGTGTGTGAATGAGCAAGTGGTCTACCAATGGGTAGATAATTACATAGTGAATTTCACACTAAAGGTTCTCATATGCTCTTTTATTAATTAAATAGTATATATAATTTAACACACGTCTTTGGTGAATACAGTATTAAGACGCCAATCAATTATTAAAAAGATTACATAATATTGCCATTAATGCTTTGATTTACAGTTCTGAAACACAGTGACTAACATTATTTCGGGGAGTGTTCCAAGATTCATTATATATATATATAAGAAAAACTATTTTCACACCATTGCAGTCGTGAAAATAAACAAAATACATTTGACAAATTATATTTTATGACAAAATATTTATTGAAAAAACATTTAAAAGACAGAACGCTTGATACAGAAATACTAAATTACGATGGCGGGATTGTATAAGACTGAAATAACATTACTAATTAATAAAATTAGTAATACTTGGCATTTTATATATATATATATATATTGAGCAGAGCATAATTTTAATATTAAAGCACTAAAAACTGGGTCATGAAGTATAAAAAATAATAAACAGATAAGTGGCAGTACTGACATAACGACATAGAACTAACAAGAAAAGTCATGCTTCTGGATGAAAAACAAAGTCTAAGACCCCCTTCTTTGGCAGTGCTTAGAGAAAAATGGATAGGCATAGCATGTGCCAGGCAGGTACAGTGGAATCACAAATGCCAGAGGCCCTTTTATACAGAATAAGTCCCAGGAAGCTTAACTATCCATGGGACAGGACATAAGGAGAAATCTATGGGTTCAATCCTGATGCAACCCCCAGATTAAAAGCACATAATATATATAAATTCACATAGATAAGCCAAATGTCAGTAATGCAGTACAGATGAATGTCACTAATGACATGAAACAGGATTTAAATGACCCTTGTTTGAATGTCATAATTTAGACAAATAATACACCTTGCCACATAATATGTACATATACAAGATTTTATTTAGTAAAAGAAACATTAAAATTTATCCCCTTCCCTTTTTTGCTATTTAAAAATAATTCAATCCAATTTTAATGGGTTTTGATAATAAATAAAATATTTAAACATTTGAGATTTTAAGAGTATGAAAAATAAAAGAAACTAGCAATTGTATAGAAAACAAATAATGGGTCACCTTTTTCAGAATTTAAATAACATTTATCAAATAAATAAGATTTCAGAGCACTAATTAGCCTAAGTTCTGGATTCACCCCAGGTAGAATTACTTTATTCTATTCAGAGTTGGACAAATAATAAATTTTTATACAAAAATATAAACAAAATGTTGACTTATAAAAACAATCTGGTGAGCGTATTAATTAATAATGCATTATGTTTTAAGGGGATGTTAATAATCTTAATTCATGGAAGTTTACTTTAAAAAGAAGAAAGAAAAGATTTTAGAAATTCAGCTTGTCAAATTGCTTGAGATTGGCATATTAGTAATAACTAATATATATATAAAATCAAGTAATAAATACATATAAATAAATGACCACACCAAAGTTAAAGAAAGTTAGAGCATATGAGATAGGATTAAATAAAAATCATTTGAGAGCAATTTACATTTTATATATGAATTAAAAAGAAATAAAATTAAACAATATGTTAGGAGAAATCTTGATAGCAGGATTTGAGATTAGTTAGACTAGCTTTACTTGTGACATAAACTACGGATTTACCTTGCATGTTTCTTAAGAGATTTTAAAAACATCCAGCTTGTGTTTTGATGGTTCAAGGGCCCATGCAAGTTCTTATGTGACAGCAAGTTTCTGATCAGCATTCCAAAGTTCTCAGGTCAACCTTTACTTCATTCTAGAGCAGCAGCAAGATTATACAATAGTGGGAAAAAGACCCACAAGCATCTAAAAGATGACTGATGTCTACTCTATCATTATCTTAGATTTAAAGTTGCATGGAGTATTGATGACAATACATTTCTCTCAGTAGTAACTAATCTTTTGGTGGTTAAAATTAGCCTGTTTTATACCCTGCTCAGGTATTTGAGGAATGCTTTTAATTACTTATTTCTTGCTGATACTCTAATCTCCAATCTAAAATCTTACATTTCTTTGTCCATTGTTTGTGAGAGATACAATCATCAGATAATGATCCAAAAATATATTCAAATCTGTTTCCAGATTGAAAATAGATTTGGCATGTTTATAACAAAAGTAAAATCTATTAATCATATTCCCCACTTTATTTTCAGTAAAACCTTAATTAAAAATTCCTTTCCAAGATTAAAACAATATTATATTTCTACCTCTTTAATTATTTTTGGACAATTAACGGTTGCATCTTCCATCTTGGATTTTACAAACATATAAAGATTAATAGAAAAAAAACAATTTAAAAAGAAAAAGTTTTAAAAATGATATAAAATATTTTTAAAAAATCAATATTTTGTTAGTATGTTTGCTCCTGTAATATATATATATATATCTGAGCCGCACCTATATATTTTAATAAAAAAGAATTAAAATTAATAATAATAAACATTATTGCAAAGTTAAAGTTTATAATTTTTAGGCATGCATCTCAAAAATATATACATGAAATATATATATACACACTAAAGGAGTGGGATAGGACATAGGGTTTAAATATAGATTAGTAGATAGAACCATGAAGTTCAATCTTGGGCTAAGATTGACTGCTTTAATATATATATATATGTTTAAATGTAAAAGCATTATAAGATTCATATAAAAAAAAAACAACTTAGATAATTTCCTCATTACGTCATTAATTGTAAAAATACTTTAATCCTGAAAATATTCCATAATGTAAATGAAATATTAAATTTTTTAAAAATATATTAACATGTGTTGGAGTCCATCATCATCAGAACTTATTTTAATAACATTCCAAAAACTTTTGACTAAAATTAAAATAATAATGTAGATGTATTTGGTGCTAAATCAGCAGATGTTCAACAAATTATAGGTAAAATACCAGTAATCTAAATACTTATTCAAAATTTTCTAGTATCCAAACGTAACTTTAAAGATGATCTTTTTTTTTTAATAAATAAATTAGTTTTTATACTCACATTTACAACAAAATTTTATAATTAATGCAAAAGCTACTGAAAACCCCCAGATTGCTTTATGTAAACTGTTAATAAACAGAAAGTCAGCAAGTTAACATAGCTTCCACATTAATTACAACTATATCTGAGCTATCACAATTGATATTTAAACAAAATTTAAAAACATTCAATAAATATTTATGCCTAATTGCAGTGACCTGCTAAGTTTTTCTTTCTTAATAGAATTTGATTTATAAAGAGGGAATAAAAAATTCTTGAAATCTAAAAAATTCAAAAAGCCCTGAAAACAAGGATTTTAGCTTAATGGTATTTTACCTGTAGATATAAAAAAAAGTTTCTAAAATTAAGATATGAAACTTTCTATTTTTTCCCCATCTTCTAGATTTATGAAAATGCTTCAGCGATATATGTTAATCTAAATCAGGATTTAGATATCAAAGAAAGATTACTGTGCTTTATTGTTAGCAACTATTCCAGCATGAATATAATGAGTGATTGATTAAAAAATGTTAAAAACAGACCACCAGAAAATAATATCTTTAATACAACTGATAACAGGAAATTATATAAATTAGTAAATAAAATGAATTTATTGATTCTAATGTTGAGAGACAGTGATCACTACTATTTAATACTAGCATATATATATAATTCTAATATTTCATTTCCAATAATAGATGGAATAGGCAATACTCGCCATACAGTAGTGCCACTTAGTGCAAGCCAGAGGAATCAATGGATGGCAGAAGGCTTGTGCATAAAATTCCTATCTAGTGCCTACTCATCCAATATCCCCAGACTAATTTCTAGCTTGTTGCTTTGGATCAGTGAAGAGTCTTGGATCTGGGAGTACTGCACCTAGATCTTAGGATGTAATGCAACCCTCCAGCAACTACCGTTTATCTCAACTACAAAACTATAAGTCTAAAATTGAAAATATAATATTTTCAATCCAAATTCATTAGCTGATATAGTCATATAGGTCTGAATTTAGTACCCATACATTTTGGTATCTTTAATTCTTTAATAACCATAGCTACCACTATCCTATTAGCCAGGATTAGTATTAAACCAATAAACATCACATGATCGCCATTTCTTACGCTTACTCAAGCTGTTAAAACAGGCAAAACTCTCCATACAGTAATGCCACTCAGTGCAATTAATCTAATTTTGTTTTGGCATACTTTTTCATATTAACTTGCTGACTCAAGTTCTTCAAGTATTACATAATTATATGAAAAGAGTTTCATCTTTGTGATTTAATCATTTATAATAAAACAAATTTATTTATATCGTCAATCAAATGATGAACTGAGTACAAAGGCTCTATTCAAATTAATTAAACAGATTTTTTTTAAAATCAATACAGAAATTTTAGCTCCTGAATGGATTAAACAGGACAGACATTATTTTTAAAAAATAAAGCCAAAAATATATATTTAAAAACAAATAAATGCTTTCATTGTTTATGTACAAAAAAAAAAATATTATAATTAGGTTCAACATTAATAATACAACATCCTGGATGTTAAGACATGTCTGATTAAAAAAGATCTCTTAATAATAGTGGCTAAATATTGATTTATTATTTACTACATTATGAAAAATATAGTTTCTTGTTTATGTGTGGATACTTTTTCAATGTATTCAACAATTTCAGACAGCAACCCTAAGGTACATATATTTTCAATTTTCCCGAGTAGGAATGAATCATGAAACCTTCAGTTATTGGTTTCATTTATCTCATTACAAACTATATTGCCCAGATGGATATTCATTAACTATTGATATAAATTCAAAAATGCATAAATATTAATAGTAACAATAATATTTCTAAAAAAATTACAACCAGAAAACTTAAAAAAGTATAAAGATATAATATTAACAGACTTTTTATGAAACATTCTTCTTGGCGTTTAACCTTAAATTGAAATCTATAAACATTTAATTTTTTTTATTATTACATACGAAAAGATTTCATAATTAAAGTTTTCATAAAAGCTCAAAAAAAATATGTCAACAATACAAAATAAATATTTATTGTATAAAATATTTTTAAAAACCTTTTTTTTTTCATTTTCCAATAAACAAACAGAAAAAAAATAAAGTTGTTAGAACAAAGTAAATAAATGTTTTATTAAAAGAAAGGTTTTGTTGTTTTTATATTTTAGCACAATTAATCGTTACTTCAATAAAAATAACGATAAATATGTTATATAATAAATGCTGAACGCAAAGTAATTAATATTAAAGTGGAAATCAAATATCCGATGATGATGATGATTATGTGCTTACAATATGAACGAAATGACTTTTACGGATTCTTTGGAGTCATAGGCCAGCATTCACAAATCATTGGATATATATATCCCTTTTATATTTTATTTGCATTTAGTGTTTATATTTATATTCCAAATCAAATATCACATGACTTATCTAATTTACATTTTATCAATATTGGACAGCAATAATCAATTTTCGTTATCAGAAAACAATCAGCAAATAATAATCAGTGGGTTCAATTTGGAAGACCAAATCAGAGTCTAGCTTTTGCTGCTCATGAAGTACATGTTACACACTAATATACACTGTAACTCATGCTTACTAAGTAATTCTGAAAATCTTTAGTGTCAAATGCAGATAAAATATTACATAATTTCTTCAGTTTATACTATCCTTGCCAGATCAAATATGATTGTAATAAGTTTGTCACTATGATATATAATTGGTAACTTAGGTTCTTACCTAAATAACCACACAATGTAAATTGATATGGCTTCAAAAAATTTAGTCAATTAAAGACTCACATATATATATATAGATAGAAAACAAAAGTAATCACCTGCTAAAGAAAAGCAAAAGCTGGAAACTTGACTGGAGACCTGTTTGCACTGCCATCATGTATCTATTGACTTCCTATAGGTGGCCCTGGAGTAAAACAATAAATTTCTGCTGCCAAATATTGTTTATAGTTTTTTTTAACACATAATCATATATGCACATAATTGAAACTAAATATAAATGTTACCATGTTTATAGACTACAATTTTATTTTGTGCTTACATCTCTTGGCACAAGTGATATCTTTTTGTCAGATCTTTATTATCCACAATACAAGCAGTGAGAAAAATCAGTGGGGAGTAAATAAAAGTGCAAGACAGATAATTTTAATTTACTAGCCTTCTGGATCAACAGTAATGTATCCATTTTTTATTGAGAGCCTTTTATTTTTATCTTCTTATTAAAATAAGTGGATTCAAATACAGAATAGTTTTTTGTAATTTAAAATCTTCATATAATTACACTTTAACCTATTAATTTGAATAGCAAAATAAAAGGTGGCTTTTGAACAAACACCCACATATTTGATATCTTCTAGAAAATAACCAATAAACTAGAAACTAATCATTGAATCTGTTAAGCAGTCCTCTAGCAGGTATTAATTTTATATCAGGCTTGCAGTATAGCTTCTATAGATAAACAAGAAAAAGTCACTAATATTCTCTACATTCACAAAGTTAGGTTAATAAGAAATGATTATTAAATCATTATTTTTTTTAGATATAAAAATCTCAATGACTTTTCCTTTTTAAGGACTGTCAGTCTTTGTTTTCTTTTTTTTTTTATGATCTCTCCATAAGTGGATTGTGTTATTTATAAAACAATGCTTGACTTGTGAATTTATTGTGATATGTTTACAATAGTATTTTCAATGTTTCTGCACTATTCTTTTGATAAAATTTCTATCCATCAAAACACTGATCTTTTCACAACTCAAAAAAGAAGACTACAATGTTATGAACAAGAACTGTAGCTGAAAAAAAAGTTGCAGCTAATATGAATATTGTTGAGAAATTTATCACTTACATGCTTCTTGGGGGTTGTTGATGGTACTGCAGCATCGCCCTGCCACTACATTGGGTGTAAGTCACAACTACCATTTTGGACAACTATTTTTTAATGAATATTATTTAAATAATTTTTGAAAATAAATGGTTTTGTTTAGGATAGTGGTAGAATAAAAAACTTGAAGAACAACTGGTAACTTTAAATTCTTGAGTATCATATAATCATTTGATTATTTTTTATAATTTCCTATATATTCATAGATATATAATAAAAGCATTTTTTTGTTGCAATGCACATTAAATAATTGTATATAATATTATTCAAGAATTGATGCATTTGGTTTTAATGTAGTTTACTTATTTTATCCATTTTATGTATACACACTATCAAAGGAAAGCAACCATATGATGTTTAGTGCAGCACTAAACAGCAGATTCTGGAGCTCAATATCTCTAGATCATGGCTTCAGTTTTCATTTCATTGCTCAAAATTTTTATGAACTCATGTAATAAATCGTTTGATTATTATTAACGAAAAGCAAATAAATACTATATCAAATCAATCTCATTTATATTTACTTCTTGTAATATATAATAAATATTAATTATGTAAAAGCTGATTAAAGTTTACATTGTAGCTCTAAAATTTAAATGTTACAATAAATTGTATTAAAAGGGATTATAATAACCACTAACAAACTACCCTTGATGATAAGCATTATCACTTAACTGTAGTACTCTATTGTAGAGCAATTTTTCATGTTGATAACATAATAGTATTTTTTACATCCAGCTGTGCTAATTCTTTATATATTGGATATGTATACTACAATTCTGATATCTTTATTGCTGTATGAAATGATTCAGAAAACTAATTCTGATATGGAATCAAGGATTATGAATACCCTTTTAGATGGTACAGTGTAACATGATAGATATATCAATGAAAAAAATGTAATGATATTAGGTATAATAGAATACTATAATCGGGAAAATATATTACCAGCAATTTAATAAAACAGTGAAGAACCAGATAAATATTCAAAGAATCTAGATGTTATTTGCATTTCAATGGAAATCAGAGTTTGGCTTGGAATATGATAATGGTTGTAATTTTTTATTAGTAATTAGCAATTAAACTTTTACTAATTATAGTTGGTTTCACACACATACACACGTATATATAAAAGAAAATTTTAAAAAATTTGAAAAAGTTAACTAAGCTTTTAAAATTTTAATTAATATTTTTAAATAAGAAAAAGATAACTTTTTTTTTAATGTTCAATTTTTCAACTACCATTCTAAAGATAGTAAATAATCCAATTATGTCTTTATAAAAATCTTGTTATAAAATGTCAATATATTGCTGGAGGTTGTTTTCGAGATTTACAAAGTGAATTGATTTTCTATTGTCAAAAATAAAAATATACTTTTCTAATAAGCAAGTTATTTCTAAGAGGCATTATTTAAGCACACACAAACATGAATATATGCTTGTAAGGTTATATACTTCTTTGACAACCACTTGAAAAATAGTTTCGCTATTAGCTTAAATCTCATTTTCATTCAGTTTTTATGGAATATAATTCACTATCCAAAACAGTATAAGCTTAACCACAGCAAGCAAATAACTCACTCTGAAAATTATACCAAAGAGCTTAAACATATATATTTTAAAATATAAAATATGTATTATATTTATTATAATAAAATAAATAAGCAATATTTATATATAATAAAATAAAACATAAATATAATTTATTAATTTTTAAATAAACCAGCTTTCAGTATATACCATTTTCAATTATTAATTTCAAAAAATACAATACTGATTAATTTATCTAGTAAAAAACAGTCATTAGATCCAAGCCTAATACAAGCACACTTTTTACTAATTAAATATTTTTCAGAAATCAAGTATTGCTTAACACATGATTATTAAGCACAGACATTTTTATTCCTTCACTTAGTTTTCTTTATTGTAGAATGCTTTATGCTCACTGACTTTTTCCAAACAATATTTCAATTTATGACATGTTTTTCTTTATTCATATCAAGTTTAATTAAGGCTAATTTTTATTCTTAATAGAATGGAGTATCTTAATTTACTGATATACTATCAATCTCTATAATATTCCACTTTTTATTTATAATAAACCTCACTTCATATGTGCTTCCAATATTTGTTCCTTTGTAGTATTCATTTCCTGCTTTTTACATCAATTTTCTCATCTTCTAACTTCACAAAGGTCAACAATATCCCATTTAATATTGGACAGATTTTGTTTCAACTCTTGCAATTTTCATTCTGCAATTGTTAGTACCTAAATAAAAGGTTATTAATTAAATAATAGCCTATGTCCATAATGAAAAAACTTTTACCACCTGCCATTTTGGCCATCAACTCTTGTCTTGGTTGCTGACTTTACATAATTTAATTTTATCTATCATGATTGTAAATATCTATTTTTTTTAAAAAAAATCATTCATACACAAGCAATTGAAAATAAAACATGATTAATCTTGATCTTAAACTCAGAAATAAAAAGCCAATAAACTCACATTGTGACTGATACATATTGGTGAGCAGTCCATCCATGACCATATAATGTAAATAATCATATAGTAATAACAACTGTAATGACAAGAGTTTATGGAGTGAACATTAGGAATTTGATCTGCTCAGTTTCTTCAAGGCCCCAAAGAGAAATCCAATGACCTTTCTATATATATGTATCAAATTGGGAGAAATCCATGAACAAGGACAGATCATTCATTGTTCAAACATATCAAGTAATAGCATTTAGTAATCTTTTTAAATAAATTATTTAACTTCTTATTTAATGGTAAAAAAAATTATAGGTGTATTTCTTTAATTAAGCATGTTGTATATGTACATATGCCCAAAAATGTGTAAACACGACCATCAAAATAATTAAAAGTTGGTTTAAATATCTTTAATATTATTTATTGTAATCTTACTTATACATAAATGCTTGTGTATATTTAAATATACATTAATCATTATTAACTAATATACTACTACATTGAAAAATTCGTTTTTTCAATTTGTGTGTGAATAAATACTATTATAAAAACTCAAATGCAGAATAGTTTTATAATTTTACCATAACACTTAAATTTATTTCATTTATCAAACTTTGACATTCACGAAATATAAATCTCAGACATCCTATACATCTAAATAAGATTTATAACTCTTAAACTCCTTGAAAAACATAATTATGGGGTGGGCCAGTTTCAGTTATTTATAGACATACTTCATTTTATAATCAAAGTCAAATAGTCTAAAATATATCAGCAAATCAACAAGCATTGATTGCTTTGCCAATCTATCTGCATCTATTCTCCATTAGGTTGATTATTATTTATAATGATAAAGTATGCATATTATCTATTATATTCATTAGTAGATAATTCTTTTGACAAACATTTTTATGTTAAGTTCTCCCTTTAATAGTTTGAAGTAATTAGGCAATTGGCAATTAAACACTTGATCATCATTGGGGGTAGATTGTTATTGTTTGTCACTTCAACATAATTTATTCTAGTCTCAAAGCTGGAATTA
Organism: Epiperipatus broadwayi; assembly: GCA_028023455.1. Taxonomy (NCBI): domain Eukaryota; kingdom Metazoa; phylum Onychophora; class Udeonychophora; order Euonychophora; family Peripatidae; genus Epiperipatus; species Epiperipatus broadwayi. Next base: position 2,907,801 of record JAQFVV010000003.1, read on the forward strand.
CATATAAAGGATTAAAGTATCCTCTACTGAAATCATTGTAAATTAAGATATATACAGTAACAATTTCTACAGCATCATAATGTGCAATTGATAAATTGGTTATTATATGGGTATCATTTAATTATCTAATGTCTTTAGAAGAAAAAACTTTAATTTTTTGATTTATATAAGTAGGTTAGAAAAAAAATGTAATTATGGAAAATGAAAAAAACTAAATTTTGAATTATATATTATTAATTAGTAATAATATATATATAAAATAAAAATGTATGGAATAATGTATGATAATATTAGATGAAGCTTATTATTTAGTGCAACAGCAGGATATTTGGATAGAAGACAAAATGGATTAAGAATTTAAACTGCTAATGTAGTTATGGTACAATGGAAGAAAGAATCTTGAATATATAAGTTTGAAATATAGAATGTTGAAAAAGAAACACAAATGTGAAAAAAAAAATAGAAAGAGATTTTGATATTTATTTAGATCTTTATGACAAAAACAAGATATATGAGATTAGAATATTGAATCTAAAGAAACAAATTTTATTAAATTGAAATAAGAAAAGAAAAAGAATTATATCAATACTGAGGGAATAATTAAATTATTTTTGATTGAAAGTGGATAATAGATAATAAAAAAAAATAGATAAATTTACTTTAGTGCAAAATATTTTTAAAGGGAAGATGTACTTTATTTGGCTAACGAGATCTCTGGCATATGATCTATGTAAAGAAACTTTTGCCTTCATCTAAAAATTAGCAATTTTACTTAGAATATTTAAGATAGAGAGTGTAATACTGCCTCATATTTATATTTTCATCAAAAATGAAAATAAAGAAAATTCATTATACTAGTTTTTTTATATAAATTTACAATAAAGTAATATAAAATATCACTCAATATATAACAGTGATTACAATGAAATATATATTAATAATTATATAAAAAAGCCTTTTTCTGCACATAATTTTAGGCTCTTTTTAATGTAAAAGATCTGTTTTAACTATTAATATGTTACTATATATGTTAGCATCATATAATATAATATTAGAAAGGAAAAAATAAAATAACATTTGGATAAAAATAAAATTATTAAATTGTAAGAAATTTAATAAAAGTTGAAATAAATTAATTATATAACATAATTATACAAAATGTATAAAAATATACATAATTTTATAGTATATAATACCATTCATTTTTAATTGATTAGTTATTAATTAAATTTATTGAAAGCTTGTCTATATTCATACAGTTATCTTTGTATGTTTAATATAATTTGTTTTATGTATTTGGATCTTTAATGTAACTTAAAAGATTTGATATTTTTTATAGAATCTATTTTATATCTGTGTCATGTAGTAAATGTATAAAGCAGATTTATCATCTCTTCTATTAACTGCACTGTTATGCTCTTTGGCACTTTCATCTATTTCCCTATATGTCCATAGTAAATCATGTATATAATTCATTTTTTATATTCACAAACAAGGAATATCTTAATTGTTTCTAGGAAAGTTTGGAGATCTGTGTTTCTTCCCACTAATATTTTTCAGCTATAATCTAGTGATTTCCCAATGTATAACTTGATCACTAGAAAATGATCTTTTTTCCATCATATTTAGTCCCATTAACTGGCATACCAACATGTGCTCAAGCATATAATTGAAATAAATATTGAGATATATATATATATATATATTACAATGATAATTGAAATAAATATTGAGATATATATATATATATATATTACAATGAAATCAGTAAATGGGATTTACATTAGTGATCCTCATGTTGACATGCTAAATGTAAAGGAAACAGCAAATAGAGATTTTAAGAAGGCTACACTGGTGACAGGTAATCAATGAATACACTTTGATTGGCCAACTATAATTCCAACATCATCTTTCTACCATTTGGCTTATGGATAACTTGATAATGATAGATTTAGAAATTAATAAGTATCAGTTATAATGGACATTATGGCTGCATAATCATGTGATGAAACTGCCTCCTTCAATATCTGTTAATAACTATAATGCTAGATTTTATTTTTCCTGCTGTTAATTTTCATATACCTAATTAATATTAGAAATCACACTAAAATTCTAACATACTGTGGTATATCTAAATAAATTTTGGAATACCACATAGAATAAAAAAGGGTCATTCACCAATATTAAATTTTAACAAAATGAATAATTTGATAAATAAAATAAAATTAGTTTAAACACAGTTTAAATCTCAAATAAATAATGAATATGTAACCATTTTCCTGACTAATGAACAATGGATAAATAATTGCATAAATACTTCACCCTTAATAACTTTCCTGCTTTTTATTAATCCATTAACTGAATAATAGTGTAAAATATGTATTTTTATATGTATATAGAATAATGGTTATATAATTGTGTTTAAATTTTGGCACTCTGATGAAGACTGCAGGACAGTTGAAACTGTTAGAAAATTAAAGGAATTATATATAAAAATTTGCATTAGAGTGTATATGCGGAGATTTATAAAAAGTAATATATATATATGAAGGAATGCAAAAAAAGTAAAAAAGAAGATAAAAGAATAATACTATATAAAAGCTCTTTAATATGCATATAGTGATGAAAATGTATTTTCTTAATTATTTAATTTTCTTGGATAAATAACAATATTTTTATAGTTATAATGAATTACTGAAATAAAAAATATCAGCTTCCATTGTGTTTTATTTTTATTGCAGTATTATTTTTTAATCTAAAACAAAATCACACTCTAAAACAGCAGAAATATAAATTAGTTTTCATTCTAATAATATTTTTAAAAAATATTACATAATAAAAATTAAGATATATATTTTTTAAAAAACATTTTTTTATAAATATTTCACAATGATTTACTGAAAATAAAATCTGAAAAATATATACAGATTCTTTTAAAAATCCTTGTACATTTTTGAGTTTTACTGATTCACAGTGGATAAATATTACAAACTTAGAATAAATACCAAGTGAAAGCTAAATTATTGTCATTTTAAAAATTAGAACTTTTATTCTTAATGAACAACCTAACCTCTACCATGCATTAAACATTGTTTAAATAATACACACATTCTTTAAAATTATTTACCAGTTGCTAATTTTAAATGACATTTATAATTCTAACTATATTTTCAAGGAAGAGAGTTTTGATAATTATCAACTGTTGTGATATAATAGCAGATAACTAAAGTAAACAACATAATAATCAAGGCTCCACTTTGGGTGTCCAAAATATCTAAGTTAGGCCTCATGTTGGTAGTACCCAAAGTATTTACATATCAAATTTTTAATTCATAATGGTTAGTAAATATATTTCTGAAAGTACAATTTTATATCATGAATTAAACATATTAAAATAAAATAAAAATACTCTACATTTTAGAGTTGAGTTCATGACCATCATCACAATCTGGGCACCACCTGATGAGTATAATTAGGAAAGGTTCCAGGAATATATCCTGTTTTTATAACCAATGAGATTTATTAATATTTTCTTTATAAACTTTTAAGCTGTAGACTAACTCTCCATAAATTCAATGATTAACATTGATCAATATGCCAGCTTTAAAATTTATAATATCTTGCCAAATCAATGATTACATGGATGAAATATCATGGAATTAGTATTATGACCAGACAATATTCATATTGAAGTGAACTCTAACAATGTTTAATAAATAATAATGAACAAAATAATTTATTTACAGATTAGTAATCAATTTCTATTGCATGGAATTCCTTATTTCAAAACTCCAGAAATATCCATTCTATTTGCTGACACTTTATATATGTTTACAATGATATTTCAGTTATTTTTTTATTTGACATATTTTACCCTTCCTTACATTTAATATAAACAATTAATAACCCACTTTGGTACTGTGGTATTAGAGCTGCAACATGAAGAATTATAATCGTTTAATCATTAAATTAATTAGGTTATTAAACTTTCACATGACCTACAACTCTCAGTGCCATCTTATATTGCTGACTCACCTGATCACACACATGTTGAAAAGATAAATAATCACCAATATATGTATTTTGTGCTAAACCAGCATTCATTAAAGTATAAAGATTGGTTATCTTAATATAAAGCTGAGTACTAATTGTATATATGTGTGGAGATGGTAATCTGAACCAATTGATGAGTGCTGATTTAGCACGAAATACGTATACTGGTGATTATTTATCTTTTCAACATGTGTGTGATCAGGTGAGTCAGCACTATAAGATGGCACTGAGAGTTGTAGGTCGTGTGAAAGTCTGAGTTCGAATCCTGCATATATTACATATATAAATGCAGGTGTAAGCCTGTACAATGTATTAAAATAGATTATGAATATGCACGTGCAAACACACACTCAATTTGATTTAAACACGCATTTTAACTATTCTTCACATTAATGCTTTTTGTATTTTTTTTTTGTTAAATTGTTTTTTTTAATGTAGATTTTAAAATATGTTTTTGATTTAATAACATAATTAATTTAATGATTAAACGATTATAATTCTTCATGTCGCAGCTCTAATACCACAATACCCCCACTTTTCTTTTTTATATTAATCTAATGGAATTCTAACAAACTGTATTCTTGTTAATATTAATATGTCCTTATTAAGCTAGCTCTTAAATTTAGCAATAAGTAATATATTTCTATATTGATTTTATTTCCTCATATTTTAAATTACATTTCATAAGCATGTATAGAAAGTTAATCTGCAACAAATTATACTATTCAAACATCTCTGAAAAGTATCCAAGATTTATATATGATCAAATTCTATAAATATTAATTACATAAACACAGCACTTACATAATATGATGAAGCATTGATTGTCATAAATATATACCCAATACCTTTAATACATATAGGATATAATTTCACATGACCAGACCGTAGAATAATAACATATTTATTTAGTTAAAAAGAGACAACCTGTAAAGATAATTTTCCTTTTTGTTTTCTAACTATACTAAATTCTAAAAGAAATATTAATTAGAAGAACAAATTATTTGTTTTCAGTCTCTTAACTATTAAGATAAATTAAACGATGTCTCAAATTCGAATAATTATTTTGAATCATATAAATTTGCTTTATATGTGTGTGTGTATTACAATCACTAATTTATAATATAAAATACTAATAATGTTAATTACATGGATGTTATATATATTTATGAGTCAGAGCAAAATGTTTTAAAAGCTTCTTAAAAATAATACATGTCAATTTTTACCAAAGCAATGTTAATAAATAACTAGATTTTAAAAAAAAATAATTTAAAGAATATTTGAAATCCAGTAATTTATGTCCAGCTGAAATTGTAGTGAGACAGTTTTTTGGGGACAAAAATTTCTGCATAGCTTCTTATGAGTTTAAAATAATATGACAGTTACTTTACGTCTTAGGATTTTCTTCGCGGATTTACATGTTATAAGTATACATCATTAAAACAGCACTAGAATGATCACTTAATCATTAATAAAAATTTCCTTATTCATTCTAATTTTCCTTCTTTTTGTTTTAGAATTTTGTTTATTAAATCTTGTGAGATAAATACTCATAGAAACTGGATTTGTTTAGAAACAAATAAACTTATTTTAGAGTGACATATTCAAGTTGCAAATAATGAGCTCCAAAGCAAAATTCAAATAGTTGGTGTTGTGCCTAAGCCTGTAGTCACTGAAAGTCATAATAGTTTCAATAGCATCCAGTTCCAATAATTCTCTTCTAAAGAAACACACCTTATATATTCATGCTCCATGATCTCATTTGTTTTTCCTTATCAAACTATAGATTCATAATTATTCTTAATTCAATCTTTTTTCTCTCTATAATTTTCTTTATATTGTTATTGTCTCCTGCAATAACACAAAAATGCAAATACATAATTTATATATAATCTTAATCTCTTGTAAATATCTTTTCTTGTATTAAATTAAAATATAGAAGCTTTAATTATTATTGTTATTTTCCTTTTTTTAATAACTATTTTCTAATTAATCTGCCTAATCTATTTATGCTGATTTTTGAAGTAATGTAACATTCTAATCATTTATTCAAATATTCAGTCATGCAATTATATAATTAAATACTTTTTTAAAAAAAATTTTAAATCTTTGAATTACTGGTAATAAAATTGAGCTTATTACAGTATTTTTTTTTTCTCATTAAGTCTTCTTGTTGTTAGTTCCATTTTATAGTATTTCAAAAAAATTTCCATAAAAATACTTCGCACATTATTTGAAAGAGGGTTGAGGTATGAATGGACTAGCCTAAATTGTATCTAAATTTAATGTGTAAATTCAGAGCTAGGTGACTGGAGGTTCATACGATTATTGGTTAGGTACTTCATCACGTCATCCACAGCATCCTGCTAGAAGACCCTAGGAACGACTATAATGAGATGTGCCCCCCTCTTCCAGGGGATTATTACAATATATATATTTTTTAAGCTATATAAGATAGAGGTGTGAAATTTTTCCTCTAAATGATATTCCATTAAATAAAAATCATATAAAAATTTAATATTTGTTTTAAATATTTATTTTAACAATATTTACAAAAATATAAAATTTAACATTATGTAGATAGACAAACATATAAATAGATATACTATTAAAAAAATAATATTTATTAATTGCTCAGGAAGTCATGTGATACTTGAGCCCCCAAGTGGCAGATTAAGCACAAAAATATTAAATTGTTTAAATTGACTTTTTACTTTACTTAGCTGAGAATGTTTGACTTTTTAATCTGCACTAAATCACTCAGGGCATTGTAAAAATTGTTGTTTAGCCTTATTACTTTTTTAATTTTATAATTCATAATTATATGACTGTTTGGTTTTGTGATACTAAATCATTTTAAGAATGTTTTATTTAATAGATATACTTGAATAAAATTTCCTTGAAGCAATTAATTATCAAGAAATCAATGTCATGATGAATTAAAATTAAAGAAGTAATAAGACTAAAAAAAGCAACTAATATTTCAAACAGGAAAGTAACTGCTTTTTTAAAGTTCATTCTAAATTAGTTTTAACAAAAAAAAAGTCACTCTTTAGTTCAAAACATTAACTAAATATGTTTTCTTTTGATATTTAATGTTTTTCAATTTTCTTAACATAAGTAAATTGTTTTTATATATATACATATATGTTAAAAACTTATTTAAAAAGCTGATACACATTTATGAATAAAAAATGTTTTTTAAAATAAAAAAATTAATGAAAAATTGAAAATCTATCAATCTATCAAAACATTTTTTTACTTTTGTTGGGATAGGTGAAGCAATGATTTGCATGTGATTTTAATAAATATTTTTTTAAAAAAATAACAATGATAGAAATGCTATAATGGTACTTTCCACATGAGTAATATTACATTTTATGGAAACATATAAAAAAAATTTTTCTTTTTTTTGCTAAGTTGAAAAAGCTTGTTCACAATGCCACATAATAGGATAAAAATCTAATTCTAATACAAACCTTCCTGAAACAGGAAACTGATAAAATCCTTCACATTAAAGGAAATTAAATACAGTATATAGGAAACTCAATTAAGGCAAGATAAACATCTTTTAATAAACTTTGCTTCAAGTTTTCTGAATGTTCAAATGTCTTTTTTTAAAAGCACAATACAAATGCTCAATTAAATAACAGTCAAGCAAGTTTCATAAATTTACTGTTTTATATATTTAAAAACAATTCAGCTGCAGAAGTTAGAGACTGTCTTCGAAGAGGTGGGTGAGGTTTGATGTTAAACCTTTTCATGTAAGATAAAAATTGTTCAGGAATTTCAGCCAATACTTCTTTTGCCAATCGGGCTTGACTGATACGGCGATCATAACTTGAAACTCCTTGTAAATAATCTCGGAAAGGAACAAACTAAAATAAAAATAATATTTTTAAAAAATCATGTATGTATACCAAATAAAAATACAGATATAGGGTTTAAATGTTAAAAATAAAATTTTATAATTTTGGATATTGTTATGTCTTAATCTTAACCTTCCCTTGAGTAAGACTAGCAATATGATTTCTAAATTACTTCTCTTCTTAGTAAAATCAATAATCCCACTGTAGATCAATTTTCTAAATTAATTTTAGTACAGAACAATATAAATCTAATAATATAGATACCCATATAGTTATATGCTGTACATAGATTACAATACGAATACATATAAATTCAATTCCCCTCTATGCACTTCCTTAGACACTTTCCAGGAAGTATTAGTCCCTTGCTTAATCATATACTTAAGTATTAAAGTCACTATTTACCTAATTTTCTGGCAAATGTCTTTACTTCTGTGGGCCCTTGAGGTGCATATAAATTATAATAAAATCAGGATGATGTTTGATCCCTAGCCAGTTTGAGTACATTCAAGAGCCGAGATCCTGAGTTTGGAAACAAATCCCCATTGTTTTTTCCACTGCTTCACATCGGTGTGCAATCCAGTTGCACGAACATGAGGGAGAAAGAAAAGATGTTGCATTCTTTTTGCCTCCTGCTTAAATAATTTTCTCTTTTGTTTTATGGAGTAATCTATCTGTTTTATCTATCTGGGTGGAAGGTTTTTTTATTAGCTATTAATATTTTTTTAAAACATTAGTTCCTTCTAGAATTCAATTGTTAATTAATTATTGTTAATTGAATTCCTACGTAATCAGATTTTACTTGTTAGTTCTTTCTCATTATTTAATTGATGTTTTAATTTATTTCCACTTTATAATGTAATAGTTTTACACAAAGTTTTAGTAGATGCAAATTTTGGTATTATTCATTATCTATATTAATGTTAATCAATAGATATTCCAATCCTCCCCTTATTCCAAAAATTCTTCTATTTATACATAATCCTATAATTTTTTTGATTAACATGGAGTCTGGGTGACCTTGGTCTTTCTTTGGGTTCCATCTTCATTTTTGTTTCAGCTTCACTTTGAACTTGGGGTTGTAGATTCTCATTTTTCAGTCTCCAGATTTATCTGTTCCTTTTCTTGTTTTCCAATCTATTTTGCTGATTCTTCACTATCTGGTATTATTATTGCCAGATACAGCACCTGTAGTTCAGCAAGGAACATGGTTTAAATGTCTCTTGTATTCTTTACCATTTTTATTTTGAATGATTACTATTAGTTTGGGTGGCCTTCCCATAACTGTACCCTCAATCCATTTCTTTTGCAGTGTATCTGCATTTCTTCACTAATATGGAATGTTTTTTTTATGCACTTATGATGGAAATGCTCATTCTTCTTTGTTATTAGCATATGTAGTTTAATGCACAACTTTTGGCACATCACAACTCCACTGGTGATTTATCTGTAGTTGTTGACATCATTGAATGTTGATGCAGCATTACCTCATATAAAACTTCTTGCATGTTGCTACTCAAAAATTTTCTTATTGCTTTTTTTAATTGTTTTGGATGACCTTCTTAGTGAAGCCATTCGATTCTGGGTGGTAGGGGGTGCATATATTTACCTGATTCCAATGTTTTTAAAAATATTCTTCCATCCCTTCTGCAGTGCCATTATCAGTGACCATTATTTCTGGTAATCTGTGGCATGAGAAAATCACTTTTAGGATTTTTATTGTTTTATTAGCACTTGTATTTTTGACAATGTGGTACTATTTTGAATATGAATCTGCAAGTACTAGTAGTATTTTGTCATTAATAGGAACTGCATGGTCCATGTTTGTTTTAAGCCAGGGTATATATTCTGTTGGTTTCATGTTACTGTGATTGACAAGCTGAACATTTTTAAAATGTAACTCTCTATATCTATTGTGGTCACCAGATATAGCTACGTTAAGGCTTTTGCATGCGCTACCCCTGTGTGACCTTTGTGTAACAATTTTAATTTTTATTTCTTCCTTATGATGATATAAATACCCTGTTTCCCATTAATAAATACTCTTTACTAAATGTAGGAGTTGTAATTTTATTGAACCCACAAGAAGTGTATGCAAATACTTTAAGATAGGCTAAAACCTGTATCAAATGTGCCTTGAAATATTTATAAATAGTCAAGCAAATATCATTTTGCCAATAGAGGGACCTCACACAAACCATGATACAAGATAGCAACTTTTATAAAGATAAGAGCTGCCACTTTATCTTTAACCTAAATTTCTACTTATATAGGCCAATCTGAAGCATAATAAATTATTTCTATTAATCCAAAAAGCCATGCTACACATTGTGCTTTCTTTGTTGGCCAGCTATTCTTAATCCAGCTCTTTAGTAGCTGGTATCCTTTATCTTCCCTCATCCATTTTTCCACTGCATTCATATGATGCCAGTATATTTCTCCATCTAAGCATCCTAGGACTCAAATCATCGGGAGCTAATCTATCACTTGCCAATATTGGCTTATAATCTGTTATTATTTGAAACAATCTGCCATATATATATTGGTGAAATTTTTTAGCCCAAATATTATTGTCAAAGTTTTTTTATCTATCTGGCTGCAGTTTTTCTTGGCTTTGGAGAGGGTTCTGAATGCAAAGGCAATGAGACATTCTCCATTATAGCATGGATAGCATAAATTACCCCCACCCCCCATTATGAGGCATCTGTGGTTAAAGTTACTTATTGATTATTGTCAAAATGAACCAATAATTTTTCTAATGACAATGTAGGTCTTTTGTGTATCTAAAAGTGTCATCATGGGTTTTTAACCACTGCTACTTTTGATTCTTTTTCAGTAACTTGAAAAGGGGTTTTGCTACTTTTGATTTACTGGGTAGGAACAGTTTGAAGTAGTTAATTAGGACTAAAAATGCCTACAATGCTTTAACATTCTTGGCTTACATTCCCTTTTCCAGAGATTATGTGTCCTAGAAAACCCAATTCTTTAGTGTTCCATACACTTTTTTGGATATTTAGTTTTACTCTGAAATTATTAATTTTGGCATACTTTAATTAATTTTTGACAAAAACTCTTCCGAGTCCACTGTTACTAATATATCCTCAAAATATGGTATGACACCCTCAAATCCCTAAAATAGTGTATCAATTTTTGCCTGAAATATATTTGGGGCTGTTGATATGTCAAATAGCAATCTATTGCACTTAAATAACCCAAAAGGTGTGGGGGTCATTAAAATTTTGATAGTTTTCTCTGTCACTAGGATCTGGTGAAAGACTGAATTTAATCAAGTTTTGCAAAATATGATGCTTAATACCTCTCTTACATTAGACATGGGTATGCTCCCTTATTTAAAAACTTGTTCATTGATATTCTATAGTCACTGCATATATGCATGTTTCCATTAGATTTTGTAACTACAATTATAGGTCTAGCCCAACCAGACATTTCTATCACTAACAGTATGTCTTTATTGACTAATGACTGATTTTTTTTTCTACTTTTTTTGTCCTTTGAGCGAGTGGTATTATTCACAGTTTGCAAATTGTGGGGTGTGCATTGGCACCTAACTCAACTTCTGTCAGGCTTGTAGCTATCATACCTAACTCATTGGTAAATAGGTCTGGGTATTTATTTTTAACTTTCTCTTTTGAAGGAAATTTTTTTTATTACCCTAACTTGAATTCCAATTGCCTATTATAGGGCTGAATCTCCTTTGTATAATGTATAGCAGCAATCTAATTATTTTATCACAGTATCTAACCAGTGTCTATATTTGCACCAGTAAGTCTAATGCATTGCCACTTACATCATGAGCTTTTGAGGTTTTCAAGCTTTAACTAGTGTCCACTGCTGATAGTGCTTTCCAGTCTATGTCTAATATAGATATTCCTGAGCCACTATCTATTTCCATTTTTACATTTACTCTGCAAATTTCCAATTCGATCATAAATTATTCCCTGCTCCTCCATATCCATATTTTTAACAGTATATTTATTATTTTTACCTCCCCTATTCTTTGGCTCACATTTTATCTTGGTTTAACTCCTTATCAGGTTTTCTACACATGTGTGTGATGTGTCCCTTAAAACCACATTTAAAACATTTCTCTCCACCTGCATTCTTTTGCTTTATGATCGTTTTTACCACAGCAGTACGATGCCATTTTCATTTCCTTTTACATTTTCTCTCATTTTTATAAATCTGCATATTTAGAATATCTTAAGTTTTATTTTTAAAAGCTTGAGCTTGCTCATTTATTAACTCTAAGATATGCCTTTTTGAATAGCATTCTGGTATTTTAGATCAGTATCAATTAACAGTTGTTCTTTCAATCTATCATTATACATACTCCAGAGTAATTTGATCAAGGAGTAATTCTATTATATAATTCCATACCCACAATCTTTAGCTAGCCCTCTAAAGGCTGAATTATAATCTTTTATTGATTTCCCTTTAAACTGTTTCCTATTACTCAGTTTTAAATGAGATATGTAATGGGATGGTCGAGGACTAAAATATTCTGTTAGTTTCTTAACTATGTCTTCATATTCTATACTATCATTGGTTTGGAGGGGGGTCATAAAACTTACTAACAATTTTTATAACTTTTTTCCCTGAGAAAGGCAAAAGTACTACAATTTTTCTTTTATTGTCTTGAATAATGTTCAAGGTAGAAAAGTTTTTTGAGTTACATGCAGTGACAATTCTGCAGCATTCCCCACATCAACCTCACGTATGACTGTTTGTTGAAACAACATTTACATTGTTTACTATCACTATTCTTCCCTAAGCTATGTTTGAAATAGTGACTGCACCAGGTTTTGCCATGTCTTAATCTTAACCTTCCTTTGAGTAAGACTTGCAATATAATTTCCAAATTATTTCCCTTCTCAATAAAGTATATAACCCCACTGCAGATCAATTTTCTAAACTAATTTTAATACAGAACAATATAAATCTAGTAATATAGATACACCTATAGTTATATGCTATACATAGATTACAATATGAATATATATAAATTCTATCTCTCTCTACGTACTTCCTTAGACCCTTTTTGGGAAGTATTAATCTCTTGTTTAATCATACACTTAATACTTAATAAATGTCACTACTTATCTAATTTTCTGGCAAATATCTTTATTTCTGTGGGCACTTGAGGTGCATATAAATTATAATAAAATCAGGGCAATCTGTTTGATCTCTAGTCAGATTGAGTATCATCAGGAGCCAAGATTCCGGGTCTGAAAACAAATCCCATTGGTGTGCAATCCAGTTGCTCAAACACATGAGGGAGGGAGAAAAAGAGGGTGCTTTCTTTTTTCCCCAGCTTAAATAGTTTTCTTTTCTCTTTTGTTTTCTGGAGTAATCTATCTGTTTTATCTTTATCAAAATAGAAGGTTTTTTTTTATTAGCTATTAAGATTTTTTAAAAACATTGGATGTTTCTAGAATTCAATTGTTAGTTAATGATTGCTAATTGAATTCCTATGTAATCAGATTTTACTTTTTAGTTCTTTCTCATTATTTAATTGATGTTTTATTTCCACTTTATTGTGTAACTAGTTTTCCACAATAGTTTTAGTAAATGTGAATTTAAGTGTTAATTTAATGTACATTTTAATGTTAATCAATAAATATTCCAGATATATATTATCCTAATATGATTGGAAAGATATAACTAAAAATTTACAATTTTTAATATAGATAATTCTGCACAAGCAAGTAAATCTTTAATGAAGTCTCCTTTTTTTATTCATACTCTTTTACATTAGCTAACTACATTACTTGTGGCATATTTCAATATATAATTAAATGAGTAATAATTTTATAGTAAACTTAAAATTTACAATTTTTTAACCCATGTCACTAATAAAGGCAATTTAAAAAAAAAAAAACATTTAATAAATATTTGTGCGCGTGTGTGTGAATTGTGACATTATAAATATTTTTATAGCATTAATGTACATAAATTAAATTGAACCTTCTTGTTTATAAATAAACAATAAAATCTAAAACTTCTATAAAGATTTTTTTTATATGAAATTTTGGTTGTTTTACAATAGCGTGTTGAAACCGTCGGAGGGCGGGCTTTGTTTGTAAACAAAGATAAATATAATATTTATGGCGCTGCCGCCGGGTTTGTTTATTATCACATTTCAAAGTCAAGTTAATATCAAATACATTTTTTTGAACATGCAACAACAAAAACAAAAAAAAAATATGCACAAATCAAAAAATTGAATTTAAAAAAAAGTACTTCATTTTTTTGTTGTTGTTATTCTTTTCATTAATTATATTTTTTGGGGGCTGGGAATTCTTTTTATATATATATATGTTTTCGATTTTGTTGATCACATTTAACCAAATCTACTATCTATCAAATAACAATTTTTGGAATGAAAACAACAACAACAAAAAAGGGTACATCGATCGAAATGAATTTTAAAAAGTAGTTCCTTCCTTTTTATTCTTCTCATTACTTACATTTTTTTTTTGTTTTTAAGATGGCGGTCGGTGGGTATTCTATGACAAAATCAGCTTCTTTTCTTTTTGATATTTTTGTTGTTTTATAATAAATTACAAATACCAAATCGATTTCCATTTAACGGTAGCAAACATTTCCAACCGAAAGGTCGAACTTTGGGAACAAGGGGGGTGGGGGTAGGTGTTTGCAATTGCTAAGTGAACATAACGCTCTGACTCGAAGGTTGACCAACTTTTTTTTACCCGTATTACCAAAAACCACATCAATATATTTACGGCAATTCAAAATAACTTTTAGGCTGTTCAGGAACAGCACGCATGCAGCTTCAAAGCCATCTTTTGTTTGATAAGCCAGTTCCAGCAGCTAGCAGTCAGAGAATCTGTGACATTCGGAGGAGCAAGTTTTCCGATTTCAGCCATTCGATGAAGCTCGTCGTTGTTCTCGCAGAAACGGGAATTAGAGCATGATTTCATTCCAAATCGTGCTTGTACCTACACTTGCCGAATTTTTTGAGCAGGAAATGGGGGCTAGACAAGCATGAGACTCTGCTGATAATTGTTAGTAGACATTTCTAAAAGATGGCAGATAGAGGGGGAGGTGGTCATAATGAATATTAAAATAGTTTTGACACTCGGAATTCCAGACACCCTCACCCGATACTGTAGCCAAAAGTGAAATGTGATCACACATCAAAAATGCTTAGCACAAATCTGAGCTGTAAGCTGACACGATAGCTTCTGCGGCAGATTCGATGTCATGTTTCAGAGCATTAGCATAGAAATAGACACTTACCAGCCACCCCGTACCGACGGACTATTTCTAGGCTTACGCATTAGAAATAGAATGTTCGCTAGCGGTGGTAGGCTACCTAAACGGCATATTTCTGTGCGCTATCACAGAAATAACGCCCTCCGGCGGTTTCAACACACTATTGTAAAACAAATGAAATTTTAATTGTTGTTTAAACAAGCCATTAAATGTAACTCATATCAAGGAGAAATGAATAAAATTATTTAGAAAATCAAAAGAATACTTTATTATAACCACAAAAAAAAGTGATATGAATAAAGAATGTCCAAACAATTACAATATTTTTGGTAAAAGCCTTTTATTAAAAAGATAAATATGCTACAATTAAATTTTTTAATAATGGTAATAAAAAAATAATTCTTACTAATCTTTAATGCAATTTAAGTAAAATAAAAAATGATATATTTAAAATTGAAAAAAAAAATCCTGAATCATATTAAAAGTTATATTATAAATAATAAAGTAATGTAAATAATTTTTAATGTTAATAAGAAGTAGATATATGAAAAATAGCTTATCAGAATCTGTTCATTTTAAAGAAAATATCAGGTTATTGGAAGAAAAAAAAATTGGAGAAAATTATGTATACTCAACTATGTTATGAGTAAGAGGTTTATAATGAGGGAATCTTCACAAAAAGAAGGAATGTGACAAAAAAAAAACCATGCTTATCAAATTTGTGATTGAACTAGTGAAGATCAACATCAAAAATGGAATAGAAAAGCTTGAAAGATCATGTTGAAGTTAAAACTCAGATTTTATTAATGCTCTGACCTGTTTAATATGTGTAGCAGAATGCACTAGAATGAGAGACCAAAACTTTTTCTATGCAATATTTTGGCCAATCTGAGTAAAAAGTCAATTAACTTGGTGATGATATAAGAAAATGGTATATCTCTATGAACTCCTAGATGAGTTTGTAGATATCCTTTTTCTATGTTAGCATGGGATCATGAAAAAAATAGCTGACCTCTAAAATCTTTAAATGCTGATGGTTTAGTAAAATCAATATTATTTAAAATTGTAGAACCCCAAAAGGAAAAAAACAACTGGAATAAAATTTACAAAACCATGAAGAGAAATTGTGCTTACGGGAGACTGCATTTTGCAAGATGTATGCAAAATATTCAGTTGCAATTTATGGATCTTTGAATGAAACTGTTCAAATACTTTATATATAAAGATCTTTTAAATATATATATATATAAAATTGTTTGGCTAAAATATTTTTGTCATGATATTTTACAAATAATGACTAATATCAATTTTCAGCAAAATAATATATGTGTTTAACAGGGTTTTTTTAAAATGTACATTAATATGTACATTCTGAAAGATTTGAATGCAAATCAAATATATATATATTTCTCCTTTTTCTCTTATGCACTTTCAAATTTTGTTTCTATTTGTTAGCCATGATTCTCCTCATGATAGTATGTTTTGTGTGTGTATATATATATGCTAATTTCATTCTTTTTAAAATATTTTCAGTATTTTAGTTATTTAGAAAGTAATTTTTAGAAATAAGTATACAAAAATTAATTTATTTTGACAAATACTCTAATCAAATTGAAGGTGATATATATGAAAAATTACCTTTAGGGAATGGGTTTTGTTATGTTTAAAAGACAGGGAAAAAGTTAAATTTTCTTTTATATACATATTGACTTGGAATTATACTAAATCTTTAGGTATCAGCTACAGTTTCCATTGTATATGTAATAAAAAATGTAATTCTATTACTTATATTATTTAAGTTTTCTTAAAAGAATGCACTGAATTCTAAATAAACAAGCAATTAAAATTGTTGCTTCCATAAAAGATGAATTTATCTTTCCCAATATCTAATTTGTCTGGGTAAATTAACTTTAATGCTGTAATTTGACACTATGAATATAAGCAATAACTATGTGAGAAAAGCTATGCAGTACATAACATTATTTTGAAGAGTTTTTCATCTTAAAAGGTTTTTTTTTTATTAAAGTATTGACAATAATAAATTTATTATTTTTGGTCTTTATCACACCCATTAGGACAATTAAGAAATCTCAATGAAATACCAGCAGACATTCAGTTCAATAACAGATATAGTTAGCCACCCAAAAATGTCATCAATATATTAAAAATTATTCTTTATTCTAGAAAGAGGATATATAATATGTGAATTTTTTTTTTTTTAAAGTTTTATAAGAAAATTAAAAAAAAATATCAATATTGAGCAACTTATATTTTATTGAACTATTTTATATTATAAAAATACACTCGTATATAACTTTTCTACATTAGCTTAACATTTATGTAAGAAAAAATAATGTAACTTTCCATACTTTAGAAAGCAAATTAACATTAATTATTGAAATAATATGCTTATAACATATATAGATGGGGCACATATATGCTAAATGTATATGTATGACCATTTATATATTGTTAGAATATTGGCCTTTAGATTTAGTAAAAACTAATAATTGGAATATTTTGTATTACCAGATATATTTCTACTTAAGATGACTTATAATTTATATATATGTAGTTTATGATTTTAAAAATGTTACAAGCATTGTTTATTATTAATTTAAGACAATAATTAATATCTATGTGTTAGTCAATTATGTAATTTGTTTATATTATTGGAAAGTCGCAGACTTTTACGTTATTATTATTATTATTATTACTAATTGATTAATACATTTATTAACTATTATTTTAAATTATTACAGTAAATTCATTTAATATTTAAATCAGTATTTGTATCTTCACTCCTGTTCATATAGATGTAAACTCTCTTCTGTAATCCAAAGTATTAGTTCTGGATAAAATAGAATTTGGGATATGTACATGGACATCTATAAAAAAAAAATTTAGATGGTGCAAAAGAGATGAGGATCACTTTTAAAGTCCACACATTTTGTTTCATTTATGTTTAATTATTATTATTATTATTAATCATGATTCCAAACACTAATGGTTTCTATAAGTCTGAGCACTGATGATAAACAACATTGATTTGCTTTGTGTTATTTTTCTTATTTATGTATGTGCATGCAACAAAAACAAATATTGATGCTTGTTCTTTTATATCCAGTCTTAAAAGATAATATGGATGATTACTTATTTCTGGTACTATATTTATTATTTATATTTGTTCTGATAATGATATACTGATGAGTTTTTCTTCTCTTATTGTATTCAATTAAAAATTGTTGCATATTTATATGCACTCTATATACTCTCAGACCATTACAATATATACAAAATAAATTATTGTATTTTGAAATATATGTAAATAAATCTGGAGAGATGAAAGCTGTAGTAACAGTATATGAGATATTTATTTGATCACCATCCACATAAAAAAAAATCACTTCATAGCACTAAATATTCATGCTTTAACATCAAAACCAATCAATTTGCCATTATTAATATATGACAAGAGATAATTTTATTTACGCCACGCTAGGCAAATAATGATGGAATATTTCTGTAGTGAATACAAACTGCAGAATGATTTGTAATTTTTCTCACTTAGTACGGTGATTGCATAATGAACATTTCTTGCATATTTCTATTCCTAAATTTATTTAAACATAGTTTTAAATATATTTTTATAAAGTGAGAAGCTTTAATTTTTTAAAGTCATTAATGAAAAATAATTAAAAATCTGATCTCTAAAAATGTATATTTGAAATAAGTATTATTAATAATGTTAGTATCTAAACTACAAAAATTGTATCTTAAATATTATATAATTGTATGAGATGAATAAAATTGGAAGATAAGCCAAACTCATAGTTAATACAAATTTTATTCCTTTCTTAATTTTAAAATAAAAGCTTCCAAAATGTTTGAATAGAAAGGTTTTTAATAATGCATTTTACCTATGCTTATTTAGTAAACCAAATCTTAAGCATTTAATGAAGTAATTGCACAGGTTACAAGTTACTTAGCAAAATAAATTATAATTAACAACAAGGTATGAAAAGCAAATTATAGCTGTGAGAAAACAAGTATCACTGAAATTATTGAGAACATTAAAATAATGAAATGGATGGTGGAAGGACAGATTATGATAAAAAACAACAACAACAACAACAAAACACAAGTCCTAAACTGAATCCCAAGATTTATAAAGTGATATAAAAATGAGATTATGTGTAATACTGGGCGACTAACATCAGAAAAGTTTTTAAAGTAATATAGAGATGAAAATATTTAAATTACAAATGTAGAAATAAATTCAATGAGACCATCATTCTTTAGATCAGGGGTGGGGAAACTTTTCTCTGCCAAGGGCCATTTGGATATTTATATCATTCACAGGTCATACAAAATTATCAACTTATTTTAGCCCGCTATATTTGATCAAAAATTTAATTAATTTATTTATAATCATAAGGCATGGGTAACCTTTTCAATTTGCAGGCCAATTTCAATTTCCCTATTCAAATGAGAGCCATAATTTTTTTATGAATTAAAAATAATGTAAGATCATTACTATTAATAACTGTTCCATATTTAATTACAAATTTTTATTTCACCGTGTAACTATTTTCTACATATTTATAATCTCAAATTTTTATACATATATTAGGTAAATTAATTGTACACAGCTAATATACAGTCTTTTATAAATTCCCCAACAGAAAATGATTTCAAATTTTCTGCTTTTTGCCTTAAATTCGATATTCAAGAATTTAAAGGGATGAGTTCAAAAACATAACTTGTTTTTACAGAATTGTCTGATTTGTTTGTACTTTTTATAAAACATGTCATTCACTTGATGAAACACTTTTCAAATTTTCTATTATAAAATGTTTTTCTTCCTCATCACTATTGTTGTAATGAGAATGTTTTGATAAATAATGCCTCTTAATATTGTCTTCCTTATTAATTGAAATACTTTCCACACATATCAGGCATATTAATTTACTGTTTCTATAAAAAAATATGTTGGTCCATTGCACTTGAAATGCACAATCTTCTTTGACAATTATTCTTATCTTACTTAGTGTAGCCATATGAATAAAAGATTAATGCAAAATAATAATAATAATAATAAAATAAAGTAGAATTCAAGTTTTATTTTTGCTAGTATTGGTTCATTTATAAAATCACTAAAAAACAAACAAAATGCCCTTAGCATCATAGATTAAATCCATAGTCAGATAGACTATACAATATAATTTGTTGGAATATTGCACCTCTGATAGACTGAACTAGAACTATTATAAAGAATGAAGAGAAAAAGGATGTAGTTAAGAAAATAAATATTTTATTTAACTTTTCTTAATTCAATATTTATACTATAGGCATGTTTAAATAGAAGTTTTATACAGGGCCATTTTATACATTTTTAAAAATGTTTGAGGGCTGGATTGAGGGCTTGATTTAGTTCTGGAGCCTGAGGTTCCCCATCCCTGCTCTAGAAGATTAATCCTGATTTAAAATATTCATGAATCTAGCATAATCACACTATACCATATATAAACTATTATTCTCATGCATGTAGCACCATATTAACAATTTCTGTAAACACATTTGGTTCAATTCATTTAGTTAGTTGACATCCTACTTTATAAATAACATTGTATTTAAAAATTACAATAATAATTTTAAAAATCTTATTATGCAAGAATTGTGTTTTGTACAAACGGTACTAAATTTAAAGTTTAAAAATGCAGCTGAGAAGTTATATACACATGCAAAATGAAATAAATAACCAGTAAGAATAGAAGTAAGTAAAAAAATAGAAATTGGAGAAAAAACATGGGCATATAAAAAATAAAAATGAAAAGCATGCAGAGGCTTTTGTTTTTAAAAGCAAATATTAAAATCAGTTTTAAAGACTATAATGTTTAAATATAAAAAAAGAACAACAATAATGAAAAAAAAAATAGAATACAATATTGAATATAATTAATTTTAGATTTATTTTAATAATAAAAAAATTACATTCAAACTTTCATTTTTTCATACAGCACACCTACACAATATGTATTTTTAAAAACAAGATACCTGAACAATATCTCGCTCAGCAATTCTTCCACGGGAGGAAAGCCTGACATCATCTCCATCAAGTTCATTCATGGCTAATAAAAATAGTAAATATATGTAACATTAACTGGACTTACATGTAAGTAATAAACTAAGCTAATCTTGGAATCTCTTTTTATAAAGATCCTGTTTTAATATTATTAGCCATTGTCTAACATAAATAAACAGATCTACATGTCATATAGCAGGCTGTTTTGATTACTATCTAGAGTTGTCATATACATTAGATATCTAAACACTTGTTTACCATGATAGAAAATAGTCTGATCTTATTATGTAAATAGTTTCATAATCTATTTATTATTTAAAATATGAATAAATTCACTTAAGATCACAATCATATACTATATGTAAACAACTTAAGAGATTAAATACATTATGCAATGCAGAGACAATTATAATCTTATTTTTAATTTGACTTAAATATGTAAGTAATAGTAATTGTATAAAAAAATGCAATAAGTTAAGTGAATTTCAATGTTTCTGTATAAAAAAAGACTGGAATTTGCTTTGTTTATTATATTTGTATACAAATCTTTGGAATAAATTCTGCGATATACAAAATACTACTATATAATAATAGTGATAAAAAAAATTTTATATTAAATGCTTTTATTGATTGCGCACTAAAAAGAAATAAAATTGTTTCTTCAATCACAATTAGAGTTTTTAGATTTAACTTAAAATAAAAGTATGGGAGTCCAGAAATTAATTAAATCAATCCCTTTTTTTTAAATCAAAGGATCGACTTAATTAATTTCTGAACCACCACCCTCCCATACTTTTATTTCAAGTGAAGTCTAAAAATTCCAATTGTGGTTGAAGAAACAATTAGTATTTCTTTTTAATGCACAGTCAATAAAAGCATTTAATATATAAAAAAAAATTATCTCGATTATTTTTAAGTTTTTAGTATTGGCACATTTATTGAAAATATAAAACTACATCATACTTTAAATTGACTAGACATTTATAGTTGAAATATATATATATATATATTAAGAAAATCAAGTCATACATCATGTTTAACTTAATAAGCTTGTACACATATGTAATAAAATGAATGTGCTAATAAATCAAAACAAGCTTTTCCGATAAATGCCATAAGAAAAAGCATTTAAAATCTCCATCTAGAATTATCCCCATCCCCAAACTGGTTTCAAGCTGATGGCTATCATCAGTGAGGCACTAGGATATTCAGACACTAGATCTGAAATATCAACTCAAGTACAGCATTTATCTAATACTTTACTATTAAATAGAAAATCTGAAATTGTCAGATATCTATATGTCTTCAAATCCAGCTATCTAATTTAAATAACCATATGGGTCTGAAAAATGCAATTGATTGTAATACCTTTTGCTTAGCTACCCCAATTTGTCTTTGGGCAGAGAACTCAACAAACAAATGCAAAATAAAACATACAGAGATAAGTTTTAAATTTAATTTTCACAAATATTTCCATTTGTAATAAACAGATGTTTGAATTTCTTCTAGAAGGTAAGGTTTGAATAGGAGTAAATTATTATATTATTGTGTTGGTAATATAATGTACTAAATAACAGTAAATGAAAAGTACATAACTGAGCAAGGATTCATTATAATTTATATTTAAATAGATTGAAAAATTATAACTAATTAATGGTTTATCTGTATGAGATTACAATACATTAGTTGTGTGTATATGCTTAAAGACCAAACCAACAAAAGCATTTGAGGTCCAACTATGAACAATATCAAGATTAAGACATTAAAAACAATTACTCGTCTTGCGTTGTTAGCCGAGAGGTATCGCAGCCGCCATGCAAGCAAGTAGTTGGTTGCAGACGGTTGTGGGTTCGCGTCCCGGCCGATGCTATGACACATAGAAAAAAAACAATTACTCAAGGCTTTAATAGGTTTACAAATGTAAATGATAATAATCAACTCTTAAATTATCAACAATCTCAACCTTGACTACAGGTTGAGATTGTTGATAGCTTAAGGATTGATTATTAATATCAAGATTGAAACTTAAGATTATATGTCTGCTCATTTCTAATAATAATTGCTATTGTAGGGGCATGTTTTTGTCATTTTACTTCTTAATATTTTAAGTGAAATCAAATCAAATGTAAGCACTGAAAATTTATATAATCATTATAATGTTTAACTATTATGCTATGAGCTATGTATCCTAATTTAAGTATTATCAGAAAGCTTGCCAAATTTTGTAGTAGTATTATAATATAATTTGATATAAAATGACCATTTCATAGACAAAAACAAACATTTCTTGCATAGGTCATATCCCCAGAATCCCTATAAGCCAAGTTAAACATTTCCTCTTTTTAAAATTGTCATATCTCACCTTGCCATCAGAAGTGGACTAACTCAGATTCCTTTCTTATCTGATTGGATTGAACATTCACTGCCACTAAGCAATGGGTAAACAGAGATGTAAAACACAGCCAATGGTTAGTACTAATGAATAGGCAGTTATGTTCTCAAAATCCAATAACTGCCAGTAATGTTGGAGATCTAGTAATAAACAGTCAGTCTTTTATTATATAAGCAGAGAATGTTGGTCTAAACTTAATGACTGAACATGCTCTCATTTGAAACCACTGCCAAAAGTGCACGTTTCTATTATAGTCATTATGCTATAAGTCTGCTGCAGTGAAACAAATCTATGATAGAACTGGAAGTTGCAAAGACTAGGGCCAACTTGAGGCAAGCTGTCTATTACAGCTGGAAGAATCTTGGCGATGGAAGTGAGTCGAGTCATTTGGACACAATCAACACAATTTTAACTAAGTTTATATATTTGTGATATTGTATTTATTGCCTGTATAATATGTATATAAATTTGTTACTAATAAATTATACTAATTAACTTTTGAGTGTTCATATTTTTTATAACTGTCAGTTTGAGTCTGCAATTCAGACCAAACACAACAAGAATCATTATATACTACAATAAGAACATATATTTCTATACTCTTATCAATTTCTCCAGTTTGCAATCATTCTCTCAGCACTGATACTTTTGTTTAAATAAAACTATTTTGTTAGTCCAATATGTCATAAAAATATAAGCAAAAAAAAGTTTCTAACTTGTTTGTTATTTCATCTTTATATTTCTAATATTGTCCATACTATTTATCTTTCAAAAGTAACCTTTATTAGTATTTATTGTGATGATTCTTTAAAACAACAATCTACCTTCCAAACATCAATGTTCAACACTTTTCCAAATTTTTTCTTGACTTCTTTTCTAAATATTCAAAGCTTCTTTTTAAACTAATTAACAGTAAAATCCCTCTAATGATAACATACATTGGATGGCAACATCTAGGAAATTAAAATCTGGGATTAATCACTAATTTTATATAAGATTGCAATTTATAAATTATTTGAAGTTCTTACTTATTTTATTTTTTTGTCTAAACAATTTTATTATCTGTGATAATTAATTTACATACACAAAGAAACACTATGGAGCTGGAGATTTGCCTTATAGTTATTAGATTCAAGAATATTTATGGAGATTGGTATATTTTTTCTATTCTCATAGCTTTCATTGAGCTTCAAATTTATATTTTTTCTACAGTAAATGCAATTACCATCTGTTTATAACACTTTTAAAAACAGCATTTTATCAAGAAATTTATTTTATCACAACATTTAGCGAAAGCTACAATACAATATTTCTCTCCATTCTAGATGTCAGATTGTTATATTTAATTACAAGAAAATATACTAGTTATAGTGCTATAAGATTTCTTTGTCCACTATATTGAAATTGGATAAAAAGAATCAGATGTAGAATATTACTGAAAATAGGAGAATTGGAAAAGAGTAAATTAGAATATAGTTATATTTACATAATGAATTAAAAAACAATAATTGTAAAATATTGACTGTAGATAATGTTAACATTCATATTAATGAAATTGATGGAATAAAGAATGTGAATGGAATATAATTAAAAAGAATGGGAAAGGAGGAATGAAAATTGGAAGAGTAAAGTATGTGATGAGAAGTTTATGTAGTTAAGATAGAATTTGAAATTTGGTTGATTATGTGTTGGTAGACAATAAAGAAAGAATTTGAAAAGATAAAAAGTATTAGTGTTTAATGAAGAAAGAAAAAAAATTATAGTAATGATCTTTTCTGTTGGGATATCTAGAAGATTAAATAGTGAAATTTATACTAAGATAAGTTGGTATGGATGAATGGGAAATAAATAATGAGATATTCAGTAGATTTAACAATTTCTTTAAAAAAATTATGAAAGTTGGTAAATTTAAAATTTATGAAGAAGTGAAGAAAATTGCAAATGAATATTTATTTAAAACCAATAGGACTGAAAAGTGAAAATGACAGGAAAAAACTTTAGAAAATTTATTTAAAAAGAATCACGTAGGAGTATAAAGAGGCTATTATCAAATAACAAAATGGGAGATAAAAATTATATGAGATAGCTACTTAAGAAAAATGGAACTTAATAAGAAAGTAATTAAGAAATATTAACAAAGCAGAGGGAAAATATTGTAAAAATTTTGAAAGTAGATTAAGAACAGAAATAAAAAATGTTATACTTTTAAACACAGAGGGAGGAAAATGTGAGGATAGGAAAGAACTTGAAGAAATTCTCAATAAATATATAATAAAAATTTTTGGTAAAGAGAAATTTATAAGTGAATATGATTCATTAGAGAGCTTAATTCCTGAAAATATGGACAAAATGGCATATGTGAAATTGAACTGAACAAATATATCATGCTAGAGCATTAGGTGAAATGAAAACAGATATAAAAAAAATGCAATAGTTTGTTTAAAACAAAGTTTTAATAAAATTGTAGATGAGAAGATTTCAGTTGAATGAATGTAAAAATTATATTATTATATGGATAAATGAAAAAATGATGAAAGAGAGAAAAATCTGAATGAAGATTCTTCACATGGATTTTGTTCAAGAAGACTGATAGAGATGAATTTATTCATTTCCATTTAATTGATTAATATGTCTTATAAGGAAAACGTCATTATTTATTGCATTTTTAGATATAGAGAAGACTTATGGTAAGGAGCATAGCAATAGATTGTGGTGAAGTCTTAGATATGAAACAATTATTAAAAAAATATGCAAAGATAGGAAAAGTATGAAAATTGAATTTTAAGATATGATCTAATGTGAAAGATAACACTAGAGAATACTGAATGTCTTGAAGAAAATTTAAAAACAATTATATAGTTTGTAGTTATACATTGGCCTACTTTCATCTTCTAGATGAATTATTAAATGTTTATAGAAAAAATCAAACTTTATACTTTTCTACATACATTTAGTCATCACTAATAACACACAGATGAAACACAATGTTTTGAATAGAAGTATTCCCTTTTTTCTTTAGATGTTGCTGGCCTATCCAGTGACAGCTAGCATGGGAAATGAACTGGTCATCTTTAGGTTCATAAATACTTAATTTAAAGTGCTGCTCTAACTATTGAATTTCAGTATTTATAAATATAAAGGTACCGGGTAAAAGAATAATAGCATTAAAAATATTGCATTCTATGTTGATCTAGACATTATTATTATCAAATGAATGCATATTCTAAAAACATTTAACAATTCAGTTATTTGATGGAAGTAGTACACCATACAAACAAATGTAAAATAACATTACAAACATTCAGATAATAATATAGATGGTTGAGAATTAGAGTTTAGAAACAAAAAAATAAAATAAAATTAATTAAAAATCTGCCATATTTTTCACAAAAATACATATAGAATAATTTTGAAAAAAGTACAATATCTGCTTAAACATTCTGAAATGATGACAGTTTGTATTGGCCAGAAAAACTCACAAATTTGTAAATGGAATGTAAAAAGTAGATAGATATATATATATATTGTGTAGTAAACTGTAGACAGTAGATGAGACTAATGAAGACAGAGTGTGGTTGACTTCCATTTTAATGAGGGGAATTAAAAGCTACAGAATATGATGAAAGTAGATTAATAAAATTTAGAGTTCAATTGGATTATGTGGAGAGGACAACAAACACATTGGACAAGAAAGTAACACTAAAAGGAGCTTATTGTTATTTGGTGCAAATATGGTAATTTTTAGATATCAAATAAAGAAAATTTAAAAAAAATGTTGAGATCGGAAAGAGAATATTGAACATTGATTTTTTGAGTATAAAATGTTGAAAGAGCATCAAAATAAATTGTGTGGAGAATGAAAAAGGAATATATTTTTTTTTTAGTTAGATATTTATATAAAAAAGGGTAATATGAGATAAGATAGTAAGCCTAATGAAACAGCTTTTACTAATATGAGATAGAAGAGGAAGAAAATCAGAATGATTTGATAATAAGGAGCAAGAAATAGATGAATTTATTTTGGTATGTAATAGTTTCAGATGAAGGAAATATTTAATTTGGCTAATAGAGCTTTTGGACATTTGCTCTATGCCCAGACACTTTTAACTTCATCTAAGATATGTTATAATTACATTGCTATATCAATATTTTTTGAATGTTTTGAAAGTTAAATATAACTTAAAAGCAATGAAGATGATGATGATGTAAAATAACATTCTTAGATGAAGTTAAAAGTTTTCTTGCATAGATTATATGTTCAGAAATTCTATTAGCTAAGTTAAACCTTCCTTTTCTCTGAAATCTTTATATATCACAATAAATTCACCTACTTCTTAATAAATCATTCCTTCAGCTCTCATTCATTTTTTTCTTTTCTTATTCCAGTTTAATGAAGGATATTTTATTAATTTACTATCCAATCCTCATATTTCTAATTTTTATTGTAATGACCTAAAGAAAATATAAAATCTCTAGGTACATTTTTTTGGCTTTTAAATTTTCCCACCTCCATATAATTTATCTTCATCTCCTTTCAATATTTTATATTTCAAAAATGAATGTTCAATACTCTTCTTCCCATCTCCATGTGAATTACATCTACAATCTGAATCCTTATTGTATTTTTGTCTTCATTTTACTATCTAAAGCTCTTACCAAACAACAATAAGTTCTCTTTATTGATAACATACTTTCACATTTTTTAATTCTTATATGACTCCAAAGTAATTTTTTATTATTATTTCCAATAACTCTTTTTTTCTCTCTCTAAATTTATCTATCTATTTTTCACACCCCTCATGATCATGTATCTATAATAAAGTCTCAAGACATTTATCCCATTTTTTATATAAATACATCAAAATAAATTCTATATCTATTAGTTTTGCATATTGTAACTCTTTCTTACTCAATAGTTTTAATTATCCTAGCCACATAATCCAATTAAACACTATTTTACTAAATTACTATCATTAATACATTTCAATCTTCCAAACATTTTAATTTGCTTTTCTCTCATTAAAAAAGAATTACATCCCTATTTTCCATTGGATAGTCTTATTTTTTGTCCACAATTAATCATCCAGTGCATACACATTTATTTTTTTATGTTTTGAGTTTCCTAATTAACGCAAAGAACCTTACTTTGGAAATGTTGAAACAGATACCAAATCCCTTTCCAACTATTTCATTATATAAGAAACATGCCATATTTTAATCAAACCCATTCTATTTTTTGCCTTCTCAATTTCCTAGTGCCTATATAATTTCTTTTGTCATTTAATAATTTATCAATATTCTTATACTTTTTCAAAATAAATATCTTTCATTTTATACATTTTAGTTCTAACATCTCAGATTTTTATTCACTGAAATTAATTGTCAGACTTCTTTCTCTAATAATGGCTCCATGTCCTTTATAGTATTTAAAAAAGTTTTATATTGTCCCCAAAAAATGAGCATTCATGGAAGTTGATAGTAGTACCACTGCTAAGTATTGATTGTTAATTCTATCTAGTCAGTTTTAATAGTATGACCCTATCATTTAAAATATAAAGATATTATCATTATCCAGTTAAGTGTAATCAAAAAAGTTATGGGGTAACAAGTAATAATGAACTCAATGGAATGTAAAAACATGAACTGTATGTTACACAAAAACAATGCTTTTGATATGATGCATCAACTAGAGTTTAAATCCAGACTAAGTAATCATTCCATAGAACATGAACATAGCAATTTAATATTAGTCAATAAATAGATGTTTGGCTATTGGAAAACTCTGGTGAATAATGCCTTCTCCTTCATTGTTTTCAATGAAGTGCTGTAGGAGTGTTTTTATCCTAAATGTTATTTAAAGTATCTTTTACCTTGTGTATTTTTATTTAAATATACAATTGTGTTATTTTCTGATGTTTTTGATAGTGCTTTTGATTCAATATCTAGATTCAACCATTCAAATTCTCAAACTATACTAAATTCTGTATATCAAATAATCTTGACTAATTTTTTTGAAAGTGTAATTTGAAAGTATAATCATCACAGATCATATTTTCATTTTTTAATAAAAACAAATTTGTAATATATCTGGTAATTTATAAAAAATAAAAAGCAAACATCTACAACAAAAAACACATTAGTTTTAATATCAGAGTCAGCATATAAAACATACCTGTAAAATCAGCATTACCAATGCCAACAATGATAATGGACATTGGAAGTGTGGCTGCCTATAAAAAATAAAAGATAATATATTAAACATAGTAACAAATAAAATTTTACATTTATTTCAGTAAATAGAGATGATTCAAAAGACAAGTTTATGGGTCAAATGTATTAATCCTTGAATAATAAAATTCACTGGTTGCTTTATAATGCATTTTTAGTGAATTCTGGGATAGGTAAATATGTTTAAGTAAAACTTTCAACAAAAATAATTGGGGAAATTATTCTTAGTAAAAAGTTCATAATAAGTAAAACTTTTAATGATTCATAAAAGCAAACATAAATTATGGATGAATATTCCTAATTTTCACAAAAATACTGAATAAATTGACAAAAAAACTAAACTGATGTTCATTTTTAGTTATTTTGAAGTGAAAATTTTTTGGTTGCCAAAAAGAAAAGAATAAATCTGCTAATAACAGCTAATTTTACAAAAATTTCTCTTTTTATTAACGTTCAAACATTATTATAGTTTAAATCATAAATAATGTGATGAAAGATTACTTCTACATAAATGACAAACTATTTTCTTTAGTATTGACAATAGTCAATTATCTCTAAAAACATAAAATCAATATAAATAAAGAACTAACTTTTAATCCATACATTATTAGCCACCATTGACTTCATGAAATGTAAATGCAAATAGATGCATTATTGTAAATATTTAGCACTATAATCTACAGATATCTATTGAGTTTATAATCTATATATCAGTTGCTGAACTTAATCTATTAATAGAATCTACATATGATGGATAATAAATGCCCTTCAGCTGTGAT
Source organism: Epiperipatus broadwayi (assembly GCA_028023455.1). NCBI lineage: Eukaryota > Metazoa > Onychophora > Udeonychophora > Euonychophora > Peripatidae > Epiperipatus > Epiperipatus broadwayi. The sequence continues at coordinate 2,938,464 of JAQFVV010000003.1, forward strand.
AATTAAATGCAACAACTAATAACAGTAGCCAACCAAATATTATTTCCTGCTCCTTTATAATATGTTTGCTTGTCAAAACCTAAATATTGTTTTACATATAAACAGTCTTTTCAGCTTTCTCTCTACATTAATTTTGTTGTCACTTTTCATTTAAGTAAGTTTAGAGTTTAGTTATTATAAGCTCCTCATCCAACAGCAGAATCACTTTGTATCAACTGGGTAAAGATTATGTTTCTGTATCCATATGCATTCTCAATGACTATGTCACCAAACTTTTCTCTCTCTCTCTCTCTCTTTTTGCAGAGTTCTTTTTGTTAAGAAATTAATGACTGAAACAGATTTAGATTACTGGAATCCTTACTTATGATTTGTGCTTTGGGAAGCCCAAATTACAAATCCTCCTTAATATAAAAATAAAGAAAATAAAAAATGATAGTCTGCAAGTGATTAGAATCACACAATATGGATATGCTAATGTATCTAGCAAATCACTTATCAAAATGATAGGTATTAAAGATATATATATTATTTTTTTCTAAATATCAATATATGAAATGTACAAATTATATTCATATGATCTCTTCAAGATCTAAATAGAGGATAATGTTATCAAAATTTAAGATTGATATAACTGCTCTTGGTGAAATTTGTGTAATTATTATAGCCATCTAAAGTGGCTTCAAATTTTTTTTGGAAGGGCAGATGAAGTAAAAAAAAACTGTATATTATATTAGTGTTATTACATTAATACCATTAAAACTTTTTTTATTTTTGGAAACATTAATGCATATATTGTAGGAACAGTACACTTTATCAAACTTATAGAAAATAATAGTATTGGTGCTGTAAACTCAAATGATTTGCTGTTATTGAATTTTTGCACAATATATGGATTGACTATTGAATGCTTTGTTTTGACAGAAAATCATTATAAAAGAATTTGGATATATTCACATCCAAAACAATAGCATCTCAATGTAAAATTCATATTATCTGAATATTTATAGGCATGGATTGCTGTATAGATCATAGAAAGGTTAAAATAATAATTGCATTTAAAAAATAGGACCTATTAAAACATAGTGGTAGAAAATTTGACATTTATTCCTTAGAAATAACACTTATCCATACCAAGTTTTGACAGTTATTAAACAGTAAAATTGTCAATTTAAATTTTCAAGAATATCACATTATTAAAACACAGTTCTTTTAAAAAGTGTGTTGTGGATACAGATAGGTTTTGACTTCACTAAAAAAAAAAACCAAGTTTTCTGACAATGATTCTATTATTGATGATTTGATTTTAAAAAAAACATTTATGCTTGCCAAAATAATAAATTGAATATGGAGTATCAGAAGCATTGTGGAAATTTAAAAACAAAAGTTCTAAGATTGACAAAAAGACTTAAAAATAACTACTGGATTAAAACAAAGGATATATGATTATTCACTGGATATGGTCACCTGGATTTGTGTGTGTGTGTGTGTGTGTCATGAAAAGTAACAGATTTTAAAAAGAGTATATCATAATCCTATTAGATTCATTATAAAATACTGATATTTTAAACAGATATTAGAAGTGAGTGTTCTGATTAACTCTGAATAACAATGTAAAAATTGAATTGATATCTTTTAATGATATATCCTTCCAACTTACTCATTAATATCTATCAAAGATATTCAGTTTATTTCCAATTTTATAAAAGGATACAAGTTCTTATGAAATACCTGGGTAAATTTTAAAAATACGATGTTAGGTTCAAAATGAAAAAAACTTTTTTAATAAAATGTTTAACCAAAAGGTCCTAATCTTAATGAAACTTCTGAAATAAAGAAAAAGTTATCAAGATTTAATGCAATTTTAGAAAATCAAGAATTTGTTGCTAGACAAGTGCAAACAAAAGTATCAAAATGAAAATGCAATAATGTTTTCAATTCAAGCTTATTAGCTTATATAGTTATTTGGATTTGAACCCAATTCAGTATCTATACTTACTGGGGTCTTGGTTCTTTAATAACCACAGTCACCATAATAATATTGGGCAGAATTGGTATTAAACCACTAAACATCACATGGATACCATTCTTTATGCTTACACAAGCTGTTTACACAGAGGCAAAACTCTCCATACAGTAGCATTAGATTCTAAGATCTAGATGCAGTGCTCTCAAATCCAAGGCTCCCCACTGATGAAAGCCACAAGCTAGAAAGTAATCTAGAGATATTCGATGAATAGGCATTAGATAGGAATTTTAAGTACAACCTTCCTGCATTCATTGATTATTCTGGCTTGCACTCAGTGTCAAAAACAGTTTCTCACTAAAACAATTTTCTTTTTTCTATTCTTCAATAAAATATTTAGAGTAACACTCTTCATTTTATTTTCTTATTGCCAAAGATATTATTATTTCTCATTAATATCTTATAAAAAGACGATTTAAAAGGCAAAGAAATAAAATCATATTCTTTTTTATTAACATTTAAAAATTATTATTATCACTACTGTAATTCTTATTAAATAAAATATCCTTTTTCTATATATTATAATACCCTATACATTTTTTTTAACAAAGCTATATTTTTAGAACTATTTAACTTTTCCTATCTATAACAATAACTGCTTAAAGTAGCTATCTTATGAATAAGTTTTAAATTCTTTTAATATTAAGCTATGAACTACTTAGCAAACAATTATTTTTTAAATCTTTTATCAATAATAAATCTAAAAACTTTAATTAAACAAAATCCAAATTCCCCTCCTTTTAAAATGTTTTATAGAAGGATCAACACTCTTCCAATTTATCCTTTCCCACTACAAATGAACAATCACCAACATACCTAACAAACAATTTTATACAGACATTCACAATGAATAATTCTCATAAATCAAACAAATTAAAGCTGAACTATCATAGCCTATTATCCATCCTTCTTTAATCATATAAAACCATTATAAGTAAAACACATAGAATCCTCCAATAACAAAAACAACTCTTTAATAATCTTAATTTTATTTCTAAACAAAAATCCATTACTAATTAACACACAAATAAAAACCTCATTACTTTACTATGGGTATGTGAGGGTTAATATTTAATAAATTTTCTTAAATAATATTAGAAACATCAAGATTTTAACTAAATTAAGTGATAAAATGGAATGTGTAAGATGGCTAATTTATTTCTTAAAAGCTATACAAAATTTAATGTTTTCCAAAAAGTTGTAAAATGAATCTTAGTAAAAATAAAAAAATTGTCTGATAATACAAATTTAATTTTAAATATGCAGGCTGTACTTTTGAATTATTTTTAAAAAAGAATTTATTAGATTATATAAATTTCTGACTTTAAAAGGAATAGAAATAAGTAAAAGAAAAAATTTGAATTGTTCAATTTTGAATTGTTTTGTGGGCCAATTTAGAAAGACTAAAACTAAATTTTATTGTATGAAATATGAACAGAATATATTAGTAATAAATTTATTAATCTTACTAAGATTGATTTAACTGCAGTAGAGATGGAAATTTTTAGTAAAGATTTATTTGGTGTTGTCCTCTTCTGTAATAACAATTTAATTGCTGATACAATTGATTTATTGAATCCACTAACTTAAATGATGAGCAACAAATAGGCATCCAATTAGTTTTAATTAAAAGTTGAAAAAATAAATAAAAATTTTTTTAATTGGTCCTGGTAGCTGATGATGTAATCATTTCTCATGGAAACAAAACTGATCATTTTGTTATTATGAAAGAGAATACTTTTAGAGAAAATGTAGATGGACATTTAAATAATAAAAAAAAGATTCTGACAGCTTCATTAAAAAAAATTTATTATATATTATGAGGAAAATGAAAAGCTAAAAAAAAATTTAATACAATGGATTTATTTAAAATGGTATCCAAATAATTTCATATCAGCTAAAACAAATATTAAAACTCATAAAAAAGACTTTAAGATTTATTTTTAATTTTACTGATTGTTTTGTTAAAAGAATTTCTAGAATTCTGAATTTTTATGTTTACAAGGGTTTATCAATTTTTATAATTACAAGATTTCATCTTTTTTTTTTTAGGCTTTTGATAAGATTAACAATTTGAAGATTAAAGATAATAGGATATATGGTAATTTTAATATAAGGAAAAGGTATCAATCTGTTAAAAGATTAAGCAATATTAATATTCGTGTTTCTGTGTTAGTTAGTAATGAATCTGTGTTTGGAAATAAAATTAAGGATATTAAAGAGTTCTTTTGTTGTTGGAGGATAAATTGGAAGAATTATTAAATAAATTTAATAGTTATTATACTTCTATAAAACATATTTTAGAAGGAGGGGTTGTGATGGATTTTGTTCATTTAAAGTTTTTAGCTCTATTAATAAGAGATTTAAAAAATAATTGTTTAATATGGAGTTATTATGTTAAAAATAGAAATTTAAGACTTATTTTTATCCAGATAATTATCAAAATCTGACTTTCATAAAAAGTTGCTTCAACTAATTTTATGATAGAAATGAAAAATTAAATAGTTCTAATATTTATAGCTTTATTTCAAAAAAGAGAATTTTATAAATATTACTTTAATACAAGCTATTCTGATAAATTGATTAATAGTATTTTGTTTAATAAAAATCATAGTAATGATAATAACAATTTTAAAAATGTTAATATAAGAGAAAAATATTATTTTATTTCTTAGTCTTTTAAATTGTCTTCTTATAAGGTTTCAAAAAAGAATAATAATATTTGATAATAAGAAAATGACATAGATGAAAAGTGCTTCTCTAAATAATTTAATGAATAATACAAATGAGAAAATTGATAGAAATATCATTTCTGGAGTTATTTATATTATTCCTTATTTTTGTCAGAAAATATATATAGGCCAAAATAGTTTGAGCTTAAATAAAAGAGTAAAAATTAGTAAAAGTTGAATAAAGAAAAAATATCTTCTTTTGCTTTATATATTCATGAAAGAAATACAGGCCATAAGATTACATACAAACAAAACAAGGTTGTCTTCTTTGAAAAGATTGAAAAAAAAAATTAAAAACTCCCTTTTAATAAAGATTTACAATTTCTTTTGATAATAAGATAATTGAAATGTGAGTTAAACTCATGGAAAGATAAGATATTGCTTTTGTGCTGTGTTACTTTGCACTTGAGAAATTTGCTTTGGTGGAGAAGTCATTGACAGCAGATTTGTAATTTAATTTTTACTGTGATTTAACTTGATAACTATCATATTCATTGAGAATTGTTTGATATTTCCCTCAGAAAAATCATGTTTATTCTGTTGCTTTAGATCACTGTTTTAACAATACCATATCTTGCTTTAGCACAAGATTTTTTTTAATAACATAGATTCTCCCATACTGCTTTTATTGATTTTTTTAATAGAAAAAAATCTAAAAAGGTCAGTATTTTATAAATAGTTAGCTAAGATCTAAGTCTTTATTATATTGTTCATAACAAAAAAACACCCCAAAAGCATTCATGTCCTTCTGGTCTTTTTTTTAGAATAAAAAATATATAATTTTTTGCTTGTTTCTAAAAAAATTTTGATTATTTTACACACTAAATTAATTGATAATTATTTAAAACAAAATAGAAATACACATGCACACTTTCAATTTATTCAATTATCTTTTGTTTTTAGAATTAGTGTTAATAACTTGACTATGAACAAAAATCACAAGCATGTGTAATATGTCATTATCTGATATGATTGACATAGTGTTAAAACTTTTCAAATATTGTAATAAGTATAAAACAAATATCAGATTTTAAAGCAGAATTTGATAGATTTATCATAAATACACTCGTTTTTCATATTTAAAGAAAAAACTTGAAATAAAAATGAATTTGTTTATTTTGTGAAAGCATTTGCTTTCACATTGATGTATGAGTGTTGTGCAGTGTAATTATATTCTTTGTTCATATTTACAAATCAGTTTTTAAATATTTAAAAAGATCAAATGTGATTTTTTTAGGATATTATGTATTTATAAAATTAAATTAAAAACAAATCAAGTCCCAGTTATTAAATTTTTGTATAAAATAAAGATTTTATACAGAAGTGTAAGGCTGAGCATTTTCAAAAACTTCGGAATAAAAGAAAATATCAGACTTTGTAAGGATTAACTATAAATTAGTTTATTTGATTTGTTATATTGACTAGTTTAGTTTTTGTTCTTTGATATTATATATATAAACAATACACAGCTTTAAAAAAATTTAAAAAGTAATATATGAGTAGTGGTTGTTTTTAAAATAAATAAATAAAATAATAAAAAGTTATAATTAATTGTAAATCTTACATTGACAATAGCTTCTTTGGTTTGGGCCATATCACTTATCACACCATCAGTTAAAATGAGCAAAATGAAATAGTTCATACCATCTCTAGCACATGATGAAGCAAACCTGAGATAAATAAATAAATAAGTTTTTAGATGATTATACATTTTTTTTTATCAAGGTGCATACTGTCTTTAACCATTAATATCCAATTAAAAATAGCTTAAAACTACATTTTCTAATCAATGAGTGAATGGTTAATTGAAGTGACTAAAAACCAGCAACCTAAAAATAATTCCTCACTTATTTTTAAAAATTTCCATGTTCTTAAAAAATATTCATTCAACAATGAGTATTATTATAGATATGTGTGTACTTTGGAGTTACACAAATGATATTATATTATACAGCATTTAAAAATTAAAATAAATTGCTATTTTATGCATTTTTTCTATATATATGATTTTTTTTTGTATGTGGTAATTTTCTCTATGAGTCTGAAGATAACCTGCAGTAATTAAGCAAAAGAGTGATACAATCAGCAGTAACATTTGATGATAATTTGCCCCTGATAGAATTTAACTTAGAATCTTAAATTTAAAGCATCAAAAAATGATAAATGACTCTATGAGAGAATTTGAAAAAATTTTCTTTCAATTACTAACTAAAACATAATTATAAAATATGTCCTTAGATCATACCATTTACACCTTTCTTAAACACTTTATCAATATTCTTTATTTATAACAAACTAACAGTTTTGACTGTCCTGCAGTCACCATCAGAGCTACAATATTCAAATATATAATTATATAATTAATACTGTTAGTTTGATGTAAATAAAGAGTATTGATAAAGTGTTTAAGAAAGGTATAAATGGTAAGATACATTTAAGTAAAAATCAATACATAGAAAAAGGAAGAAGTAGAAAATTATGCCCTTGATTATAAATAATATATTCAAAACAAATGTCAAAACACAATAAGATCTATGTAACAAAATTAGTTAATCAATCAAACTATGCACATGTGTGTAAATGAATAAATAACTGGTCATTCATTTCAAAACATGGAGAAAAACAACATTTATTTAGTCACATTTTGATGAGGTCTATTCGAGGATGAAATACAATATAGCAACAAAATGATTGTTAGTTTTCTTTATGCATTAACATGGATGAGTAGTTATTTATTCATTTATAAACTTGAATGGTTTGATTAAACAACTTTCTATCTAAGATGTACTATAGGTGCTAAAATTTTAAAGAGTTATAGTGCAAATGATTGATATTGCAGTAATTTTTAAAACATCACATGATCACCATTCTTTATGTTTACACAAGCTGGTTTTCATAAAGCTACTAAGTGCATTGCTCTTAGATCCAAGGCTTCTCACTGATGAAAGCCAAAGCTAGAAATTAGTCTGGGGATATTGGATGAGTAGTCATTACACAGTGATTTTATGCACAAACCTTCCTGCATCCATTAATTACTCTGGCTTGCACTGAGTGTCACAATTGTATGGAGTTTTGCCTCTGTAAATTTTTAAAACTACCGAAAAAAAATGATGATAATGACATTGATGATAATAAATGTCACAGATGTAATTAATTTGCACTACAAATAATACATTTTAAATATTCAAATTGGAAAAGAATAAATATCTTTATGCTATTCTTCCATAAAATAATAATCAAAAAATATTACTTTCTTACAACAGCTTTATAAATATCAAAATTTTTTATACACATAAAAAGCTCTTTTCAGCACCTGATTTGATACTTTTTTCAAATGTTAAGAATCTATTATGTTAATGAACAATTACAGACATAAAACCATCTAGTGTTCAATAATGAAATTAAAACAACCAATACCAATATAAATCATTAAAATAAATCAAAACCTACATATAAATCTAGTAATTACAAAATGATTGACTATATCATAACAATAAATAAAATAAATTACATGCACTTTTCTTTTTTTTTTACAATTATATATATGTCTATTTATATTGTATTATTGTTGTAACTGATTCTAGTTAACTTTATGTATAAAAAAGATATTGCATAATCACCAGTTCTTATGCTTACACAAGCTGTTTACACAGAGGCTAAACTCTCCATACAGTAGTGCCAGTTGGGGATACTGGATGAGTAGGCACTAAAAAGGGATTTTATGCACAAACCTTCTTGCATCCTTTGATTACTCTGGCTTGCACTGGTGACACTACTTTATGGAGAATTTAACCTCAGTATAAAGAAGATAGATGTGGCTATATATGCAATGGAAATTGATGCTATAAAACAGTTCCATTGCATTTAAAGGGGCAAAATAATAGATATAAAAATATTTACAATGAACATTTTTATTTATTGTGAAAATTAAAAACCAAGAAATAATTGTTTCTTCAATTACAATTGGATTCTTTTTAAATTGAACATGAAATAAAAGCATAGAAAGTCCAGAAATTAATTAAGTTAAATTAACCTTACTTTTTATAGTAAGAGATTGACTTAATTAATTTCTGGACCAAGTTAAATATAAAATCCCCAATTGTGGTAAATAAAAGTGATCATTAAAAATACTTTTATATCTATTATTTTTTTTATTTTTTAGTACTTTTATATTTTTTACAATTATTCCAGTCATCCTAATGCTTGAAATTAAAATTATGCTTATTAAATAATTACAATATACATATCTATATTTCAAAAATGTTTTTATAAAGTCAATTTTTAGAACATAAAAATAAAATGACACTTTTTAAAAAATTGAATTTTTACAATGAAATATTTGTTTTTGTTTGAATTTTAAATAATCACTAAAAATAAAAATTTTTAAATCAAGATTTGTTTTTATTTCAATTTTAAAACATTGTTAGATACTTTTTAAATTAATTTTTTTTTTTAAATATATATATCACTCTCTTGCATGAATTATTGAAAACTTATGGAAGTAATATGAACATATTTTAAATGTGATATCAAAATAATTATAATTTCAACCACACTTTCTATTTGGATTTAAAAAACTAGATAACCTACCTAAAATATTTTAGTGTCATATTGAATTGTCAGTGACTTATAAGTAATGTACTAAATTTCAATAAATTATATTGAATATAAACTTATTAAACCTCAATTTTAAAATTTTATTGCAATTTAAATATAAGTGTTTACAAACTAACAATCAAACAAACAACCTAACAACAATCAGAGATTGTAACCTAGAAGTGTTTAAAAAATATATGCCAAAAAAATTTTTTCTGTATTATTTTTATTATCGTTATATATATAATTATAGCTGTTACACAAAAATATTGATAAGACAGCATCGATTGATTCACACCATAAGATGGCGCTGTTTCTACACTAAAGCACATAAATATGCTGTTTACAAGGCCACTCATAGATCTTATGGCCTAGTAAACTGTTCAACCGCTAAGATGTTGAAGTGCACCCATTACCCCAACATCTCTAGTATGTTGAACATTATTAGTGACGAGTATGCAAGATTCTCTATAGACATTACTCTTAACTATTGTACAGCATATGATGTGAAGGTTTCTGTATTTTGAATGTCGAAAACTATATTATAACGTTTTTTTGTTTTTTTTGGCTTCGATGTATTTTTTTTATTTTTGTTCGTAAAAATTGTAACGATTTTCCAAACACCCCTGGTTTCATTGTCAGGGGTCAGAATTCAATTAATGAGGAGTGTTAGTCACAATTTGGCAAAGTTCACGATCAAGTCGCGCACTTTCCGACACTTTTTCGAGATCAAAACATTTCAATGGCAGACTACAGAAGCAGATGCGGTGGCCTTTCTTCAACAGAGAAATATTCTCCTCACCCAGAAGAACTGCCTTTGTGGTAGTTTAATGAAAGTAAAAAGCCAAAAAAAATAAAAAAAGTTACTTTAAAAAAAAGACCGTAATCAAAAGCGGAAAGAAAAAAAAGAAGTTACTTTAAAAAAAAAAAAAGACCGTAATCCAATTTTGTTAAACAACAAGTTTTACAAAAAAATAAAGAAAAAAAAAGGTTTTACAAAACGTATTAAAAAAAATATTTAAAAATCTATTTATTTATTTAAAAAAAAATACGGTCCAAAAAAAAAATCCAAACCAAAAAAAAACAACACGATAACATTACAAAATAATAATAATCAAATCAGCCCAGTAACGTTATATCTATTCGTTTTTCACTAGCAACAGTGCCATCTTATGGCGTGGATCAATCGATGCTGTATTACCAAAATATTTTCTTTTATGGTGTATGATTTATTTAAATATATGAAAAAACAACATATGAAAAAGAATGTAATATTCTGATGTCATGAAAAATATATTAAGAAAAAAATTCTGTGCCATATATCTTACTACTGAGACTCTTTGGTCTCATGTGATGATGATGAATAAATTTAATGATGTGACTATATATAATAATCAAATGATATATTTAAAAAAAGTGATACACATAAAATTGTGCTATATTGAATTTGCTTTTATTTTATATATTTATGCATCTATATTTTCAAAACAAAAATGCTAGTTCATTTGCAATTATAATATAAGTAAGATTACAAATGATTGTTGTTTTAATTTTTTTTATTTACTTGGATTTTTAAATCCTAAAATTAATTCTCTCAGCTTACATTAAATTAACTAATCTTCATTGTTTTTTACCTTTAATGTAATATGGTTCTAAACAAGAAAATAAATACATGGTTGTTTTGATAATAATTTTGAAGAGTTTAAAGAGAAAAATTATTGATAATAGGAGTTTGGTATTGTTAACAGGAAATGAGGGTAACAAGCTTGTATGAATGGGACCTGCAATTTAACAATTATGCTATGCATTCTACAGATATAATGCCACAATTATTGGATTAATTCTAAAAAAAATCATCTGTATTATTGTCTATTGCCTCAACTGAATTTGTTATTTCTAGGTTACTGAAATTGGAAGCTTCAACAAAGTTTACATGAAAGATCCATTTCATCAATGCTTAACTGTGAAGTACTTACTCATTAGTCATCCATTATAAGTATATTTACAGCTAGCTGTCAATCACTAAACTACATTTAAAAAAACGAAAGTCAAAACGAAAAGAAAATTGTGAATGTTCTTCCTCCTACCAAGTTAAAACTTGAAAGCTTGAACAGATCATATAAGTGATGAATATTTGCATCAGTTAATTCTTTTTTAAATAATTATACATGTTACAAACTTTTTAAAACCTGAAAACTAATCTTTAGCTTATTGTATTTTCTTAAATAATTCTGATATAATTTGTTATTACATATAAATATTATTTTTGTAATTACAGATTGGTTTTGTTTAATTATTTGTATAATACTTCCAAACCTTAATTTGAAAATATGTATATATTTTTCTTATTTATATTCAGAATCTAAATTATAAATAACAAATTATTGTTATTCTATTAGTTAGTTGATCAAATATTATTTTATTTAATTCATACTTTTTTTTGTTCTTCAAAATCTTGTTCATATTATTGGTCATTAAGATCTCACATTTTTGCACTGGGATATTGGAAAGTACACATAGATATATATGCATGGTTAATTTCTTAGCTGGATATCTGTTCCACCATATTGAAAAGTAAAGCTGGTTAGCTCCATTACATACATTGGTGGCCCAAGGGAAAGCCAAATAGAGTTATTTTACAATCATATATATTTCTATTACATGCTCACAAGATTAAAAATGGATTTTTTAAAATTAGGTTTTTTTAATATTATTTGTAACTTTATGTGTTTTGATACAGTGATAGAATTGAAAAGCTCTGAATTTAAAGTCTGTGGATTGGCAGCATTTCCTGAGCTATAAAGCCATTTGAATATTTTTTATTTATTCTCGTTATGAGAGTACCTTGATTTTTTTTTTTTAATGTTCTGAAACATCGAAATTCTGGATTAGTATTTGATTCATTGAAAGCTTTTATGCAGAATTTCTTGTACTTTGAGAATGCATCTAAATCTTTTCTACATGGAAGCCCTTTCTTTCCTATCTTTTAAAAAGAACTAGAAACACTTGCTAAAAAGTTTAGCACATGCAATACCGAGCTACAATCTCAATAAATAAATTATATGTTAAATCACTCCCTAAAGAACAGGCTATTAAGACCCAAAGCTCTTGATACAGAATATTGCAGTGATTTGATTAGTAATAAATCAGTTGATTATCATCATCAGTAATGTATCATCTTTTTCTCTCTAATCCTTACAAAAATTGTATTCTTTCCAAGATGAATTATAAAGCACATGCATATAAAATTGATATATAATTGATATATTTTTCAGAGAAAAAAACATATTGTGTAAGCACAAATAATGGTGATCATGTGATGTTTGATAGTTTAATTGATATATTGTTGATATATTGTATACCTTGCTACATGATTGATAATTGGTGCAAAATTAGTAGGTCCAAAAAGCTGAACTGATTTTAAACACTTCTCATAAGCTTCTAACACTCCATCAGTCCCATAACAGTAAGGATTTTCAGAATGAAGATTCTATAAAACACAAAACAGACCAAAAAAAAAAGATAAATTTTCAGAAAAGAAATCTTTTTAACAATTAAAAAATTAAAAATAAATAAAGATAATAATGTTTATACTTACAAGAATTACAATACAGAATCAAATCATTTGTAATCTTTTGTAATCTGTATGAAATTGCTAATTATATGCATATAAGATCTCATGATGTGATAAATGTGCATCACATACATTAAAATATTTTCATTGTACTAATTAGAATTGTATTAACTTTTCTAGATTTTGTTCCTCTTATATATTTATTACTAACTACAGATTGTAATTTAAATGCAGGTACCAAATGTAGTTTCAAATAAAAACTTTTAACCATGTAGATAATTTGAAATTGGTCTTTCTAAACAGAACAAAATTAATGAATTTTCATTTGATACCACAATATAAATGCAAATATTAGTATATATTGATAGGTCAAATTGTTTGATTTGCATATCCCAATGCAGCAGTAAGTAGAGTAGCATTCTTTGAAACTTCACAATACAGGTCTGTCATTTCCAGTATTTAAACCTCTGCTGAACTCCTGAGCAATAAATCATTTGTTTACTTTTTTTAATAAATGACAGAAATGTTTTTTCATGGTAGAACTAATATATACCAAGGCATCTAAAAGCAGTCTGGGTAAAATGTTTAAAGGCTAACAAAAAAATTACATTTTTCACAAATGTTAGGAGCAATAAATATTAATTATTTTTTTCTTTAGATATTAATTCTTATAATATAATATTAACTCATCTATACACTTTATTACTCACATTACCACTCTGACAGTTTCAATTGCACCAGCAATCTTCTTCAGAACTTTCATTTATATCTTTCACAATGCTTTTATTATATCCTGTCAGTTTCAATTGCTCCAGCAATCTTCTTCAGAATTTTCATTTATATTACCACCTTGATAGTTTTGATTGCCACAGAAATCTTCTTCAGAACTTTCATTGATATCTTCAATGAAAGTTCTGAAGAAGATTGCTAGGGCAATCAAAACTATCAGGGTGGTAATTAAATCATTGTGAAACAGTAATAAAGTGCATAGATGAGTTAATATTATATTATATACATTTGACAATACAATAAGAAAGATTAGATATTACTTCTTTTTAAGCAATACACTTTAATAAATTACATTACTATGCAATAATGTTATTTAAACATCTACAGTTTACTTTTACTATTACTATTATTATATGTTCCCTATTACTGTCAATCAATCAAAAAAATTATTAATCTGAAATGTATAAAAATGATGAAGTATGAAAATGATAATAATGAAATCTTGCGATGTTAAAAAATTTGTAAATTAAAAGTAAGTATAACAACACTGATCAGAAAAATTATGGAAGACAATTTATCAGGTCTCCTCATTGATCATTTGATAAACTAGTAAACTCCTCTTCACTCACAATGGTATTAAAAATTTTATAATTTTAATACAACTTCTATATTTACTTTCATAGTGATTAAATTTTAGAGACAAAATTTCATGTCATGTTTCAGTCATACATATTGAAATATTAATGACAAGAGACACTTTTTAAAACAAACACCTTAATGCAATTATATATTTTTAAATTTTTCCAGTCAAAAATAAGTCATTGCTAACAGAAAAAATTATAAAAAAAAATTTCCAGTTAAAATAATAAAACAGCATTAAACAGACTACCACAATGACAGTCTTTCCTATATTTCTCCACTAGGAAATAATTAAAGATATAACATTACACATCTGGTTAATCTACAGCCTCTTGGTGAAGATTTATAGTTCTTTGTTCTAAGAATAGTTACACACTCATTTGCTGAGCAGAAATTAGATGGGTAACTGAATTATCACTGTACTGAATTCCTGAAAAAAATCATAAATTTGCTCAGACATTCTCAGTTATCTGAAAAAAAATTTCAAATTCAATTTGATTTGAATTTCAGACCATAAATATGTCAATATTAAGCATGCAAACACCATAATTTTCAATTTTATTCACCAATGCAGAGTAAAACTACATCCAAGTTTAATTCAACTTATCTAATCAACAGTTTTTTTTCCATTCCATATTATGCAAAAAAACTTTCTCATTCATCTGCATATCTCGTGCATGGTTTCTTGTTTTTACCATCTCTTATGATCCAGTTCAAATGTCTATCTATTATCATCACTTATAAAATCACAACTATGCTCCTTTATACATATCCTTCAGTTATGGTCTCTCATTGTTACTCTCAGAAACATCTTGTCATGCCTTAAAGAGTAATATGAAGTTTCTGGATTGTTTTCCTATTAAGCACTAAAGTCTCACAGATCCATAAATAAACAAAACATATTTATTAAAAACTTGCTTTTTCAAATATATAAATGTATTTCTATTTTAATTTTTAATACTGTTATTTCTACCAAAAGTATTCCATCCATGTTTAATTCTATGGCTACTTTTATCCATTATCTTTTCATCTACGTACTAATCCAGATGGCATTCATGATGTAAGCTAGCTATAGCTATTATTTATTCATTTATAGATTAGTATAGTGAAAATTGTAGGAATAATTTGTGGTGTGCTTTATATATTTATGTGGAATATCTTTTCTATTTATTAATAGTTATCTATGGTGCTGCAAGCAAGTATAGTTTAAAATTATTTGTGTGTGTGTGTATATATATATATATATATATATATATATATTACAATAGTTTTTAATTAATGGACATTTTATGTGTATATTATATTATAAGGGTAACTTACAATCTTATTAAGTTCACTTGTTTATGTGCAATATCAAACCATAAACTTAAAAATATAATTTCAATTAATAAACAATAAATACATTATCCTTTTACATTAAAATACTTATATGCACACATATATAACTTAAACATTAGATTATAAAATTTTAATAATAAAAGTCAAGTCAAATAAATAGTTATTTTAATGAAATCAAATATTAAAATAATTAGATTTCAACCATTCATATATATGTATTATTAAGTTAACTAATATCACTAATCAAGATGCAAAACATAGAGATAACTTTAGGTCAAGTCATATCTTAGGAACTAAATGCAAAGGAAATAAAATTAGAACTCAATTGTGCAATTATTAATTATGATGCGGTCAACAATAATTGAATACAAAATCATGAAATGAAATAGTAATTTAACACATACTAATTACTGGAAGTCAATTCCACTATAAAAGCTAAATCAACAAATTTCCAAATCAGTTCCATCTTTTACAAATAAACTAGTCACTATGCATATTTATTTTACTGTGTTCAAATACTGAAAAAATGGATCAATAGTTTGTATGAATTTTCCTTCTTTATAAAATCTTCATTAGCAGTAGTATCACTCAAGTAAAGAGTAAATAAATTACTCTTTAATATCATCAATAATAATTTTAAAAGTGAAATTATCTTTAATATAATAATTAGAGAAATTCTTAACGATATCATTCCAAACTTGAATTCTAATGAAGACAAATATCATCAAATATATTTATATATCTAAATAAATTTATTTTAAAAAGATTTTAAGTTATAGAAAATGTATCATGAGTAAAGACACTTTGCCATAGGATCAAATGCTATTGTTCTAATCTAAAGCAGTGTAACTATTCATTCCTACTGAAATGCCTAATATATATATATATCATTTACATAATTCAATATCCAACTTCAGTTTACAGAGAGATAATTTAAAGAAAGTGATGTCAACATCATGCAAGAGGAATATTTATGAAAAAATGGAGTATACTGATTACCTCACCAATGACTGATGACTGGAAATAAAGTACTTTATTCTTAATAAACATTGTTACTCAAATTGTGGAAAATGAAAAGGACAATATCATAAACTTTAAATGCATCATATCACCTTTGCATATCAACATTCATAAATATTTAATTTTATTTCCTTTGCCTTTAAAACCTTCTTACTTCGGAATAATCCATTTTGGAAAATCATTAGATGAAAAAAGTGGAAAGATCATTGGGTTAAATTTTTTTTTAATAATAAAATTTGGCTCTTCCTTATGCAGTGATTTGACCAGGTTAATAATTAAACTTAATATGAAGATAAGATTTTATTGTTCTTCATATTAAATTCATTCACTTATGACATGACAGAATTCTTGCTTATTATTAAATTAATTAATTTATTAATATTTGTTTATTTATTTTTCAGTATAAACAACTAATATCCTTGGATAAAAGATCTTTTCTTTCAATGATAGGGACCATACATAGATGGGAGGTCTTATAGAAATGGAATTCCCTCAAAAGGATTCAATATTACAAAAGTCTTCATTTATACTTATATTGTTTAATTTAAATTTAGTTAGCTAGTATTATAATAATCTTTGGAATTATAAAATGTTATTTATTTTTGCAATCTATTAAATATTGTTTGGGCTATGGTATATATATATATATACACTATGGGATATGGGAATATATAATTTTAAAATGTATATACTAATATAAAAGAAATGTATTTAAACACTTGTAATTAAAAATTTTGTTATATTGAAGCAATCGATGTCTAATCATCATCGATGCATCATGTTTCACCATCTACACTAACCTCCTAGGGGTTCGCAATTCAGACCTCATTGTAAATATATGCTATTCACTCACACACTGTATGCTGAATCATTAGAAAGATTAGTAAAATTATTTTTTGTTGAGTAAAAATGAAGCAGTAGTTTGAGTGCTGCGTATATATATTATGACTAAAGCAATAATTTTATTGCTGGAAAATACATTTGCTTATATATTTGTAATTATTTTTATATCTGTGTGTATTTAATGTAACAACAAAGAAAAATAGGGAAGGCTTGAAATACTGAAATTATCTTTATCACTAGTCAGATCGTTGTCTATAATTAAAATTTATAAATCTTAATTAAAATCGAAAAACAAATCGTTTATCAGTTGTTGTCAAATGATTTGAATTCAGCTTGTTGCCTTTAATTAGAATTGTCAATCGCAATTAAGATCGAAAACTAATCGTTTATCAGTTGTTGTTGAATGATTTAAAATAGCTAAAAATGGTATTTCGAGCCTTATCTGTTGAAAATATTTTGCTAATTAAATGTTGTTTTTAAAGGGATCATAGAGATAGGGTTGGAATATGAAATTGCATTCTGGGCGATATTAAAATGTTATAAAAGAAGTCACAGAACAAAAGGAGAGTTTTACTTTCAGTTTTTAGTTAAGTTCAGAGGAGTTTTTAGTCAGTTGAGTTTAATTACTTTTAAGAAGTCAACACAAGTTCTGCATGATGAAGCGTGAGTAGTGGAGCCATCCGCCTTTCTTTTCCCTCTCGGAGGACTATCTACCAGCCGTAAAAAATTCCACCTTACCGGCCATATGAGATGATGTAGAAGTGCCAACCTGCTTGCCCACTGCTATGCTGATATCTTAGATAAAATCATGTAATTTAGAGCTGCCTTAATACGAACATTCACGGGTGATTTATAATTTGTAGCTAAGTTAATTCATAGATCCATTTATGATATTTTTCTAGTTTTGCTCGTAAACTCTCTCTCTATAATCCTTTATTAATACTTATATAATTCTAAATATACGTTGCTTTCACGTTTAATTTATGTTTATATAACTTTATGTGGCTCAGTTAAATGTATACAACTTATTTTGTTTAAGATATATATATATTTTCTCTAATATGTCGGTATCAATCAATCTCGCGATTTTAATTAAATTCATTAGTAAAACTATATTCATTTATTTATTTAAAATAGAAATTGTTCGCTAGGTTGGTTGTATACTTAAAGGTATTTTATTGTGAATGCTTATTTTACTTTGTTGTTTAGTTGCCATTATAAAAGATTGCAACACCTAATATAAAATTTTACCCTTCTCTTACCATTGCCCGGAGAGCTAATTCTTTAGTTAATACATATATGGGAATCTAAACATAAATGTAAATTTTATTAGTTTAATGATGTAGAAAGAGTTATTATTTTATTACACTTTGTTAAATGACTCAGGATTGAAAACAGATTATTGCACAAGAGGTTAGACAATTTCAAGTTTTAAAATAATGTTATAAAATTATATTCATGTCCAATAACATTGCTGGCATACCATCCACTTTATTCTGATATTTTATCTTCTCCATTTCTCGATTGTTCAGTCATTGGGAACGTCTAAAGCTCCCATCCTATTTTTCAAAAATCATTTGTAATCAGGAACACTACTTACTGTGGAATGTAAAGTTTATGAGGATTATGTGCTGCGGATGGCAGTACATAATGATCTGGGATCTCAAACTCAGCCTCTCCTTTGATATCGCTCCACCAGAATGCACGGACATATCCAATCTAAGTTCGTTTCAAATATTCTTTTAAAATGATAAAATATCCACAATCGCCATGAGGCTTTATTTCATTATTGTATGCTAGTACCGTTACCATCCACCTAATCTTTAGTAAGTCACAATGATGTGTTAAAGATAATGATTCATTTCGTAAAAATACATTTAGTTCATTGATTTAAGCGGCTTTCTTTTAAAACCGTTATCGATTCCCATAGACGTAAATCTAATTTATATTAATGATTGCATAACTTACTCTCGTAAATAAAGCGCATTGTTTGCTTCTTATTTCTAAAAGACATCTTTGCCAAACAATGTGAATAAAAGTATAAATAATGGTTCTCCTAAGAAATACATGATTGAAATCATATATTTTGCCCATTATCAAATAAATCATTTACTGTTAAAACTGTCACGATCTTTTATATTTAATTTCGGCATCCACAATGCTCCATAGCAAAAGTTTTCTTTAATTAGCTTATTAATGCCGCATAAGTTATAAAACACTATAAAATTGTATCTGTAAAATTATATTTATTAAATGAGTGATAGAGGGGATTTTATACGACAAATTCCCAAGTCTTGTAAATAAATAATATTGTCCCAAGCATGAAACTAGTTGGTAAAATATACATACGTTTCCTAAATCTTTTGTAATATATATATGCGTTTGTTTAATATTTAATAAATATATCTATTTCATGTAAATCCTGGTTTGTCATTGAATTATTAGTTTCGAGTTAATATTTAGAACTACTTTCTTTAGATAAGAGCTTAGCATTAATAAATAACTATAATAAATGTAATTCCTGGGCTACTCCAAACTCAATCATCATCATCAGTCTGATCTTATGTTCTACTGCTTTGCTTCTGGGCACGGATTTAAAATAATTTTACTGTGTCATCAGAATTGTTGTTCATTGGGTCAGAGATTCGAAGAATAGGCAAATCTGCTCCAGACCTGTGTATCTCGAGCATGATCGGATTCAAGGTACTTTTGCTTAGGATTTGAATCTTGTTAAGTGAGCATACTATTTTGACCGGTACAATATAAAGATAAATTTAAATTGTTTTCAATTAATAAATATTGTTAAATTTATTTTAAATTTAAGGAGGTCTCTGATTTATTTAAATTATTTGTTTTATTTTTATAATAAAATAAAATTGAATACATATACCCACATATACATATCATCCTGACTTAACATCATGATAACTTGATTGGAAAGAATTTTGAGAATGTATCAAACTTATATAAAAGTATTATTATTGCTACAGGATATCAATTGACCCCTAAAGAGAGTTAAGTATAAATTTAAATCTGAATTTGAATACTGAGCATAACAGAATAATAACGAGGTAAGTGAAGATTGTATGAACTGGTCTAAGTTGTATTTGTACGGAATGTTTAAACATTAAATTATGATATTTGAAATAGATGCGATCATGGATTAGACTTTTATCGCATCATTCATGGCATCCTACATGAAGACCCTAGGTCTGACTATAGTTAGATGCATTCATCCTCATTCCTTAAGGGAACATGGATCGTTACAATATATATAATGTAGATCAAAAAAGTTACTGAATAAAGAGGTAACTAATTATACTTGTGGGAAAGTACAGACATTCTTTATTAAAATATCATTAAGAATAACTGTTTCTTCTTTTAGATTTTTCATATCCAATTATGAGCCCTTTCAATATATTCATGTCATTTATCATAACACACCCACATATATATATATATATATTGTAACATTTTTCACATTTTGATAGATCTGGTAGGCCATCTTTTACTCGCTGTAAATTTAGTGAAAGTTAATCAAACTATGGATAAGAAAATATTTTGTTCATATTTCTAAAAACATAGCTACATTTCCTGATTAACTGGCCTACTGATTATTTAGACTTACGCTAATGACAGACTCAGTTTTTTATTTCTATTTATAAGGGTACCAGGATTCATATATGAATCCGCTGAAATCTGTCGCATCGCGTCTTGAAAATTAAAAAGGAAAATGATTTTAAAAAATCTAGGTCACAGTTTATTCCAACTAAGATTATTTTCTAAATATTATCCCTGGAGCATAATTAATAAATATTGGTAAAGGTAAATTATACTTTCAAATCTTAATAAACTAATATTAATAAATTTAATAATAGTCATAAATAATGTACAAGGAAAAGTTGAGATTAGAAATATTTTATTCTAACAAATTAAAATGTTTAAGGAGAAATTACTAATTAATTGGAAAGCAATCATACTAATTCAGATATAATTCAATTAATTAAACAGTTAAACAATTAAAGTTCTTAAGTACACAAATTTCTTCTTAAATAATAATTTTTAATGTCTCTATCAGGATCCTATTATAAGATTATTGAAAAGTGCTTTGCAAATGCTTCATTTTGTCACAATCAGGAATAGTTCATCTTAACTTACTGGTAAGTTTCGCAAGTTCATGAAGGTTGTAGATTACTATGCATAGTTTTTTTATGTGGGAGAATGAGCTTGGCTATAGTTATAAGTTGATCTCGATCTATCCTAATGGTTGATCATGAAAGCTTTTCTGGTGTCCGTCTTCAGGAACGATGTCAGAAAAAGCCTGTCCCCTCCAATATGCAGATTTATTTCAGTGTAGAGTGGTCCTGGATATATTTTTGTTATCCAGGACCAACCAAAAAAAAAACAGACAAGATGCTGATTAAACTGGTCTCTTCCTTTTTATACTCAAGGTCCAGTTTTCAGACTTTTGCACATACCTTTTGTTTTTGTCGAAAATACACGATAATCCTGTGCATTCTTTTATATTTTTCAGTTACAAAGTCTTTATTTTGTTAGCATAATTCTGCCATCTTTAATTAGCTAAAAAAAAAATTTCTTTTAGCTTATCTGGATTAGTAATTTGTGTCTTTTGTTCTTTCCAATTTTTACATTTATTTTTAATTAAATAAAAAAAAAATATGGACAAAAAATTTAACTTTCATTGTGTGTTTTTAAAAAAATAAATTATACAAACCAAAAATTTTAATTGCTTCTTTTTAACAAGATCACTAAATTTACTTTTTTTTTTTCTTAGCTTTTAAATATCTTACCAAATGCCAATATATTTGTACCATATATAAATAAATGGTACAATATATATATATACAGTGGAGCTGTAATACCTGCTATATTTAATTCCAAGATTTTCTCATGCATAGTAGCTTGCATTTTATTATAAACTTTGATTAGAATAGAATACATATTGTTTATTAAAATACACGTATAAAGAACTTTTCAACATGCATATATATATAACAAACATTTCTCTTTAAGTAATGAATTCATATATAAATTAAAATTATAATATAAGTAATGTAAGGAAAAATTTAAAAATAATAATGTAGTTATTAATGATAAAATGATGGGGGGGAGACATATTTTATTGAATGTATGAACACTCATTCATTTATTGAAAATATAAGAATAAGAACATTACTGTTACTGTATTTTTATTTTTTAAATAAAATGAGTAGTGAAATATCTGATTTTTATTGCAATTAAATATCCTTTGGATGATACTTTTTTTTTCATAATAATACTCTTGTTATCAAGAAACTATGATCTCTAATTGCATCAACTTTCAATATATTCTTAAATGATTTAAAACTTTCAGGATTATGTGAAATATTACATATCAAAATCAGAAAAGATAATAAATAAAGAATAAAATGTATGTGCTTTTAACATAAGCCAAGCCAAAGAAATTTTATCAGTAAACATGATTATGTGCAATGCTCCGACATAGAAAAACAGCAGCTAGAATGTTGTAAAATTTATTTACAAATTTTAATTTAAAAAAATATGATCACATCTGGGCACTTGGAGATGGAAAAATGGCTACTCACTAATTTGCAAATTTTAATATGTTTTTTATTGATTTATTATATTTTTAATTGTTTATTTACATTTTTTTTTTTTTTGCATAAAATATAATTGAATTCATGTGTATTGAAATAATGTAGTTTTCAGCTTCTTAGTGTCCAAATCCCTTAAGATATTTTAAAACATTTATACCCAATAAAAACATAGGGTTTATGATTATATTAATGCTACTTATTTTTATCATAGAGTTAATAAAATTCAATGGATAGTTTAGTTTGGTGGTAGAGTGATTAACTTGAGAGTTAAAAATTTCTGAATCAAAGCTCAAACTATCACTTCTGGTGAATGAACAATATGACCTCCAAAGAAATTAATATTCCATTTGTTAATATGGGAAATTTATATTGTCCACAATACAAATTATTTTACCCAACATGAAAAAATTATTATTTGTGAACATAATTTTACTTTAGGAAGCCAATATCTTTGTTTATGCAAGTGAATGTATCAACTGTAAAATCAAACTACCAAGACGTGGCATTTGTTTGTAAACTCACAGAGTAATATGTATGTGAATGTTTAAAATTAGTAAGTAAAAGATTTATAACTTTAAGATTAGAAAGGGATTATTTTCTAAAATGAATAATAGTCTAATTAATGAGAGTAGAATAAGGTTAATGAAATGAAACAATTAAATGAATTTGAGTTAGATTCCCTTTCTAAGATAAACAACAAACTATAAAAATAACTCATTAATTAAAGACAGAAAGATAATAATGTAAATTCTTATATAGAGCATTGAAATGAAGAATCACCTGAACAGATGGATAGAGGACTAATCAATCAATTGCAAAGATTTTAAAACAATGAATGGCTCAGTGCTAATCAGATGAACAAGGCTTCACTTAATCCTTGGCGATTCATCTATACACACTGACATATATGTTGGAGCAGATTGTCTCCCATGGTATAGTGACCTCAAGTGCAGAGAGCTAACATCTGAACATGAGAACAGTCAGCTAGGACACTTAAAGGTCATATTGATCTTAATTATTATTTGTGTATGTCTTCAGGCCTTGTAAATAATTAAACGCATTCAAAAAAAATGAACTCTTTACTTAAAAACATTCTACTCCAAAAATGGAATGTAACTATTTGAAAAAACACATTCAAAATCGAATCTAATGTTACAAGTGAAAAATATAAAAATAAAAATCTAAGATCACTCATAAATTTATGAGAAAAGATTCATAAAATTGGTTGGAAAAAAGATATTGATTTATAGTGAGTTGTCTACATGATCAGCATTTTATGGTCTCACAAATATGTACTGGAAGTCAAAATAAAAGCAAATAACTTATTTGTATAGTGCATACGATTAAATCTCAAAAGAAGCCAGAATAATTGAATGGAAAAGAAGAATAGATTGAAATTTAACTTACTTAAGTATTTATGATTACTAACTATAATTCAATTAATTTTATAAAAACTAATTAGTAGATACTTGCTGCTAATGAAAATCTTACAGAATCTTGCATTCACTAAATAAACCATATAAGAAAATACAATAAAATAGCCCACACAATAACTATAAAAAATTTTAAAAAAAAGCAAAAGAAATAAAAATTGAATATGCAAAAAATTTAGTTTTTGACAATATTATGTATGAAAAATAGCAGTTTGATCAAGAATACATTGAACATTTATTGTTAGATAATAAATTATTTATTGAATATGTTCCAGATGAATTTAGTTCCAAATTTTTCTTTATTGTGTTAAGATGATTATATATGGATGTAGATTATTATTATGTGTTACTTCTTTAAAGAGTCCGTGTTGGTTAAGATAAAAGAAATTATTTACCAGATGATAATTCCCTAGTCAAGACAAAGTTTTGTATATTTATTGATGAACTTATACAAAATTTTGTTCCTTGACAACCACTATCATCAATTTTAAATCTATTAAATTTGAAGACTTTTATTTTTTCTTGTGAAATTAGTCGAAATAATAAATCAAGAAGAAGATATCAACTTTATATGATTGTAAACCCCAAGATCTTTGGTGGAAATTATTGATAGAATTACGGCTAATTCATCAATTGAATTTGTAAAGACAAAACAGATGAATCTTATGTTTTAATTATTGTATAGATTTCAAACAATTTAAGAAATTATCCCAGAAAAGAGTTAATTAATTTCATAAAAGTATCATAAATAAATCATACAATAGAATATATCTCTATATAACAGCAATAATTGTATAAATATAATAACAATAATAATTTCAACAAATTTTGATTTTTGCCCTTTTCAATGTGTTGAAACCATTTTATAATTTGAGTCTACACTGCATACATAAGAGAGGGAAAAACCTATATAAAAGTATGCTATATAATTTTCCATTCATTTATCATTAGCCAAGTATTAGTTAAATTAATTGATTTATATATATATTCATATAATTGTTTATTATAATTAATACAATTGGTTTCATGTATCTTCTTTCTATTAAATTCTTTAATATAGTTTAAATGTTTTATATTTTTACACAATCTATTTTATGTCCAAATTTTAAATAATGACTATAGAGGGCAGATTTATCATCTATTAATTGATTATGTTCTTTTGCTGTTTCATCTAATTGTTTCCCTGTAAGTCCATAGTTAATCATACTGCAATTTCCACAAGTAATTTTATATATAATTCCTTTTTTATATTTCATATCATCCCTTATTTTATAATTATCTATTAATTTGTCAAGATTTTTACTATTTGCCCAACCAATATTAATCCTTTTATCTATATAATTTTTATTTTTTAGTAATGTATAATAAATTTTAAGGAAGTATGAAAATTTTTATTATTCTTAGAGTTGCTATTATTATTTATAATAGAATTATTATTATTATTTAAATTAGGTGGTTTACAATTAAAAAGTACATATTCAATACTCTTGGGGATGCTTTCAATAATTTTTGTATAATTCAATAAACTGTTCCTTTTGTGAAGTAACTATATTTTTATCTATATTACATTTATCGTTTTTATGTTTAAAATTTTTAATAACTGCCATCTTTTATATCTATGCTTTTTGTGAATCTATAGAAATTATTTTTCTTAATTTATCTTCTTTAATGAAATGTTTTAATATAATTTTGTTATCATTATCTATATTAATTGCTATCTTTAAATATTTTATTTTAACATTAAATTCCATTTTTGTAAATGTAATATTATTATCATCATCAACTATTATCAATCCACTGCAGGATGAAGGCCTCTCCAAGTTCAATCCACCTCCGATCTTTAACTTCTCTTCTCCACATCACCCCTGCACACTTTCTTATTTCATCCATCCTTCTCACATGTGGTATCTTGATGGGTCTTATACAATATATTATTATTAAATTTTTTATAAACATTATTTATAGTCCTTTTGTTATCAATTATTAAGGTATCATCAATATATCTACAATAATGTATTATTTCTTGATTTATTATTCTTTTTTTAATTATTTTAATTTTCAATTCATTAATATTGATGACATTAAACAAGTAAGTGCATAACCCATTACTCATCCTTTATACATAGTCCAATATTCATTAATGTATTTAAAATATAAACTATTATGTATTACTGTTAAACCCTCTTCTATAATATGTATTATATTTATATCATTAATGTGCATAGATAATTTCTGTATTAATATCTCTATAATTTTTATTCAATATTCATTGTAAAAATACCTTGGTTTCTAGTCAGTTGTATCTTAATTAGTTTTTTTATGATAGTCTGTACTTTTAATGCAAAATTCCCCATAACTAATAAAATATTTGCTATCCATTTGTCTAAATATTTACAAAATTTTTGTAGAATGATATCACTAAAATTAAATAATAATCTTGATGGATTGTTATCTCGACTAGAAATATTGAATTAGAATATAATTGTAAGCAAGTGGTGGTACTATTCATATTACAGATAATATAGTGAACTATGCAAAGCAAATAGACCTTTAAAGCATTTCCTTCATTTTTTTTTGTTGGACCCACAGACATGAGTCTGTCATAAGACTTAATTTGGCACCCCCTTTCATAGGTGCCTTTGTGCAGTGAACAACATGTACACTCATTTGTGCTGGGCCTGATATTAATAATATAAATGTTCAGGCATTTATACAGAATATATATATATAAACACAGATAAAAGACAATGATAAGGTTCAGTATTCATAGGAATATGACCCTACACCCAACAGTAATGAAGATAACATTATATTATAATTGTATTTTTCTATTTTAGTCAGTGCATTTACCTGGCCAACCCAGATTAATCTGAAATCTACTTTACACCTTAAAAAAGTTAGACACCTATGCAGTAACAAATACTAGATCCCTAGCTAGATTAACTGGGGATCAACTACTTGAAAAAAAATTCTTAAACTTGCTCTGAATAAACTTCCAATATTCATCCAATCACAATTCAAAAATCCATATCATGGCTATGCAATAACCACAGTACTACTAGCTTTTCATGTTTGTATATGTATATCCTAATAGAAATTTGCAAAAAATTTTGATCAAGATCAACTGTATGTTTCTCTCCTTCTCTTCCTCTCTTTCTTTTTATCTCTTCTCCTTAAATTACATAACATTGTAAAGCACTATATTTTCAAACTGTCTTAATAATAATTGCATTTGTTGTTACCTGAAAAGATATATAATAACAAATCACTCTATTCCTTAACTTTTACAATATATGATAAAATGGGAAGTTTTTTACTCTAGACTATTCATAGCAGTGATTACCAGATGATAATTTATTTAAACCCCCATCCTCAGATCAATTAGCTGCAATTCAAAACATACAATATTTTGATTTTCAGTTTTTAGCTTGAATAGTAAAATGAAGTTTACTTCCACCTTTGAATCTGAATCTCATTGATAAAAGTATATGCAAAAAATCAGTCTGATGATGGGAATTTAAATACATTACTATTTGTTAAGGCTACATATAATTTAAATATTTCTAGCATCAAAAATTTTCATTGTATTTAATTATTTTTGAATCATAGATTGGATAAAGTGAGCAAAAACATATTACAGTTCAGAACCTTCTAATTCAATATCTGATGCATTTTTATTGTCTCTAGACATTTTAATTTTGCCTTTACACATTTGCAACTCTCTCTAGCCATTTCAATTCTTTTCTTAAAAACTAGTTTGCAATGCCATTTACCAATAGAACTTATCAATTCTAGACTTATGTGATATCTGTACTATAATTTTATACAATTATTCTTTAATATTAAAAAAAAGTTAATGAATTATATATAGTTTATCAACTTTTAAAAATATAAATAATGTATTGAAATGGTAAAAAACTTTTAATATATTTTCAAGTTATCTGCTTTTATCACATTTTTTACGTTAGCTTTATCATATCACAACCTTCCATAAGCACAGAAGATATATTTTATGTACAATCATATAACATTTTTTTAGTATTACTAATAACACTAGTAAAAATAAATTAAAGTAAATAAAGACTCACTACAAAAAATTCATGAGAAACTCTGCCATCTGGTGGTAACCTTGCTCCAAAACCAAGAACAGGAAACATCTTGTCACTGTAATATACAATTTAACATTGCATTTGATAATTAATCTTCTTACAATATTATACACAAGTGTATTTAAACAAATGATAAGATTTTTACTACAAATATATTTGAAATCATATTTCAATTTAATTAATTACTATTATTATTTATTAATAGATATCATCAATCTAATATTGATTTGTAACAATTATATAAGTAGTATTTTTTCCAGATGGTCTGCCATCTATTTGTTTTTTCAGACTTCATAATGTTGAATACATTATTATGATGATACAGACATTCATCTCAAAAATGGTCATACTTTTCTTTCTTTTTTTTTATCCATTGACAATTTTTTAATATGAACAAAATATAATCATTTTAACCTGGTCATTTGTGCCTCAAGCAAATATTCAATTTTAATTTCACTAGGTATCTATTTATTTGTGGCTGATATTTTTCTAGATAATGTCTGAGATAATATTTTTTGTCACAATCACTTCATATTTTGTTTGGTTTTTCTTTCATAATCAGGACAGAGATACTCACCTAATTAACCCAATTTGTCCTAAAAAGATGTAAAACAGGTCATTCCTAGCATGGAGGGCAGATATCTTGTGCAGATGATCTCCAGGAAATAAGCCCTGTACTGTCATTGCCACTTTCTTAACCATTCATAGTTGCTGAACATTATTCATCTATCTGATCCATCATTGGGATTTTAAATTATTTTCTACCAATAGTCATTATCATGTCTCTTTTTACATACACATTTGGAACTGGCAATGGCATAATTGATTTTCACCAATCCCTTTAGATAAAAATGACTGTTTACAAGCCAGAAACAATAGAGGGTTCGTTTTTTTAAATAGCTGCTTGGTTGATTGATTTTAATATAAATTCTCTATGTTAATAGAATACAAAGCTAAACAATGTGCATTTCCTTCTTTTAAAAAAAATATCATTTGATATTTACATCGATTAATTGCTAAATAGTGAAATAATTGTAGTAAGTAGAAGGGTCCTTCTTAATCAGGTAATGGTCAGCCTTAATAATATTTTTGTTTTCATCCACCAAGAACCACTAATTCAACACAGATTATAATTAATAATAGAGATGAATAAAAAGTTTATAGCAAAAGAAAGAGAATGCATAAAGAAAAGAGAATATGGAAATCTTACAGCCAGAAAAGCATATAAAACTTTATAACTCAGAGTAACTTAAAAAACCTACAACAAGAGGCTAATTAGTTTAACAGAATGTATAGCCAAAAAGATATAATTCTAATTATAATCAAAGAATATAAAACAAACTATAAATAAAAAAAATTCAACTTGGAACAGAGAATATAAGAATTTAGCCAATGAAGGAGCCAGAAAGAATATAAACAGAAAAGAATATTGAACTTAAAAATCAAAAAAACATATTATTGGTCTTATATCCAGAAGAATAAAAAATTTAATACATCCAGAAGAGAACACCTAATTTATAGCTAAACAATATATCCAGTTTACACTAAAAGATAATATAGAATTTATAATTGTAGAATAATATAGAGCTTATAAATAGATGAGCTTATAGAACTAATAGTGAAATACCAAGAATTTATAGACAGAAGAAGATATAGAACTTTACAGGCAGAGAATGATAAAAAACTTATAGTCATAAAATTCAGAATTTATAATCAGACAATAAGAATATATGGAAATCTTACAACCAGAAAAGCATATAAAACTTTATAACTCACTGATTGTATATATGTGTGGAGATAGTAATCTAGACCAACTGATGATTACTGGTTTAGCATGAAATACATATATTGGTGATTATTTATCTTTTCAATGTGTGTGTGATCAGGTGGGTCAGAAATATGACATGGCATTGAGAGTAGTGAGTCATGTGAAAGTCTGAGTTTGAATCCTGCATATATTACATGTATAAATGCAGGTTTAAGCCTGTCCAATGTATTAATTCAGAGTAAGCAAAAAGAATACAGAAATGTATAATCTAGTAAAGATATTGAGCTGATAATCAAAGAAAAATATAAAACTTATAGACAAAAAAAGTATAGAAATTACAGCCAGCTAGGAATATAGAAAGACTAGAATTTATAGCTAGAAGGAAAAAATAAAATTCACAAACTTTTGAATTAGAAAATAGAAAATTTATGACTGAATAATTTAGAATTATAGATAGAAATTGATATAAATTTATTGCTAGAAGATAATATTGATAACTAGAGGAAGATAAAGAAATTATAGCTATATAAATATATAGAGCTTATAATAGGGGAAGGATATAAAACTTTGTCAGAAAATAAATTCTTTTAGCCATAAATGAATGATAATTTATAATTAGAAAATTATATAAAAGATATGATCAGTAGAGGATATGCAATTTACAGTCACTAAGAGAATATATAACTTATAATCAGAAAAGAATGTGAAATTAATTACTCAGCAGGATATAAAACCAGAGCAAGATATAGAAATAACTTATAACCAGAAGAAAAGATAGAACTTAATGTCAAAATAGACATAAAACTTAGAAAACACTGAACTTATCATAAATAAAATACTTTAAAATGTTATTGGTAAAGACAATGTAGAATTTATTACCATAGATGGATAAAGAACTTACAGAGAAATAATTATTCAAAGAAAACAACGTAACTTTTTCTCATAAAAAAATGTCAGCTTAAGGATATAAAACTTAGTATCAATTTTTGGCTAATAAAAAAGTTTATATTTTTTTACTAGATCATAGGTAAAGGTATTATAATTTATGACAAAAGTGATAATTCTTTTTTAAAAAAGAAACATTATGATAAGATGTGTCAGAAAGTGAAGTTTATAATGCATTTTAAAAGAAAATTCTGTGTTAAATCTATACAAGTAAAGATTTGTTTCTTTTATGTGAAGATTTGTTTCTTTTGTGTGAATTATGCTACTATACTTGACTTAGACTTGAACTGTGGATCTTGTTTTGGTTTTACAATGAAAACTTAGTATCAACAAATACATTAATTTTCATAAACATATCAGATAATTTCTTTACTTCCAACAATCATTACAAACATAAAGTAAAAGAATGGTCACTAGATATAAGTTTAGATACTTTCTTATCCAGATTTTTGGTTAATTAACTTTCATGTGGAAAAAGTCACTGTCTTATCAATAGGAACCACATAGCTAGATTTAGAAATGAGATAGACAAACTTGCTTCAAAAAGCTAAAATTTGCATTGCAAAAATAGGTCAAAGTTTAATTTCTAGTTTCAGTTAACAAATAATCTACATTTTGGTTATATTTTTGTTGAAGTTTATGTGTAAATGTAAATCACCACACAGTTGTTTTTCTAGATTAGTTATAGAAATATTTATAAATACAAGATCCGAAGAGTTTCATTGCAAATTGCAAAGTTTGTTTATATTGCAATCTAGTTATCATTATCTTACTCAATACTTAATTTTATTTCATTATTTAAATAAAATAATCATATTAACCATATTTCAGTGCTTTTTATTTTCTTTTAGTGTTTTTAATATGAAGAAGACTGCAAGATTAATTGAAAATATTAAATGGAGAAAATAAGAAGTGGAGAAATGTAGCAACATTATTAATTTATTTAGAAAATTATGTTCAATGTCAAATATCAGGAAGAGAAAGACATAAAATTAAATATGAGATTTCTGTAAAATTAATCTATAAATTCAGAAGTAGTTATATATATATTTAAAAATTATTGCTTTCAAAATTTATTTCTTGAAATTAATTTTTAAAATCAAACTCAAAATTTTCTCACTCTTAAATATATTTTGCTTCAAACTTCTCATTTAAGGAATATTTTAAATGATTTTTATAGATTAGACTAAACATTTGTTTTAGAAAGATAAAATATGAAAAATAGATTAAATTTTTATTTTTTGATTAACAAATAATCTAGACTTCTACTTATGCTTATTATATATGTAAATCATAACGTGAAATTTTTTTTTCTGGATTAGTTCTTGAAGTATTTGTATATATATATACAATTTTCTCCTTCTTCTTCCTTCTTTCTTTATGTATTGATTTCTATATTTACATATGATACCATTTCCAACCTTCTTATACACTTAACAATACTATTTTTACACCAAAACTTTACTCTTACAGTTTCAACTGTCCTGCAGTCATCATCAGAGCTACAATATCCAAATATATAATCATAAACATGACATTTATATACATAATTAATAACATACATCTTAGTCTGACCATTATAAATAATCATTTTCCATTTTATTATTCTACTCTTAACTAATTTTATTTTCTTATTTATACTATTTTATTATTAAATTATTCTAAAACAATTTTATTATAATTTTAAAACTTTAATCTTTAAACTTACTATTTAATTTATCATTTTATTATCTTTTTAGTTATATTTTCTTAATTACTTTTAAATTTTCTTTATTTTTATTATATATTTAAGTATCAGCTTTTTTACATTATAAATTACGTTTTTATTACATTATTAAATACTTATATTTTTATAATCCTATTTCTAAAAACCAACTGACAAATTTTCAAAAATTCTTACACTTGTTTAACAACTCCTTCTATCATCATTTTCTTCAACTTTATTTTTAAACCTTTTTATATTCAAACTATTATTAATAATAATAATAACTATAATTATTCATAAAATTATTGTCTTTACCCAAAAATCCCCATTAAGATTTTGGTTTTATATTTTTTTTCAATATTGCCTCTTTAATTTTCCTATTCCTTCCTTCTATTACTTGTATAATTAATCATTTTTATACCCTCCTTCTCAAACCTATGACCTATTTCTAATGAATGGGGATAAATAGGTGATCGCTTATCATATTTATGTTGAACTAATATTGTATAAATTGAATTCTTTGTCTCACCTACATAATTAGTTTTTACATTTTTACTTTTACGTGACTTACATTCACTTTTATATACACCATTTATACATTTTTCTACTTTTCTTACAAATATATTTTTCCTTCTTTTATTTACTATCTTAAAGTTTATTACATTATTAAACTTTTTATTAATTTTAATAATTATTTTATTCATCCTTTTTACAATTTTATTATTATAAGTTCCAATACCCATATGTTCATTCTTATCTATTTTATCTTTTCTACATACTATCTCTTTATTTTTATTAAATTTTTCTTTCTCTGGATATTCATTACCTTTAAACTCTATAATTATCAATTCTATCCATTTACTATAATCTTCTTCATCTGAGCAATAATTCCTAGTTATATATATATAATATAAATAAAATGTCTGTTGATTAGAACAAAATTGTAATCATAATAAAAGTAATAAATATAATGGTAAAAACAACTATTATAAATAGTCTTTCAATCCACAGAAATACTTTCAGTCATTTTTTTAAACCTGCCTCAACTACCATTAAATTCAATTAAATAGCAGTTGAGGCAGGTTTAAGAAATTAACCAAAAATACTTCTGCGGATTGAAAGACTGTTTATAATAGTTTATTACCATTATATTTATTATTTATATATTTGGATATTGTCACTCTGATGATGACTGCAGGACAGTTAAAACTATAAGAGTAAAGTTTTGGTGTAAAAAATTGTATTGTTAAGTATATAATAAAGTTGGAAATGGTATCATATGTGTATATATAGATATTTTAACAGGCGAACCTCAGTATCAATTACAACATCTGCACAAAATAGATATGTTTAAAAATGGATATGTAGACCTCACGGGATAACAAATATAAAACTATGGCTGTTTAGTCACCATAACACCTGTAAGCAGTATTTGAACACTATCTACCATATCAAATTCAAATATGAATCAATTTTCTTGAAGAAATTTTATAAGTAGAACTTATATATATCATGTGCATATCCTATATCAGGATGTGAGTCAGGAATTTTCCGCAGTGGCCACTATTTCATCAGTAAAACAAACAAAAAAAAAATCTTCGGGAAAAAGTATATTTATAACATCAGATAGCAACCGACCTCAAGCGCCAATCTCACTAATACAGAAAAAATTATACTTTCCCTAATATTCTAAATGATCTTAAAATACCTCTAATCAGCTGCCTGACCCTAACTAGCTTTATCTCAGGGCTGGGAGTACCGAAACCTGTCAGATGAATAGATAATATATGGCGAAATTTGCATATATGAATGATCTTTTCCCCCTCTTTCTATGTCTCTCAAACTATGCATTCATTCCATTAATAAG
The DNA here is from genome assembly GCA_028023455.1 of Epiperipatus broadwayi. Lineage (NCBI taxonomy): Eukaryota > Metazoa > Onychophora > Udeonychophora > Euonychophora > Peripatidae > Epiperipatus > Epiperipatus broadwayi. The sequence continues at coordinate 2,973,403 of JAQFVV010000003.1, forward strand.
CAATAAAATTTTATCAAAGTTAAGGTTCGAGTTTAAAATATATTTAATATAGGCACCTACTCATATGGGATGTATTTAGCTACTTTTGTGAGGTATATTGACAGGAAAAGAGAAATAGGCAGGCATAAACGATAAATCTATTCACTAATATTCATTACAGTTTCAAAGTAAGTACACAATTTTATTCTTTATTATTTTATTAAATTAAATATTTATAAAAATATATATAATTCACATATCAAAATCTAACAAAGGAAAAACAAAATTTACTAAATATAATAGATCATATAAATATGGAGTAGAATGTAAAAGAATACAGTTATACAATACAGTTCAATAAATATTTCAATAATGAATAAGCATTTTTGAGGGTAATGATATGCAAATCTAAGTTCACTTAATGCAAAGAAAATTATATTTATCTTCAGGAACTCGGGATTTTAATAAAGATAAGTTTGCTTCTATGTAAGTTTACGTCATTCTGAGTTAGTCATCCAAAAGAAGAAATATATATATATTTTGTTGGAGAAATGAAAATTTCTGCTATTGGCATAAGTCTGGAACGAGCGTCCATTTAGTAGCATTAATTGAAAACAAAGAATAATGATGAGGGTGATTAACAAGTATTTTAATGGAAGTTTGATCAGCATCTGAGGTTCAACATTTTTCTTTTTCTCTCTGAGTTATTTTGGACAGTGGATCTGTAAGGTCCTTTAGGTTCTTTGCAGGAACATATGTATCTAGTTTTTACCCCATCATAAGCAGATGTCCACTTCATCTTATACAACCAAAACACATGACAACATACATGTGAAAAACATAAAAGACCTCCAATATCACTTATCTGTTGATCCAAATCACCATCTCTCACACATATATACAATCAGTACTTAGTTTATATTAAGATATCAAAGCTTCAAACTTTAATGGACAATCTTAAATCTTCTTTATCCTCCAATTCTTCAATCATTCATATCATTAAAAATCTGAGGATAAAATAGACCATACTGATTCCAATATTATTGCCATATCTATGTTAACACTAAGTCACTCTGACCTCTCACATCCCTCTTCTGTGTATTTAAATAAACATATTAAGGTCCTATATGTGAGGGATTAGATTGACTTAAAGTCAATATGAGTATGGCAATAATATTGGCATTAACAAGGACTTTGAGTGTTCCATCATTGGATTTTCAATGATATGGATGGCTGAAGAGTTGGAGAGTAGAGAAGATTGAAGTTTGTCAATTAAAGGTGAAGATTTACTATCTTAATATTGTATATGTATGTGGAAGATGGTGATCTGGACCAACTGAAATGTTGGTTCAGCATGAAATACATGTATTGCAGATCATTTATCTTTTTCATATGTATGTGGTCATGTGTATCAGTTGTATAAGATGGATTGGATATATGTAGGGAGCTTGAAAGTTTGAGTTTAAGTTCTGCCTAATTACATTAAATTTAGTATAGATAATATGCATGTAATTAAATATTATATATATTAATATAAGTGCTGAATTGACAAGAACAATAAAAGTTTCAAAAAAATAAAACATCTTGACATTGGAAAAAAAGAATGTTTCAGTATTAAGATGAAAAGATGGTACAGAAACTAAAAATAGGGATGACATAATGAACAGTGTAGAAAAAATCTACAAAGAACTATATAGTAATAGGAAACAAAATATCCACTAGAAATATGAGATGTTTAAACTGTCAAATATTTAAATAAAGAAATTTTAAACCTATGAAGAGTGGTTTTAAGTCCATGAAGAGTGGAAAGCTTCCAAAAATGACGAAATCATTAGATTTTTTTTTTAAAAAGCAGATATGGAGAAATTAAAGCTATATAACAAATGTCTAAATGATTAAGATAATCCACATAATTAGAATATTGATATAGCAAAATTAATATTTAAAAAAAAAAAAAACACAAACAAGTCAAACACTGTTATCCTAAAGTATTTGTTTTTGGGCTCTTTTCCTATGAAAAAAGTTTAAAGATTTTCCAAGCGTTTGGTGGCTTAGTGGTTAACATAGCTGCCTTCCAAGCAGCTGGCCCAGGTTCACTTCCCCATCAACGCATTTGAGACATGGAAAAAAAAAAGTTTAAGAATTTGAATAAACTTATTTGAATAATTATAATGATAAAAAGGACAAAATATTTAAAAAGTATTCCTGTACTTGCTACTTTAAAAAGATTATTAATTTTAAAAAAATAATAATTTTATATGAAATAAATTAAACGCATCAGACAAAAAATTAAATTCATTACTTCCTAACCAATTATTTCTTTTTATCACAGCACCTATATACTGTTTGGCATTAAATTAAGTTTTTGGAAACTCTGAAAATATGCTATATGTTTCAGAGACTTTTCCTAAATAATGATAATAAAGGGCAAGTACAACTTCACCAATACTTATAGTTTTATCATAATGATATTAGAGAAACATAGTAAAGAAAAGCTTGAAATTTTGTTTTCATGATATTTTTTTTAATCTATCAATTTTGCATTTAGAAATCTGATATATAACATTGCCAATCTGATTAGCAGTGACAGTAGTAGTTCTTTTAGAGTTATTTTTATATCCACCTAGTTCTGTAAAAGTATTAAAACAGGCAAAACTCTCTATACATATTGCCACTCAATGCAAGCCAGAGAAATCAATGGATGCCAGAAGGCTTGTGCATAAAATCCCCATCTAGTGTCTACTCATCCAATATCCCCAGACTAGTTTCTGGCTTGTGGCCTTCATCAGTGAGGAATCTTGGATCTGAGAGTACTGCACCTAGATCTTAGGATCTAATGCAACCCTCCAGCAGCCACCTTTTATCTCTACTTAACTACAAAACTATGAGACTTAAATTGAAAACACCATAATATTTTCAATCCAAACTCATCTGGCAATATGTATAAAGTTTTGCCTGGTTTAATAACAGTTAAGAGCAAGCAAAAGAAATGGTGATCATGTGCTGTTTATTGGTTCTGTAAAAGTAACCACAGCTTTCTTCATATTATAAATTTTTGTTTCACCATGGCCCTCCCCACTTTTCTTTTCTGGCACCATCAAGTGAATTGTACAATTTCGGGATCTTTGGTAAATAAATTTGACTATAAAGATCATTGCTAGTTTTGTTTCACTTTGATTGAATTGCTTTCAATAATCATGAAGGATATAAATAATGACAGCTTCTTTATTAATTTTGTGTTTTCAAATATAATTGATTTTTTTTTTTTTTTTACAGAAAAATATCTATTTATTATTTTTAAAACAGAGACTTCTTTAAAGAAATAATAATAAAATAAACTTCTTAATAATGCTAATATTCACCTGTCATAATCCTGAATGATGTCTCCAACTGCTTTGAGAGCAATTGCATACTGTGTTGGTTGGAATGGATTAATATAATGCAATGAGGTGGGATCAAGGGGGTTCCCATTGGAAGCAGTAAAGTCAATTGCAATAGAACAATGCAATTGAGTGCTATAAAGAAAATGAAAAATTATAAATGCTTATATATTTCAGGGTAAAAGAAAATAATAAATGTTATTATATTCTAACATACATTCTGTGTACATATTGTATTTTAGAATTTAATAAATTAGGAAAACTCCATAATATAATTGAAATATAATAAACTATATGTAATTATATAATAATCTAAAAATTTTACAAGCACAGTGTTTAAACTGTAAATATGTAGAAGGTAATCAAACCCACACCAGCACAGTTAAACAAGATTTTAAAACTGCAAGGTTTGATTACTTTCTATATAGTTGTAAGTAATTATAAAAAAGCTTCTTAAATGAAGAAAATGTATTTCCATTCACGGGTTTAAGATATAACATTTACTTGGAAAAGGATACTCTTCTTGGAAAATACACTAAGATTACATTAATGTTATTTAATAACTGAAATACAGGCTTATTATATACCTGTATCAATATATGTAATATATAGGGTATATGAGCACAGACTTGAGATAGAGTAGAAAGTGGTGGATTAACATTATTTATATTTTTCTCTGCTTAAAAAGCATTTTTTTTTTATAATTGCATGTAGATTATTTTAGAATTTAGTACTAAATAAACAGAAAGCTTAAACTATAAAATTTATAAAAACGATCACACATTAATCTTTCTAATATCATTATATACTGTGTATAGTATTTTTAACCAATATAACAAGAGTTGAGTTACGTAGATACCACTACTTTTAGTGTCATCTATCTTTATTACACATTAGTAAGTAATGGATGACAACGTCATCATTTTTTGCATCCTTTTACGGTTTCTAATATTGAGTCTTTATCTAGGCAAAATATTTGCTAGACTAAAAAATGTACTATTCAGTAATTTTATTAATTATTAGTTAAACTGAAAATTTTAATTTAAGAATAATTTTAAATATCTATTAACTGTTTAATTTTTCTATAAATTATTCATGAATAAGTCATATATATTTTGAAAGTAAAACAATGAGGTGTGTGTTGTTGTTAATAAAAAGGTTTTAAAGATAGTGATAATAAGTAAAATATATTTATTCATGAACTTAAAGAGCATTTGGTTTTTAAATCAATTTTCTAAGATCGCTTCTTTTATTTATGTTTTTATTATAACCTATAAATCTTAATTATGTTAAGAACTCATCCAAATTTGCGATAAGACTATAAATATTGAGATATTAGAATTATAATCAAATACACCAGTCTACTATCTCCATCTATCTGCAGACAAAGTAATTATTTTAACATTTATTTTACTTATGTAGCATTATTTTAAATATCAGCTATATATTTTTCATCTTATTGTAACTTTGTTTCTACATGGCAGATCCCAAAGCAATTATCTTTAAATATGTTTCTTTATTAAAGGGTAAATTAATATAATTTATAAATAATACCACAATGAGTTTTGACTATGCCTATTCCCTAATCAGTAATTTAGCAAACATAATGGAATTCTAAAATTTAAAATGATTTATTAATTAATCAAAAACTTTTGTCAGTTTATATTATATAATTCAATTTATGAAACCATGTTTCTCAGCAATCTCATTGTCTTTCTTACAATATAGCAGTTGAATGAGTAATTATGCTTTTCATTTAAATTATCTTTTTTATAATATAGGATCTAACTTCTGTGGATAAATAGCTATGAGATAAATAATTTTAAAATAGCCGATAGCAAGACAAAGATTTTCTTGCGCATCTCTCCATAAAAAACACACACACGCACAAGAATCAAAAACATTACTATCAGGTTAGCAAACTGCTGGTGCAAATTTTTATATCTCTTTCTAGTTTAACCTCTGGCTAAAAATAGCTAGATATCTATTCCTGACCTAGAATTAGTTGCTAATTGAGTAGGCTGTGGACCAGTTATCCGAAAAAATCCAAAATTTTGCTTGAAAATCTTTGGTTATGTGAAGAAATTGATGATGTAAATAATAATAATGGACAGCTTTTGAAAAAATTTTGTCAGAGAGTGAATTTCACACAATAGATTATGTATTGGTAGAGAAAGAGGGAATGAATAAAGTACGGAAAATTAAGGTGTTTGATAACGAAAAGAAAGTATGTACTAGTGATCATAACTTCATTGTAATTGAAACGGTTAGTAATGTGATGGAGAATAGAAATAAAAGTAGAAATAATAGTGAAAGATGTGGATGGAGAGTGAATAAGTTGAAAATATAAAATACAAGTTGCAGAAATCATGAAAGAGTTGGTTGGGGGTGAGTATAGAAAAAATGGCAAATACGGTTTTAGGTGAGAATATTCAGAAGAATAAAATTAATAAAAAAATGAAAATTAATAAAAGTGTAAAAGATAGGAAAGAAGCATGTAGAGAATATAAGTGTGCTATTAAGAATAGGGTATGTGAAAAAGATATTAATGCTAAATGGGAAAAGTACTTAGAAAAGAAGAAATTGGCTAAAATAGATAATTATAGAGAGAGAATGAAATTGAATAGTAAATTGTTGGGGGATATTAATAAAAGTGGAAGAGATGGAAGTAAAAAATTTTAGAATTACATTAAAAGGAGAAATGTAGGGGAGAGAGATATACTATTACTAGATGATGATGGAATAGAGTGTAGCTCTAGAGAAGACTTAGAGAGAATCTTAAATAGATATGTAATGGATATAGAAAAGATGTTAGATGTGAAGGATAGAGTGATAAAAAACATGAAAGCATAAGTAATGAGAATATTAGGTTTACAAAATATGAAATGAATGAGGTAGAGAAGAAATTGAAAAGTGGAAAGGCAAGAGGTTTAGATGGATGGGCAGCAAAGATGGTAATGAATTTAGAGTAAAAGTAAAGTTATTATCATGTTTTAATAAGATGACACAGAATAGAGTTTTTCTGAGTAGTTGAAGTAATACAAGAGTAAGATTATTATTTAAAGAAAAGGGTAAGAATCATAGAAAGTTAAATCATTAGACAGATAGCGGTAACATAAGTTTTATATAAAGTTTTCTCATATATGGTGGCTAGAAGCATTGTAAAATGGATGGAATGGAATAATGTAGTGGGGAAATGCAAGGAGGTTTTAGATTAGATAGGCATATAGGAGATAGTTTATTTGTAGTTACACAACTTAGGGATATGAGTAGAATTCAGGTAGACAGTTATATATAAGTTTTATGGATATAGAGAAGGCATATGATAGAGTAAATAGAAATAGATTATGGGTAAGTTTAGCAAATTTGGGAATGGATGAATAGAATCAGTTAAAGTTAAAAATGGGGTGGGACTAAGGCAAGGATGCCTTATGTCACTTATTCTGTTTTTGTTGTATTTGAATGAAATGGAAAGACAATAGAAAGATGAGGAAGAAGGATAGAGATACTGTTAATAGGTGGCAAGGAGTATATACTTTGTCAGGTCTTTTTTTGCAGATGATATCTTTTTGTGTGGAGAAAGAAGAGAAGATATGGAAGTTGTGCTGAGGAAATGTGCAAGGGTGGGTAAAGAGATGGGAATTAAATTTAGTGAAGTAAAATCAAATATAATGATGATTAATACTGGGAAAAGAGAAGTTATGGAATTTTTACTGGAGGATATAAAGTTAAGTGTGGTGAATAGATATAGTTATTTGGAAATTATCTTAAGTAATCAGAAAAATTGTTTGGCTGAATGGGAGAAAAAATTGATAAATGAAGCAAAGAAAAAAAAAGGGATTGATAATGAAATTAACAGTATTTTCATATAATAAATATGATGTAGCTAGAATTATATGGGAGTTACAGTAGCAAGGTTAACATATGGTAATGATGTGTTAGTAAAGGGGTATTAGATATCTTAGAAAAAGTACAAAGGGAAGTAGGAAGACATGCATTAGATGCAGAGGTGTGGACAGCAAAGGAAGCAATTCAAGGAGAAATGGGATGGTCAAGTTTTTATATGAGAGATGCAAAAAGTAAAATAAAAATGTTTGGTAGATTGCAGTTTATGGATAATAAAAGAATAGCCAAAATAGTATTTAATTGAGTTATGAGTAAAGGGCAGGCAACAAGATGGGTGAGAAAGATAATGCAGTATGCAAAAGATTTGGATAAAGAATTTATATCAGTATATTTGTACAAAAGGTGGGATGATTGTGTTAGGAAGATTGTTGAGTGTTACAGTATTAAGGAATGGGATAAAAGAATAGATTCATTAATAAAGAATTAGAGAGATGGAGAACTAGTATGGAGAGTAAAAAGAGTTTAAATATATATATAGAAGTAAACAGAACATTAGGTGTGAAGGAAAGTAGTTTATTGTTTAAGGCTCGAACGGGATCTTTAGCAACAAAAGAATATACATGTAAATGGAAAAATGTGGGTAATTTAGTCTGTAAATTGTGTAAGGAAGGAATAGAAAATATTAGGCATATGTTAATTGAATGTAAATGCTTGAAAACAGAAAGGGTACAAATAATGAGGTTATAAAGAATAAATATGAAAAAAGTGATTATACAGAAAGTGGGTTATTGGTTTTTATGCTGGGTTTGGGAAAAGATTTGGGGGATTTAGATATAAAGGCCATAGAGTTGACAAAGATTATGTTGTGGAAATGGGATGGAGCAGAATATGGGAAAACTTAGAGTGGGGAATGGAAGGTAAAGTGGCTAATGCCAATTCTCCTAATTTCTCCCTCCCCCTCTTTAAAAGAAAGTCAATGAGTGGTTCTGAAATATTATGGATTATCATATTAAACTGATAAATAGAACTATTTACCATTATCATGAGTAGTTTCTACAATTTTTTTCTTTTTGCATTTTCCTCTCAACCCAATATTCTTATATTTTCTCAACCAAATTTATATTTGTTGGTACAATAATAGTCTGCTATTCTAGATACATCCATTTTTTCTTCCCATATTGTTGTTTGTTCTTTTAATCATTTTTTTCATGGAGCAGTTAGTTCTATACTGTATGTCATTCCATACTCACATGAAATTTTTTGAATTTATGATCCAATTGGGGAAATACAAAAATAGTGGACTGAGAGGGAAAAAAATAAGAAAATTTTTAAAAATTGCTCAGATGGCAATGCCAAATAATTCCATAAGTCAACCTAGTGTAATAATTCAAAATATTGGGAAACCTCTATTTAATATTACACTTTTAAAAAATAGAAAAATCAGGAAAGTCTTAATAGATAAATACATAAAATTTCTATTGATTGATGCCTAAACCTAATTGCTTAAAACATCACTTTAAATTAAATATTCATCAATCTAAAGATCACTAATTTGATTCCTATGCTAATACTGTCATTAATGAGGCTAAGAACATTTGAAGAAGAAAAATAACATTTGAAAATTGTGTTAATCAAATGCACTTACATAACAGCTAAATGTGTTTGGAAAAGATTTACGTAAGTTAAAATTTTTCTAAAAATATTTAACAATTCAAAATGATGAAAATAATCCAATACATAACTATAAATATACATAATTTTTGTAAATTATGTGTTACTTTTTAACACAAACAAAAATGTAATACTTTTCAAACAAAGTGAATGTAAAATCTTTTGGTCATTGAAAGATTTAGTATTATCTGTAGGTAAAGAAATTTCTATTTTTTAAATCCTCCAAATAAACTTTTTTAATTACTGATATATACATATATAAAGAAATATGTTTAGAGATAAAACATTGATAAGCGTTACTGAATTAGAAAATGATTAATTAAAAAGTAAGGAACAAGTATAATTAATTAGTTCTAGAACATTCCACATTACAGGGGAAACATAAAAACTCGGAGATAAGCAAATTGGAGTCTTACTAAAAACTTGCATTGCTGCAGCTGATCATTGCTGACAGAAGATACAGAATGGCCTGAGTGTATGGGGAGATCCAATGAACTCCACCATGGAAGGTACCAAAGTGGACACACATTGGTTTTATTATAATTTTTGTATGCCTCATTGTCTCGTATGTAATAACATTGATATGTATAAATTGTAAATATATTAAGCTGTTGGTAAAATCTTATTATTAGTAACTTGTGGCAAATAAAGTCACTAATTATTTATAAAACCTTATTTCTGAATTACTTTTATTTCTGTTGGTCTGACCAGCTTTACCCCTGATTGTAGTATTCATGAGGGTTGTACACAGCAATAACAAATTCTGAAATTTAAAAAAAAAAAAATCTAGGTTACAAAAAATTCATTAAATCATTTTAAAAAAAATAGAAAGCAGTTTTATATACTCATTACACAATTTATATCTCTTTTGAACAGAACCATGAATTTCTAGTTTATACACCAAAAGTCGTCATGATATATGGGAGAGCTAATGTTAATTTCCAAGTCCTACATGAATTTTTTGTTCTGGGATGAAATATTATATACTAACCAATGGTTACAATTTTTCTTCACTTCTTAATTCTTTATGTATTGATTATATTTTGTTCATAAATATTATTTAATACACTTTTTTTTTAATTATTTTTACAAAGCAATACATTTTATTTAAATTTCAGAATTAAAATAATCTAATGAAGATTGCCAGACCATTAAAACTGTAAGAAATATCACGAAATAAATAAAATAAGCTATATTGTAAAAATAATAAATAAAATTATGTTAAATGCTATTATATGAATAACAAATGGTTGTTTTTTCTCTGTCTTGATATGAATCATTTGATTAACTAATTTTGTTACATATTTTTAAGGATGTTTTGATATATTGACATCTAGAGTGTGTTTTATAATTAAATTTCACTTTCAGATTTAAGTAGGATACCCTGTACAATTAATATTTTTTTATTTACTATCAAGATGCAGTATTAATCCTCCTCACCCAATTAAAACATTACTGTCTGATACCTCTTTACCAAAAGATTTCAAAAAGTAGAGATTTAATGTGAACCCATGATTTGGACTTCAGTGCAGGAGAACAGATTTTTTTCTCAGGTAGTAGAAAATTTTTCAAATAAGATTTTTTTTCAATAGTAGGATTTGGATCATTGCCAATCTAGAAAGCCATCTAATTATTGGTTAGTAAATGGGTATTTAGTTATTCTGAGCTGGAAAATAAACACAAATAAAAATTATAAAATCACCTTTAACTAGCAGAATATTACCCTCACACTAATATTTGTTTCTTTATTGTTCCTTTGTAAAGAAATCTTGGACATTTTCTTTACAGTGAATCGGTTTATTTAAAATTGCTTTAACTTTTCACCAAATATTGTTTAGTAAGTGGATACTGAACTCTTCTTAGATAGAAAATAAAACAAGGGATGGAAAATTGTTCAAACTATCATTACCCGGCAATTTACAATTCTAGGGAAAACTGATTTTCTCTTTACTATTTCTTCGTGAATAGCTGATGGAGAGATCTTTGCACATCAGTAGAATACTTAGGAAGTAATTTTATCTTTATCTAAATATATATGTACGTGTGTAATTCATTATAAATATAATTCGCCTTTTTTAAAAAGACATTTATCTTGATTAAATGAAGTATATTAAATCGTATTAAACAACAAATAAAATATATTTGATAAATGAAGTTGCACATACGTTACATTTATAGAGATTTTCAAGTATCAATTTTAACTATTTCAATAATTAATAATTATTATTATTTATTAAGCATCAAGAAACTTTTTTTAAAAAAAAAAATATTGATTTACAGTATTTTTAAACAACAGTTATTAGGCAGCAAACTTTCTACTTATTTTCATCCTTTTTTTTATTTTTATATAATTTCAATCACTTAAAAATCATTGCTTTTTCTCCAAGATGGCAGTAGTAAAAAAAGCCAATTATATTTTCATGTGAACTCCCACTAAACTGAATAAACGTGCATGAAATATTAGAATATTGTTAATGTATGAGGGTCAATTATATACAATTTATCCCTCTTAATTTATACTATCTGAAAGTTTAATCTTACCCTCCTTTTATAAAGTCCAAGAATGTTGGCTGTTCCTGAATAGTACAGGTTGATAAAATAATCTGAAATAAAAAAATTCAACATATTATTAATCATCAAAATATCGTATATATTTTTTTATATACATTTTTGTCATATCCTTTCAGAAATTCTCATTATCCACTAGAGCCATCTATTGTAAGCTTGGGCAATTAATATACACCTTCCAACTAAATAGTGAAAGGTGCTTATATTTAGCATTAAAATGAGACCACTAAAATATGTAATTACTGGGTATAAATACGTACAAATCAGCTGGAGTTAAAATCCTTGGGATGTTTTCTTTTTGTTGTTTCAAGCTATTTGCATGATAACATGGAGAAGTAAAATATTGTTGTTAACTGCTAAAGTGCCTTAGATCCAAACTTTTTACTATTATTCCAGTTACTAGTCTAGGAAGTTGACATAGTAGCTCCATCACTCAAGCTTACAATAGATGGGGCTCTAGAATAGGAATATGGCTCTTGGAAACATATAATTTATGAGAAGTCTTGTGGTATTATTATTAATCCTATCATCTATATCCAGTGATTACTCTAATCTATAATAGATGGCTAAAAACAGTATTCTTGAAAGATTATAATTATCATAAAAAATTAAAATATAAATGATTAATAATTATTGTTTTCCTGAAAGTTTGTGATCATGGTGTTCTAATTGTATTTTTATATTGAACTATTTCCATCATTTAATATAAATATTGAATGTCTTTAGAAAAATTTAACTTTATTTAAATATTCCAAATACATTCAACTGTTAGTAATAGCACATCAAACAGGTTAGTACAGTGGTGCCCAACCTTTAACTTGACGCGAGCCAGTTGAGAATTTAAAAAAATTTGGGGAGCCACAATTATATATTACATTTTTCATATTACATTTATAAACATGGTACTTGGGTACTAAACCTGCAATGTAGGAAGATATGGGGGGGGGTGGCCTATTCACATTGGTATCAATCCGCCGTTTCTAATGTGGCCAAAATAACGTGTACACGGATCTTTCTCGATGAAAACATCAATATATACAGCAAAATATATATGTGTACACGAATCTATCTCGATAAAAACAACTATTTACAGCACTAAACATCAATATATATATATACAGCAAAATATATACATGTACACGGATAAAAACAACTGTTTACAGCACTAAACATCGATATATACAGCAAAATATATACGTGTACATGGATTTATCTCGATAAAAACTATTTCCAGCACTAAACACAATATATATACAGCACCAAACCAAACGTCTACAAGGATCTTTCTCGATAAAAACAACAATATATACAAGAGCACTAAACACAATATATATATAGCACCAAACCAAACGTGTACAGCAAAAAAAAAAAATGGTGTAATATGTTAAAAAGAAAAAAAAATGTAAATACATTTTATTTATTAAAAATTTGATAACATACATATAAATTACAATTACAGGAAAAATATATTTTATTTAATGTGAAACCTGACACTGCATATCGTTATTGTTTGTATTGTAAAAATGTTTATTTTTTAGTGTGTGCATGAGCCATCAAGGAACATAAAATATTTTATCAATTTTTTTGAAGAGTGCAATTCGAGCCACATTAAACAGTTACGCGAGCCACATGTGACTCGCGAGCTACGGGTTGGGCATCCCTGGGTTAGTATATGCCCAATGTTTTGAGAGGTATTATTCTCCCTTCTTCTTCAGTATACCAATGACAGTACTAGCATGGGATTTGAATCTGAACCCTTAGATTCTTGAGTATTGAATTTTAATGTAACATTCTAACCAAACTGACCATCCTGCCAAAGATAACAGTCAGTAGAGATTTCATATACTTATCTCTAAGGTTCCTCATGATTTTTCCACTTTTTCCTAAGAGCAAAGTTGATTAGTGTTTTCCATACATTATGTATAGTCAAACTAGATTGGCTTGTGGGATTTTTTGCCATTGTCATGTGAGCAGCTTCTTTAAATTTTTTTCTTTATACCTTTTGTTCTTTATCCAATATTTTTGTATTTTCCCAATTGAACATATGTTCACTGGTATATACATGGTCTGCTATCTTAGACACATCTATTTTCTCTCTTCTAATCATCAGTTTGGGTTCTTGCAAGTGATTTTCAATGGGATGACTGGTCTCACCAATATATGTTCTCCCACATTCACATGGTATTTCATAGATGCAGTTTTTTCTTTTCAGCATTTCAAGTGTAGGCTTTGTAGATGTTAAAATTCCTCATACTGTGGTATGGTTTTGGAAAGCTGTTCTAGTGTTATACTGATTGCAGATTTTCCTTAATATGTCTATTTTTGGATACTAGTACCAATAATTGTCTTTTCTCTTGATGATTCCTTTTATTGTCTATTTAATGTTTTCTTAATAACAGCTGATGGAAGACTATTTTTCATAAGAGTTTGTTCTATATAAATATTTTCTTTTTCCATATTGCTGTTTTCTGAACAAACTTCTTTTGCTCTGTTCCAAAGTGATAGTATAACTCCATGTTTTGTGTTTCTGGTGTGATTTGATGTATAGGCTAGATATTTTCCTGTATGTATAGGTTTTTGGCAAACTGTAGTTTTGATTTTGCCATGAGGGAGTCTTGTCATAAGAACATCTTGTTCCAATTCTATTGTGAATTTAATTGATGGGGATATGTTGTTGATGTGTTTCCAGAAAGTTTGTAGCAGTACTTCACCATGTGGCCATACAACGAATGTATCATCAACATACCAAAGCCAGACTTTAATTAGATATAGAGTAGTTTTTATGGCTAAGGTTTCAAGTTCTTCCATGTAAATATTGCTAATCAGGAGAGACAATGATGAGCTCATGTTGGAAGAATTCTGTGTTATATTAAAAGTAGGTTGTTTTTATGAAGAATGTTAATAGATCCATTAAGCCATCAATAGGAAGAGCTGTTCTGGTTTGTAAACTATTATCACCATTTAATCTTTTCCTTACAATAGACAATGCTTATTCACATGGTACATTTGTGAATAAACTTTCCACATCAAAGCTTATCAGTAAGTTAGTTCTTTCAATTTTCATGTTCTTGATTAATTCTATAAAGTGTCTAGAATCCCTGGCAAAGGACTGGGTTTTGTATGCCAAAGGACTTAGAACTTTGAGAAGAAATCTTGCCAAATTTTAGTAAGGAGAATCTCTAGAACTAACAATAAGTCTTAATGGAACATAATCCTTATGGATTTTAGGTAGACCATAAAAATGAGAAATTTTGCTGAAATATGGTGTTATTTTACTTTTTTCTGATTCAGTGAAATACCTGTGATATTCTGATTCAGTGAAGTACCTGCGATGCTTTCTGAGTAATACTTGTAACTTTGTTAACATACTTGGTATCGGATTTTTTGCCACTTTTCTATATTGGCCTACTATGAGAAATTCTAGTATTTAATTGTCACAATCAGTTATATCCATTACAACAGTTACATTGTCTTTGTCATCAGGGAGAATAATTATAGATTTATCTACTTTGAAAGATTTAATTGATTTCCTCTCACCATAAGATATGTTTGACTTCAAGTTTTGTTGCTTGTCAAATATTCTTTTTATTTTCCAGCATAATTCTGCTGCTTCTTCTAAAAGCAATTTTTGAGTGACTTCCTCGGTGGCTGCCATTATATCTAATAAAGGATTATTAGATAGTATTATGGCAAAGTTTACACCAAATCTTAAGATTTGGAAATATAAGTAGAAGTTCTGGGGCAATCGAAACTATCAATAGTGTGTTGTAAAAAAGCATTGTAAAAAGTAATAAAGAACATAGATGATATTAAGTCAATAAACTTTTCTTTATCAATTGGAATCCTTCTACTTAAACAAATTATTAGTTTTAATCTGATATCTATTACATATTCTAGCCATAATAAATCACAAAAGTTAAACTACATATTTGCGTTTGTGATAATAAATTACACATACAATTTAAAATCTATATGATTTGTAAAAATGTACATCATAAGCTTGCATCTTACTTTGATTCAATTTAGTAAAAAAAATCTTCATGATATTAAATTTTATACCCTTTATCTGGGACAATCAAATCAAATAACAAACAATATAAAAGACATCTTAAATCAGGTGATTATTTAGATGGAAATACAAATTTTAAAATAGATGAGTCCTTGTCTATTGCCCTTTTTAAGATATATATATATATATCTGTGGCTAGCATTAATGAAACAACTATTATGTATCTCTAGATGCAGGTAGTTTGTCTTTCATTTTGGAAGATATTCATCTTGCTATAAATTGCCTTGTTGAAATGTTCTATTAGTATCAATGCATATAAATAAATATTATCAAATGATGAAACATAATTTTGAAATGACTATTCTATTGGTAAGCACATATAAATAAATATAAGTAAATAGCAACACGTAATTTGGAAATCATCCTAATAATTATATAATTACTTAAATGATATTTTATATAAAGGCATTTAGAACATGAAAATTTTTAATTAATTATTATTGAGATTAGCTTCAATGTTTGCTGGATATGTTCAAGCTTTCATTTTTATTTATTTTAATTGTATTATAAAACACATTGAGATATTTGCATTTCTATCCATTCTAAAAATGTTCTCTTAGTTTATATAAAGGCAAGAACTATATTCTTGACTACTTATATCACATACAAATAAAAGGGTTGAAGATTCTAACATATCTTAACAATTTAAATTGAATTAGTCATTATAATAATAAATCATATTTAATAAATGTTAATAACAATTTAATGAAGAAATTTTATAACAAACTTTGACAAATAATAATGAGTAATCAATTTTTAATTACTTTAAATGGTTCATGGAGTTTGAATGATTATTCCTCAGTCTTAAGCTATTAATGCTAAGAGATTATGTATAACGGGCAGAGTCAAACTGTGGCTCATGATCCACATGCATTTGTCTACATGCTCCAATGCAGCTCATAAAACTTTTAAAATCAAATGATATATTTTATATTAGCATGATGTATTTGCATTTTATTTTGCAAACATATATTCTTTGTCCTTTTTGTCATGGCAAATTTATGATTATTCATGACTTTAATATTGTCAACTTCTAAGGTTTTATTGTTAATGTTTCCTTGAAATATAATATAATGTTCAAACTCTTGGAAATATAATATAATATTCAAACTCATTGGTTCTGTTTTTATTTAACCTTCATTGCATGATGTTGTTATTCTTTGTAATTCAAATATTGTCAATTATGTTCTACTTTGACTTTTAAACATCAACTTCCACCACTTTAATCAAACAATACAGGTAATTATTTTTCATTTATATCAGAAAAATAAGGAATCCTTGTCATTAAACTTATATACAAGTAACAAGCATAGTTTACTTAATTAGCTTTTAGATATAAAAACTTGGAATATTTTATTTAGATTTTTGAAAACATGGCTTCAACAAACAAAAAGTGAAGATTCAACCAGAAAACTCATGACTGAATCTAAGTATTCACATTTTTAAAAAAGCTGCTTGTAAACTAATTTCAATTTGTGGGATAATATATTATTTTTTCTTTTTTTTTTTCATATGTCAAATGTGTTGACTGGGAAGTGAACCCAGACCAGCTGCTTGGATGGCAGCTATGCTAACTACTAGGCCACCAACACTTGATGGAATAATATATTCTTTTGGATCTTTATACTCAACAATGAAATTTATAAGATCAAAATATCAAGCACAACTGATGAATGAATGTTGCATGCTTCATTAACAAATTATATGCAAAATTTTAATGTTCTTGCCAATCAGTACATTCATATGTTAATGATAATTTTTTATTAATTTTGTTCTCTTGATTTTTTTGTATAATTAATAAATCATATTAATAAAAAAAATTATAAATTAAATATTAGCTTCTGTTGAAAATTTCAAATAATTAATTCCAGTTCTTGAATATATCTCAATACAGTGTATTTTAACATGTGGCTCTCACAGACTTGAAATTTGACAACCCGTGATGTATAAGATTATCATTCTATTCGACAACAAAAAATTAGGCCAATCTGAAATAAGTTTAAAATATTAAATTCTACATTTTAAAGATATATCTAGCACAAGTTTATATAATAATCTTTTGTAAATAATAATTTAAAGAAGAAAAAAAATTATATATTGTTCAGCCCTAAAAATAGTACTCAAGAGTTAACAATGTTTACCCTTATTTAATGATAAAGTTAAAGTCAATACAATATGTATAAATATAAGAAATTTAAATAAATATTTTATTTGTGATTAACTTAAAATTATTTATTATTGAGTAAATAAATCATTAAATTTTATTTTATTTTAAATTCCTTGTTAATAAGTTTTTATAAAATGGTTTAGATTGAAATATTTTTATCTTGTAGCATGAGCACACATAAAATACATTTATGCATATATTTTTTTTATTCACTGGCTTATGTATTGTATAATTTGTTCAATATCCTGAAAATATTTTCCTTTGATATTTGATTTTATCTAAATGAATCGTGATATAAATAAAAACATTTTAACCATTTATTCTCAATTTTCCAAATGCATTTCTCTTACTTTAAATATCAAATATTAATACTTTAACTTATTTTAAACTTTGGAATGTTTTAAGTGTGATTGAGTTAAACTGTGGTCATGAAATGGCAGAGATACCTGATCATTTCAATACAAATAAGAGTTCAGAAAACTACAATATTTTTTTATTAGTTACCCAAGGTGATTCACAAAATGTTAATTACGTAAACTGAACTACGATCAAAATTGATTCATCTTATCAAACAAGGCAAAACTCTCCATACATAATAATTATTATGTGCTAGTATAAGAGATGGTGATCATGTGATGATTCATCTTACTGAAGTTTCATTAGTTATTAATGATAATGTTCATTAAAAATCAGATAAACAAATTAGAACCAATAAAATTTGCTCTCTTTATCACTAATGCATGGGACATAGAATCTCATTCGTTACATTTTTGAAGAACACTTGTTGCAAACAATGCAACATTATTCATATAAGCAATGAGCATGAAAAGTGCTACTGTTCTTTAGGAAGTGCTGCCATCAATTTTCTCATTGTGTACCCAGTCATATAGGCATCAAATTGTTGAACACAAAATGGTAATACAAATACACTGATTTCACTAATTAATTGGCTTTCTACTTGGTGTGACATATCCTTTATCAAAAGAAAATCAAGTAATCAGGCATTAATCTATTTCTTATGCCATCTAATAACCATGACAACTCCTATATGGAAAAGACTATCACTGATCCAGAAGTTTGGCAAAGAATTCTCATTATATTGCTATTTATGGACCATTGACAATTCATTATGATCCAAAAAAAAAAAACACACAAATAGATAGAAACTGTTTGAATGGCTAATTGTATTGTTATTTATTACCTCTCATCTGGTTAGTTATGCTGAAAGAAAATAAAATAAATAAGTATTGAATTACAAAACTTATGCTTTTTCAAAGTAAAACTAGCTATTCCAGAAATAATCCATTTTAGCTGTATCTAATAGTTAGTGGTTACATGCTACTATATACTCCAGAGAGAGGATAGTGGTTATCGCTATCTAGTGCCCATTAAATGCGAAATAAAAGACTCAAATATAAACATTAATGGAATCATTTTGGAGTCTTAGTCACACTAAGAAACAGTAATTAAAAGAGTCATCTTAATTTTCATAAATTCCTATATTATAAAAAATTTAAAAAATCAATGGAACTACAAAACTTGCAATAACTCGAAAAAATATCACATGATACCAGAAGTTATTTCCATTCCCATTCAGATAAAAAGTAGATCATTACAATTTAATCTATAAGTGTATAATTGTTGCATAATATAATGGTGGTTAATCTTCTTTTGGATAAATATAATCAACATTATTAACATCTATTTACTAAGCTTCAGATTGATGATCAGGATCAACTGGAAACTATAAATGTATCTTGAAATATTATTTGGCCTTTTTTTATGTCTATATATATATATATATATCTGTTAAAGAAAAACAATGTTGAAAGTAAATTTTCAAATATATAATGAGTAACTGAATGTATTGGGTAGGTACATTTAGGACATAAAACATCATATACAGATTTGAAAAGGGAAAAAAAACATTAGTTCAGGAGTAAATATTAATTCTTATTAAGTGCAATGTCAGCACGTAATACTTAAATAAGGCTAAAACCTTAGTACATGTGCCTTGAGTGTTTAATTTATTACAAGAGAGACCTATGCAAATCTAAACGTAAGATTTGACTTTATAAAGATAAGAGTGGCCACAGTCTTATCTTCAACCTATTTTTCTATATATATATATAGGCAAATCTAAAGCATTATGATTTGGGAGCGTGAAGCTAATAAATTCTTCACAAATTAAGTCCACTATTTCTGTTATAAACATTAATGATCACGAAATCTTTCAATTTACGAGTTAATAGTCAGATCTTAAATTTAGAAATATTTTGAATCAATTTAAAGTTGTAAATATTAATTCTTATTAAGCACAATGCCAGCATGTTTTAAATTGAAAGATTTCATGGTCATTAATGTTTAAGAGAAATGGTGGACTTAATCTGTGAAGAACTTATTAGCTTCACGCTCCCAAATCATAATGCTTTAGATTTGCCTATATATAGAGAGAGAAATAGGTTGAAGATAAGAATGTGGCCACTCTAATTTTATAAAGTCGAATCTTGCATTTAGATTTGTAGAAGTCTCTCTTGTAATAAATTAAGCACTCAAGGTGCATGCACTAAGGTTTTAGCCTTATTTAAGTATTAATTCAGAAGATGACTTTTTGAATTTGCCTGAGATCTATGATTCATAACCAGTGCAAGAATCAGATTTTGTCTTTACATTCTATAGATATTTCACTTGCAGAAGTTATTAATATTTAATAAATCATAAATGTTTGTATATTCCTATGTAGTAGCATAACTTCAACTTTGCAATCTGAAGATTGAATATGAAATAATAATATCAAGAGTAAATTATGACTGACTTACAATTAAATAAACAATTAATTCATATTAGCAAATTAATTTTTATCAAACTATTCATATTATAAATTTAATAAAATCTCCAAGATTTAAAGAACCTAGAGTTTTAAGTAATTTGAGTATGAACGTACACATGGTTAGCTTTTTGTGCACTATTTTGATAAAAAGTTTTACTAAAAGCTACATTTCTCCACAGAAGCTCAAGCTCACCAAATACAAATAGATTTTATTAACAATAATTTTATATTTAACTGTTTTAGAAAAACCTATACTAAAATAACTTACCACTCCTGAATTTTTATAATTCTTTTTACTTCGGCTCTTTTTAGGATTTATTAACTAAAAAAAAAAACAATTATAATAAAAATATAAAATATTTGTATTTTTAATTATATTTATCTTATTAATT
This sequence comes from Epiperipatus broadwayi, assembly GCA_028023455.1. Lineage (NCBI taxonomy): Eukaryota > Metazoa > Onychophora > Udeonychophora > Euonychophora > Peripatidae > Epiperipatus > Epiperipatus broadwayi. The sequence continues at coordinate 2,994,305 of JAQFVV010000003.1, forward strand.
AAAAATATACATATAAAGAGAAATAGAAAGCCTATATATGTAAACATGCTTGTATTATTCTTCATCACAATATATATTGACAGTGCTTTATGATAGTGATTTTATGATCATGAATATAGACAATAAATTTCTGAGTACCCATAGCACAATCACATTCAAAACATTATTATACATTATCCAATTTTTGGAACAGTTTATATCTGAAAATCATCAATAAAAATCTAAATCAGATTGCCTCAAGTGTCATAATTTGAAACAACAATATTATGACATTATATTGGTGCAATCATTAGTCTAAATGGCAGCATCACAGTTGAGAACTATTTGAATATTTCAGAAAGTCATATTTATCTCATGGTGCAAACACTGTCATCTTCTATAATGATAGTACTCCAATTCATACAACTCAAGATTTGCAGAGCATATTGGATGAGAAAAACATATCTTTCATAGCCTTCCTATTTATACAATTTAAATCTTATTAAAGTAAAATATTGATTTCCTCTATCAATATCTCAAAGTAATGGAGCTTTCCTTTGTAAGAAATGAATCAATATTCCATTAAATACTATTCCAATCTTATATAATTTTATCCTATAAATAATACAAGCAATTCTCAATACAGAAGTTGCTCTACAACACACTAATAAAGCTATCACACATGTTCCTTTTATTATGATTTTCTAATGTGTGTATGTTTGTGCTAACATAAATACTTTCTTTTGTAAAAAAAATGACCAATATTATTTTGGGTTTTCCCACAAACAAGGATAATCAAAAGACTATTTATATGGTGAGAGATCAGCAGAAAGATTGTAATTAGATATTGGAGTACTTCTATCATCTAATATTAATCATTAAATGTATTTTTAAAAAAATCAAACTTTATTTTAAATTTTCAGATGCATTTAACTGTTAGAAATAGTACACGTATTAGTATTTAGCAAAAGTGAGTGATATTATTCTCTTCTTCAATTGTTTCTGGCCTGATCAGTTACAGTATTTCCATGATAATAAGAATCTGGAATGTTTAGTTTCATGAATATTCAATATAAGGTGACATTCTAACCAACTAGACTATTATGTCACATATAACAATCTGGCGAAATTTCATGTAATTATCTATAAGTTCTCTTGATTTCTTCCCTTTTTTTAACATCAAGACTGCTGAATGGCTTCCAAACATTATGAATTATCACACTATATTGATTTAAGGGTTGTCTACATTTTGTTTCCTTGAATTTTCTTATTTATACTTTTTTCTTTCTCCACAATATTTTTCTTTTCCCAATTGAACATATGTTCATTGGTACATTCATGGTCTGCTACTTTAGATATATCTATTTTCTAATCATCAGTTTGCGCTCTTTCAATCACTTTTCAATGGAGTAACTTTCACATTCACATGGTATTTCATAGGTGTGGTTTTGTTTTTCAGTATTTCAAGTTTAGGTTTTGTAGATGGGAGAATTCCCCATAGTGTGATATGGCTTGGGAAAGCAGTTCTGATATTATATTGAGGGCAGATTTTTTGTTTGTCTGATATTCCTGCTATGCATGATTACACTACCGTACCAAAAATTGTTTTTTTTTTCTTTTGATATTTCTTTTTGTTATCTATTTAAGGTTGTCTTACTGGCAACTGATAGACAATTATTCTTCATGAGAGTTTTATTTTTTTCCAAATCACTGGTTTCTGAATAAACTTATTTTGCTCGTTTCTACAATTATCCACATTTTATGTTACTGCCACGATTAGATATATATGCTAAATATTTTTGTGTGTGAATTTTCTGTAATCTATAATTTTGATTTTGTCATGGGGAAGTCTTGTCCCAAAAATGTCTCAGAAAGCTAATTTTTGTTTTTGTTCTGATTTTACTCAGAATTTAATTGAAGGCAATATGTTATTAATGTGTGTCCATACAATAAATATGTCATTAGCATTGTAACATCAGACTTTAAGTGGATATGGAATAGTATTATAGCTTTGGTTTTAAGTTCTATGTAAATGTTGTTAATTAGGGGTGACAGTGATGAACCCATAGAAATCTGTTGATTTTCTGGAAATAATTATGTGTTGTATTGAAAGTATGTTGGTTGTTATGCAGAATGTTAAGAGTTTCATTATATTAACAATAGGAAAATTTATTACCCTTTTCATTCTTGTTTGCAATAAATTATCCCAAATGTTTCTAATGTTGGCTTAAAAAAAAAAAGGTTTATTATATGTATTCATTTTTATTAAATATAGCTGAATGTGCTTTCAGTTTAGAAAACCAGGTTTATAGCACTCGTGGATAGACTGGGTATGCTGCAATATTTATTGATCAAGTATTAATTATTTAAATTAGCTATTTAAACATTTCACTTGTTTAAGAATTTGATACTGTTTTCATTTTTGTTAATGATACCAAGTTGTTCTAGCTTTTTAAGCTATTTTTGTCTTTAATCTTTTCTTTACAATTCACGATGTTTCATCACAGGGTATGTTGCGAATAAGTTTCCACATCAAAGCTTACTAATATGTCAGTTCTTTCCATTTTCATGTTTCCAATCAATTCCACAGTACTTAGAATCTCTGGTAAAAGCTATATCTTGTGTGCCAAAAGTTAAAGAACCTTGAGAAGAAATCTTAGCAAATTTTGATGATGAATTTCTAGAATTAATAGTGTTAATAAACCTGATTCTTATAATTTTAAGTAGATCATAAGAATGAAGGAGGGGAAGGTTCTAACATATATGGTAATTAACTTTTTTTTAATTAGTTAAATGTTTGCAAAGCTTTCTGAGTAATGCTGTAACTTTGTTTTTGTACCTGATATAGAATGTTTTCTCACTTCTTTTTTGCCTTGGCCTGTTGTAAGGAGATTTCTTATTTGTTATTGTAAATATCTATTGCAACTGTAGCTTTGTCTTTGTTAGAATAAAGAATGATTTTGGATTTGTCTAATTGAAAGATTTAATAGCTTTTCTCTTATCATAAAAGTATTTTGATTTGGGTTTTGGTGTCTCACAAGTATTCTTTTTATTCTTTAGTGTAATTCTGCTGGACAATTTTTGGATAACTTTCTCAGTTTTCACCATTGTATAAAATAAAGAGATATTAGATAATATGATAGCAAATTGCTAACAGGCATTTCAGTATTTCATTAGGAGCTTAGGATTAAGATTTTTAATTGATGAATCTGATAGGCTGTTTAGTATAGATGACTTTTGATATGCTCTCATAAATTTATAAGTTTCTTTCTTTTGACATTATCTTATTTTTTCATGCAATTTAGAATATAATTTTTTTACTAGCTTGAAAAACACATGCAATCTTCATCAAAAAGTTCATTTTTTAGTAAATGTTCTATATTACAAATAGAATGCAAGGTTTGATATTTAAAAAAACCTTTTATTTTAACAAAGACTCACTCTCTGGAAAATTTTCTCAACTCTGTTAAAGTGAATTGGAGGTTTTAGTTGTAACCCACCCATTTAGATTTACATAGGAAAGTTAATTTATTTTTTACTTTGATCAGTTTTAGACAAAGTTTTTTATAATGTCTTAAGTTTGATATATACTGAATACTTAGTGATTGTCTGAAAGTTTGTAATTATTGTATTTTATTTGTAATTATACATTGAACTATTTTTAACATGTAATATTAATTGCTAAATGTTTTTAGAAAGTTTTAATTTTTCTGAAAACATTTAACAATTAATATCTGATGACAGTATAAGTTCAATATATAATTACAACTACAGTATTATCATCACAAACTTCAATAGCCAGATGCTTCTGATTATTATTGTGACCAGACATGAAATATTTCAATAACATCTTAGTTATTGAAATATCTTATTAATAGTCATATAAATGATCAGAACCATTAAATATATAGATTTTTTGTTACATAAACATTTTTTTTTATCTTTTTTACACATTGGAAGATTCTCCTTGGAAATATTTGACAAGTATCCTTATGGAAATAATACAATTTTCTTTTTCTTCCTCCTTTCCTTATGTACTGATTTCTATATTTCCAATCTTCTTATACATTTAACAATACTATTTTTTGCACCAAAAATTTACTCTTATAGTTTTGAAACTGTAAGAGTAAAATTTTGGTTCAAAAAATAGTATTGTTAAGTGTATAAGAAGGTTGGAAATGATATGATATATAAATATAGAAATCAATACATAAGGAAAGGAGGAAGAAGAAGAAAATCATATTACTTCCATAAGAAATGAAAAATACTGAAGATCAAGAATATAAGAGTTGGTTTTTGAAAATAGGATTATAAAGATCTCTGGTGATGACTGCAGTTAAAACTATAAGTGTTGCTAAGTGGATAAAAAGGTTGATGCAGTGGTACCCAAGCCATAAGGAAAGCAATCCCTGCAGACCCACACAGTCCAGGGACCCATAAATTTGAAAATCAAGGCAATTAAAATATATTTACATGAAAGCAATTATTAACTATATCTTATTAATTTCTGCATTCGCACCCAATTTTTCTAGTTACACCACTGTTTTGATGAAATCATAAATGCACTAAAGTCTTTCTTTACCACATTTTGCAAACACATTTTTAAAATTTCAATTTTCTCATCTTTTGATTTCTATTAGTCTTTTTACAGATTTAATGAAAATGTTGTAAGTATTTATCATTAAAAAAATAGTTTGTGGGATACGGTCTTAACATCTGGAAAGTCATTGCTAAAAAATGATAATCAATTTCCATTAAATGATGCATAGAAATAAATTTTTGTACAATTTAACATTTTGCAAGTTCATAGCTCCATTCTCTTAATAATTATTTTCTTTGTTTCTGTGGTCAACATTAGTAGTCATGTATTCCAGCTAGATAAATTTTATTTTTAGACTGTAATATGTGCAATAACTGTTATTTCAATTGAATTTCTTTAATCTTCCACAAATAATTGCAGTCAATTTTTGATCATCATTTCACAATAATTTATCAATATTATAAAAATTGTCAATAAACTGTTGCAGATAATAAAGAGCCTCAATATTACAGTTCATTTATGTATTTTTTAAAAACAAATAAAAGTATTGGTTTTCTGAGTAACTTAATAAGAATTCTCAAAATAGTAGTTATTATATTCAAAAATTAATTTAAAAAACTAACTTTTAAATAAGTTATAAAATCATAAAAATTTATTGAACTATAAAATTTACCTATAAATTTCAAATGATTTTTATTAATTAAAAAAATGAAGAAATCCTGCAATATATCATTATCTAACTTATTTTATAACAAACAGAAAACTAAAATCAGAAAAACAAGTCAAAATTTTCACTGAAAAACCCAAAAACTTTCACCTTATACACATTTTTTTATAACTGTCAAAATTCTTTACTAATATATAGACACACACATTATGCATTATAAAAATTGATAAGAGCAGTTGTTATTCATATTTAAATATATAATATATAAAGATATGTACAATTATATAACACATATAAGATGTACTTAGATATTCCCTAAGAAGAGAAAACTGAATTATTATTAGAAATCTCTTATTTTAGTCAACAATTAAAAAATAAAAAGATGTCACTTATCAAATGCCATCTCTCATAATTTAATTGTAACCAGATTTCTATATAAATATGAAAATAATATTTTTATTTTGAGATGTGAAAGACGTTTTATTCACATTGTTTCTTCGAAATGGCGAATCTGCAGTAATATCAATTTTTTATTCATACCCTAACAACAATCAGGCATACTAACATTTAATGAAAAAGGAAATTTTAATTCTTAGCTGACTAGAATTGTTTTGTTACAAAGTAGAGTGCTTACAATAATTATATAAGCAAAAATCTTGCACATGAGTATAAAAACTCTATTAATATTGAAATTATGAGTGATATAGATTAGAACCTAGCATAGGCTTTTGAGTTCATGTTTAATTTTAAACTATTTGATAATGACTGAAAGGAAAAACTTCCGAATTTAATTCACTTTTATTCCATAAATGGTACTTACTACAATTTATATTATAATGCTTTATATCACTTTATATAAATAAGATCATTTCATAAATAAAACTCAAATCATATGTAACTTGTGGAAACACAAAAATTTTAATAATAAAAAATAAGGTAATCACAAAGGTACTTTTTGCTTTAAAAAATATATATACATAATAAGTTCCAAATAATCTATATAACAAATTTTGCATAAATTACTGCCAAGCATTGCCTAAAATCTTAATGTAAGCTGACACTCCCAAGATAGGCTATGAATATGGAGACCTAAGTTAAAGCGCTAAACCATATAATTCTTTTTCTAATAATACTGAACTTCACTTTTTGCGTAAAGCGCAATTTAAACCATAACAAATGTTTGTACTTTGGAGTCTGTACCTCTGAAATCAAGAGTGAAATTTAATTGCAAATAGATGACAATAATAACCAGAATATAGTGAATAAATGTATTATGAAAATAAATAAACAGAATCTACAAAAATTATAATGAAAAATTAAGAAAATTGTTGAAATTGGGCATATAAATATACAAAGTGATCTCATCAGAAAAATGATAGGAATTAAGATACAATTAGTAATGAAGAGATTGAGATCTTAGTTGAAGCAGAGACATATTTAAAGAAAGGATTAATCTTTTTTTTTTTTGCTAAATATATACAGACAAATAGGAAAGAGAATGAAAAATTTAGGGTAAGCATAAAATGCATGTTAAAGATGTATTATTCAATGTGATGAGCACATGTGGATTGAGATAAAATTAAGAAGTCAGGGATGAATCTAAAATCTCTGATTATGAAACATGCTCAAGTTGTAATGAAAATTACTACAGAATTTATTAATGTTTGACAATAGATATATAAAATATCAAACAAAAGAGAGGATAAAATAATGTTTATAGAGGATATAAATGTAGCCATAACAAAAATTAACAACTGGTAATTAAAATACCTAAATAATAAAATCTTTTTACTAGAAAATGAATATTGAGAACTTATCAGATATATGTGATTAAAGGTGCATGGTATGCAGAATATCTGATTTAGAAATAACTTGAGTTATATACAAGATTTTATGTCAATAGATAAGAAGCAAAGAATAAAGTACAAGTAATTAAAATTTTGGAAAAAGAAAAAAAATTAATATATATTTTTTATAATAGAAATGGTTAGAAATATATTGGGAAAGAATACAACATATGACAAAGAGGGGACAGAATATGACTGACAAAAATACATTGGATATATATTGAGTGGCTTTGAGAGAAAATATAGCAGAAAATGTTGGATAGGATTACAAAAGTTAATATGATATAGAGACAGATATTAACTTACATAACACTGTCCATAGATAGAATGTAATAAAATATTTAGAATTATCAACAGAAAAAAAGCATGCAGAGAATACAAATACATTACAAAATATAAAGAAAATGAAAGTAAAATTTAAAATTAAATGAAAAACATTTACATAAAAAAAAATGTTGGCTGAGATATATAATTTTATAAAAACAATGAAACTAAATTTCTGCAAAACATTAATAAAAATGGAAAAGAAGAAAGTAAAAAAAAATTGAAATATATATAAAAAATAAGAATATAATGTAAAGAGTAAGTATACTGTTTGAAAATAAAAAAATAAAATTTAGCTGTAGAAAGAATATAGAAGATTTTAAATAGTTATACCATCAATATGAAAAAAAAAACTTAATGTACAAAGGAAAATGAGGTAGGGTTTATAAAATCATATAATTATAAAAAATATTAAATTTACAAATAATTTTTTTTTTTTTGGAGCAATAAAAAAATAATAATTCAAAAATAGAAAGGTGAGAGACATACATGTGAGAAAGCAGAGATGTTGGTGAATTTGGAAATAGAAATAAAAGTTTTATTGTGAGAAAGAAGTTCCAGATAAAATAATATAAGAGTGAAATTATTTAAATATAAAAAACAAAGAACATAAGAACCTAATTAATTATAGATCATTTATGGTAACTTCAACAATCTATGGAATATCTGATTATATGATTGTTGGATATATAATTAAAGGAATAGAAAAAATAAAAAAGGGTAAAGATGCACAGTCTAAATCTGACTGCTATATAATAGGTCATGGTTTATTTATAATCACGCAATTGATCAACATAATAAAAAAGTAGATAAATATTTATTTATGACTTTTATAGGTGCAAAAAACTTATGACAATGTAAACAGATTATAGATAATTCTATCAAGTATGGGATTAAATTGAGCATTAGATCTGATTGTGAAATAATGTAAAAAATAACTGCTACATTTATCAATTAGAAAATGTAGTCAAAATTAAGAATAATAAAATCAAATGGAGTTAAAAAATAAGGATGTTTTATGACAGTTATATTTTATATTTAAGAGCAAGTCAAAACTAGTAACAAATACAATGGAATAGAAAAGTTTTTTTTTTTTTAAAAAAAGTGATAAATAGGACAGCAGTAAAGAAATACACTTATTTAAAAATCATTTTGTGAAATGAAATTGATAAATGATTCAAAAGAATAGGGGGAGTGATCAAATAATAGTTTTCAAAAGGATTATATGGGAGTTGCGATATCAGGCTAAATGTATGAATATGATGAATTGTGTTCATAAGAGAATAGTAAATGTCCTTGAAGGAGATAATAAAGATGCTGTTATATAAAAAGAAATGAAGTAATTCAAGGGAAATAAGATGATCAAGTTTTTACAAGGCAGATGTAAAATCAAGTTGAAAATTGTTTGATAGATTATCCTTTGGGGATAGTAATAGAATGACTGAAATAAGTTTTCATTAGATTTAAAAATAAACTCACAATGTAGATAAGAAAGACATATTGATATACTAAGATTGTGAATAAAAATTGTGCCTCAATTTATTTGTAGAAAGCAAATGAATGGGATATATTAATTTTTAAGGATTGAGAACAGAGAATAGTTTCACCAAAATAAAACAGGTTGAAGATATATACAAATAAGCACATTATCAGGAAATACTAAAAAAGTAATCTACTAAAAAAGTAATCTACTTTTTAAAATGGAATATACTTATAAATGGAATAACTTGTGTGTGTGTGTGTGTTTGTTTGTTTGTTTTTTTGATCACCAGTGCATGGTTCACTTTTTGCAAATTATAAAAAGAAAATATAAAAAAATATTAGCCATTTATTACTAGAATACAGGAATTTAAAAACATTCATTAAAGTTTTATAAGACTTGCTAAATAAATATATGAAGTTAGAAAACACTTTTCTAAGCAGACCCTCTACAGTTTTCTTGAATGACCATAGCCAATCATATCAATGTGAAAATCATAGCCCATACACAAACTCAGGTGCATATTGTAATATAATTTTTAAATTTCAAAGTCTCAGTCTTAGTTGCTTGATTATTTTAGTTTACTCAACTGCTTCCAAGACCAGTTCTCTTCACTCCACTATAAGCTTGAGTAATCAAGAACATCAGATATCAAGTAATATAATGTTAAAATATCCACTTTCGTAGATTGGTTTCTAATTTTTGTCAGTGAAAGCTTAGCATTCAAAACTAGAACTATTGCATTTATATAATCTAGACATTATCTTTTACTCTTTTATATGATACAGGTTAATAGTATGAAAATCAATATGTGTATATAGTGTAGGCTATAAAATAAGAAATCTTGATGTATAAACTGATTATTTCTGATTTTTCAAAATAAAATGTCACCATGGCTAGGCAAATCAATTCTACAGTTTTAAAGAATTATAAAATAATGACTTTTGCTGATATTATGATATGAAGTAACACTGTGATTATCAAATGCTATTGCAATATGTGCACTTCCTAGCTTAAATCACCTTGTTGCACACTAAAAAAAACATCACAGGAGGATCACACAAACACCTATTAGTTAGTGCCTACACTTTTTATGGAAAGTGTACATGAAATGAATTCCAAGTTGTAAGGGTAGCTTACAATCCTATCGAGACAAGCTTTTATTTATCCACACCACCAAATCAAACCCATTTAAAACATAAACTTAGCTTATAGGTGGTTGAATATGCACTATCATTTTACACACACACACACACACACACACATATATATATATATATATATACAACAAATGTTTGCTTTATTAAGTACCAAATTAAACAAATGTCACAATGAACTAATTTCCCTTGTTTAATGAGAAATAAAAAACCAAGCTAAAAACATCCTTCCTATATACATATACCAACAATGAGTTATTTGTCAATGTGTTGTACATCATGAATAAAGACTTAGACTTAGTAAATATAATGTGACCTAATGTCAAGCCAATCTCTAGGCAACCAAGTATGAAAGATAAAAGTAGAATTCTATTATGTAATCTTATTTTTTAACTACTATCAGTATAATACATGCAATAATAGACAGCTATAGCAATGGAAAAGGAAATGGAAATGCTAGTATACTAAACACCAGAAACTAAGTGTGGTATAAGAGCAAACCCAGTTCATTTCTGTTGTCTTTTGTTATTTTTCAAATGATATAATAACTATACAAAGCCAACCTTTAAAGATCCAATGTTCAAATACAAGGAAAGATGGATGACTTGTTCGAACATTCCAGATTATCCATATAATTGCCATGGCACAAAATTATAAGAAATTATAACCGATATTTAAATAGAGAAAAGTTTGATGAATTTGTGCGATTCAACAAAAGAACTGAACTGACTTTAAATTGAAATTTAAAAATAAAAAACTGTGCTATTATTCGAACATGGAGAAAAAAGAAATAAAACATCACCAGCATATATATAAATGATGAAGTAATTTTTTCTTATATAAGCCATTAAATTCCAAATAACAAAAAAAAATCACATTTGTTATGAACTGCTGTGAAATGTATTCTGGCTAAATTAACATTGCCATAGGACTGGAGTGCTACAGTCCTACCATAGAAGCATGATGATTTGATCTGCTTGCCTATATGATGCCTAAAGAAACATTAAATGTCTTACAACTGCAGAAAATGGAAAGAACATCATTTCAAACATGTTGCCAAGGAATTCTAATGAATGATGAATGACTTACTGAAGAAAGGATGATCCAAAGATATACACTGTATCCATAAAAGACATTATGGCCAAACTCACGGGCATTAACCAAGATGAACTAATGAACATTTTGATTTATTATGTATTATATATATATGTTTGTAAAAATTCTAGTTTTATTTTTATCTCCATACTTGGAAGCTTAAATTTGTCTAATAACTTGGAAGAGTCCACTATGATTGAAAGCAACAAAGTGAAGGAGGGGAGGGGTAATTATTAAGTTAGACAAGATTTTTTTTTTTATTTTAAATAAAGTTTAGATGAGTTTTCCCTCCATATCATCACCACTATGATATGGAATGAGGTAAGATTTTTTTGATACTATTTCATATTAAGAATATACACTATTACAGGACAGGGTTTGTGTTTTATTTGTTCATTGCTTTTTTTTAAGTGTCATAGCATCGGCCAGGACACGAACCCACAACCCGGGCAACTGCCTGCAAGTGCAAGGCAGTCACGCTGACCTCTCAACCATCAATGCAAGACTATTTGTTCATTGTTAACTAACAATTATTTATGTTTATTTTTGCAGCATGAATGATTAATCTTCTGGTGCAGATGTTCTTTCCTATCAACCTTAGAGAATTGTACATAGATGGAACATCAATAAATGGAATTGGATGATGAGGCTATTGTGGATATATTTATGTAATATTATAAATTAGTTAGTCAGGTTGGTGGCCAATTTAATAAAAGATTTTTTATTTTGCTTTGTAAATAATTAGGTAAGGCTTGGAATAGTGAGTATATTAATCACAGATATGGTAGAAATACATTCTTGATACATACAATTATAATCTTTTTACCATGTTAAAGAATTTTGAATTTATGTTTTGTTATTTAATAAACATTGTTAATTTGATTTAAATTGAACTGGTCTCTAGTTTATCAAAATCATTTATATATTCATTCATCAACTTATAAGCAGATATATACACATACACACACATTTCATTCTTATAGAATAATAAAGTAATATCTTTAGATGGATCTTTAAATCAATTGGAACCTGAATAGAGGTGCGGTAATTGCTATCTAGTATAAATTTACCCCTGAAGAGCAGATTTCTCCCTGAGTTTGAATACTGAGCAATAATGGAATCTGAAAGAGGGGTGAGGTATGGATGAACTAGCCCAAATTGTATCTAAATTTAATGTGTAAACTTAGAGCTAGAGATGGATACGATCATAGATTAGATACCTCATCACATCATTCACAGCATCCTACCAGAAGACTCTAGGTCAGACCGTAGTGAGATGTGTTTCCCCTCTTCTAGTGGAAAACCTGGACCACTACAATCTATTTCATCATTTAACAAAAGACTTTGATGTTAGCAAACTATAACGGCTTTTTGCTCACAATAAAGCAAGTATCAGTCAAAGTGCAACACCTATCAATATTTTCTTCTAGATGGTTGCCTTAAAGTAGTTATGAACATGTTTCTTCATTACATAAAAAATAGTATTCTAAAAATTATATTTGTTTCATTATAAGTAAATAGTGATTAGATAATTATAAAATTTTTCACAAGAAGTATTTGTATATATATATGGGGAATATATACGTAAAATACCTCAAATGTTTGATGCTGATTCCGTGCTTGTGAAAACTCCCGCATTGTGGTCATAACTTCACCAATTAGTTTATGGCTAAAAACAACATTAAATAAAACAAAAGTTATTGCGCACACAGACACACACATATATATATATATATAATTATTCATGTTGTAAGAGTAGTTTTACAATCTTATTAAGCTCACTTGTTTATGTACAATATCAAACCATAAACTTAAAAAATCTAGTTTTAATTAATAAACAGTAAATATGTTATCATTTTACATTAAAATACCCATATGCACATGTATATAACTTGAATGTTAGATTATAACATTTTAATAATAAAAGGCAAATTAAATAAATAGTTATTTTAATGAAAGAAAATATTAAAATAATTAGATCTCAATCATTCATATACATGTATAAAATAATTATTAAACTAATTAATATCACTAATCAAGACTCAAAACATAGAGATCACCTAAGGTCAAGTTGTATCTTAGCAAATAAACTTGAAAGAAATAAAATTAGAACTCAATTATGCAATTATTAATTATGATGCATTCAACAATAATCGAATACACAATCATGAAATGAAACAGCAATTTAACACATGCTAATTACCGGAAGTCAATTCCACTATAAAAGCTAAATCAATTAATTTCCAAATTAGTTCCATTTTTTACAAATGAGCTAGTCACTATGCATATTTATTTTGCTATGTTTGAATACAATAGTTTGAATGATATTTCTTGTTGATAAACTCTTCGTTAGCAGAAAACTCTAATATCACTCAATTAAAGAGTAAATAAATTACTCTTTAATATCACCAATAATAATTTCAAAAGCAAAATTATCTTTAATATAATAATTAGAGAAATTCTTAATGATATTGTTCTAAACTTGAATTTCAAAGAAGATAAATATCATCAAACACATTTATATATATAAATAAATTTATTTTAAGATTTTAAGTTATAGAAAATGCATCATGAGTAAAGACACTTTGCCATAGGATCAAATGCTATTGTTATAATCTAAAGCGGTGTAACTATTCATTCCTACTGAAATGCCTAATATATATCATCTATATAATTCAATATCCAACTTCACTTTATAGTGAGATAATAAATGGAAAGAGATATCAACATCATGTGAGAGAAATGTTTATGAAATCACAGAGTATATTGATTGTCTCACCAATGATTGATGACCAGAAAAAAAAGAACTTTATTCTTAATAAACATTGTTATTCAAATTGTGGAAAACAATAGGACAGTATCATAAACTTTAAACACATCATATCATCTTTCTATATCAACATCCATAAATATTTAATTTTATTTCATTTGCCTTTAAAATCTACTTACTTTGGAATAATTCATTTTGAAAAATCATTAAATAAAAAGATCATTGGGTTAAATTTTTTTTATTTAATAAAATTTAGGCCTTCCTTATAGAGTGATTTGATCAGATTAATAATTAAACTTAATATGAAGGTAAGATTTTATTGTTCTTCATATTAAATTCATTCTTATGATGAGACAAAATTTTTGTTTATTATTAATTTAATTAATTTAGTAATATTTGTTTGTTTATTATTCAGAATATATGACTAATATTATTGAATGAAAGGTTTTTTCTTTCAATGATAGGGACCATACATAGGTGAGAGGTCTTATAAAAAATGGAATTTTTTCAAAAGATTGGATATTATAAAGGTCATTTATATTTATATTGTTTAATTTAAATTTAGTTAGCTAGTGTTATCATAACCTTTGGAATTATAAAATTTTATTTATTTTTACAACCTATTAAATATTGTTTGTGTTATGATGCATACCTACTATAGGATATGGGGAGGTATAATTTTAAAATTTATATACTAATATGTGAGAAATGTATGTAAAACATTCACAATCAAAAATTTTGTTATATAAAGATAAATTTAAATTGTTTTCAATTAATAAATATTTTTAAATTTATTTTAAATTTAAGGAGATCTCTAATTTATTTAAATTATTTATTTTATTTTCATAATAAAATAAAATTGAATTCTATACCCACATATATCTATCATCCTGATTTAACATCATGATAATTTGGTTGGAAGGAATTTTGAGAATCTATCGAACTTATATAAAAGTATTATTATTGCTACAGGATATCAATTTACCCCTGAAGAGAGTTAAGTGTAAAATTAGCCCTGAGTTTGAATACTGAGCACAATGGAATAATAAAAAGATGAAGATTGTATGAACTGGTCTAAGCTGTATCTGTACTGAATGTTTAAATATTAAATTATCACATTTAAAATAGTACAATCATGGATTAGATTTTTATCACATCATTCATGGTATCCTACATGAAGACCCAGATCTGACCATGGGTAGATGCATTCACTCTCATTCCTTAAGGGAATACGGACTGTTACAATAATAAAGTATATAATGTATATATTATATGTGAGTGCATATATGTGATGCATATCAAAATATTTTTTAAAAATGTTTTCAACAAAAGGAATAATGCACATTTTAACTATCACATATATTGTTATATCTTAATTAAGTATATCTTCAAACTATTCATAACTCCTGTATTTTAAATATTTTAAACTTGATTAACATATTAGTACTTTATTAGTGAAGATGATATTTTATATTTCATTTTTATTATCTATTTAATAACAATATGTTAAAAGTATATACACGCAATCATTTATAAAGAGCAGCAACATGAAGAATAAACCCTAAATGACAATTTTTAACATTTGTTTTTTATATTTAGCATTTACTTCTTGTTCATCTTTAATATCAGCTAATCACACCTCCTATTTTATTCCATCATATTTTACAATGGCTATTCATTCAACCATTGTAAGTGATACTCCCTTTACATCAGACATTAGGCATATATTAACTCGTTTTATTTTATAGTGTTATCCCTTTACATCTCCATAATGACCATCTAAAGTTTCAGTGGTCTGCATTTAAAAAGGATGATAAATATAAAATTTTACAAAATTAAATTTGAATTCACAAATTTTGCATTTACCTACTTGTATGAATGGTATTAGGACATCCCTCCCTCCCTCTCCCTCCCCCTCCCTTTCTCTCTCTCTCTCTCTCTCTTCCTCTCTCTCTCTCTCTTCCTCTCTCTCTCAATGTATACTGAATTTTATTTTTATAAATGTGTTACTCCAATTTTTATTGTTAGTTATTTTTAATAGTATTATAGAATTGTTAAATATGTGTTTTATATAAAGTTTGGTATTATTTAAGATTCAAGCATTCATGAGAAGGCATAAAATCAAATGGATATAAAAAACGTTTATATTAGCTGTAATTGTTGTAAATACTAATCAAGGAGCATACAGTTTGAAATAACAAAACAGATGAAATTCTAAAAATTTTAATTAGTCTGTAACTATTAAATATATAACATCCATAGTTATTCACAGACCAAGAAAATATATTACTAAAATTCACAAGCAGATTCCTAAAGAATCATTTTAATAAACTTGTAAACAAATAGACAGTTTAGTTGACTTCTGAGCTCTTAAATGATAAATGAATCAAGCAATAATATTTAGCAAATATTAAATTTGCATTAGTGATTTTTGCAATTGTTAATCAAATCAACTTACAGTTTCAAACAATAGACAGGATAAAATTTCTAATAATTTTAATAAATCCATAAACAAATCATAATTAATAAATATGTAATGTTGGAATATATAAACCTATTCACAAATGAAATAAGTAATATGTTTCTATAGTTCACAGGACAGATCCCAAAAGAATCCAAATCTCTCAGATTAATGACATTTCATTTGTCAGATATTGATCTCAAGTTCTTAAATGGCAAATGAGCCAAGCAATACTGTGAAATTGTAAAAGTTTATAGTAAATAAATCAGTATTATAACTATCATATATTAAAGTTTATCATTTTTAACCCAATTTGTATAATAAAAAAATTTTGTCATATAGTGTTGTGTGTGTATATATATATATATTGTAACGAGCACAGACGTTCGTTACATTGTTTTTTTTTATATTTATTAAACATGAAAGTAAATCAAAAAGTTCGCATTTAAAAATTTTCTTTAAGAATTAAAAATTGAAATTAAATATCATCTTAAACTCGTATATATTAAATCGCACAGATAAAAAAAAAAAAATTATTAAAATAAAACTGTATTAAAAATAGAAAAGGTATTTTAAAAACAAAAACTTAAAAAGATTTAGAGATAAAAATATATCTTTGATTTGGAAAACAGGTTAATTAATCAGAAATGGAAATGATTGTTAATTAGTTAAATGTAAACCAGCCTTGGGCATTTAAATGTAAAAACAGCGGTCAGATAGGAAAACAATAGAAACTTTTAGCAAATGAAATAAATCCATTGGGAAATCGGACCTCAACGAAAAGGATCATCACATCGATGACGTAATGTTAAGTCAATCTTTCAAAGGAATATAAAAGGACAAGTTTGGAAATTATTAGTTAGTGAGTGATCATGATTATTACGATGTGACAGATAGGTGTTAGTGCGGAGGTGCGGGAGAAGAGATTGAAGGACGCACGTTCAATCCCTTCAGTTTTGCTAGTAAAGAAAGAGAAATGAACTATCGTTTTTCTACATTGAGGACCAGTTAAAACAAAAACCTCCGGATGAATAAATAAAACAACGGCTAAATGGATACCAATCTTAGGACGGCGTGGGAATTCACGTTCATGGCAAGCAACTGTAAAAGATGAACATTTTAAACCGTAAGAACTTTATAAAAAATGAACATTAAATTAAACTTTCCAAATTTAAATGATTGCAATATTATCCTATCTGACCAACTTAATTTATTAATAATGTTATTTGATGTATTTCTTTTTTATATATATTTAAAATCATTTCCATTTATTTATTTACTTTTTTGTTCTTTAAGTTTTATTATGATTTCTGTTTTCCGTTAAGGTAAATTATATAAATGTTAAACTTAAGTCGGGCGTGAATGGCTGTATAGATTTGTAAAGTTATATTAGGGGAGGGTAATCTTAGGTTATTTGGTTCGTGGTTAAATTGGGTCAATGGATTGGATATATTGGTGTGATTAGTAGATGTAATATTGATTCGCTACGGGCAGAATCGCTTCATACGCCGCACACTTCCGTTTGCCTATGGAAGGAATTATAAGTCGGATACCGCAGTTCCTTTCTATGGAGTTTTTTGTTTTATTGCTCTTCTTTGCAGATAGATGTAATATTCCTATCTCATGAGAAGCAATTTCTTCTCTTAACTTTTTGTGCTGCCGTATTTTATTACATTGAATACATCGATATATCAGATGAATTGATGCCAGTTTGACTACGAATTTTAACCTAAGGTTAAATAGGGATAGAATGTTTATTTTCAAAAGCAAATTTATGTGGTCTATTCATGCTCGACCCTAAATAGAAATGCATTAAATTTAAGTTGTTTATAGACGCTTGCATGGATTGTTTATTGGTTAACTATGTTTGCGTTTCCATATTTGATCAAAATATATAGACATTCGATAAATAATGATACCTTACGGTGAGTATCAAAAATGTATTTATTCGGATGTCTTTTAAGTTATTGGTGACAATGCAAGTATCTTATGGTGAATACTATTGGGTTACGTATAAATTTCCCTCCGCAATTGTCAGTAATCAATAATTTTGTATTTTGATCGTTTATGTTTACTTTGAAATGTTTTTGACCGTGAAATCTATGTAACCGATCTATATTCAACATTATAAACAAGCTTTCCTAAATTTATCTGTGCGAACTTAATTAAAATGTAAAATTAGAATCTAATAGTAATTAAATGTAAATTAAAGTCAAAAATCAAAGTTAAAAATAATGTTAAATGTTAAAATGTAAACTAATACTAAAATAATTTTAAATCTTATATATATGTGCATAAATAAATGTTTGTATGTTAATTACTGGCAGTGGCTTAGTTTATTACTCTTAGATATATATTCTTAGATTATATTATTTAATCTCTGCTATTCCACTGAGCTAGTGACATGGGCTAACGACCGGATGCAAAAAAAAAAAAAAAATTTTTTTTTTGACTTACGTATCTGCCTACTTTATAAATTTTTCTAGGTTCAAATGCCTAGATGGCGCCCTGTAGTATAGTTTACGTTAAGTACCTGTTCCGGATCGTTACAATATATATATATAGATGAATAGACAAGTGTATAAATATATTCAGATATGACATACAAATACATTCCTCAGTGATATACACATTCATATAATTATATTAATAGACAAAAAAAACTAAAATTTTATAATGTATACACACATATGTTACAATAATTTAGCACAATGTTAGAGTGGCTGTTTCAAAGATAATGATTCCAGAATCTATTTTTAGCTTGGTAGCATAAATTTCTTTTAAGAAACTGCTCAGATTAAGTGAATAGAACTGTTAAATTCTGTCTACCACTAAGTTCTCAAGCACCATAATCTGAATAATTTACCATACAATTATTTTACTTACATTAAAATAAATATTATCACAATCTAAAGATGTGATTATTGTTTTTTAAAATTCATTCATATTTGTGATTTATTATAACTATTAGAATTCCAATTTTTAGACTATATCTGAGTAGCATGAATAATCAGTAGCTGTTACTAGGGACACTAGTACTTATTTAGTATCTTTAACAGTAGCTATTGAATAATTTATATTATCCAGATGGTGGCAGCTAATACAGTGGAAATGTGTGACAATAAATAAACACACCATATACTTATGAATCTAAAAATATATTTGTATGAATTTATTTATATGAATATATATATAATTCCAATCTTATTAAACTTTTATATAATAAATAAAATTTACAAAGCTAAATATTTATATGTAATGTTTTGAGATTAACTCATTACAGCTGTTTAAATATAACTGAATAACCCTCTAGTGTCAGTAAATGACAATATATTTTTAAAGTTAAAAGAGATACCTCTTTAACTTCTTCTTTCTTCATATATCAGCAAGGTTGTCGACAATACTTTGGCTTGAAAAGATGAATTTTTAATTAATCAGAAATTTAATCAAAAGCTGCTTTTAGATTTCTACTAAAAGGTTATCTACATGTTTTTACTCTTTTCCAATCACTTTTAATTAAAAACTATTTTTCAGAATTTTTAATCTACAAAGATTTTTAAAAATAGATAAAAAAAAACATGTATACAAGCATTCTTTCAAAAATAAATCATGCTTGTTTTTAAATTCATATTCAGAATACAATATTAATTTATTTAGACCTTTTTAAATGTTTTAATTTATAATAAAATTCTGTTTTAAATCCAGTTACTTAACCTTTTACAGTTATTATTATTCCAAGTGAATGTAGAAAAATATCTGCAGAAATTTATGCCTGTATTTATTTCTACTTTTCTTTTACTTTATATATATGTGTGTGTGCACACTATGTTGCTGGGTGGGAGAGATGGATCGAATAATAAAAAAATATATAAAATAATTTTCTTTTCCTCTTTAATAAAAAACAAAATTGTAAAACGTTGTTGACTTCTTATATGAAATATAACAAAATTTATTATAAATTTGATCTACTCCAGCTGCAATTTAGTATTGTATCACACCGGCCCCTCAGGCAGAGAAGCACAATATCAAAGGTACCTGTAGCCAGGCCACAGTTATTCAAGGTATAACTTGTGACCACCTTTGCTGCTGAATTCAACCCCTGTCATTCAAGGCACTTTATTTGTTTTGAAGTAAACTCCAGGCACCAGTTAATTACAAGAAGTAACTAACATGTCCTGAATGACAACAACTAATTCAGCGCCTGATAAATCCCAACTAGCTCAATCAAAATGTAATGTAATAAACTGCTTTAATAATTATTTGCTAAGTGATGATTAGTGGTATTAGTAAAAGAATTGACCTGACAAATACTAATTGCCAAAATAATTTATTTTAAAACTTTAAATTAACATGACTCAATTTATCATCCCTTCCCTGAATAAAAGAATAATTACATATCATATATCAGACAAACATATTATAAATAAACATACAGCATTAAAAAATATTATACATGATGTGCACACATTTTATCATAAGCTATTTGTTTGTGTAATTGGGATAATTCTACAAATATTTATTTATCACATTACTCCAGATACCTAAAAGATTGAAATGGCTACAGTAATAAATTAATATCACACTAGGAATGGGAATAAAGAATAATTAATATTACCTACAGGTTTTCAGATCCACATTCCTCTGGATAGATGGCTGCTTCTTTTTCCTGTGATGCATGTTGTACCAACCAATTGGAATTTGGATTTTACAGATGAATATAGTTCCTTGCTGCATTTCAGTCTGGTAGACAAATGTTTGAATGGCTCAGGTTGTTAGATGCTTCTTGTGGCTAATTAGAGACCTTCAGATATTCTAGGGCAGTCAGAGACTGGAGCACAGTGACATATTTTGAATTCTGATTAGCAACACATGGTTTCTTGGCATTCACAAAAAATAAGTTTTATTTGCACAGACTGGAATAACAGTGCTAAAAGAAGATGACAATCTCTTTTCAGGTCTATTTATATGTGGCCCTCTTATTGATATTATCTTTCCAAATCAGTTTGATTAAATTTCTGAATTAATTATTTTTATTAATTATGTTCCTTCCTTTTTAGATTAACCTAGATGTGGATAAGATATAACTTTTTTAATTATTCCCATTCCATTTATGCTTATCAGTCAAGCAATCTTTGAGTGTAATTTATCTTTTATATTACAAATTTTATTTTTCTGTTTTCAATTCAATATTATTCTTTATATGCATACACATATATTTTTATTTTTAATGTATTTAAAATGGACTCTTTCATTTACACCCTCATTCTGATTTCTGTATATAATCAAATTAACTTTGACACATATATTTACATTTCTTTTAAATAAACGAAAAGAGAGCATTTTTAATTCTCATGTAAAAGATTTTTTAATTTTAAGCCTTTTTAGTTCTATCTCTCCCTCCCCCTTTAATTAAATTGCTTTTCTTTTTACCTTTTTCTAAACCTAGCAAACTTCTATGTATAACGATGCAGCTTCTTTTTTTCATTATCTCTCCAGCAATCTGCTCTACATTTTTACAACAAAATTAAACAAAACTTATTTTAAAACTTTTAATATTGACTTCAGACTTTCTAATACTAATTATTTTTTCCTGTTTTCTATTTTTTGTATAAAATTTTAATCTTAAAATTTTATTATAAATATGTAATGCTGAAATAGTGGTACAATATATATATAGTAATTCCCCATATGTGACATTTGGTTTCAGGCCATGTCATGAATATCAAAATTCATGGATAATATTGAATTGTACTATAATATGAATTTTAACAACATATAGATATAAGTAACTACACCTATGTACCTATATATATATATACACATAGTGAAAATGTGTATAACATATATATATATAGGGTTGGATGTATAAAGTAAAACTTTTTTATTAATTTCTAATTATTTAATTCTTTATTTGCTACTTTTTCAATCATAAACAACAGAAACTGTGGATATGGTTGTGGATTCAAAAATAATACTGCCTATATGCTATATATTAATGCTATTTTACTGATACCATTATAGAATTTTAGTTTTTTATATACAGAACACATTCTTCTTGTCAATCAAGCCTGACATCATTAACTGTTTGAGAGACCAGTTGAGATCACAATGTTCAATAAAATACTATATATGCAAAATAACTAATATATTTTATCAATTACAGCTCTCAAGAAGTTTTCTAAACTGCCAAAATAGTAATAAATAATAAAAAAAAAAACACAGTGTGATATATTTATACATATAACAATGTAAAAAAAGTAAATATTTAAAAAGACTTACTTTCCATTGAGATTCCAATCAAAACATTGCAAAAGTATAGACCTAAAATAATAATAATCATCATAATTAATAATTGCATGTTTAATCTTAGTACAGCATGTAAGTGCACTTTAAATACAGAAAACATATAGATTGTATCAATCTATTATTTAAGATAAAATTATAATAGTTGCATAATATATTCTAAATAAATTATAAATAATCAATCAATCTAAATTTGTGAAATATTACTGAATATTTTCTACTCATATTATATATTGGCAAAGCCAATATATTTTAAAAACACAATTTTGTGTCACTAATTACTTTCATTTGGTCACAACAGAATATTTTTGTACTTTACTTAATTTTATTATCAGCTTATATATTGTAGTCCATAAGTCAGATTAGGCTATTATATTTTTATTTATAATAGGTTTTGTTCCAGAATGATAAATTAAATATACTAACAAAAGAAAACTAGAAATTGTTTGTAAGTAGAGCATCTCACAACATGCAAACACTGTGAAAAAACTTGAATTGATTATACAACAGTTGAATTGCATAACTTTCTTAATAAAGAGAATTAAGCACCGATCATTCTAAGTTTAACAATACAGTACTGTTATCTAGTAGTGCTTTATTATTCATCAACTCCCCCAGAATAGTTTCTATTTTTTGCCTTTGTAAAGGTAAAGGGTAGCTGATAAATGCATGTATACATTAGTTCCAGTTTTGAATTCTAAGTTCTTATTGATAAAGGCAAAGATAAAAATGATCTGGAGATATAAACAATATAGTACATGTAATTTTTTGGTCTACAATATAATGATTGTTCATCTTTCCACAGAGTGATGAAAATGGGTAGAAACCATCAAATAGTTGATATAGGCATAAAAATGCATGTGTTTAATACCTCTATGTCACCTGAAGAGTGAAGCTTGTTCACAAATTGTAGATATAGTAAGAGAAAATGGTTGCAGTTTCTGCACTAGTGAGTGATATGGTAAAATTGAGTTGAGAAAAGCATTGATAAAAATCAAAATATTTTTAAAAAACTATTATTTTGTTATTCATTAAATACAGTCTTACAATAGAAGATTATTATAAAATTGATTGAAGAGGACCTCTCCTGAAAATAGACTTTATCGACACATTTTGTTTGATCATTTTAAAAAAATTGAAAACTAAATCAACAAATATCATTAAACAAATCTCAGAAAGTTGTTATCACAAGAAACAAATGCATTTTTAAGTTTATAGACTGCTTTCATCCAAAGGTCAAGTACCAACTGAATGCAAATAGTTTAATTTATATAATGAACAGACTATGAGTCTGGACTTTTGGAAGATCGTGTGTATATACAAAAGTGGGCTGGAATATTTACTGTAATAAGTGAGCCAAACAAATTTTAGACCAGATTATGCTTCATTATTATTATATAAAGTATGTTAGAGAGTATGTGCATATCGGACTTTCAATACACTTTTTTTAGTTAAATTTTATTTTTAATTAAGCACACTATTTCTACATATGTCACTTTAATTCTCATATAACATGTTAGTTAGAAATATATTTAATAATAAAGAAATGATAGAAAACTATAGCCAAAAAATTTAATGTAATCTGTTTATGAGACACTCATCGTATTTAGAACATGTTTTTTTCTAATCCAGTAAAGTCAAACTCATTCAAACAATGAACCATTTAATGTGACTAGTAAGCATATTACATAATCAGGACAAACAACAGTGATGTTTCATTCAGGATTGTTGAAATAGAGTATCCATTGCAGTGATGCAAAGAAACAACATTTTATACATGACAAACTTGGTGGTCAAATATATGTATATTGTTTTTTTGGCAGGTTTGGTTATCAATTGTAATAAATTAAGATTATTAAAATTTTACTTGGTTGAAGATCATTTCAAATAAATATTGCCACTCTAATACCTATGTGAAATATCACTGCCAGATTAGCACAAAATACCTTTTTTTTTTCATTTTATTTTAATTTTAATATAAATGTTCATATGATAATGCTTAATAAATGCTGAAATCAGATTCTACCATCATATCCCACCCCCACTCCACAATGTATGAATAGATTGCTTGAGATCACAATTATAAAAAGATTGAATAGCCATGAACTAAACCAACTCACATTTCTATTACAAAGAAACAATCAAAGATATCGAAAAATGCAAACAGCTTTTATGAAATATACTAATAATTTTTATTAGTCGTTCATTAGATTAGAGATTATCCACTTAATGAATATGTTTTAATGAAATCCATCTCACTCAGGCAACTCAGGATTTATCATATAATTAATTTATCAATGCTATTGTTTTTAAATATCTAAAAAGTTGGTACCAATTTCAATTACAGGCTTTACTTTTTAAGACAACCAAATTTTTAGGCATTAATGTGTCTATGGGTAATTATGTTAGTGTGTAAAGATTTGGATGAATTAAAGTAAAGCCTTTAAATTGGTTTTCATTGACAATGATACACCATGCATATGTATATTCTGACCAAATAAATTCTGATAGTTATAGGTATCATAAATTTAGTTGCTTTGGAGATCATGTGGTGTTTGACTTTCCACATGTCTAGATGAAGCAATAGTTTACCCTGCATAATGTTCAATGGTAGAGTGTCAGACTTTTGAGCATAAGATCCTCAAATTCATTCCACTTCTAATACTTCCAGTGCTCAAATTCGTAAGAATTTTAACTACAAAATCAATCAATTATTAATTTCATTAAAAAGAAGCTTCATCCAATTTTACACTTGTTTTTTTTTTTTAATTTTTTTTAGTAAAGCTGAGAAAAGATTGCCACTGGGCTGCTAATTCAATGCATGATATATTTCTACAATAGTCAATATTTGCAGGGGGTTGCTTTATTTTATTAGGCGCTAGAGTAGCAGCATAAATATTTGACATCACAGAGATTGAGTATAACTGACAGTTTTGCTACATAGTCAAAACTATATATTCTCATGCTATTTTGTACATACTATGCTATGTCTGTTTAATTAATAATTGTAAGGAATATTTTATTCAACAGATATTAATAGAAGATTTTAAAAAACAAATTCTAAATAAACTTGAAAGATGATTCTGGAGGAATTAGACCATAAACAGAAAAACTAGTGAAGATGAGGAAATTGAGCAAAAGCTCAAAACTTGATTTTGGGTAACTCTAGATACACAATTCTGGTGTAACATTTTTTTTCATATTTTGTTTAGTTATATTAACTCAATAATTGTTATTAATAAGCAAAAGCATAGAATTAAAAACTTAGAAACTTGAAAAAATATTAAACCTAATAAATTGGTTAGAAATCTAAATCTTAGGATATATAAATCTTGGATCACTAGCTTAGAGAGCATTAAAAAAAGTAGTTGCTGAGAATGTGTGTAAACATTTATTTGTTCTCAGTATCAAACACCAATTTACAGAAATTTATCTTTTCAGCATATATGTGCTTGAGGGTATCAGTGTTATTAGATAGAGTGAAGAATGATGGATCATCTGAAAGTCTGTGCTCATATACCCTATATATTAGAAACTAGTATCTTGTAACTTTGGTTGACACTAATCATTTACTAATTATTGATTATTCTAGTAGTGGAGTAGAATAAAGTATGTGATATTGTTTCTATAATCCACTATTAGAATAGTCAATAGTTATTATGAGAGCCATTTTATCTTTCCCAAATGGTCAGAGATACTTATAATTAGGACATAATTACAGTCACTAAAATGAATAGTTTTTAATCTAATGTAACACCTGAACATTCAAAACATCAGAATATTTGAATCTCAGTTTATTAGCTAAGATAGTATGAAAAGCAAATTCAATGTTATTCATTGATTAAGTGCAACAGCCAGATATTAGTCTGAGGATTTGGTTGAAACTACTACTTAGTGACTATTGATTATCCAAAATTACATTTAACATAATGATTTATTGCTTTTAATGCAGACAAAAGATTTGATGAGATAAAACCTTTGCACTTTAACAATATAATCAATTTGTAAATACATGGCTACACTGATAATATGTTGGGCTATTTCCATCACCTATAATTAAATGTTGACTGTCTAAAAAATTTTAAACTTTTCCAAATACAAATAACTATTAGTAATAACACACAAGTTAGTAGATGACACAAGTTAATAGACAAGGCAGGTTAATAGATTACACAACATTTCGAATATTATTATTCTCCGCTATTCTTGGGGTATTTTTGGCCTGACCAGTAATGATGCTAGCATAGGAGTTGAACTAACACCTTTACATTTTTACTGAATTTTAGGGCATCACTCTAACCAACTGAGCTATTCTGTCAAAGGTACTACGTTACAGTTCATATTTAGTGGGGAAAAAATTCTGATTTAAACTCCAAAAATTAATTAAACTTTCAGAATTCAGAAATGAAAGAATAATTGTGATTTCAATTCCAAATCCTGGGGAAATTATATCAATTATTTCTATTAGGTAAGAGAGAGTTTTGTATATATATATTTTCACCAGAGCTGCTACATGGGTATGAGGTGCCTTTGTGCAAGATAAATTTTGGTTTCCCTGATCTCATGAACAGAGCTGACCTGAGTGCATTGCAATGGCACATGACCTCCTATTTATCAGGGCTCCAGATCTACATGATCTATCACTTTTGTGAAAATCAAAAAATAAAACATTTTATCACATGTTAAATAAAATTACATTTTTATTTTTTTGCCAAAGCTTTTAATTTATAAGTCCTACAATGACTATTATATGTAAAGTAATATAACTTTAGAAACCCTGATTGTGCAGTAATGCAAGTTTTTCAGTTATATTTTAATGTAAAATCAGCTCTTCAGTAGCATTTTTATGTATTGAGTCAGAATTTACAAAATAATAATAACAATAAAATTATAAAGATGTTATTATGGATTCATAATAAAACATTGAAGAAAATAAAATATATATTTTTTTGCATTATAAATATGTTTTCTCAAATATTGATTCAATAAATCACAAAGTCATATTTATAATCAATAATGTCAATTTGTGCAATTTTAATATATCTATATTTGCAAGTAAGATTATTTAGTTTTTTAAATATCTAAATGCTTTTTATCATTTCTAAGAAAATCCATCCCATTCAAGAAATAAAATTACTTAATTAAAACAAAATGAATTCTATATAATTTTGTTTAACAAAACAGAATATTAAAAAATTAAAATTATTTACACTTTTACCTTTTTATTTACATAAAACTCTCCAAATTTTGGTGGCCACAATCTGATAAATAGCAATCAGTTTTACTAAGTCAATTTTAGTCAACGTTCAAGAATAACTTCAGGATCTCTCATGCATAAATTATGCTTTTTATTAAAAAGTTAGCTATTATTGTTATTTCGTTTAACTTAGTCGAGTTATATAGACGGGTATCTAGGAATTTTAAGGATTTACTTTAAAAAAAGAAATTTTCACACTTACATTGTTTATTTAAGCTATTATACCATGCTTTGGATTTTTTGTTTAATGATAAATAACAATAAATAAATAAAAACTCATCAAACAATTGATTCCACTAGAATAGATAAAGTATTTTGTTGGCATTTTTAACATTTTAATTATTTGCTGTGTATTGATACTAAACAACAAATATTTACCAAATAATCCCCATACCCATAAGTAACTTATATAATGGAATTTATTTGAATAACAAATTAATACTTATGTACATTCATCTATTATAAATTATAAGATATGTCTTATAGCTTATTTAAACTAATAATAAAATCTGTGCAGTCTGTAATTTTACCTAAATTTGCTTTGGGATCTACAGTGGCAAAATGCACCAGGAAAATCCTGTGTTCAAACCAAGCTCTTCTATATATGCTTCAAATAGTGACACTTCAAATCCCCACTACTTAATAAAAATGTGCTTTTTCTTATTTCTGCTTTTATGTTACACTCATTTTCTTCTCCTTTAGCTGGAAATTATGCAACAATATGTAACAAATATAAATCTTTAAATAATTTATTTTCTTATAATATATATATAACAATTTCCTAATCAAGGGATTTACAAGTAAAGTTATTACGATCAACAGAGGGCCATTAAACAATAGTATGGCATTAAAAAAAGATATTGTTAAAAATAGGAAAAGCTATTTAATAAAATGTGTAAAAATATAAAATGGCATATTAAAAAAAAAAGTTAATATTGCTATTAAAAAACTTATGCAAGAAAATAGCAGAATTGATCCCAGAACTCTACTGTCCTACGACAGATACTCTAACACGACACTAAACTGATTAATACAGATGAAATGTGTAAAATAGCCTTAATAAATACAATTTCATTACATACAGAATTATTATAATTATGAGACAATATTTTTAAAATAAGTTTTAATTTTAAATAAATTATAAATAGTAATGTATTCTTTTTTATTTAAATTAGGATATTTAAATAAAAGTGATTGGAAAATCTAAACATTTTTATTTACTTATAAATTTTATTAATTTTAGTTATAAAAAGGTATAAAACTGTTCATATAGTATATTTTGAGGCTCCATCAATTGCCATATGTCTAAGTAAAGAAGTATTGCATTTATATTTAACTAAAAAAGAACATGTTTTTAACAAGAAAGTGATTGAGAAATCTAAACATTTACAAATAAGTTTTATTAATTATAGTGATAAAATGGCATCTGACCTGTCCAATTTAATGCAAAGATAAGAGTATATAAGTAGTATTATATTTCGAGCTCAAACTTCGAAATTGGCTCAAGCAATTGTCACAATTAGTTTAAGTAAAGAAATATTCCATATTTAAATAAAAAATATTTACACTCAGAATATATTTCTAACAATGAAGTGATTTGAAATGCAAACATTATTTACATATAAATTTTATTAATTATTTAGGCATCTTGGCACCCCGGTGATGAAGCACCTTGCACACCGCACATGGTGGCCCTGGATATAACTACATTTTAACAGATGTTTTATCAATTTATTCATAAATTACAAATAATAATTCAGATGTAGATAGTAAACAATTATATTCAATACTAATAATTATATTTTCTTACCTATCATAATCCCCATTACAAAGGAGTCTCACTGAAAGAGACACTTGTTTCCATCGAGGATTCAAATTATTTTTTATAACTTCTGTTCTGTGAACTACTGTATAACTAAAAAAAAAAACACATAAAACTTTTTTTTCTTCTGTTTTTTATTAACAATAAAATTACACATAATGGAAGACATCTCACCTGCCATCTTCCATGCTTTTGGAAAAACAAAGAAAAGGATCTGACTTTCCGAAAAAATCTTTTTTATCTAGTTTCTGACCTTGAAAATAAAGAGTGACTTCTTCCTATAAAAGAAAGCTATTATTACATTAGTTAATAATATTTGCAGGAAATGTTTTGTGTGCGTGTATGCTATGTTCTCTACCAAAAGCAGATAAAGTAAAGGCAAACGAATATATAATTAAACAATAATATTGTTAGTAATCATTTGCTAATGATCGTCTGTATTCTAAATACAGCTTACTCTAATATTCAGTTTTAGACTTATATTACTGTAGGTGTATATATAGTACTAAAATGGATAGTCGATAATTTGTGTGTGTGTATATATATATAGTGTAGATTATAACAATAACTAGATATCAAAGAAAAAGAGACTTAAATTTTATGCACCAACGTTTTTCTGTAAAAGCACTTCTATTTACCTTCAATTAAATCTCAATATAAATAATTTAGAAGCATGGACTGAGAAAGAAATTAAACCCAAAAATTTAATAAAATAATAAATTCAAATGAAATAAAAATAACAATTTTATATAAGAGGTTGGAAATTATATGATAAATATGAAATTCCATTATTAGAATTAATTAATATATTCATTGACATTATTTACTATAAATGCTGGCTTATCTTTATAATATTTAACTAAACTATTTGGAAAGTGTAATTACTTTCCAGCAGCAGATTAGTATTTAGAACAATCCATTAATTAAATAAATAACTATTACAAATCCACATCATATAAATAAATACTCAAAATAATTTAAAAATTAGATATGATTTATATCTAAATATTAAGATAACTAATTTAAATATATCATACTTTATTAAAAATATAAATCATACATTATTAAAATAACATATTTAGATAATATTTTGAGAATCTTATGGTGTACAAATTTTCTTCTTTTTTTTTTGCTTGATTTTTCAGTCAAAATATATAATGATTTCCAAGACAAAGTTAAATGTGAGATTCACATCTCTATAACTGACTTCAAAGTATTGTCACTTGTTTATATCTTGGTCAATTATAAATCTCAATAAATAGATTCCTGATAGAGTTAACAACTTGAGTTTTAGAAATAGGTAAACAATTGATTGGAAAATGTTTTTTTTCCTATTCTTTTAAACTGCAATACTTCTGGCCAATATATTTCTACTCTGCCACTTTTGTTATTTTTATACAACTGTTTACCATCTGAAATTCTATATTCCATTACAACATCTCACTAAAAATCATCTATTATAGTTTATGTAGATTTCGGTATGATTTTAATCTTTTGTTTTACAACAAATATTTTGAAAACTGGAAAAATGTGTTTTTACATATATATTTAATATTAATTACTATATAAATTAGAAAATACAAATTTTGATTTATTTACATGAGGAAAAAATCTTTCTTTTAAACATATATTTGTTATTTATATAATTAAAATTCAGAAATGTAGGATTCAATTAATTTTAAAAAAAATTTACAAAAAGTTTATTAATAGCATAACTCATGTAAGATGAGATCAAAATGTCTCATATCTTTTTCTTAAGGAAAAAAATGATAGATATTTTATTTTCTTTGTTAAATTTTTCAAAATTATTAAATTTTTATAACATTATTCTCCCTACTAAACTAGTAATATAACATATTTTTTTGATTTTTCCTTAATATGTAATATTATTAGTGTATCATGAAATACCTGCTTCATCAACTTCAGATGTTGAAGTGACATCTATCCAATCAAAAAGTATAATTTCTTATAGAAAAAAAACTTTGAGATTTACAATCTGATAAGCTGGGATGTTTTCCTTTTTTCTAAAACTTTTTAATCACCTCAAAAATAAACACTGTACTTTCATTATAAAGCTAGAAATGAAATTTCTAATACTTCTTCATCTAATATCAAAATCTCTTCATAATATAGGACTAGGAATTAAATGCTTGCTATATTTTATATAAATTCTTTCAAACATTATAATAGACAAAGGATTAAATATATATGCACAAACGTACATTCTTAAGAAAGTAAAACAAAATATTTCCATGACTAGGATTCTATTTCATCATCTAAATTCTTCAAACTGAACATATTTGTATCACATGTACCATCAACATATTTAAATTAAATTTATTCAGAACGCACACAACAAATGATCTATCCTATTATCCAACAAATAACTTCAAAAGTATGTATCTGATCAATTAGCCATCCTGTTATATATAGCATAATCAATAAAAATATTTTCTACTTGAAAATTTATGATAAGACAGTAAGTCTTTACAAACATTATATTTCAACTTCATGTTCCATTGTTCTAATTCATGGTCAATTTCCAAATAATTTACTTTCAGAAACAAGCATTATATAAATTATGCCTCATCTTAAATTTAAACCTAATCCTGCTGGTGTGTAATGATCAAACTACAAACTGATTAGCCCCTATATAGCTGATTTGACAGCTATTAAATATTCTAATTTCACATTTTCAAAGTTTTAGAATTCCTCCTAATCCCTTCATATAAGCAACCTTGTATTCTTCTCCCAACTAAAATAAATTTGTATATGGTCCCATAAAAGTTTTCAAGTGCCTTAATGTTAACATCTAGCTTTGGTTTTTTAATCTTGGTAATCATTTTAGATTCACTGATAACTTTTGATTCTTCAACAGTTTTCCCATCAGATTTATCCTTTACTATAACATTGACATCACTTTTGAATTCTATTATAATTTTGACATTACTTTTTTTTTTTACATTATTTACATGTAATTTATATTCATCATAGCATCAAATTTACATTCTTGGATACTATTTGTCTATAGTGTCTCCATCAATTTTTAAATTTTCTTCTATCAACACTTTCAGTGTTTATTTTAATTTCCCACAATTTCTCCACATATTTTACAATAAACTTCAGTTTCTACAACTTTTTTTAGGTTTATTCATAATATCCACATTAGTTTTATAATGTCACATTATATTTAGTAAATTCCTTTAATTTTTCAATTAACTTTCCTTATTCTTCCACCTGGATTTCTTTATTTCCTCAACACATTTTCTTAAAGTTCTCATTTTCTTAATATATTTTTCTTTACTATTTAAAAATTCCTCAATACACTATTTTTTTATTATTGTATGTTTTTTTCTACGATGCCTCTATTAGTATGATCTTTAATCTTCCTATCAATTTTGGAATCTATAATGTTTTTTTTTTGTTCTTTCTTCAGAATCTTTCTCAATTTTTACTTCTTATTCCCTAGCTTTTTCCCCTCCCCCTTATAATATTTTTCTCCTTTTTTGTCTATTTTTTGCTTTGTATTACTCCTCTTATTTCTTGTGTTTTTCTCTTTTTCTTCTTTTTCTTCCTTACTTCATACATTCTTCCTATATTTCTTATTCCTTCTTTCCCACTCTTTCTAACATTTTTTCCTTATTAACCTTACATGCCTTTTTTTTTCATCAAAATATTATTTTCTCTCCTAGGCCACGTTTTTGATCATTTCTTTCCTCTCTTGATAGTTTTCTATTTTCTTAAACATTTTATTCATACATTTAATGAGTGCAACTATATGCTCATTAAAATGATTAGCAAGATGTTCATTAGTATTGCTGTCTGTTTTAACAGTATTCAACTTAGATTATCTAACTAAATATTATAAACTATACCAATCAGTAAATTAATAGTGGGTTCTCACTTTGTATTAATTATTTGAATCACTTTTGAGTTCATTTTTTGAATCAATTAATTTTCATTAATCACTCAATTAATAAATCATCTACTTTATTCAAAATTTTCCTAATTTGTCCTGATATTAATTATTTTCTTGCCTATATTAATATATTTATTAAATGAATGTGTTTTTAGTCTATTCTAAAAATATTTTTGTCTATGATTGCTCAACTTCAAATTTTATTGTTGATTTATGATCAATCATACCTTATTGTGATACACTTTGATCATTGGATCTTATACTTTGGATCACATAGTCAATTTATGCATCACAATGAGCTTCCATATTTAACAGAATGCATTATCTCTGGTTTCATTAGTTAAGACTAAAGATTATATACAACAGTTTTAATAGCATTGTATATATTATAATATACATGCAAGTAAAATCTCTAATTATGTTAATAGCCAAATTATTAGGAAAAAAGATATTTAATTTTAGAAATCATTCTTTTTCCATAAAAACACTTGAGTTTACCTCCCATCAAAGAAATCTCAGTGAAAATACATGAACTTTAATTACTGTGACAAAATAACTTAAATATTTGGAACAAAAAAGAAACTAAATTTAAAATTCAACAGAGCAACAAATTTTATAGATATGGAATTACATTAAAAAAATTAATTAATAAAATAAACATTGCTAAAAATAAACAAAGAGGTTTGCTAATTGCTCAACAAGATTTGTGATAAATGCTTAGCAAGAGAAAGCACTTAAAAGAAATGGGATCATGTGATATATGACTCTATTGTTTTGACTCTTATTGTTTATATCGCTAAAAATCCTTGAGTAGCTTTGTAATTAATAATTAAATAAACCATCTGGAAATTGTATTATAAAATATTTAGGAATTGTTAAAATCTTATTTAAAATTGTAAAAAAAAAAAAAAAAGAACCACTGCAAGGCATAACACAATCATGAAAATGCATACATTTGCCCACCTATTTACACAAACACATATGTATTTAGTGCATATCAAATATTATATAAAATAATACAACTTTATTGTTTGGGTATAAAAATATGGATATGTTATAATAGTCTAAAAATCCCTGTGCAATGATATAGAAACAAATTTGAAAATTAAATATTCTTGAATCAGTTTTCAATCAAATGAAATTTTTAAAAAATTGACTTATCAAAAATGTGCTCAAATGCCATGTAGGTTATTTCTATTGACATAGTTGTTTGATTTTATAATATAAAAAGATTATTAAAGTTTGTAGTACAGCTCTAATCAGTGAGATGACAGAATATATTGTATTGAGAACATGACAAATGGTAGCACATTATTACCAATGATGAAATAATAATTAAATGATTTTACTGCTCAGGAGGGACAGTTAGGATGATTCATAAGCATTAGTCACTAAAACCTGTCACTTTATCACTGCTTCAAACCATTCAGAACATCACCAATGATGATCATGTTTTATTGCTTGGTTGTGCTTAATTGCATGACCTGCTTCTGGTTGCAGAACTTAGCATAAATACAGATACACCAGTGTGACCATATGTGTATATAAAGAATGTACATTTATCAAGGCTTATTCATCCATGGCTGCTCAATACATTTGCTTTATAAATAGATTAAATAATTTATTTATTTAAAATTTTGAAACTATATCTTGAAATTACAAATTTTCAAAATAAAAATTATACCTTAGCTTTTTTTCTAGAATTAAAATTTATAATGCTTTTGTTTAATTTATATATACTATAAAAGATTATTAATTTAAAAATACAGCAAAATGTGTAATAATTTCATTGTAGTATTTTAAAATAATCATAATCTTAAAATAATATTTTTTTAAAAATATTTTACATATCAAAATTTCAAAAGAAATATTTTTATTCTTTTTAAAATGCATAGATTAGATCAGTGGAGTTATCATAATGCACATAAAAGGTAAAATTATCTTTTGAAATAAATAATCCATTGGGAGTACAAACTTTTCCAACATTTTCTCATAAAGAAACAAAGTGCATAAACTTGCCAATTTCCAGATGATAATGATTTGAACAATTTTCCATTTCTTTTTTAACCTCTGCCTAAGAATAGATAGATACCCATTTATTGATCATTATTGGGTGGTTAGCTGGCTTGACTATGGCCACCTATTTGGAAAAAAATTATTGTAAAAAAAACTTCATTTTGATCTAAATTCAAATCATAGATATACTAGTCAGATGTACAATACAGTCCTTGATACAATGTATATACATATCTCACACATACATTCTCTCACTCTGATTTTTAGATTTTCCTTCCTGTCTATCTCTAATTCATTTGAAAAGGTTTTTTTTTTCCTATAGTTAAAATTTTAATTTCCCAAGAGGTTTCTAACTGTAATGAATTTTTTATTTGATCTATACTTAAGATTCTATTCTCAGCTGTTTCACTAAATTAATTCAACTATCTCTTAAAAATTAATTGTCTTTCAATTATTTATATATATCTGATTTTAAACAAGTGGAAAAACAATTATTTATCCGCCTGCCACGTGAACTGAATTCAAATTAGAGTATACCTCAGAAATTTTTAAGTTAGCCACCTAAAACTTAATCTTGATTAAAACGAGAATTTGCTACTGATCAGTATTGTTTAAGTTGAGATCGTGTGATTGCATTTTTAATTAACTTCATAAAAAAAAGCAATATAGCATATGTTTAGGGTAACAAGTTAAACAAATCTCTTTTAAAATAAATGTGGGAGAAGAATTGGTATTTGTTAAATCATAATTTGATTTTATTATTTTTCCTTATATGAAACTTAAACTTTTATGTTTATTTACTCTACAATTTTAAATATATATATATATATATACACCTTAATATTTATGCACTGAATTATAAAAGTAAATACCAGTGTCATTGTGCCATTTGAATGTTATTAGCCCTATTATTATGAGCATTTGACTGCCAATGTATACTAACTTGATTTTCATGTGATTTTTGAAACCAATCAAACATGAAGAATGAGAATTTCCTATATGTAAATATATATTTATAGATATAATAAACACCTCCACACTTCCCCACTCTTTTCAAATTCATATAAATAAAGATATAATAAAAGACAAATGACCCCAAGATCATTATCTGCCTATATATATATATATATATATGCAGACACTTACATGCACAGAATGTTAAATTTATTTATTTTTAATCTGAAAAACTGTTGTATTAATTGCGAGTGTTACTAAAAAAAAAAAAAAAAAAACTCCATGTACAGATTAAACTTTTTTCTTTGATTAATTAATAACAGGAAAGGCTGAAACCTTTGTAAAATTAACTGTAAAATTAGCAGAGGGGTGGGAGTGGGAACCTTTAATAAAAAAGCAATTTAAATAAAAAATTGTTCTGTAGTTTAAGCGGAGAGAAAGTGGCTGAAATGAGAGCTAAAAGTTCCTGTTTCGAAGTTTAAATATTGTTTTTAGTGTATGGATATCACATGACTCCTGGGCAAGAAACTATTACATTATTTTTATTAAAAATGTATCAGAAATGGGTACTTACGGATAACTTACTTATGTTAAAGACATATGAGGAACATGTATTGCATCCATTCCATAATTATATGATAGTAGCAATTATTAATGCCTAATGTTTTAATGATTTGAACAAAACATTAACAGAAAGAAGAAAACCCATTTTTCATAATCAAAGCAAGAATATAAATTTAAACTTATTTTTTCTTTAAATTAATAATTATTTTTACAAAAGTTCGATGCTATTCGCCAGACAGATTTGTTCTAAGGAAAACCAGTTTATTACTATTAAGCCGAATGCATAAGATAATACATTCTATTTTTTCTTTTTATCAGTAGAAGGCACACAATTCTGAAGTTTGCTAATCAGTAGTAAATAATAATCATGTGAGTGTAATTGTGGTCACATAAATCTTGGAGTACCCTAAGGGCTGATTGAGCATTTAAAGTTCAATTTAATTGATCTGAACTAATTTTTTTTTTTTTTTACATATGTATTCAAAAGGCAGAATGATAATAAGAAGCTTCTTCCTATAAACTCTAAAAAAATAATAATGGGCACCATGATTTAACTCTATGAGTTGGTGAGTCCATTAAAAATGGACAGCTATTCAAAAATTGGTCTTAAAAATCTATTTAAAATGTCTATCTAGTATCAATGATTATTCTGTGCTTATCCAGATATGTACTACTATCAAAAACATTATCAGTTAATTCCTCACATAATCGTTTCTAATCATAATTCTTTGTTTTTCTTTTTAATTAGATATTCCTACTTTAAGATATCTATAAACCTCTCATTTTTCTGTCTTCCTTTCCTCCTAATTTCCTCTCATTGCTAATATATCTGTCCTAAAACACTTGGGGAAATGATTCCATTAAAAGTGTAGCTTATTAATAATTTGTGTGTGTATGTAATAGGGCTTGCTCACAATAATACTAATCATACAAGCTGAGAAGTTAGCACAGATGCCTTGCAAGCAAGAAAATGGTTGCAGATGGTTGTTGCGGGTTCAACTCCCAGCCGATGCTATGACATATGAAAAAAAAATGAATGTGCGAGAGGAAACCAATGTTTCAGATGTACCATTGGTATTAAGATTTCCTCTCACTTGAATTATATATATAGATTGCTAATATATTGATTACTTACAAATATATATTCAAATCACCAATCACGATATGATGTGATGCACTATGGCTCCTCCTTTATCAGAGTCAGAAATCTCTTAGTCACTATGACTAGAGAAACCTATTAGCTATCTTGCCCTCTCTTTCTATTCCCCACCCTAAGTTTTTCCCATATTCTTCTATATCTTGCTCAATCCCATTTCCACATCATCTTTGCCCCTATGCCTTTATATCTAGATTCCCCTTATCTTTTTCCAAACCCAGCATAAAAACCAAGAACCTACATTCTGTATAATCACTTTGTTCATATTTATTCTCCCACAACTTCATTATTTGTATCCTTTCTGTTTGTAAGCATTTTCATTTAATTAACAGATGCCAAATATTTTCCATGTTTTCCTCACATAATTTGTAGATTAAATCACCCATATTCCTCCATTTACATGTATATTCCCCTGTTGCTAATGATCTTCTTCAAGCCTTAAACAGTAAACTATTTTCCTTGCTATTATCATAAATTAACTCACACCCAATATTTTGTTTACTTCTATATATATTTAAACTCTTCTTCTCTCCATACTAGTTCTCTATCTCTTCAACTCCATGTTTTTTATTAATACATGTATTCTTCTATCCCATTCTTTGCCATTATAACATGCAACAATTCTTCTAACACAATAACCTATCATTTGTACAAGTATACTTATTCAAATCTTCTGCATATCATACTACCTTTCTCACCCATCTTTTGTTGCCTGTCCTTTACTTGTAACCTAATTAATTACTATTTTGGCTATTCTCTTACTATACATAACTTGCAATCTACCAAACATTTTCATTTTGCTTTTTGCATCTCTCATATAAAAACTTGACCATCCCATTTCTCCTTGAATTGCTTCCTTTGCCATCCACACATTTGCATCTAATGCATGTCTTCCTACTTCTCTTTGTGCTTTTTCTAAGTAATCTAACAATCCTTTATTAACACATAATGCATCATTACCATAAGTTAAACCTGGTACTGTCACTCCCTTCCATATAATTTTTGCTACATTATATTTATTATATGAAAACACTGTTAATTTCTTTATCAGTCCTTTCTTTTCTTCGTTTCATTTGTCAATTTTTTTTCCCCATTCATCCAAGCAATTTCTCTGATTACTTAAGACAATTCCCAAATAGTTATGCCTATTTGCCATATTTAACTTTATATCCCTAATAAATTCTTTCTCTTCTCTTTTCTCAGCATGTATCATTATTACTTTTGATTTGTCTTCACTAAATTTAATCCTCATCTCTTTGCCCATCCTTGTGGACATCTTCATCATAACTTCCGCATCTTCCCTACTTTCTGTGCACAAGAAGATATCATCAACAAATAAAAAAAACCTGATAGTATATACACTCCCTTTCCATCTGTTAATAGTATTTCTACCCTCTTCCTAGTCTTTCTATTACCCTCTCCATTTCTTTCAAATATAAAAAAAAAAAACAATATAGTTGATATAGGGCATCCTTGTCTTAGTCCCACTTCCTTTTTAACTCTAACTGATTCTATATTTCCTAATTGATATGTATAGTAATTATTTTCATACATTCTTTTAATAAGATCCACTAAAGCTCCATTCATTCCCAAATTTCTAAGTTTACCCATAATCTATTTCTATTTACTCTATCATATGCTTTCTTTAAATCTATAAAGACTACATATAACTGTCTACCTATATTCCTATTCATATCTATAAGTTATGTAACTACAAATAAACTATCTTCTATACATCTATCCAATTTAAAACCTACTTGCATTTCTCCCACTATATTATTTTCTTCCATCCATTTTGCCACCCTTCGCAAAAACTTTATATAACACTGATGTTACGACTATTTGGTTTATAATTGTTTAACTTTCTATGGTTCTTACCTTTTTCTTTAAATAATAACTGTATTCTTATAATATTCCAGCTATCTGGAAATTCTGTCTTCTGTTATATCTTATTAAAACACAATAATAAATTTAATTTTGCACTATCTCACAAATTCATCACCATCTATCTCTATTGCCCATCCATCTAAACCTCTTGCCTTTCCATCTTTCAATTTCTTCCTTTCCTCATTCAATTTATTTTCTGTAAAACTAATATTTCCATAACTACATGCTTTTATGTTTGCTAACACTATGTCCTTCACATCTAACATCTTTTATACATCCATTACATATTTATTTAAGATTGTCTTTAATTCTTCTCTAGAGCTACACTATTTTTCCTCATTATCTAGTAATATTATTTCTCTCTCCCCTACATTCCTTCTTTTAATATATTTCCAAAATTTTCAACTCCCATCTTTTCCACTTTTATTAATAACCTTTAATAATTTACTATTTCATTTCATTCTTTCTTTATAATTATCTATTTTAGCCAACTTTTTTTTAAAAAAATAGTTTTCCCATTTAATATTAACATTTTTTTCATTTTCTTTGTTTTTAATAGCACATTTATATACTCTGCATGCTTTCTTCCATTCTTTTTCATTTTACTAATTCTCACTTTTCTATTTTATTCTTCTGAATTATTCTCACCTAACACCCAATTTGCCAGTTTTTCTATTTCATCACACTAGTCCTTATATTTATCCCCAATAAACTCTTCCATGATTTCTTCTATTTTTATTTTATATTCTTCTAACTTATTCTTATCATTCATATCTCCAGCCACATCTTTAACTATTCTTTCTACTTTTATTACTATTTTTCATCCCATTACTAACCATTTCTATTATAAAAAAAATTATGATCATCACTATTACATACTCTCTCTTCATTATCACACACTAATTTTCTGTTCTTTATTTATTTCTTCTTTCTCTATTAATACATATACATAATCTATGGTATGAAATGTATTATTTCTAGTCCATATGTATTGCCCCTCATAAATATTTGATAAATTTCCATTGCTCAAATTTATTCTCTGACAAAAAAATTTCAAAAGCTATTCATTCTTGTTATTCATATCAGTTTCTTCAATATTCCCATTCATATCCCCTATAATCATTATTTTCTTCCTACCTTTTTTAAAACTCTGTATATCTTTAATTAGGCATTCATATAAGCTATTGTTCCAATCCATTATAGTTTGACTATCTCCAGTAACCATATACACTATAGCCACCATCCATTCTTGTCATCCTAACATCATCTCAAACCACAAATGTTCTTGCTAATTTACAGTATTTAAATATTTTTTTGACATAACTCTTATACCACCACCTGTTTCACTTTTTCTTTTCTATTTATACCCAGCCATACTAAATCTTCCAGTGTAGATTCTTCTTCTCTTAGATGTGTTTCCACTACTGCTAATACCTCAATGCCTTTGTTTTTAACTGCTTTGTTTAATTCGAGCCACTTTTCTAATATAATACCACCTTGTATATTCAAATATTCAATTTTAACAATTTCTTTCTTTCTTACTACCCTTTTATATTCTTTTGACTCTTTCTCCTCTATTACATTTGTAATTAGTTTGTCTATCATTAGTTTTTATAGACCCATTCCCTCTCCATATCTATATCTAAATCAGCTACCATTTGTTTATTTCTTACATCCCATCCATTTTTAACCTTCTTTTTGATAAAACTGTAATTTAAAACCTACCCTTTTTATGTTTCCCAAACTAATATTTTTCATAAATCAAATCCCCTAATGCTTCACTTCCTCATTTTTCTAAGTGCAATCCATCTTTACTATATAAATCCTTTTACTAATAAAAAAATCTCACACATTCATAAATATTATTTCTCTCATATATTTTTTTCAATTTATCATTTATAGAACATGCCCTATCTAACATATACCTATTATCAAACCATGATAGTAATCCAACTACCCCTACTCTTTCTTTAACCTTATTCAAATTACTAATCAATTCTTTGTACTCATCCATTATTCTCTCCAATGGATCTGACAAAATATTTGTTTCTACCATAACATAAATATTTCTATTCCCTTATTTCTTTATCTTATCTGTAACATCCTAATTATAATTCCAGGCAAACATACTCTTACATATCTATTTCAATTTTCCCTTGCAATTACATCTTGCATCCTCTAATTAGTAAGTTCCCTATCAAGACTGTCTCATAGGTTACTTTCCATTCTCTTCCACCTTCTGAACTTCTTTATCTATTTCTTCCTTATCATTTCTATACATTAATTCCTTGATCTGCCCACACTCCATCATCCATATCTCTTATCAGTCCACTAAATATATACTCTATTCTATCTTCCTTATTTACATTTTCCTCCATTTATCCTGATTTTTTTATTTAAACTATTTTACACTTAGAAACCATTTTCCTATCTCTTTTATCACATTTATATCTAATTTACACAACCATACACTTTTTATATCCTCCTTAATTTTATTTAAGCATTTCAAATGTAAAACCTTATCATGTGTGATACACTCTACCAAAACATGTCTAATTTCCTTCTGACCATCATACATACCTTGTGGAATACAAATGCAATTCACATTTCCTTATTTTTCTACTATTCTTCAAACCTCTTTATACAAAAAGAAAAAAAAAACTTTTTTAAAAAAATGGTGATCGATTAGTACATGCTCTCCCCTAACCTTGCACCTCAAATGTTATCATCTTTCTTAAATAAATCACTCTCTTATTTAAATTGAATAACAAACCTCCTAAAATCCAACTACTCTTACATAGTCTTAAAGCCTCCTTGTACTAAACACACACACACACAAAAATATTTTTCTTTTTATATTTAAAATGGTGTATCGAATCACTTTCCAAACATTAGTAATATTTTCCTGATCTTTCGAAATTCAATTAAATCTATCTCTCTGTGCTCCAACTCCCTTTTCTCATCCACTCACTAATCAAATATTCTCCAGCAACACAAAATTTTCCAGATGATATTAAAAGTAAATAAAACTTTCTAACTTATCTTGCAAAACAAATCAGATGGAAAATCATATCACATATGGTACACTCTACCAAAGCACACTTAATTTCCTTCTGATCATCATACATACATATTGGGATACAAATGCAATCCATATTTCATTATTTTACTCTATATTTAAATTTATGATTTTTTTTCTACTCTTCAAACTTCATTATACAAAAGGAAGAAAAAATTTTTTTCTTTTTTTTTTAAATAGTGATTGACAAACATGTGCTCCCCTAACCTTACACCTCAAATGTTATCCTCTTTCTCAAATAAATCATTCTGTTGCTTAAATTGAATAGCAAACCTCCTAAAATCCAACTAATCTTACATATGACTTAATTTTAAAGCCTCCTTGCATAAACACATACACACAAAAACATTTTTCCTTTTATATTTAAAATGACATATTAAATCACTTTCCAAACAGTAGCAATATTTTTCTCAATCTTTTCAAATCCAATTAAATCCATCTCACTGCATTCCAATTCTTTTTCCTCATCCATTCACTAAGCAAATATTCTCCAACAACAGATGTGATGTTAAGATATTTGAGCAACACCCTCTGTGAACATATATAAATTCTGAACTTCAAACAGCTAAATCCAATATATATACAAGTAATGACAATTGTGAATATATATATATATATATGCAATGTTCAAAATTACCATTTCATAATAACTATTGTTATGACAATTGATATACTCTCTAACTTCAGCATTTGACAATATGTTATACATACTGTAATCTTTAAATATATGTAAAATTACTAAATATCACAAAGAGGAAGGAAAAAAATTATTAATATAATTCAATTTATGCTCTTTATGTATCGATTAATACCTTAGTAGATGATTTTCAAATAAATCATATGCAGAAACTACAAAGTTTTTAATAAAATATAGTTCTAATATTAACATTTTCGATACCCAAAATTGTTCTCCACATGTTATTGTTGGCTATCTTATACCTATGAGTAATTTTCTTACTTTATATACAATTATTATGATTCTGATTGAAGCAGTTACACATAAAGATCAAATAAATGTTGATTGAGAAACTCCATATGATTCAGCTGTTATTAGTATTGCAAAAATTATACTTTGGACACAAGCTAAACTGTCTAACTTTTTTTTCTTTAAATTCAATTAA
Organism: Epiperipatus broadwayi; assembly: GCA_028023455.1. NCBI lineage: Eukaryota > Metazoa > Onychophora > Udeonychophora > Euonychophora > Peripatidae > Epiperipatus > Epiperipatus broadwayi. The sequence goes on from JAQFVV010000003.1 coordinate 3,038,703, forward strand.
ATTAAATATTTAATCATTTTACTCTTACCTCAATTTTCCAAACAAAACAATGTGACATTATTATTATTTTTTAATGCAATATGCGAAAGATGCCGATCCTTTTTTCTCTCTCTTATGTGACATAGCATCAGCCAGGAAGCGAACCCGCTAACCCAGGACAACTGCTTGTAAAACAGCTGTCGCTGACCTCTCGACCACCAATGTGTGACTAAGATGCAGATACTTCTTTAAAAAAACACACACATACAATTAATTTATGCAACCTTTTACATTGTGGACATGTCACATTTCATATGAAATAAAAGTATGAAACTGATTGTTCTTGTTAAAAAGTGATAGAACAGGGCCAAAAGTCACACTGTAGAATATATTCTTAAAGTAAATATATTACCTATCCAATTTCTTGATACTAAGCAATAACAAGGAACAACTAATGATTGTCAAATGATTATAACTTGGTGTACAATCCATATATATATATACTCATTTGTATACAATAGATGATTTGATTAAATGTATAATTCAGTTTAATGCATTTTTGTATACATATATCAAATATGTCTGTAGACATTGCAATTAGTAAATAAGGGAAATGTAAATATATAAGCAATTTGTGATAAATATGTTGAACTATTTCAGTCATCTATCAGTAAATGTCGAATGTATAGAAAATTTTAAATTTTATTTAAACTTTTCAAATACAAAAAACTTGTTAGTAATAATACAAAAAATTAGACTAACAAGTTGTTTGTATTTGAAAAGTTTAAATAAAGTTTAAAATTTTCTATGCATTCAACATTTACTGCTAAATGATGGAAATAGTCCAACATATCACGTCTAATGTACCATCATCACATACCTTCAGGCAAATATAAGCAATTTAGAAAGGTAATAGCATCCAAGCATAGCTCAGATTAAAGCATATCTAATAAAAATAAATTTTTACAAGTCTTCATTCGTAAAGCTATGAGTATGAAATTAGAATACTAAATCTCGAAAGCGTTAAGCAGGCATATTAAATATTATAATATAATTACAGCTTCACTAACGCATGCGAAAAAATCGCATATGTATAATTACAATTTTTATTGGTGAAGAGAAAAACAATTTATTACAAAAATAAATTTATAATTTCTCAAAAATAATTGCAAGATGCTAATTAAAAGTCCAGAATATTTCACCAATTCAAATTCCAGGAAAATAATAGGGACCAAGGAGATTATATAAAAATCAAAGTAATGGTATCTTGTGTTATTTGCTAAAGTGAAATAGTATTGATAGATACACAAATTCTTGCCTTTGAAAAGCCAATTACACAACTAATACAAGTCATTTTAATTTTATCATAATTTCTTGTAAGTTTTGGAGCTATTTAACTGCAATTAGGCATAAGCTATAATCTGTACTAGTCAGTACTATATATGCTTAAATAAAATAGTCTGTAGTAATTTAATATATTGTTAGGTATTCTACTCATCTCAAGCAAATGAATGTGGAAGGTTCAATTGTTACTATTGTTAAACTATGTGTGTTCTGATTTGTACTATTGTATTTGTAATCCATTAAAATCTCTCTCCCTCTCTCTCTCTCTCTCTCTCGTATTCACTCAGTAATAGTGACCGTGTTTTCAAACTTAATTAATTGTGGTCGAGCCCTTGACCTCCCGCCAGAAATAGAATTTTTGGCAAACTCTCGTCTGTACGTAGTCATAAAAGCTCTTTTTCAGCAGATCACTTAATGCACGATTAAATGTGTGTACGTTAAGAAGGCTACCGTCTTATCTCAATCGCTTCCCTCTTTTTCCATTATTATTATCCAAATTGCATTTAGCTGCATAAAAACTAAACATTTAAAAACCATCGTCTCGATCTCATAAAATTAATGCTTTTTTATTATTACTATTACAGCTTTATAGCATCGATAATTTTTTTTTTATGTGTTTATAAAACACTTTAAAAATAATCAAACGTACTAATTTTTAACATTTTCTTCAAATATTTTCCATATAAATGTTTACTTTAAATGTATTTTAACTTGTAACTTTTCGATTTAATTTAAATACCAACATTTTCTTCCTTTGTTTCGATTAACTTCCACTTGGTTTATGTTTTCCAGATGAATTTCCCCACAACTGTTAAGTTTATTTATTTTAAATTTCTTCTAAATTCAATTGATCTTTTATTTCATCAGCAATGTTTACTAGCAGAAATTCTGCAGTGATTTGTAAATGACAGTTTAACCTTATACTGAAAGGTAGTTCCCTCTAATGCATTTTTATTGAAATTATTTTTAAAATTCCAAAAAAATACACATATTCAAACAGAATAACAAATCAAATATTACTTTTGCGTACTTATTTTTGAATGTTTCTAGAGTAGCGGTCGGCAACCTTTTAGATATTGTGAACCACTAATATAACTTTTAAAGATAAGAATTAATACGAGAATTGAGTATGATATACAAAGAATTACGTTTAATTTTGTTTTTTTATTAATATATAATGTTCATTTTATTTTATAAAAATAAATGAACAGTATTCTATTCTTTAATAATTTTTATAGATGTGTTTTCCTTTAAAATTCTTAATAAAATTTTTGAGTTTTAGTTCACCCAACAAGGGTGCGCCGTAGTCAAATGGAAAAATGTGGGTGATTCAATCTGCAAGTTGTGTAAGAAAGGCATGTAAAACATTAGGCATCTGTTAATTATGTAAATGCCTCAAAACTGAAAGAGTACAAATTATAAGTTGCGAAAGAATAAATATAAACAAAAGGATTATACAGAAAGTGGGTTATTGGTTTTTATGCTGGGTTTGGGAAAAGATAAGGAAGATTTAGATATAAAAGCCATGGAATTTACAAAGGTTATGTTGTGGAAATGGGATGGTGCAGAATAGAAAATATGAGAAAACTTAGGGCAGGGAATGAAAAGGGGTGTTAAAATGGCTAACAGGTTTCTCTAGGCATAGTTGCTGAGAGACTTCTGACACTGTTCAAGGAGAAGTCACAGTGCATCACAAAACATCACATCACATCAATTGTACAAAATTCAGTATTCTTATTCTGTTATTTTTTTTTATGTGACTGATAGAGTAGGGGTTAATTAAATGCCTTTAAGGTAGATTTTTGCAAGTCACAGTAATATTTTGAAACAAATCGATTAGCAATATAATTTCTTGTTCTATTTTACATATAATAATACAGCTTAAACAAATTATTTAAAAATTTTATTAAATGAGATTAGTAAATTTAAATATCTAAATTTCTTTGCAGACCACTAAAATTACATTATGGACTACCAGTGGTCTATGGACCATCGATTACCAACTGCTGTTCTAGAGCACAAATCTGGAATGTAACTCAGCAAACTTTCAGAAGTTTGTAATATAGAGTAATTCATGATACTTACAAAAAAAAAAAGAGTTCCTAAACAATTCATTGCTGGCCACAAGCCTCTTCCACAGCACTTTGTGTAAGAATAGTGTGTGGGGGGGGGGGAGACAATATTAATCAATTCTAAAGGCAATATTCATCAATTCTTGTTGACTGCCAGTGATGATGGTTTGAATGATAAGTCATCCTCATTTTACTTTTCAATTAATAATAACTATATACATATTTATTGATTATTTGATATTTAGCTAAAGTCACTTACTAACAAATTGTTCACCTGGATTTGAACTCACATTACAGGCATAAATGGAAAATCATTATCATTGTATCACAAAGTCTTTCCTGGATATCCAAACCAAGATAATCTGAATTGATCATATGAATGTCATATTAATCAGTCCATTGACTATGACAAAATAAAATTGATTGAAATATATTGTGCTATCATAATGAAAACTATGTATTACCATTATCTTTTCTCAAGCCTTGAACTGGATGCTTTATCATTTATGATAATTTGTCATTTGAAATCAAATAAACCAGTAATAGAGAAAATAAGCAAACATCGTCAAAATAAATAGTGCTTTATCATTTTATAGTGTTGATCTACATATTGATATTAACTACAATTTATGATAGAATTCTAAATTAGGCAAATGGAAGCACTGCTATCAAGAATTATTATAATGCTGCCTTAAAACAAATCTATAATCAACAAATCAATACTTATTGTATTAACAATACTTTCACCATGTGATTAGCTTAGATTGAAAGAACTGTAGATCTGGATGCTGATATTGGCAAGTTTTTGAAATTCTCCATTTGATTTAATGTTTAAATATTGTGATTAAACATTATTATAATGGGACTCCATAATAATAATGAGAAATGTGAGTTCGTTTTTTTCCTCATAGAGCCAATATAAATACTATTGCTAACCTTTCATCCAGGAGCCTTTGTAGACCTGAATCTGTCATTGGTCAAAAAAGCAAAACAATTGCTTGTGTATAATATAAAAAAATCTTATGGTGTAACATTAGCATATCTGTTCTGCTATGCTTATAATCTGGAATTTGAGTACAGACTGAGTAAATAATTATTTTTTTTAACAGCCAGAAACATATATATAAAAAACATTCAACATTTAGATAATCCCAATATCAATAACAATCAACCACTTCAAGCTGTTGTCACGTCAACCTCCTATTAACAATAAAGGCGGAATCCCACCTTCATTAATGATCTAATATACTTATAATAAAGATTGCAACTAGACCACAGAGATTAAAATTATTGATACAAAGAAATTTAAATAAACTTCTTTAAACAGGTAAATATAACATATTTTGAATGTAGACTAATAAATAGTTAATTATAACATGACAAACTGCAATTATACATTTCAAATTGTCTCCAAAGTATTACTTAAATAATAGGTGCAATAATGCTCAAAGCTAAATGGATTTGTAAGTACTGTAATCATTAAAAAAAAGTCAACACTTAGACAATCCCAATATCAATAGCAATCAGCAATTTCGAACTGTTGTCAAGTCAACCATCTTTTAACAATAAAGGTGAAATCCCACCTTTATTAATGGCCTCATATACTTAAATAAGCAACTTGATCACAGAAATTGAAATTAATGATACAAAGAATTTTAAATAAACCCCTTTAAACAAATAAATATAACCTATTCTGAATGTAGACTAATAAATAGTCAGCTATAACATATAAAACTTGCAATTATAAATTTCAAATTGTACCAAAGTATTACTTAAATAATAAGTGTAATAGTCCTTAATAATAGTCAAACATAAATTTGTCCATAATGTTGTTTTCAATAATTAATAATAGTTCAACACAATTGAAATAAAACAACTATATAAAAATAATAAATATTTCCTTTATTGAACCGGTTTTCGCCCTATATTAGGGCCTTTTCAAAATACACTTCTAATATAATCACATGACCTTTATATCTATCAATACTCCCTCTAACTTTCATTTTATATAATCATTTTACATAATCACACAACCTATTTACATATATATATATACTTCCCCCTCCCCTCAATTTTTTTATTTTATATACATATTATTTTTATACAATAGATAAAATTACATTAAATACAATTCAATAATTATATACATATATTATACACCATAAAATTATATACACATACTTTATACACTAAATTATATATCATTTCTCATATATTTTTGCTAACCATATCTTCAAATATAACCTTATTTATCTATAATTAACAATTATTTACATTAACTAATTATTTACATATATCATATATATTAATTTAAAAAACAAATCAACCATATATTAAATTTTCCAGTTATCCTTCAATGCCCATTTACTACTCAGCTTTGCAGGTCCTTTAACTAAATTAACACATTTGTTCATATTCTCTTGAATATATACAATCTCATAATATTTCCTTCTATTATAATCTTTAACATATTTTATAATCTTCATGTCCTCGATACATCTCATTCTATGACCAGTATTCAAATAATGAACATATGGTCCTGAATTCATGTCCTTCCTTTCAATAGCCCTATTATTCTTAAGAATTTATGTACAATAATATATATAAAAAAATAGTAGATGTAATTGGATATGGTACCTTATAGTATTAAAAATTCAGAAGAAATTGTTATGGAATTAAATAATATTAAATTAAATAGGAATAGTTTGATTGCTTCATTAGATGTAGAAAAAATGTATCAGTGTTCCAAGAGATGAAAGTATATTGGAAAAAAGTGGAAGAATATGTAAAGAATGGATATACACTATTAAGGAAGCATTGATGATAATAAGTGATAGTTTGTATTTTAAATATAAGGATAGGTTTTGGAATATAAAAAAAGGATGGGTTATGGGTTGTTCAATAAGTGGGTTATTATCATCGATGTTTATAAATAATTTGGAAGAAAAAGTAGTAGGAAAATATATAAAAAATAAAGAAATAATTAAATATTATAGATATGTGGATGATATAATTGTTGTTGGAAATAGTAGGAGTATATTGAAAATATTTAATGAATTGAATGATAATATATATAAAATTAAGTTTACAATGGAGAAGGAAGAAAAAGGCTTAAAATATTTGGATATTTATTTGAATAGAAATAAGGAAAATGAAATAGAGGTGAAACAGTATATTAAAGATGTTGAAATTAGAGGAATAATTGATCCTAGTTCATACCAACCTTGGTCACAAAAAATGTCAGTTTTAAAGGGGTTTAAAATAAAAAACGATAGACTTATAATAAATAAAAAAGAATCTATAGAACAAAAAATGAATATAGAAAAGGATTATGTAAAGATGGGGTATAATAAAAAGATATTAGAAAAGTTTTGAACAGTAAGAGTAAAGATGAAGTAAAATATGGGGGAAGAAAGAAAGAAAATAAAAATAAAGATGGAAGGTTCAATAATAAATGGATATCAATACCTTATTATAAAGATGTATACAAGATTTTAAGAAAAGGGAGGTTGAATGAGAATATAAGAATTGCTTGGAAGAATAGTAAATCATTGGAAAAATGGATATCAAATGTGAAGAGAGAGAATGATAAAGAAAGTAAAATAGGATTAGTATATAAAATAATTTGTAGGAGTTGCAGTAAAATATACATAGGGCAAACAGGGAAAACAGCAATAGAAAGAGGAAAAGAGCATAATAGGGCTATTGAAAGGAAGGACATGAATTCAGGACCATATGTTCATTATTTGAATACTGGTCATAGAATGAGATGTATTGAGGACATGAAGGTTATAAAATATGTTAAAGATTATAATAGAAGGAAATATTATGAGACTGTATATATTCAAGAGAATATGAATAAATGTGTTAATTTAGTTAAAGGACCTGCAAAGCTGAGTAGTAAATGGGCATTGAAGGATAACTGGAAAATTTAATATATGGTTGATTTGTTTTTTAAATTAATATATATGATATATGTAAATAATTAGTTAATGTAAATAATTGTTAATTATAGATAAATAAGTTATATTTGAAGATATGGTTAGTAAAAATATATGAGAAATGATATATAATTTAGTGTATAAAGTATGTGTATATAATTTTATGGTGTATAATATATGTATATAATTATTGAATTGTATTTAATGTAATTTTATCTATTGTATAAAAATAATATGTATATAAAATAAAAAAATTGAGGGGAGGGGGAAGTATATATATATGTAAATGGGTTGTGTGATTATGTAAAATGATTATATAAAATGAAAGTTAGAGGGAGTATTGATAGATATAAAGGTCATGTGATTATATTAGAAGTGTATTTTGAAAAGGCCCTAATATAGGTAGAAAACCGGTTCAATAAAGGAAATATTTATTATTTTTATATAGTTGTTTTATTTCAATTGTGTTGAACTATTATTAAGTGTAATAGTGAATGATAATTTGCTAACTATTAAAAATATATAATTGGATTATAATATGGCCATCATTATTGAAAACAGAGATGTCCATTTCTATGGTTTACCATTGAATATATTTAAGTGTATGAATGTGTGACTGGCATTTCTTCACAAAAGCATTTAAAGGGCTAAATAATTATATATATATATATAAGAAAAAACAAAAATTAATGGCAAATATAATATTATAGTCTAAATTATTTTGTAGCACTTTCGATTACGTGGTAATCCTCATCAGCTTTAACTGAATTTCAAATTTTTTAAACATAATGTTACGTATATTTCCATAAGCTGTGTATGACCGTATTTGCAGCTTGCCTATAATTACATCATTATTATATTTATTAATTAATATTGCCTCTTTAATTTTCCTCTTTTTATGATTTCTTTCTTCCATTAATATTTTTATTTCATTACTATTAAATGTAAACTTATAATTGCAAGTCTTTTCAAAAGTTGGTTATGATAAAAACCAAATCTTGCATACAGCAAATTCATTTAATAAGAAGAAAAATGTTTGCAGTGTTACTTTAGATAATAAAAAATGGATATCTATGCCATTTATAAATAACTTGCAATCTAAATTAATTAAGAATATATTTAAAGAAAAATATAATATTTCATTTTGTGTTACTCCAAATGCTAATCGATTAATTAATAATTCTAAGAGTATAATTCCTAAATTGCAAAGAAGTAATATAATTTATCAGATTTCATGTGGATGTCAGAAATTTTATATCGGTGAATCGACATGTTCTGTGGAAAAAAGATTGAAGGAGCATCAATTATTATATAATCGAATTAAAAATAACGTAAATAGTCAATTTAATACAGCTTCAGTATTCTTTGACCATGAAAAGACTTGCAATTATAAGCTTATATTTAATAGTAATGAAATAAAAATATTAATGGAAGAAAGAAATCATAAAAAGAGGAAAATTAAAGAGGCAATATTAATTGATAAATATAAGAATGATGTAATTAATAGGAAACTGCAAATACGGTCATACACAGCTTATGGAAATATACGTAACATTATGCTTAAAAAATTTGAAATTCAGTTAAAGCTGATGAGGATTACCATGTAATCGAAAGCGCTACAAAATAATTTAGACTATAATATTATATTTACCGTTAATTTTTGTTTTTTCTTATATATATATTTTATAACGGGTATTGTATTTTATATTTATAAAGTACTTCTATTAAATTATGGTACATATTTGTTTTTAAAATATTTTTACTGTATTAATTATTGTATTGTTTTGAATAATTATATATATAAGGAAATACTGGATTTTGATAAAATTATATGGAAACAATTATCAATGATAATAAAATGATAAAAAAAAAAAAAGACTTCTCCTTAGACACATAAAAATTGCCAAACGTTATACATCACAAATATTATTTCCATTTTTCTATTACCCTGTTTTATTCAACAATTACTAAATCATTCTTTCTTTACCGACACATTTCTCTTATCTCATTTTAGTAAAAGTAATTTGTAAATTCCAATATTCTTCATTTTCTCTACTGTTGCAAAAAAAAAAAAATCACAAAATCTCTATTATTTCATTTCCTTCACCAGCAAGTCATATATTTCTGTGAATTCTGATAAATAAAATTAATCTCTCCCTCTCTCTCCTCCTCCTCTCTCTCCCTCTTCTTCTCTCTCTCTCTCTCCCTCTCTTTCTTTCTCTCTCTCCCTTTTTTTCTCCCTCTCTCTCTCCCTCTCTCTTCCTCTCTCTCTCTGTTACATATTAATAACAAACACTCTACTTCTGACTAATAAGTTATAAAGCAAGGCCTCCTGCTTTTCTTTATCAAAAGTTTTTCACCAATAAAGTTCGATACTCCTCATAAGTGAATGGGGTTTGATACAAGGATTTCCACCACATCAGCAAGTCACCCTGTAAGTGACTATAAGCAATTATCACTTTTTCAGCTTCAGTCAAATTCTGATTCACTGAGAAGTATAACTCAAGACTTTTTAAATGTTCTATCGGGGCTTCATTAGCTAATCCTTTAAAAACTTTGAGTTTCACAAATTGATTGATCACGCTAACTTGCATCAAGTGGCCACGTGATTTATTTGGTTCAGCAGGCTTCACATGAGGTGTTAACTGTTGCCTATCCAAGTTACACATCTGTAATTCAAATCTTTTATGCATTTTTGCCTTTTCCTGATATGTAAACTCCCTTTCTTTGCACCAAATAACAATAAACTCTCTTTGGCTTATCATAATCCTTTCATATTTCATATAATTTTTATTCTTATAAAATTCCAAATTTAAAAATTCATATTCCATTTTCCATAACTGTATTACTTTTTATCAAATTAATTTATTTACTCTATTTTCCCACCCTTCATAATTATGTATCTATAATAAATTCTCTATTCATTTATTCCATTTCTTAAATAAATATATAGAAAAAAATTGTCTATTTGCTAATTTCTCTTTGAACACAAACATTCAAGCTCCCTTCAACTATCCATTCTATTTCATTCAACTGATACACATAATCACACATGTGAAAATAAGAAATAATCTCCAATATACATATTTTGTGTTGAACCAGCACTCATCAATTTGTCCAGATCATCATCACCTACATGTAAATATATAATCAGTTCTCAGTTTATATTAAGATAGCAAATCTTCAAATTTTAATGGACAGGCTTCAATCTACACCATTGTCCAACACTGTAGCCATTCATATCATTGAAAATCTGATGATGGAATGCCTAAATCCCTTATTGATGCCAATATTATTGTCATGACTATTTTGACTTTAAGTCACTCTAATCTCTCATGTATAGAACCTTGTCTATTTAAATACACAGAAGAGAGATATTTTATATACCTGGAGTTTATATTTTATATATCTGGAGTTTAGAGGTAATTATAGATTTGAATCCAGACTTTCAAGCTCTCTTCAGCCAACCATTTTCAAGCTCCCTTCAACTATCCCCCCTATCTCATACAACTGATGCACATAACCAACCCAGATTTTCAAGCTCCCTTCAGATATCCTCTCTATCTCATACAACCAATACACATGTGTAGTCATGTGTATCAGTTATATGAAATAGAGTGGATAGCTGAAGGGAACTTGAAAGTCTGTGTTTAAATACCCTATAATTACATCTAAACTCCAGGTAGATAAAATATACTTGTATTTAAATATTACAGATTCAGCCTGTATTCTGTCCACCTCTCTTCTTTGTATTTAAATGGATAAGGTCCTATACATGAGGGATCAGAGTGACTTAAAATCAACATGATCATGACAATAATTGAGCATTCCATCATCAGATTTTCAATGATATGGATGACTGAAGAGTTGGAGGCTGGAGTAGATTGAAACCAATCCGTTAAAGTTTGAAGATTTGCTATTTTAATATAAATCGAGCACTGATTAATATATATGTATGAGAGATGATAATATAAACCAACTGATGAGTGCTGGTTCAGCATGAAATGCATATATTGGAGATCATTTATTATTTTCATGTATGTGGTCATGTGTATTGATTGTATGAGAGAGAGTGAATTGATCAAGGAAGCTTAAAAGTCTGTGTTCAAATCTATAATTACATCTAAACTCCAAGTATATAAAGTATACTTACATTTAATAATTAATTTACCTTTTGTGAAATCTTTTTGTGTAATATGTTTGATGTTCTCTCAATATAATCCATTAAAGTGTCATTTTTACTCATCTATTTTTATCTATATATTGTAACCTGTTTTCAATCACTTTTAATTTAAGATTCCAGCTCATTTTTCTTGAACAAACTCATCTGCACATAATTCACCACCCGATTCTTATTTATAAGATAGTTCTTAATTTTATGGCCTCTAAATGTTTAAGCAAATATCATCAAGTCTTTTCAAATTATTCTATATAGGTTACATTTTCTATATCAAAAACATGCCAGATTTTTGATCAATTCTATTCTATTTTTTGCTTTTCTTTTTTAACTCTAATTCTTAACTATCAGTATTTTTTTTTTCATTTAATAAAATACTCTTTCTCTTCTTCAAGACAAGTATCTCTCATATTTCATTCTTCAGTTTTTATTCTTCCCATAAAATACTAATATCTGAGATCCTTCCTCATTAAATTTCATGTTCATACTTTATCTTACCTCTCCACACTTCTCTAACAACAATTCCATATCATTTATACTATTTTCAAAAAATGCTGTATCATTTGTAAGAAAACAAAAAAATTAACATATTAGGTATTCTCCTAGTTCCAACTTTATGAATCTCCAACTCTATCTCTAATATTTCTATCTCAACTTCCAATTTTCTTAGAAACAAAATAAATAAACATCACATGATCACCATTTCTTATGCTTGTTCTTAACTGTTTATGTACAAGCCTTCTGGCACCCATTGATTATTTTGGCTTGCACTGAGTGGCAATACGTATAGAGAGTTTTGCCTGTTTTAATAAACAAAATAAATAATAAAAATAATAAGATATATCTACTTTAAGCCAATTTCACATTTAACTATTATTGATTTTATATCTGCAAGTCCACATTTATAAAAGTATTCTTATAAAAATTATTAATCATTCTTAATAAATCTAAATCTATTTGCATATTTACAAGACTTTTCCACAATATGTTCTTATTCATCCTAAAGTTTTTTTAATCTAAAAATCCAAGAAAAATAATGGTTTATTTTCCTTAAAAAACATTTTAATCAACTAAATAACAATAAATTGTCTTCTATATATCTCCCAGAATGAAATTCATTCTAAATCTCTTTCAAGATTATATTCTCTTACATCTAAGTTCTAATCCAATCCACTAATACTTGTAATATATATATTAACTATAGAAATTATTAAAATATCACATGATCACATGTTGTTAATAAGAGTACCAAACTCTCCAGACAAGAGTGCCATCAATTGCAATCCTTAACAATCAATGGATGCAGGAACGTTTGTGCATAAAATCCCCTACTAATGCCTACTCATCCAACATTTACAGACTAGTTTCTGATTTGTGACTTTCATCAGTGAGGAGCCTTGGATTAGAGAACAGTATATTAGATCCTAAGATCTAGGTGCAGTGCTTTTAGATTCAGAACTAGTTTGGAGATGTTGAATGAGTAGGCACCATATAGAGATTTTATGCATAAACCTTCCTGCATCCATTGATTAGGAAGGCTTGTACCTGGTGGCACCACTGTATGGAGAGTTTGGTACCCTTATTATAGAAATTATTGCTATTGGTCTATAATCATTTATCAGCCTAATCTTTTTTTTCCATTTATTTTATATTTTAATCTCTCACATTTTTCCGTTCATCTGGAATATTATTATCATCTATAAATTTATTAAAACTTTTATTTTAAACCATTCCTTGCATATTTTCCATATATATCTATTGCCACACTGCTTCCATATATGTATCCCTCTTGTTTTTATATAATCTTATTGTTCTATTCAATTCTACATCCATCACTCTATCCATTTTTTCACAAATTAGTTCTATTAAATTATATTCACTCAAAACTCTTCACTCTTTTACAAGTTTTATCCTATTCACTTCAATCTGCATTTATGATAGCTTTTTCTTATTTTTTCTTCTCCTTTCCACATTACTTTTTTTAATTAATTTTGTATTAAATTTACTCTATTTTCAGCTTAATTCTATTTTCTGCTATTTTTTTTTAATTAGCTAATAATTTCTCTTCCAATTATTTATTTCTTAAAAGCTTTTTTATGCTTTTATATGCCTTTATTATGTATATTTTCTAGTATTTGTCCTCCATTTTCTTCTATAGTTCTAAATAAATACTTATTTGCAATCTTTTTAATTATAATTATTCACTTTTCATATATTTTAAATTTATCATCTTTCCAATATATTATTAGAAATCTCAATTTAAAATTCACTTTTTTCTCATCCATCTTTATCAATCAATCTTTCAATAAGTTTTAATATCTAATCTTTCAGATATTTATAATACAAAATTGTTTTTTATCCACCAACACATAATTGACAATGTACTTAAAATTCTGTTCTTGATCATGTAAGCTCTCCATAGTATATTTTATTCAAATTTCAATTTTCAACATATTTTTTCACACCTCTCTTTTGTGTAATGCTCCATGCCTATTCTCCACTCCATCAATTTTATTATCAATATTTTACAATTACTTTTTTGTAAATTCATTTAAATCTCTGCATAAATATTCCAAAATACTCTCATTCCATTCTTTTACATCCTTGTCATTTTGACTAACTAAATATAGTTATGCCATGAATCCATTTTTCTTTACCCAATTTCAATCTAAACCTCATCTATTCTTCATAATTTCTTTTTAAAATATTCTACTTAATAAACTTAAACTCCTTCTCTTCTTATTCTTATCACATCTATTTACTCTCTTCACTTAATATTTCTGAAGATTTCCTATTGCTAACAAATCTAAATGTTTCCCTATAAAAACCTCCTCTTGGCTTATTCATATTTTTTTATTTCCTTACATATTTATCAAATCAATTTTTATATTAACATCCTTGTTATTATTTTAAATACTCTGTTCTTATAATTCCTTTCAGGCATTATTTGTAAAACAGTTCCTTTCAATTTTTACATTACACATTACCTCTAAATATAAGCATATCCTTCATCTTCACCTCTAAATCTAAGCAGATACTTCCTTTTCATTTTTATTTTCAGTATTGCATCTTTATTTTTATATATACACATAAACTATCATTTTTTTAACTTAATGAATAATAAAATGTATTATAAATTAATTTAATACTTGCTTAATTCAACTCTCACTAATAAATGTAACCCATCCTTTTTAAATAAATTTCTATTTCTAAAGAACACATTCAACATAATCTAAAAATTAAAACATTACTTTCATATAGCATTTTAGTCTCAAATTTACCTTATAATTAAATCTGAGAAATAACTCCACCATTCAATATCTTTCCATTCCTTTCTTTAAAACACACAGTCATATCTTCAAAATGTCTTAGTGTCACCAACAGTGCAATATTATTACCTTTATTATTTTTCCTAACATTCTAATAATATCATAAGCTGTAAAGCACACTCTTTATATCGTCTCTGTATTTTTTTCTAACTATCATATTTCTGATATCTCCTAATTATTGAATGACCCAGCAATATATTCTCCTTATTCTTTACTTTCCTTTTCTGTAGCATATCTTTATTATCTTTGAATAAACTTTTTCCATAGGCATATTCCCCTCAAATTCATAATTTCTAGAATTTTGTAGAAAGTACATCAGAAGGTGGTAATTCAGGTCAACATGACTATTCAAAAGTAACTTCTCAATTATAGTATATTCCTTAAGTAACAACACATCTTCAAAATTGAAATTGGAAGCTAAAATAGTTGATATAATATACAAACATTTTTTGAATTTTGAAAAACAAAAATATTTTACATTTCAAATAAAATAAAAACATTTAATTTAGCAAAACTCATAGGAAAAAAGATGACATTTAAATGGTCACTCTCTTCTTATATAATTCTGCCTATATTTCATAACCATTATAGTTTCTATCTATTATTATGAATTTTAATAGGAGATTCCAAAACATTAACTTCTCTAAACCAAGTGTTAAATATATCATAAATATATGATTAGTTCATTGTTTCTATTTCTCTCATAAAATATTTATTTGTCATTACATTCAAGAGAATACTCATTAGTGTTAATTAGCTAACGTAAAATTATTTCACGGTTGTATAACATTTTACAATAAAAAGATTGATTCTCTCCATTTTTTAGAATAAAAATATCCTTTATTCTTTTTTCAATAAATCTTTTTCTAATGGTACAGTTCCTTTTATTAATATTGGAACATAATTTCACTTGAGGAAACAAATAAAACTTGGCAATTATCAATATCAATCTAATATTGAATAAACTTTTGAATTTTATGAAACTTTATCTTACATTTGCCATACCAATGTATATCACACAAATCTCCTTTGGTTCATTCCTTTACTATTTCACCATATGATTATTGGCCAATATAATAAAGTAATGGTTTGGTAAAAGCAATATTATTGAAACATTCAAGGCCCAATAGTAAGTTAATATATTTAAATTTCTAGATTTTAGCACTCCCTGCCAGAAACTGCTTCAGCATATGGAAATCTGTTTGTCAGTATCTTTTGTTGTTGTTGTTGTTGCTTTATTAAAAATATAATCAGATGATATTTTGATATGTAAAAAGATTAAAACTGAAAGTTGTGATTGGTAGCACTTTCAACCCATCAATTTGATGCCATGGCTGTATGAAAATAGAGTATGAAGAGACACTACTGTACAATACAGCCATGAAAGCTATAATTAAAGTCAATACACTCTATAAACTTATACAGCCAGATCAATTATTTTCACAGGGTCTTAAGATAATGAAGATAGTGTGAATAAGTTGAAAACAGAGTTTGTACTTATTGGATAGTGGAAAGCCTTTAAATATAAAGCCTGATTGTGACAAATAATACACCTGAATATGTTAAATTTTTTTGGAAGATCATATCAACTTTTACTATATAAAACCAACAGAATATGTATTTTGAGATCATATGACATTAAAATAGTAGAAGTGACATATTGAACTTCAATTCAGAAACTTTTAGCTTTAGAAACTTTTAGCTTTTAAGTTATCATTGCACTAATGTTCCACATAAACAGAGCATAAACAATAAGTTAGTGCATTGCATATTGCTGAATATTTTTTGATGCCTTATAGGATACAGTCCTGACTCTTTAAAAGCAGTACTGCTTTTAATACATACATTGTTGTGTTCTCTCTAAGCTGTCTCTTTCACTCATTCATTTTCTCTATATATTTTTTATTGTATTATTTTCAGTCACATAAGAGACCAGTCATCTTGTTCTCATGCCATAAATCATTTCTCTAATATAGCAATAAAATTATGGGTTTTGAAATATGGGTTTGCAAAACCCAAGGTGCAATAGTGAGATGCAACCTTTTTTTTCATTTCTTGATCATACCTTTACCTACATGATTTAATGCAGCAGTATAGAAAAAGATTCAAGAACTAACAGTCCATAGATCCGATCAAGAACTAAGAATATATGGATCTCAATTCAGATACATCATTTCCAAATGAAGAGTGGCAGACTATTTGATTAGTTTTTACTCTTATTTTATACAGGCATTTCTATTGTGTTTCATTTTCTCTCTTTTAGCAATCAATCCCTCACAAAAGGGGGCTGCAGCTTTTTTTTTAATTTTTGGGTTTCTCATGGTCTTTTTATCTGTTTGTGTCTTGCCTTTTTTAAATTCACTTTATTCAATTTTCTTTTTTAAAATCTTATTAATATATGTTGCTAAGAAGATGTAAAAGGATAGAGAAAAATCAATGGATGCAAAGATACAAGATGATATCAATTGCCTTTAACTATAGCATATTGAAATAATGATCTCCGTAGAATCTGTTCTTAGAAAGGAATCTACAAATGATGTATATTTTCATTTTAGGAATAACTGTATTTATTAAGTCCCCTCAGCACAAATTGAGTTAGTTAGATGAATAGCAAGGCACTGATTGTAAATAATAAAATATGAATAAAATATGACGAAATTTTGGCAAAGACTCTAATACCACCTCAGACATGGATTGAATTGACCAGTAAAATATTTAAAAATACACACAAATTGTGGCTATTAAATCATGCCCTCTGTGATCTTGGAATATCAGAACTTTATGAATATCTGGGAAATTATTCTTTAAAAAAATTAAAAAATATATTTATAACATTTTTGGATAGTAAAAATCTGAATTGACTTTAGAGAATTAAATGATTGGGAGGATTTATGGTCTGGATATGATAGTTCAAAATATAAAACCAGTGTAAAATTTTTATCAAGTAAAAGGAAGCAAAATATTTATAATAAGTATAAATTCAAAGATGTGAAAACTGAAGGCAAACACTTTTTACTTTACAAAAATCAAAGTGTTCATATGTTCTTAAATTGAATAGTATAGAAAAATGAGATAAAATAATTTTATATATAACTGAAATTAACTCTTGATGATGTAGCTCATAAAGACATAAGAATCATTGGAGGAGATGAGAATGCCATCATTGGAATTACTATTGAAAAATGGGGATAAGTTGTGGGAAAATACAACTTTGGAAAAAGAAACAAACAGGATTAAAAGACTTAGAATTAACTCTAAAATATATAATAATATTTTCAAAATATAATTCCAACAAGTTTAAAAAAAATAGTTAAGAATAACAAAGAATGTAAAAACAACTTTTTGAGTTTGCACAATGAATTATTATTATGGTAACATATATGAATTTAGTTAGCCCATAAATAAGATTATACATTATCATTGCAACATATTTAATATTTGTGATTTTTACAGGTTTATTGAGAAATCAAAAATGATTATGTGAAGGTGTGGAGATAGTCAAAACTATTAAAGACATTAGATAATAAGATTTAGTCTCTAAAGGTACTAATCATACATCTCGAAAGAATAATGAATGAGATCAAACAATAGCAAAAAAACATCTGGTATGGAATGAGAGGAAATAATTTAAGATAAACATATAATATAGTAATCATTGATGAACATAGAAAAATAATGGAATAAATATTAGAGATACTATATAATAAAATATATGGATTATAAAAGTAAAACAAAGAGAAGCTGAAAAGAAAAGTCGGAATTGATGAAAATAAACTAGACAATATAGAAATATTTGTATGTCTTGGAGGTAAACTTGACTTCCAGAAAATAAAATTAAATTAAAAACAACCAAAGCAAAGATATGTAGTTACAAAAAAATTAAATGCACTGATACATGCGTGCTTACTAATGTGTTATAAAGTTGAGAAATTGGGTGAAAACAAAGAATTCAATGAGAAGCAAGACAGCTTTTAAAAAAAACCTGCTATAGGAAATTTCTGAGAATTGTATAGATGCAAAAAGTATTCAATGAAGAATTAAGTAAGAAAATAAATCAGAAAGTTATTGGTAGGAAATTATAAATGTTAAGTCATATGTATATAATGAACGATGCTTAGAATTCAAAAGCTCTAATTTTTTGAATTATACAAGATACAAAAAAAAAACCACTCTGAAAATGGATAGATGACACTATAAAAGATATACAAATCTGAATGAAGTTGGTGAAAAAAACAGTATACACTTTTAGGTACTATGCCCATAATTCTTAATAATTACATCTATATGTGTGCGAACATGTTTATATGTGAGTGGAAAGGTCTTTTTCTTTGTTATCTGTCTCTGAAAAATGCTGGTAAAATTAGTGAGCTAAATCTGTTTAATCTTTTGATACATATCTATTTATAATCCTACAACCAGTAAGTATGGATATGAAAACCTGAAACACTATAGGTAGATGTTTTTGTTGTTATCATAATTGGTTTTTTACTTATTGATTATACTAATCCTTTTATGCTAAAATCTTATATAAGGTGTTTTTTTACCTTTATTATTTTACCTCTATTTTTACCTTGTTTCCTTGCAAATTACTGTTTTACTATGTTCTAATATCTTATTACTAGATTAATATTTATCATTGATGATCACACTCACATCATCATTTCAATCTGAAAAAAAAAAAATCAAAATATTTCCATATATAGAGGCCAAAATCTCTGTACAGTAGTATCACTCAGTGCAAGACAGAATAATCAATGAATACAAGAAGGTTTGTGCTAAAATTCCTTCTAGTGCATACTCATCCTATATTTCCAAACTAATTTCTAGCTTGTGGCTTTCATCAGTGAGGAGCCTTGGATGTGAGAGATCCTAAGATCTAGGTTCAATGCTCTCAGATCCAAGGCTTCTCACTGATGAAAGCCATAAGCTAGAAACTAGTCTGGGGATATTGTATGAGTAGGCACTAGATAGAAATTTTATACGCAAACCTTCTTGCATCCATTAATTATTCTGGCTTGCACTGAGTGGCACTACTATATCGAGAGTTTAACTTCTGTGTAAATAGCTCGCATCAGTATAAAGAATGGTGATCATGTGATGCAATATTCCCATACATTGTGTTGAAAATTTTAGAAAGGACAGAAAAGGCCCCCATTTATATAAAAATAGAAGTCAATGTCAATTTAATACTTAAAAATACATTTATATAATAAGTGTACAGGTACATTAGTGCTCTTTAATGAAAATTTAAACTTTAATGTCATCAAAATACTAAATGTTTCATTTACAACTTAGCCTCATATGCTAAAAGTCTAAACATCTAGGAAACATGTCAGAATAGTGGCCCAAAATTTATATATAGTTAACTTTAACCAATATATTTTACTTTTAAAAAGTAAATATGTAATATAAAAAATAAATCTGTTTCTTTTACATTAGGTAGTGGTTAACAATATTAAAAGTTTAAATTTGAATGAGAGAATGCTAAAATGTGCTTTTATTTACTACATTTATCCTCAATACATTTATTAATATATAAAATAAACATCTTACAATCAATTCTAAAATGTTAATCATTATATGTGAAATCACTTGATGATACAATCAATGCTTTATGAGTACTGCAGTAAGATTCTGAATTTATAATAGTCATTAAACAAAAATGCCAAAAATGCAATATGGTATCACTCTTCTATTTAATTATGTGAAAATTCCAATTCTTTAAAGTTTTGAACTAAAGCAATTAATCTAAGAATTCAACAATCTACATGGCAATTAAACCTCTGACCCAAACATTATATATTAAAGAAAGTATCATCACTCTTTCATGGGTCAATACATTAAAAAAAATACTCACTGAATAGGCAATAGATACCAAATGATTGATTTTGGGATAAATGTCTTTATTAACTGGTCATTAAAATCATAAAATATTGCTACACTCTAATATATATAAATCACTAAAGGCTCTGTGTAGTATGTAGCAGCAATGAGAGAAACATACTTAAAAGCTAAAGGTTCCTAGGTTGATCCCCAAATTGAGAAGCTTTTCTAAAAAAAGCTTTTTTTGCACAGTTAGTAATGAAATTATAATGCTCAGATATCATGGTGATGCTTGAATGTCACTTGACCTATATAGAGTAACTAAGTGATCATGCAAGAAATAATTAAGTATTTACATAAAGGTAATATAAAAGTATCTCACACTAATGGCTTACGGAGGTAAATCATAATATTTTTGATAATATAACTTTGTTTTTTTTTTATAAAAAAAAAAAAGAACAAACAATTTATTACAAATAAGCTACAAAAATAATAATAACTGTATGATTATTTGTTTAGAACGTCATGTGAGACTTAAACACTCAAATGGCAGTGTCAGCCCAATCACTGTTCAATTAACCAAACTGACATAAATTTTACTCAACTTAAAATCGAGACAGAAATCCTTAATTTGATTCTGCCATTCTACTGCAGTGCTAAAACAAATTATTAATAATATTTACAAAATAATAGTTATTATAAAAGATAACATTTGTCTACTTACTTTGCAATTGCTTAGTTCTTCAGTAACAACTGCTAGATAAAAAGAAAAAAAAATTTCATTAAAAGAATAAAAAAATTAGATCTAAACTACGAGTTATGTTCGAGTTATGTTCGTAGAAGCAGCACAAGACATAAAGCTTATCACAGCAATGTTGGGGGGGGGGGGCATTTTTAAAATTAGAAGCTTGAAAAATGAAAAGTATAAACATGCAACTTTAAGAAATAAAAATATATTCTTTTATCATCTACTTTTATAGTGTAAATAAACCAAAAATTAACTACAGTATATATAAAATATAGTGTAATAATAATTGTCCAATTAAAGCCAGTTTAGCCTTGAATTTAGAAGTAATTAATTATTTTGTAACTGCCATTTAATCTAAAAACTTAATTCAACAATTACTATTATATTATTTCTATATAATTTGATATTTGAAAATATTGTAAATTATAATGTCCGAGTTTCTAACAATTATTAATTACGTAAATTGCAATATGTGAATATTTGAAAATTATAGATGAAATTCACAAATATTCACATGATAAATATTTGTGAATTTCATCTATAATTTTCAAATAAAATAACTATCAGTGATAGTTCTTTTATTTGAAAATTATAGATGAAATTCACAAATATTCACATGTTGCAATTTACGTAATTAATAATTGTTAGAAACTCTGACAGTATAATTTACAATATTTTCAAATATCAAATTATATAGAATAATATAATAGTGATACTGAACTAAGTAAGAATTTCAACTCAAATGGGTAAAATGATACAAGATGCAAGTTTCAAAAGAAAAAATCAGAATGGCTCTGGCTCACAAAGTGACGAGCATAGTGTTGTGGGCTCAAATATTGAGCTGTGTGGTGAGCAAGAGGAGAAAACTGAGGGTCTCTCGAGGTAAAAGAGAAAAAGAAAAAGAGAAGACAGAAGAAGCTGACTCAATACGAGTCAGACAATGAGATGGAAACTGAATCAGAAGGTCAGATAATCAATGACCCAGAGGTAATGGAACATGATATTTTAGCTCATCCCATGATCTTCAAACATATTGTTGAATCTAAAGGGGTATGTATGTAGCGAGAGTGAAGTAGGGCAGGTAATCTCAGAAGAGGCAGACAATCCAGAGGAATAAATCAATAACATAGAAGAATCAATGGATGAGGCTCATAGTGACAGGCCTGGAAGCAGGCAAGGTGAAATAGCACAGGTTACCTCAGAAGAGTCTGATAATCCAGTGGAAGAACTTGATAATGTAGAAGAACAATGGAGATGAGGCTTGTAGTGACAATTCTAGAAGCGAGGACTGTCCAAAGGAAATGCAGCAACAAATTAGTACTAGCCCTGTGTGTACTGATGAAACAGAAGAAATCACAGATGCTCACAAGAGGAAAATTTTGAAAAAGATTCGGAACAGGAAAGCGATGGAAATTCAGAAATGGTTTAAAGTATGAATTCCATAGATGTGGTTTATACAAAGATATGGCAATATGGATGAAGTTCGAAGAATCTGTGAATTAAAGGACTTGGCAATTCTAAGACTCTTATGAATCAATGAAAAAGACTAGGGTTATTGACTGTGGTATGATCTCAAGATCTTTTTAAACAAATGTATTTACATCATGTAGTGGGTGATCAGTCACCTGTATTTGTTTTTCATTAATAAAATAACTGTCATCACATTTACAAGTTTGTAATCAATAATTGTCAGATGATAATGAATTTAAGTTCCTATCTAGATTTGTCTTTTATCAATGAAAATTTAGGACTTAAAATTGATTTTATGTTCTCACAATCTTTATTCCATCTGATGTGAGCTTTATTAACCAATAGATGCTAGATTGTGATAACAAGTGCTATGGGATACTTTGTTGGTTTTATTAAAACCTGAATCACATCTGGCAATGATTATTAACTCATTCTCTATTATCAAGCTAAAACCTTGAAATTATATCAAATTAATGAACTTTGTGTGGTAATATAAATATAACTCCCTGTTTATAATTATATATTATGAATAATTTGTTCATTTCTAACTGAATGCATCTTTTTCTTTGCCATTGAATAAGTATATATCGTACCAGGTACATTCGGAAGATGATCCAGAGTACTCTATTTGCTAGGTTTAACTGGGTTTAAACCTTATTTATCATAATTTTATATTACACATATTATGTGCATGGACCGGCTCTTTGAGCAGAGGAGAGAATACCATTAAAGAACTATCAATGATACCCACAATCAGACCAAGCTATGCAATGCATAACACGATCACATTTCCAGACTGTGGCCCACCATGACTGTTAGATTCAAACCCCTACTATCTAAACACTTTATTTGTTTTGAGGTAAACTTCAGGTGCCAGCTAGCTACGAGAACTAATGTGCCATGACAGTAGGCCCATAATCCAGCACTCGAAATATCCCATGACTAGCTCAATCAAAAGAATAATCTAACACATTATTGCTTTAATTAGTGGTAAAGAATTGACCAACAAATATTACATTTCCAGATAATTTATTTTAACTAAACATTTATTATTCTAATTTTAATTACTTATATGAAACTTAATTAAATGAAACAATGATTTATCATAACCTCAGGCTCACACATATATAATAGCAATAGAATATAACAAAGAATATTAAATAATACAAGACACTTTAAAATACATGTAATCAATATAAAATATCCTAAAGCATTAACATACACATTTCAAAAACATGCACATCCATAGTTCTTTATGCATGCAGTAGAGTTCATTTATTAACTGACTCTAGGAGGCTTTAAGGATTGCAATGGCTACTTTAATATCAGAAATGGAAATAATAAAAGTTCCTCATTACTTATAGGATTTGAACGTTGACTTTTTGCTGGTTGTTGCTTCACGTGAAAATCTTTCCAACCAGTTGGATTTGAGGTTCTGTGGAGGTTCAATGCTTATTTTGTGGCACTATTCTTTAAAATAGTTAGATATTCCTGGCGAATTTTTCAAGTTGTTAGGCTGGCATCACTTTTATTGGGCAAGTTAGCTGTTCATTTGGACTCAGGCTGGAGCATGGTCATATGTTTCCGATGTTGATTAACACTGCATGATTGACAGATGGATTTAATTTGATTGTGATCTTGACTGATAGATTGAACTCAACTCTGAAATGAACTCACTGATAGATTGAACTCAACTGGTTGATCGATGAAAAACAGGACTATTTATATGATGAGTTGTTGTCACTTTGGTAATTGGGTTTTGTCTGCCGGCTATATCTGTTGTTGAAATTCCTCCACTGTTTTTGAATATGATTTTAATCCTGTTGTTTGAGATCTTTTAATTAGTAGCCATTGCAAATTTGTTGTTTTGTGGATTTTTTTTAACTTAGGAGCCATTGCTGAATCTGTTTTTCAATTTTTTAATCTTCATATATCACTTTATCAACATACACACATTTATTTTACTATTCCTTATGTTTACAATCGCTATTAATGTACATATATATTTAAAATCAAATTGTTATTTAGTTTTTAAAATTACTTTCCCTTTTTCCTTTCTTTAATAATTTAAATGGAAAGAGAGATATTTTTAATTTTATGTAAAGGATTCATTTAAACCGCTATAGTTTTAACCTTTTCTAAGCCAAATTCTTTCCCTCGAACTGCTTTTAAATTAATTCGTAAAACTTTGCGAATGACACAGAGTTTAATTTTCTCTCGGGCTAACAGTATTTTCTTCTTTCTTTATTTTTAAAAACTCTAAGCTTTTATATTAAACTTACCTTTATTAAACTTTTAACTATTTATTATCAAATTGAAACTTTACGTTGTTTTATGAGAATTTTTTATTTTTAATAATTTTTATTCATAATTTTTATTCAAAATTATTATATGTACAGCTAAGTTATCGGTACAATATATATATATGAGATAAGGTTTATTAAAAACAAATTATAATTCCTACCTGGTTACAATTATTTGTAATCAAAGTAGAAATTATACTATTATTATTCTATTTTACTTTCTTTGCATTTCTTCATATATTCATATATATTGCTTATAATAACTTCTTTCACATACACTTTAATGCAAAAAAATTTTTTAATCAAACTTCTTTATTTTCCTGACAGTTTCAAATGT
Source organism: Epiperipatus broadwayi (assembly GCA_028023455.1). Classification (NCBI taxonomy): domain Eukaryota; kingdom Metazoa; phylum Onychophora; class Udeonychophora; order Euonychophora; family Peripatidae; genus Epiperipatus; species Epiperipatus broadwayi. The sequence goes on from JAQFVV010000003.1 coordinate 3,064,226, forward strand.
CCAACAGTCTTCATCAGAGCTTTCTGAACCTTCCTTTGCTTTTTAAAGTGTATATGAAAAAAGATATAAGCAATATATATTAAAGTAGAAATTACTGTAAACCCCCAATAAGCTATGTATAAACTAATGCAAACCCATCAATAAATGTAAAAACAAAGTAAGCATTCAATTTATTGAAGTATTTCAATTCAGAGCATGAATTTTGTATATTAAGATGATTTCAGTATGACCATAAACCACTGTGTCATCATTCTAAACAGAGGATAAAAGCTGCAGCTCATTTTTAACAACACCTGAATATTAAATGAAATATCAGTTAATAGATATAAATATAAATAATAAAATCTCAATGCAAATGAAATTAAAGCAGATGGTTAAGCCCCAGTGAGCTATATATAAATTAATATAACCCCATGAATAAATGAAAAAGAATATAAGCACAAAGATATTTTTATTTTTAAAAAAATGTATTCAGTAAAAGCCATATTTGTTTATTTGCAATGATGAAATTAAATTTGAAGTAATTAAACTCAAAGTGAAATAAAAATAATATATGTTACAGCAAATAATAAACTATTACTAGTGTGTCCAATTTCACTGAAATAATCAATGAATGTAAAATTGTTCATTTAAAAACAATAAACATACATTCAGTAATAATTTACAATGTCTAGGATTTATTAAATTTTACTAATTAGGATTGGGAAAAGTAAATTCAAAATAAATTAATGAAAAAACCTTTTAATTAATGTTTTTATTTATTGCAACAAGTCAAAACATTATGACATTTCAATCTGCATAATATTGCTGTCTTCTTGCATTTGTAATTCAGATTTCATTCAAGTTAAAAGAATAAAAACTTTCAATCACTGCCTTTCATATGTAGAAAAAAATCATTCAAATGGAATTCCTGTTTCTGATATGAATTGTGAAAAAGAGAAGATGCTCAATTCATTTTAGCTACTTCTTAAAATTCAAATTAGTTTCTATTGACTAAGTATAAGAGATTGCTTTAAAAAAACCATAAGGGTAAGTAAGGGTAATCTTTCAAAACATTTATAAATAGCTCAAATAATGAAAACATGGAGTATTTTAGTGTTTTCCTGAAGGTTTGTGATGATGGTATTATAGTTGTATTTTTATATTGGACTATTTCCATCATCTAATATGAGTATGTCTTTAGAAAAATTTAACTTTATTTAAATATTCCAAATACATTCAACTGTTAGTAATAGTACATCAAACAGGTTAATATGCACAACATTTTGAGAAGTATTTTTCCCCTCTTCTTTGGGTGTTGCTGGCCTGACCAGTGATAGTACTAGAATGGAATTCAAACCTGGACCCTTAGATTCTTGAGTATTGAACTTTAAGATAATGCTCTAACCAACAGAACATTACCTTAAAATTCAATACTCAAGAATCTAAGGGTCCAGGTTTGAATACCATGCTAGTACTGTGCTCAGTTGGTTAGAGCATTACCTTAAAATTCAAGATTCTAAAGGTCCAGGTTCAAATACCATGCTAATATTATCACTTATCAGGCCAGCAACACCTGAAGAAGAGGGGAGAATAATAACTCACGAAACATTGTGCATAAACTAACCCGTTTGATGTGCTATTACAAACATTTAAATGCATTTTGGAATATTTAAATAAAGTTAAATTTTTCTAAAGACATTCAATACTCAATAGTCCAATATAATAATACAAATGGAGTATTTTAGTTTATGCATACACGGAATTTTAAAATGTAGCATGAATGTAGCAAGCCCAAATATATAAACTGCTATTGTACAAAGATGTTCATATTTTACAAAATTCACTACTGATTAGCAGAGGCAATACACTTTTACTAAGGGAGTGTGATGACAATATACATAAATCATAATATGAAATACCTACTACTAAGCACTTTGTGAAATAAAATGTAGGCTGATTTTCTAATTAAATAAATATTTTTTTCTTTTAAAATTAGTCCACTGATTCTAATATATAAAATATATCATCCATCTAATATTCTTTATAAATCTTATACATTCTACCATATGAAGCAATTTTTTCTGCATTCATAAGTGAGTTATAGTCATGAAGATAAGTATATAAAAAAAGGACAAAAAAAGTTAACTAATTATAATTAATAGTTAAAGGGAAAAAAGGAAATAGATTCAAAACAAGCCAAAAATTGTTAAAAGTATTAACTAAACAAGAAAGTTTTCAGGTTAATAAACATCATATTTATAAGTAGTTTGCTCAAAAGAAATCAAATTCACAAAAAATATTTTTCCCATTTTTATAATGTAGAGGCTGCAATGGAGACATGATCATCCTATTGGCAGAACTGGAGTCAAATCTAGAAATCAAGCAAATCTCTCCCCAGGGCTAAACTACCTAATAGATTTGGTCAAGATGACAATCATGATATAATCAAAGAATTGAGAATTAAAAATATTTGTCATATTGCAAATAGAGACATTGACATTATAAAGATTTTTTCCTTTGCTGAATTTGAAGATTTGGTTGCAACAAAGGAAACCCTGTCTTTCAATGGCTCTTCTCTTGAAGATCATACTTTAAAAGTAGCAGTAGCTGAAAATAGAAGATCTCGCAGTGCTTCCAAAGGAGGTAGAAATGATGGTAGTGGCAAACATGAATATGGATATGATGGTAGTAGAGGTTATGGATTTGTGCATGGTGGAAGAAGCATGAACTGTAATAATTGCAACTCATGTGTATCAGATAGCAACTCTCTTTTGCGATATATATTTCTAATTTCCTTTTTAAAAAATGTTTTTTATGCTTGAAAAACTATTTGTTGGTGCAGTATTTTTCAAATCTGACTGTCAATTATTATTCGTTAAATATTAGCGCTATTATTTATATATATACATTTCCCCCCTTAAAATGGAGTCAGTACATTCCACAATTGTAGAACTTTTTATGATAACAGATTTTTTTTTTCCAATAATGAGAATCTTTAAACTTGTTTTTAAAAAATTGATTATTTTTTTCGAGTCAGTGTAATATGTACTTCGGAATGATTTTTAAAATATTACTAAAGCCAAAAATGAAAATAAAATCACTTATATTTTATGGTGATTTTCAAAGTCTATTTCCAATTATTCAACAAATAAACATATGGTTAAAAATCATATATAGATTTATAATACTATAAATAAATAAGAAGAAGAATTTTAAAGATTTACAAATCAACATATATTTATAATTTACATTTACAAAAATTATCTTAACAATTAATTAAATCAACTATAATATGCACATATAAAAGAACACTCTCTTATAAATTTACATTATTAAAAATCAAAATGTTTTTTAACATTAAAATTATGATATTCTTAACCTTCCCCTTCTGTATTTTGGACAACAGAGAAATGACTTTTGGCCCATTCGCCCCCTAGTGAATTTTTTCATAAGTATTATACATTAAAATGCATGTAAAACAGTATATTTTATTATAATTTTTTTCCCCGAAAATTCTGTGAAAAAAGCGCGAAATTCAAAATTCGACGCTCTTACAATAGATATAAGCCCCAACCTGACATGTTTAGCCATTGTCTGCTGCCAAGGCTATAAAATGTTTGGCGTTTTACAACATTGTAGTTACGAATAATGCAAAAATGTGCTTATTTGCAAATTTATTATGATTTTAGATATTTTTTTTAAAATAATTTGCACTATATTTATTAGATATCAAGAAATATAAATTATTAATAACTTATTTTGACTTGAAATACTTTATTTTCAAAAATATGTTATATTAGCAGATAACATAAATATGGCCTGAAGCAAGTTAGAAAATTCTAGCTTTGACATAAAGAATCTACTTTACATTTACGAATAAGAAAATTGCAATTTTGCAATAAATATTCAAAAAATTTAAACTTTTAAAGCATAATTCATTAGATATAAGAGCAATAAATAATTATTCATTCAATTTTTTAAAAATAATCAGAAATAAAGGTTTTGTTGATTTTGTAAACTGAAAGTAATCTTTCTAGAAATGATGACATGTAAAGTCTTTGTTTTGTTTGCGATCTCATGTTTTTAATATTTACAGAAACAAAATGTGAGCATTTAAAATTTATTTCAATAGTAAACAAAAATATCTATCAAAGGAAGTCAAATTTATTATTTTCTGATATGTAATAATCATTTTATCATATATTTTACATTGATGTGTGAGACAAATAAAAATGTCAGAAATAGTGAAAGACAGTAGGGTTAATATAGCAAAAGAAAAAATATATAATAACTCCAAAGACCATAAGAACATGGAATGAAATTTGTAGAAAGTTGTATGATTTTTATTAAAATATGATTTTTAAAAATAAAACTAAATATTTAAGATATATTTTAATATTCAATTTACTTGGATATAATTACTTTATCTACATTTTATCTAATAATTTTTTATTTTATCTATTCTTTAAATATATCTAATCTTAAAAGTAATTTTCAAAACATCAAATTACTTATCTTTTTATATCCTCTTTTCATATTTCTATTATTTCTTTGAAAACTATGTAATTAATCTTTTATAATTGCTAATATTATTCAAATTTCCAATCCTAGCCTAAAGATAAATGTATGCTTATAGTCATTAAAAAGGTAAAAGAGCACCATTGTATATATACTGAATAGATTTTTGATCTATACAACTATAAGATCATATTGGTTAAGATTGAAAGTGTTAATATGTTGTTTTTTTTAATTTGGATTGTTAGCTTGATAGCAAAATAAAAGAGGAAAAGATGACTGCTAGAGGAAATGTACATTAAATCCAAAAAATCTAGGTGCACTACTCTCAGATTCACCCATAATCTAGAAACTACTCTCAGAATATTAAATAGGACATTAGCTAGGGATTTATTGAATTCTATCATCTATCATCTATTGATTATTCAAATTTACACTAAATAACATAACTGAGTGAGAAAAAGAGAATTTGCTACTAATTTTTTTCATATTTACAAAAACAATTACCATTTTTTACTCTTACTATAAATGTGTACTTATCTATTTAAACAGGCAAAACTCTCTATATAATTGTGCCACTCAGTGTAAGCCAGAGTACTCAATAGATGCCAAAACGCTTGTGCATAAAATCCCTATCTAGTACCTACTTATCCAATATCTCCAGACTAGTTTCTGACATCCATTGATTACTCTGGCTTACACTGAATGGCACTACTATATGGAGAGTTTTGCCTGTTTTAATAAGTTATGAGCAAGCATAAGAAATGGTGATTGTGTGATACTTATCTATTTTTAATATTATTTCTTTTTAAAAAAATTTTATCTCTTTTTATGCATAAATATTCTTTAATTATCCTTTTTTTATATCTTTAAATATATTATATGTGGTAAAATTAGCTCATAGGATAACCAAAATTTCTATAAAAAAGTACATGGATAGTAATTTTTATTATTAGGATGATATTATAATAGACAACTTGTAAATTGTAAATGATGGTAATAGAAAGCTCATATGGAATTCCGTTGAACAGCTTCCCAACACCTTCAATTATTATTTTATATAAAACATGTGAAAGATGAAATGCTTATTATTAAACATAATGTTTTGTAGTAATAAAGCACACAAATAATAATATTACAGTCAAGTAGGCATTATAATCAAATCTATTTTAATAATAATATACATATGGTAATAAATAAAATAAAAAAACACTGAAAGTTCTTGTGTAATAGTTTATTACATTGTATAAATTTTATTATTTTCATTTTCTTTTAATTATAAAAAGAAAAAATGAAATAATTTGTTTTCTTGTTTTGATTTTGAAAAACACATTAATAAATTTTTATGTTAATTTAAAAACATTTTACTTTGAAAAACACATTAATAAATTTTTATAATGTTAATTTAAAAACATTTTAATTTGATTAAAATGAATTTTAATTTTTTAAAAATTATACTTTTGTTTACTTTTAAATAATGAAATTCCTAAGAAGATGTAACATAAGCAGACATTGGATAATTATCAAGATTGATATGGTACCCATAAATTAGAAATAGTTGGATGTTGAGATAAATAATAGATATTTTTTGATTTATAGTTTAGCCAATATGTTACAAGAATTTATTCCAATTTTGGCACTGATATAACTTGAGAACTCCTTATAATCTCTTTCCAATATATATATATAATTAAAGAGAAAGGATTTCCACCTGCTGTATTGATCTTATAATAATTCAATGATGTCATGTTGAATACTGAAAATACTTGATAGAGTGTCAAGTGTTGGTGGTCTAGTGGTTAGTGTAGCTGCCTTCCAAGCAGCTGGTCCGAGTTCATTTCCCAGTCAACACATTTGACATATGAAAAAAAAAAAAAATACAAGATAGAGACTTTTGAAAACAGTGATCATCTTATCTTTAAACCTATATTCTAATTATATAGGCTAATCTTAAACATCTTAGTTTGAGAGCATAAAGATGTTTCTCTATTCACTTTTACATCCATTATTTTCATTCACATATTAATGTTCACAATTTTTTTCAATTTTCTACATATTAATATTATGAATTATTAGAAACTATGTAATGAGTGGCAATGTGTACAGAGAGTTTTGCCTGTTTCAATTACTATTTCCTATAATATACATTTTATTATGCTTATAAATTTATCTTTATCTATAAATAAAATATCTATTTCTAATTTATTATCAATAGTATTGTATAACTTGTCTAGTCTTTGCAAAGTAAAGTGTTCTAAATCTAAAGTTTTAGTAGTTGATATTTCTATTTTCTCATGATAATTTCATGTTTCTTAAAAATTCTTTAAATTTAATTTTAGTTATATAATTTGATAAGCATAAGTTCTCATATATACTATTATTTAATAATATTAGATCTTTTAATTGTCTCTGTTTTATAAGTGACAGATAATACTTCTTCTGATTTATATTTATATATTTTATAAAATTATTAAATATTTTCTGTAGCATGTTTACCATTGTTATATTGATTCTATTCCATACATATGTCTGATCCAAAATGTATCACTGACAGTACTAGAGCTTTAGATAATATAATTTTTGTTTCTATGAAGAAGTTTTTACCATTTCTCAATATTCTTCCTATAGATTAAATTGAGAGAGTGCAAATTTCTCAAGCGCTTGTGACTATTAGTAACCAATCATATCTTAAGCACTGGGACAGGAAATTTAATAAGAAAAGAATGGATTCCACTCTCTTCTTTACTTGTCTTTCTATATATCCAAGCCAGTCCAAAGTACTTATATCTGAGAGCGTGAATCTTAAATATCATCACACTTAATTGACTGAATTCAAATTATAAACATACAGCGTGAAATCTTTCGATTTACTACGCAGTAGTTTTTCGATGTTATAACTTTGCAGCAATATATGTAAATAATATTTTATAAAGTGCAGATGGTTTTGAAAATTAAATTGAGAGAGTGCAAATTTCTCAAGCGCTTGTGACTATTAGTAACCAATCATATCTTAAGCATTGAACTCAGTCAATTAAGTGTGATGATATTTAAGATTCACGCTCTCAGATATAAGTACTTTGGACTGGCTTGGATATATAGAAAGACAAGTAAAGAAGAGAGTGGAATCCACTCTTTTCTTATTAAATTCCCTGTCCCAGTACTTAAGATATGATTGGTTACTAATAGTCACAAGCGCTTGAGAAATTTGCACTCTCTCAATTTAATTTTCAATACCGTCTGCGCTTTATAAAATATTATTTCCTATAGATGTATAACTCTTTTTTTTTATTTCTTTATAATGTGTGTTGTAGGAATTATTACTGTCAAAATTTATTCCAAGATGATGATGATAATGATAATAATAAAAATAAATGATAAATAAATAATGATAATAAATAATGATAATAAAATTAAATATTGTTAAAAACATAGGTGCTGGGTCTAATTGTTCGTTTCTAGAGAAAATGGTTAAGCTTGAGGCTGAATTTCAATTGATGATTACCTAGCAACATTATTGCTGAACATATTTCTCTATTTGTTACATGAAAATTCCCCACTTATTCATTTGCTAAATCTTAATTAATTCATGTAAATGTTGAAATTACAGGTTTGAAGGTAGGTACAACGACTAACTATAGAGTATTATAAAAAATAGTAGCACTTAACCATCATCAAGGATAATTTGCCACTGCTTGCTGCCTTCTTAATTAAATTAAATTCTCTTCAGCTTCTCTGCATTTAAAGCTACATTTAAATTTTAATGAATCTTTTACAGTATTAATAAGAAGTAAAACTCTTTAAAGCATCTGTGCCTTTAGATGAAGCTTTTTTTATTATCTAGGTACATTTGGAATTTAATAAAATTATAATCATTCTGAAAGTTTTTCTCCAGCAAAGGTTTCTTTTTTAAAAAAAAAAAAAAGTTGTAATAATTATGAGCTTAATTAAATATTTATTTAACATTATCGCATCATCTCTTTCTAGTCTCTCCCCCAACTTCAGTTTTTTGATTAATGTTCTGAAATTTTCAGTTTAAGAATAACGAGAACTCTAAATTAAAAACTGTAATTCATTAAAAAAAATAAACAATGGCTCTTCTCTTGAGATCGCAATTACCAAACTTACTCATCTGAAAAATTACTCTCAGTATTTTCATTCTACTTTTTTTCTCAAATATATATATTTTTTTAATTAAAAAAATGAATATTTAATAGAATGTAAAAATAAAACACTATGTATATATATTTAAAAAAAAAAAAAAAAAGATTACTGCTTAATTAAAATTAAAAAATTCAATTATTTTTTTTTAAAATAAGCATTTAAAAAAATAATCTATGTATATACATTAAATTCTCTGCTTGGGATTAGACTAAGAGAACTAAGCAAAAAGATACATCTACCATAATTTAATAATTGTCGATAATAAGTTGTCATTACTTGTCTGCCGCTTAACATAGAGTTACAAAATACATTTTAATATATATATGGGATTCGAGCTCAGACTTTCACACGATCCTCAATTCAACAGGCCAGCTCATATTGCTGAACTACCTGATCACACACATGTTAAAAGATAAATAATCACCAATATTAGTATTTCGTGCTAAACCAGCAAACATCAGTTGGTCCAGATTACCATCTCCACACATATAAACAATCAGTGCTCAGCTTTATATTAAGATAGCCAATGTTCATACTTTAATGGACAGGCTTCAAACTACTCCAACCACAACTCTTCAGCCATCCATTTCATTGAAAATCTGATGATGGAATGTTCAAAGCCCACGTTAGTGCCAAGGTTGTCATCCTACCCATGTTCACATTAGTCATTCTGATCCCTCATGTATAGAAGAATAATCCATTTTACATACATATGTGAGTAATGGGCAGACCTTTAATGCACTATATTTCAATATGTAACATGAGGGGTCAGACTGACTAATGTCAACATGGGTAGGATGATAACCTTGGCACTAACATGGGCTTTGAACATTCCATCATCAGAATTTCAATGAAATGGATGGTTGAAGAATTTTGGGTTGGAGTAGTTCAAAGCCTGTACATTAAAGTATGAAGATTGGCTATCTTAATATAAAGCTGAACACTGATTGTATATATATGTGTGGAGATGGTAATCTGTACCAACTGATGACTGCTGGTTTAGCATGAAATACATATATTAGTGATTATTTATCTTTTCAACATGTGTGTGATCACATGGGTCAGCAATATGAGATGGCATGGAGAGTTGAGGGTCATGTGAAAGTCTGAGTTTGAATCCCATATATATTACATTATATGTGCAGGGGTGTGTAAGCCTATACAGTGTATTAAATTAAAATACATTTTAATGAAATCTATTGCTTAAAGTTATGCTGTAAAATAATGAAGCCCTTAATATAATAAAATTATGTGGCTATGTGTGCGTATATATGTATATAAATTACAATGTCACAGCCTTCATGTTTAAACAAAACAATAAAATATCTGTTGTCCTCGACAACAAATTGCTGATATTCTATTGTTTTGTTTAAACATAAAGATTATATAGTTTTAATTAGTCCACTGCAGCACAAAGACTTCTCAAGTTGCCCTTTATCAGGCTGATTAATTGTCGTCTGATGAGAGTTTGAGTATTTTCCAATCCCTATTCTACATTCTAGCTAAGAACAGCTAGTTGTCCAAATATATAACCAGTATTGGATAGATAACTGAATTAAATATGGATAGAAAATCTGTAGGAAAAATTCTGTCTATTGAAAAAATTTTAAGTTTACTATGTCAAAATTCAAAACCAGCTCATAGGCACAGCAGAAAGATGCATTAATATTATAAACATTAGAACCTTTTCTATATGTATAGGCTACGATTTTGAACGGTTTGATTTTTTATAAGATACCTCAAAGCATTTAAATGAAGTAAATTTTCAGAGTTAAAATTAGTTAGCTTGTAAAATTTGTAAACAGGTGTACCAAAATTTTCAAAATCAAATTTAAAAATTTGGGGAAGATAAATTAAAAATTGAAATTATATACATATTCCTACAAGCAAAAATTATTAAGAAACATATAGTTCATATGAGTTCGACAGATATGCTTCAAATATTCAATATTGACCTTTTAAATTCTGTGAAGGATTTATAATTTTATGAAGATAATTCTTTATTTTTTAATTCTCTATTTTCTTTTAATGTAAAAAAGTAAGAGAAAATATTTTCATGAAGTGTTATAATATAGTGCTAAAAGAAACCTCAAGAAACTGAGTTTCCTAACTAAAATTTTTGCTTATTTGCTATATTATTTTGTTGAAATCTACACAAAGTATGTATCTAAGTTTGATAAAAAAAACACTTCTAAAAGCAATTATTCTCTTTCTAGATAACAAATAAAACTTCATTTAAGGACAACTAATGAGTGGAAACTTATCATCTATGTGGAAAACTATATTATCACAAAAACTAGAAATGAATATTGATAAAATAATTTCTCATAAGGGATGCAAAGTTTCAAATAAAAAAATACTAAATTGATATCAAAGGTGTTATTTTTTTATGTAAGGATTAGTTATGATATGCTGTCAATTCTAAAATGGAAAATAATGTATTTGGCTCATTCCAATGTCAAAAATTATTTTTATGTTTCAAAATTCCAAGAAAAAATACCCTCAAGTGATAATCTTATCAAATATTTAAAATTTTCATTTAAGTTGTTTTACTGAAGCATACTAGAAAAATGAAACACAATCATTGTTTTGAAACTTGGAGAGGTGGGGACCTAAGTTTGATTAAGAAAAAATAAATAGATATTTTCACTATTTTAGGTACAAACTTAAGTAATCCAGTTCCTATTTGAGTTTATTACTATTATTTTAATTAGAATTTTAAAAATATTTATTTTTTAATGCTTCTATTAATTTTTAATAACAATTGCAAGAAAATTAGGAAAATGTATTTTAGAAAGTTAGAGTTGTATTTCAAAATGAGAATCTTTGAAAAATAAAAAAAGCATGCATCCAATGGATAATCAGCCATCTTAATTTATTATATTATTTTAATTTCCTTTTTTAAATAGTATACTAATTTATTAAAAATTAAATTAAAAAATGATACTTGTATAAATTAAAACTCGTCAAAATGATGTTTCAATAGACCTATATACTCATCTCTCTCAAGTTAAAATAGATTTCACATTATCAATTGTTGGGTTATTTGATACTCAAGCTGCATAACAATTCTAGTTAAGAATTGGCAAACAGACACAAAAAAAAAACAATTAGTAATAACAACCACATACTTTTTTATTGCTTTATTCATGTCCTCTGTCAAGTGATTCTTTGAAGTCATAAAACCAAGTCATAAAAACTATTTGTCAGATTACTTAACATTCCTATAAATGATAAAGTAAAATAAATTTACCTATAATAGTTCCTGCATCTTTGGCTGGACCCCTTAAAAGAAAAAAAAAATCAATTTAACGTAACAATAGATAATATATGCATATACATTATATATATATATTGTGTGTAGCAGTTATGAATCCTAATACTATATTATGTTTTCATACATATGCAAAGAAAAAAAAAATGCTTGTGCTCTTCACATAAGATGGAGCCATTATCAACATACCAATGATGAAATAAAAAACTTGTTGATAAATTTCATATTTTTCATTAAAAAAATATTAAGCAAAAAACATAAAAATAATATATTTAAATTATGAAAATAATACATTTAACAATCAAACCAATGCCCAATGACTATGAGATAAATTTTAATCAATAACACAAGCATTCTATCAGAAATCTAATTAGCACTGTGGCCAAATGCAACTTCATAGGAAATTAAATGACCAAACCAATCCGTGAGTTGAATATATGCAACAATACAAAAAGTAAACCATATAATCCATAAGAAAGTAATTAATGGCAATAATTAAAAATATATAAATTCAAAAAAGATATTTGTGTATGAGAAAAATGAAAAATTGTGGATGCCATAAAAAACACACAGGCAAAATTATTCCTTTACCTATAGAAAGCACATTTTTCATTTTTTCCATATGTGGACAGCTTTTTTGGCATTTGATTTCTTATGAATTTATTGCCATAAATTAATTACTTATACTTTATATGGCTTACTTTGTGTATTATTGTGGTTGTTAAATTCTTAAATTATATTCAATTCATATATTAGTTTTGTGATTTAATTTCTTACGGAGTTGCATTTAGTTTCATCACTATTTTAATTTTATATGAAATGATTACATTAATCATACTTATTGGATGTATTGTTTTCTACTCTTTATACAATGATTTGTTTGCTATATATTGTACCAGGTTGTAGCTTTTTCATCTATTTTTTTATATTTATCTAGATTCCGGTTACTAAAGGGGTTTTGAATCATACAAGTATAACAGATTAATGTTTGTGATATGATCAAATTGTTCCCTCCTTTTTAATTTAATAAATAAATATTAAGAAAAATGTGATTATATTTCCTGGCCAATCTAACCTTGAATCATATATGATATGATATAAAACAGAACTATAACTTGTGATCGCTTTTATTTATTTATTTCTGGCACCAGTGTTCATTGGACGATATTAGCTGAACACCTATCACAAGGTTAATAAAGATGGAATTTCTTTTTCTTCTTTATAATTACAAGTTTTTGTTATCTGGTTCCTATTTATGGAAGTTTAACAAATTAGTTACATGTATTAACATTCTTACATGAAGGAATCTAGATAATAAAGATTGCTGAATTTAAATTACAACATAAATTTAATAAACAAATAATTACATATTTATTAATACTATCTTATTGAATTTTATTAAACATTAGTTAGAATATATATATATTGTGCCACTACTTTTGACCCTATCCACAATTTTTTTTTAATTACAAAATAAAATAAGGTGGCCAAATGAGGGCACCACTAAACATTAGGCATTTTTTAATTAAATGTAAATGTTTGAAAACAGAAAGAGTACATATAATGAAGTTATGGAAGAATAAATATAAAAAAAGTGATTATACAGAAAGTGAATTATTGGTTTTTATGATGGGTTTGGGAAAAAATAAGGGGGAATTAGATATTAAGGCTGTAGAGTTGACAAAGATTATGTTGTGGAAATGGGATGGAGCAGAATATGGGAAAACTTAGAGTGGGGAATGGAAAATTAAGTGGCTAACAGGTTTATCTGGGCATAATTGTTCAGATATTCTTGACTTTGTTTAAGGAGAAGCCACAGTACATCACATCACCAGATTGCAACACATTCAACAATTATGGAGATTTATTTATTTACGAATGGCGATCACCAAATATATATATTCATTGTAATCTTATGTGGACTTATTTCTACCAAATGGACACCTAAATATTTAAACATGTAATCTAGATTAAAACAAATACTTAAGTAAAATTTAATTATTTATTATATTCCTTTTTTTATTGGAATCTTTCATAATTCCTTCTCTTTTCCTTTTAGCAACCCAAACTGACTCGATCTATTAATAAAACCAAAACACAAATGTAAATTTACATGCAAAACTTATATCTTTTTTTAAATGCGATTCAAATTATTTAATAAATGTTCTTTTCTCGAGGGAACATGTATTGTCACTTTCCCTATGGGCAATAGCAATCCAAGTTGATTATGACAATCCTAACTAAGTAGGAGTGAACTCAAGGGCAACTTACTATTGCAACACCCAAACCCTCTCTTTTTAATGTTGAATAATATATTCAAAACCTTAAAAAATTAACACAAATGTCCACTGTTTGCTTGCAGTCTTTGCGCATTCTTTTTCTTTCAAATACCAGGTTCCACCCTAAGGTACTTCTGTTACTTATGGATGAACCTATTAATTAAATCTTTATTTCCCCTCCTGTTTTAGCTTTTTAGATTGAGCAGTTAATATTCATTCCCATATACATACTTGAAATATAATAATAGATAGAGAATTATATAAACAAAACAAATTTTTGATTAATGAAAATTAGAAATATATAATTAATCAACCCTCTCTATTGTTGAAACTTTTTTCTTTACAATTAAGTGAATATATTCTATTACTCTATTAAGCCATAATAAAAAAAAGGTTCTTGAAGAAAAGTTCATAATTATTCTGATCGATCAGTGGTGTGCCTTTATCCAACAGGTTAAAGTTCTTGTATGAATTTTCTTGCAATGGCTGGCATGAATCCTCTGACAGTTCCATTGCTTTGAATTGGTTTCCTCAGTTGGCTCTGCACATTTTTGTTTCCCTTGGTTGGCATTCACGCATGTAGTTTCAGATGTGATAGGAGATGAAATTCACTGAGGGGAAAGTCCTAATATCCTTTAGCCGGCCAATATTTTCTCTGCACTGTATAACATTTTTAATTTCTCTTCATGGTGCTTAAACTGTATATTGATACGAGTTCAAGCCAAATCAAAATACAAAGTCAAATGGCAAGTAAAATGCCAAGTAGCCCAAACAAAAAGAAATTCCATAATTTATACATTTTGAGTTCTTTCAAGATCCGGATTCACATTTTTAATTTATTTTTAGCTATATTTTAACCTTTTTATTTATGTCCTTTTTGGTCATTCAGTTTTTTTCAACTAGTGTAAAGTTCTGGTTTAATTAGCATAATAAATAACGAAATACTTTTGATATCTGAAGTTTCAACAATAGAGCTAATTACAGGAAAAAATCTATACTTTTTTTTCTTTCCCCCATTCTTCTCTTTCCAAGAATTAGAATTAAGACAAAAAAAAAACCTTTTATTAAAAAAAACTTTCAAGATCTTATTTTTATCTTGATTTAATTTATTTTAATAATTAAACTAAAGGAATGTTGATTCCTTCGAGATCTTCGAGATAAATAAAAAAAAAACTTTTAAAATAATATTTAAAAAAAAATTGTCATTTTAAACTAATATGTACACCCTTTTAATAAATTATATATATATGCATATTATAATGGAACAGCTGGGTACACCATATATGTGACGACACGAATACAACTCAGTAGTTGGATGATTTGAATGAAATGTGTCAAACAACCTACAACAAGTCATATCCTAAATTTGTGATTCGACACCCCATTTAGATGTGTCGTATGTTACTGAATCCGAAAAGGCATATAACAAAGGGAGCGCATCTCACTTCTGTATACCTAGCTCTTCGAATAGGATACTAAAGATGTCACAATGAAATGCACAGTTCCAAGTCACATCTACTTTCAATATACTAACTCATAATTTACTTACAATATTTCAATATGATCTAGACTAATGCACATTCATTACATCTCCCTTTTTAGGCCCCATTACACCACAGAATTCAAACTCAGGGAGTTCTTGCAGTCAGCTCTCTTCAGGGATGGACTTACTCAATTATTAACCAAACATGCCTATATGTAAGCATATATATAGGAAAATGCTGATGATGATCAGTTATCTATAAGAGCAATACATAATGATGATGATCACCAAACTTTTAATGGTGTAAATTCATGATGATGATGATGATCAAACATCTAGTGATATAAATGCACAATGATGATGTTGATGATCAAACAGAGATCAAAGTGATTTAAACAACTTAATATGTTTATTAACTTCATATATAATAAATATTTACAAACAAAAAATAATAAAATAAATAAATACTCGGTTATCAAGAATGGTTTTCTATCATTTTGATGGCTTCACACAACGAAACACAATGATGTGAAGTATATTATATACAAAATTATATTATATAATTCATTAAATATATACATAAAACAAAAAAAAAAAAGCAAAATGAGAGTTCACTAATTCTAAAACTATCCCATTAATGTAAGTATTAGAAAGATATTTTTAGGCACGGGTAAATATATTTATAACAATTTTTTTATTAAAATATATATATAGCCCCACTCCCATCTATATGGGTGTGTAAGTCGTAGTAAAAAAAATTAATGATAGATATGAAAAAGACCATTCACTCAGTGGGTTAATTGTGCACTCAGAAATAAAACAAAATTACAAGTAAACATTATTAAAACTTATTAGTAAATAATATAGTTTTGTTTGTCCTAAAGTTTGCCATCAATGTTAAATATATAAAAACCTTACTTGAGGTTGCCTTGATGGATCAATGTTGAATTTCCAGAGGAATCTGTAAATTTACTTTTATTAAAAATAATACATATTAATTGACTATGATTCCTTTTTTAAAATACATCAACATATGACCCATCTATTCACTGCTCCCACTTTTAAATTGCAGGTGATTAAATTTGAAAAATGAATCTTGAATACACAATAAAAAAAATTAGTCAAGTATTGATAGTCGAGAGGTCAGCGACAGCTGCTTTACAAGCAGTTCTCCTGGGTTAGCGGGTTTGCTTCCTGGATGATGCTATGACACATGAGAAAAAAAAATTACAATACATAAACTTTCAAATATAAATAATAAAAGCAAAAAAATAAAATAAAAATCACGTGAATCAAAAC
The DNA here is from genome assembly GCA_028023455.1 of Epiperipatus broadwayi. Classification (NCBI taxonomy): domain Eukaryota; kingdom Metazoa; phylum Onychophora; class Udeonychophora; order Euonychophora; family Peripatidae; genus Epiperipatus; species Epiperipatus broadwayi. The sequence continues at coordinate 3,081,219 of JAQFVV010000003.1, forward strand.
GAAATATATTTATCTTGAGGAAAGAAAGCATTTTGTCCACAGTTAAAAGTTTATAAATTTAAATGTCAATCTCCCTGTATAACATTCATGTTCACCAACTCTGTTGATATTTATATCTTTCATGCTGCTTGGATAAAACATACACATATGAAATATCTCTCCTGAATGTATATAAATCCATGGAAGAATGCTATACACCGGCATCTTGCAAATAGACATTTTGATGGAAAATTTTATAATTTCATAATTTCACAATTTCATAATGACATTGAAGCTAACTTTGGAACATCCTACAGTACTGGTTTCTTTACCCCACACACATTGTAATGATTCCTTTATAATTGACTATTATTTATTGTGGCTTATATATATAAAAATAGCTTTTAAAAAAAACAGTCAATTTCTAGTAGTTTCCCATTTCCTTTGCATCATTTCCATAATAATGAATCCTAGCTTGCAGAATAAATTAAGTCATTAGTTCATTCCTGTTAATTATAAATTGAAGTTTAACTTTCCAGTTTCCTTCTATGCAAAATAAAGATTTTATATTATCTTGAAACTACAGATTTTACTGTTTTTCGATGCCAAACAGTTTTTGTTTAAACAGAACAAAATAAAAGACTTTTTTTTCTTTGTGCTGACAGTTCAATTGTTAGTTTCCAAGTGAAGAAACACTCAATTTTCTTGAGCTAGCTAAAACCTTTTGTTACAACTTAATAAAAAAGAAAAAACAAATTATATAAAACATTATTATTATTATTATTATTATTATTATTATTATTATTATTATTATTATTATTATTATTATTATTATTATTATTATTATTATTATTATTATTATTATTATTATTATTATTATTATTATTATTATTATTTAATCTTCATTATTTCAAATTTGACCACTTAGCAACAATTTTGATCTCATATAATTTTTGATCTTTGCTTATGTCTGTTATATAAGTCAATCAATTAGTATTTTAGTTAATGATCTTAAATGAATAAAAGAAAAACAATTAATTTCTACAAATAGACAAACATATTAGTTTATATGTATGTTTATATGCATATATACTTCATGTATAAAACAAATTTATTTGATTTCTCACAATAGATAAAAAAAAATAATTAATTTCTCAAACATATTAGTTTATATGTAGGTTTATATATGTATATGCAACATGTGTATAAGCAAGTATGTAGGAAATTTTATTTGCCTACTACTTGGACTGAATTCAAATAGTGTGAAAAAACTGGGACAGGTGTGAAGGTTGGTTGTAAGCCATCTCTTACAATATATATATATGAGATGGCAGAAAATATCGGCTCATTGCATTCTCTCAGAAAAAATAATAATAAAAACATTTAATTACCTCTTGAGGTCTTTTCCTCATTCTCCTTTCTTGGAGTTATAGTTAATCTTAAACAGGGGTTCAATGCAATTACCCCACCTAACTTTAGTATTATCTTCCCCTTCCCCAGGATCATTATATTCCATATCAACCAATATTTCTAATGCTTCTATTGATAAACAGCAGTTTTCAGCCAGCTTGCATCAGATCTCTATTAGAAGATTATATTTTATGGTCCTTACAACCTGGAATTGATCCATAAGGTAAGCTCCCACCACTCTGAGTTTTTCCACTTGACATTGGAAAAATTAATTATAGGTCTCATCTCTGTTTGATCTACACTTTCTTGTGATATTCTCATGCAGATGGCCTCTTGTTTTTCCACACTCCAAAAACCCCTCAAGATCATTGCTCTGCATTCCTGAAATCTTTGGGGATTATAGTCCACTGCCTTCCACCATTGCCGGCAGGGCAACTTAAATGGCTCATACCTATAATAATTTTCCCCTTCTCGCTTGATCCATGGAAGTAAAAAAATCACACAAACTGTCCAAATAATTGAATGGGTTTTCTTCCCCATCACTCTTGAATACTTTTATTTGAATAAATTTTGCTAATGCTATCCTTTCAGGATTAGTTTCCTCTGCTTCATTAAGTGTCCTTTCCACGATACTTTTATTCAAGTCTATTGCTGTGACCCTTTTCTTTTTAGACTTGATTCTATTTCCCCTATGAGCAGTTCTTTCTCTTCACTTCCCTTCGTTTCTTCTATTACCTTGTTGGCTTCAAAATTTGCTTTTACTCGATCCTCTTCAAGTTTATTCTCCTTACTTCTATTTACTTCATTCTTTTTTAATTCATTAACCTCCTTTCTGAGGTCTCTACCATAATTTTCATTTCTTTAATTTCTTCATTATCTCTGATTACTATCTCTTTTAGATCAGCTAGCTTTAAGTATTTCTTCAAGCTGACAATGCTCAGGGTTGTTGAATGTGCCACCAGGCTTTCTATGGTACTTTCATCTTCACTCATATTTTAAATTATTTCAAACTCAACCTCCCTCCCTTGGAATAGTATCTCCTTTCTTCCACCACCTGAATCTCCCTCAACTACTTTTTTATCCTCACCTCAGGCCATTTACTACATTAACTTGCCCAATATTGAGTGCCATTTTCTATTTTTTTATTTTCTTTACTCTACATGCCATTACTTTTGACACTGTCTGCAATTTTTTTTAAATTACAAAAAAATAAGGTGACCAAATGAGGGTGCCACTAGACATTAGCCTAGAACCAGATTACAACACATATTTGACAATCATGGAGATTTATTTATTTACAAATGGCTATAAATATATATATTTAATTGTAATCTTATGCAGACTTATTTCTACCAAATGGACACTTAACTATTTAAACAAGTAATCTAGATTAAAACAGATGCTTAAGTAAAACTTAATTATTTTACAATATTTCTTTTCTTATTGGAATCTTTCCTAATTCCTTTTTTTTCTTTTTAGCAATCCAAACTGACTCAATCTATTAATAAAACCAAAACACAAATGTAAATTTAAATGCAAACCTTATCTCTTTTTAAATGCAATCCAAATTATTTAACAAATATTCCTTTCTTGAGGGAACAAGCGCTGTCACTTTTCCTATGGATGATAGCAGTCCAATTTGGGTACTAGGGCAACTCTAACCAAATAGGGGTGAACTCAATGGTGACTTACTACAAGAGTGAGCCATGTCACAACACTTAAACTCTCTCTTTCTAATGTTAAATAATGTATTCAAAACCTTAAGAAAATGATGAAAGTGCCCACTATTTGCTTGCAGTCTTCACACATTCTTTTTCTTTCTTCTGCCATAAGATTCTTCTGTTACTTATGGATGGACTTATTAACTAAACTTTTATCCCCCCTCCTATTTTGGCTTTCTAGATTGAGCAGTTATTATTCAAACCCATATAGATACTTCAAATATAATAATAGATGAAGAATTATATAAAGAAAACAAATTTTTTGATTAATAAAAATTAGTAATATATAATTAATAACCCCTAGTAACAACCCTCTCTATTGTTAAAACTTTTTTCTTAACAATTAAGTGAATGTATTCTATTACTCTATTATGCCATAAAAAAGGGTTCTTGAAGAAAAGTTCATTATTATCCTGTCAGTGGTGTGTCTTTATCCAGCTGGTTAAAGTTCTTGTAAAAAAAATTTTGCAATGGCTGGCGTCAATCCTCTAATAGTTCCATTGATTTGAATTGGTTTTCTTGGATAGTTCTGCACATTCTTATTTCCCTTGGTTGACATTCACATGGGTAGTTCCAGATGGTGATAGGTGATGTAATTCCTGAGGGAAAAGTTATGATGTCCTTTAGCTGGTATTTTCTCTGCACTGTATAATATTATTTTTAATTTCTCTTCACCATGCTTAAGCTGTATATTGATATGAGTTCAATCCACATCAAATCAAAATGTAAAGTCAAATGCCAAGTAGTCCAAACAAAAGGAAACTCCATAATTTATACATTTTGAGTTCTTTCAAGATCTGGATTCACACTTTTAATTTATTTTTAGCTATATTTTAGCATTTTTATTTATGTCCTTTTGATAATGAAATACTTTTGATATCTGAAGTTTCAACAATAGAGCTAATTACAAAAAAAAAAAAATCTATACTTTTTTCTTACCCCCCACTCGTCTCTTTCCAAGAATTAGAATTAAAACAAAAAAAAACCTTTTATTAAAAAAAACTTTCAAGATCTTATTTTTAACTTGATTTAATTTATTTCAATAATCGAGATAAATAAAAAAAAACTTTTAAAACAATATTTCAAAAAAAAATATTTTAAACTAATATATGTGCACTTTTAATAAATTATATATATAAGATGGCAGAAAATACCAGCTCAATATATATAAACATTCTTAATTACAATTTTAACTAGGTATTCTGTTAGCAATAACAAAGTTTAGTTCATCTGTGTTATTAATTGTTAAAAGTTTATACTATTAGTTCAAATAAACATTAAAGTTAGGTATAGAGCTCTCATTAATTTTACCTATCATTTCTTTGATTGGATTTAATGATTGGCATAATATGTGCTTACCATGGTCATGGGTTTCTTATTTCTACTAACTATGGGATCCATTAGGTCTGAGTGAAGTTTTGTTTTCTTATTATCTTGTTAGGGTTCTCATGTTATGTAGGCACAGCATTTTGAATCAAGTCATCCTCTCGACTTTAGGCTAGAAAAAAGGCAACAATAAATGTATATGCTCAGCAATGCATCTGGTTTGAATTATCTTTGCAGGAAAAACAAACACATGGCAAGACATTTGTATACAGTTTTCTGGATACTTCTCTGTGACATACCACTCGATAAAGAATTCAGCACTCTAATTTTCAAAATTCATAAACAATCTTAATGAAGCAAAGAAGGAATCAATCAAAGTTCTTAGGATTGTCCTTTTGTACAACTGGTCTTGTTCCATTGCGCAAGTACCTATTCACACTTTTCTTTTATTTATCTCTTCAGGAATTTAACTCCATTACAATGCTTATTTTTATTATAATTAATTTACAATATTAATCATATTATCTTTAATATAGCATTCATTTTTGTTGTTGGAGTAACACAATTTCACTAAAATGAATTAACATTTTGCAAAATTTAAACAATGTTTAATTACATACTCTAATTTTTTTTTCTTTTTTCATTTACTAAGTTCATATTGGTGATCAACATTCCGATCAGTCATATTTAATTAGGGAAAGAAGAAATATCACCTCCCTTCCTCTCCAATTAGAGTTAATTACATTTTTTCTTACCTTAACAAAAAAAAATCTACATGCACATTTTCTTTGATTACCAGACTAATTAAATTTAAATTATAAATCTTGTTTATTAAATTTTAAAAAATCTATATTTTATATATATTATTATTATTTTATAAAATATACTTTTCTCTCTGCAATCTTCTTTCATGATAGAATGTCAAACAAATGTTGTATCAAAAATAGTGGTACAATATATTATTTTCAGATTTTTTCTTTGATGTGATATGGCTATTCCTTTATTGAAGTCAAAAATCTGTCATCCACTATGCCCAGAGAAACCTATTACCACCTTACTTTCCCTTTCCATTCTCCACCCATATTCTTCTCTATCCTGCTCTATCTCATTTACACAACATCTTTTATCCACTCCATGGCCTTTATATCTAGATCCTCCTTATCTTTTTCCAAATCCAGCATAAAGACCAAGAACTCACTTTCTGATAATCACTTAGTTTATATTTATTCTCCCCCCATTTCATTATTTGTATCCTTTTCTGCTTGTACGTATTTACATTCAATTAGCTGATGCCTAGTATTTTTCATGTCTTTCTTACATAAATTGCAAACTAAATCAACCATATTTCTTCATTTATGTGTATATTCCCTTGTTGCTAATGATCCTGTTTTGGCCTTAAACAGTAGACTACTTTCCTTGCTGTTATTGCAAATTAACTCACACCCAATATTCTGCTACTTCTATATACATTTAAGATTCTTTTTACTCTTCATTCTCCACCTCTCCAACTCCCTATTTTTTATTAATGCATCTATTCTTCTATCCCATACATTGCCACTATAACACTCAACAATTCTCCTAACACAACTGATATAAAATCTTTATCCAAATCTTTTGCATGCCATACTACCTTTTCTCACCCATTTTGTTCCCTGTCCTTCACTCACAATTTAATTAAATACTATTTTGGCTATTCTCTTACTATCCATAAATTTGCAATCTACTGAACATACATTTTTATTTTGCTTTTTGAATCTTTCCTATAAAAACTTGACCATCCTATTTCTTCTTGAATTGCCCCTTTCGCTGTCCATACATCTGCATCTAATACATGTCTTTCTATTTCTCTTTGTACTTTTTCTAAGTAATCTAACACCCCTTTACTAATGCATAATGCATCATTACCATAAGTTAACCCTGCAACTGCCATACCCTTCCACACAATTCTTGCTACATTATATTTATCATAAATATATTAATTTATTAAGCACAAGAAGATGATATAATAATAATGTGAAAGGCTAAAACCTTCAACAGATGTGCTTTTAAAAATGCTTATGCGACAGCCAATCAGATGTAATAATGACTGCACATGGAACTCTCAATTCTAAAACCCAAGCCAGAAATATGAGAAAAAAATAGAACCCATCTTCTTCACTACTTAAATTTATATTAAGTAAGCCAGATTCAAGCATTTTGAACTAAGAGCATGAAGCTTTAAATACCTTCACATTTAATTCACAATATTATATATAAATAAACAATGTAAAATCTTTCGATTTACTATGCAGTAATTTTCAAATCTAATGAAATGATCGTAAGAAATGATATAATAATAATGTGAAAGGCTAAAAACTTTGACAGATGCACTTTTAAAAATAAAAACACTGTTAATTTTTTTATCAATCCCTTTGTTTTCTTTGTTTCATTTATCAATTTTCTCCCATTCATACAGGCAATTCTACTGATTATTTAAGACAATTCTCAAAAAGTTATATCTATTTACCAAATTTAACTTTATTACCCTCCAAGAATAAAATTCTTTCTCTTCTCTTTCTCCAGCATTTATCACCATTACTTGTGATTTTTCTTCACTAAATTTGATTGCCATCTCATTATCCATCTTGTGCAAGTCTTCAGCACAACTGCCATATCTTCCCTACTTTCAGTGCACAAGAAAATATCATCAGAAAATAAAAGACCTGATAATATATGCATTCCCTTGCTAACTAATTAATAATATCTCTATCCCTCTTCCTAATCTTTCTATTTCCCTCTCCATTTCTCTCAAATATAACAAAACAAAATTGGTGATATAAAACATCCTTGCCTTAATCTGATCCCATTTTTAACTCTAAGTGATTCTTATATTAATTAATAGATACATATAATAATTATTTTCATACAATTTCTTAATAAGATCCACTAAAGCTCCATTCATTCCCAAATTTACTAAACTTACCCATAATATATTTCTATTTACTCTATCATATATCTTCTCTATATCTATAAAGACCATATATAACTGCCTACCTGTATTCTTACTCATATCTATAAGTTGTGTGACTACAAATAAACTATCTCCCATATGCCTTTCCATTCTAAAATTTCCTTGCATTTCTTCCATTATATTATTTTCTTCTATCCATTTTGCCACCTTCCAACTACCATATATGCAAAAATTTTATACAACACCCACGTTACTGTTACGGGTCTATAATTGTTTATTTTTCTATGGTCCTTACTCTTTCATTTAAATAATAGTCTCACTCTTGTACTATTTCCTTATCTGAAAATTCTATCTTTGTGTCTCTTATTAGAACATGATAATAGATTTTAACTTTTACCTATTTCCCAAATTCATCACCATCTCTGCTGCCCATCTATCTAAACATTTTGCCTTTCCACTTTTCAACTTCTTCCCTGCCTCATTCAATTCATTTTTTGTAAACTTATATTTCCATTATTATCCTTTACATCTAACATCTTTTCTATATCCATTAAATATTTATTTAAGATTGTCTCTAATTCTTCTCTAGAGAGAAGAGCACACTTTCTCCTCACCAGTCAGTAATACTATTTCTCTCACCCCTACATTCCTCCTGTTAATATATTTCCAAAAATTTTTATTCCCATCTTTTTTATTTTTATCCTCCAATAATTTACTATTTAATTTCATTCTCTATATATAATTATCTATTTTAGCCAACTTCTTTTTATTTAAATAGTTTTCCATTTAATACCAACATCTTTTTAACTTTCTTTGTTTTAAATAGCCCTCTGTATGCTTTTTTTCTCTCTTTTACACTTTTACTAATTCTCACTTTTCTATTACTTTTATTCTTCTGATTATTCTCACCTGAAACTTTATTTGCCACATTTTCTACTTTACCACATCAGTCCTTATATTCATCTTCAACAAGTTCTTCCATAATTTCTTCTACTTTTATTTTATATTCTTTTAACTTATTCTTATCACCAAACAAAATTATAGATATTTATTTATTTTTAAATGATTGCTTAAAACAACAATATTATAAATAATATTAACTATTATATTTTTTTTTTTAATTAGTACAGAAAAGTGCTTAAAATTGTATATTTAATGCATCCAACTTAATACACTTTAATAATATTATATTAATTATTATTTTCTGATAAAATCTTTTAACATGTGACTATTTTATATTTACAGCCAATAACTTAGTCACAAATGGGTAAATTTCTCACTTACTTACAACATCTGCTTTAATAGTAATAATTTACTTTACTCTAAAGCCACCTATTAACGCCTTAAGTAATAATTGTGCACTAAATGTCAGTGCTACATTCAAATCTTCAACAATAAAAAGAAGTTGATGGTGGTTACAGAATATGTAAATACAAATCCAACCCTTGCCAATGATGGTCTATAGTCAAACACAAATCAGAAAAATAGCTTTTAACATTGCCATCTAGTATTCACTGATTACTCAAGATTACCCATAGATTCTTCTGAAATGAAATGAATTACTGCTCTTAATGCAAATGTATAAATAAACACTTTTTAAAAAATAGAATAGGTGGAAGGATTAAGCCAAAAATATTCTTCAAATGACAAAAAAAAAATTGACTTTGAAAAAAAACTTTTTTGGGTTCCTTTAATAATTTTTTGTAATAATAAATATTTAATCATAGTAGCAAAATAAAATAAACCATTTATATGAAAACTATTTTCTGTAAATACATAAATGTAAAAACATCATAGAGATGTTAAAGACAGCTAGATAAAAGTTTTATAAAAATAAGTGACTTTTATCTACAAAATCCAAACCATGAAATAAGTGAAGACTAAAATAAGCAGACACTAGATGATAGTATGCTATGTTCTGAGGATACTATTATCTCAATATCAGTCTGAGAGTATTGGTAACTATAAACTCAAATGCAAATTTGATGTAACAAAACACTTTTATTCAATGTTAAATGACAAAATAGAAAAAGAATAAATATTAAGAAATGATGGTCTATAGTCCATAGATGAGTTTCCACTTGTGTGTGTCAATGTGTGTCAATAATTGTAACCTATTACATTGTGTCTTAAATGAAGAAAGTTTTTCATGCACCAAGTCTGATTTGAATCTAATATATACATTATGAACTACAAAGTTAAACTTTGAGCAGTTATGTCAACTATGCTGACTATCTGCTGCTAATGTAGGATGCAAAATATATATGCAATTATACACTTTCTTAAGTCTTAGCATGGTCTTTTTATAAGAGTTCATTTTTGCATAATTTGTTTCATTTGCATAACTGATTTTAATATACATTTAAATGTATGATTGGCATATGTAATTTTCTAAAGTAGCATAATAATAATAAAGGAGATAGTCAAAATAAGAGTCATAGATCACATGACCCTATTCTCTTATGCTTGTAAGTTATAAACAATGAGGATTGCCAATTCCTCAACAAGCTTTGTGTTAAATGCTTAGCCAGAGAAAGCATTTAAAATATCTCTGTCAGGAACCCCTCCCCAAACCCCTGACCATGGTTTCATGCTTTGGCACTCCTCAGAGAGGTGTCAGGGTAGGTTCAGACACTAGATCTAAAAATATCAACCCAAATCCAGCATTTGATTAAAAGTTATCCATTGAGTGGAAAATCTGAAATTTTGATTCACGTAGGTTCAGACACTAGATCTAAAAATACCAACACAAAGCCAGCATTTAACTAAAAGTTATCTATTGAGTGGAAACCTACCCTGACATCTCTCTGAGGAGTTCCAAAGCACGAAACCATGGGCAGGGGTTTGGGGAGGAGTTCCTGACAGAGATATTTTAAATGCTTTCTCTGGCTAAGCATTTAACACAAAGCTTATTGAGGAATTGGCAATCCTCATTGTTTATAACTTACAAGCTTAAGAGAATAGAGTCATGTGATCTATGACTCTTATTTTGACTATTTATAGTCTCTGCCTTAAGTCTTATGCAATGTTATATTGCTAAGACTACTAATATATGGTATGGCTGAAGATCTATCAGCCCCATATAGCTATTTGAGTTGGATAGCTGGGTTTGAAGACATGTAGGTGTCTGAAAATTTCAGATTTTCCACTCAATAGATAACTTTTAGTTAAATGCTGGCTTTGGGTTGGTATTTTTAGATCTAGTGTCTGAACCTACCCTGACACCTCTCTGAGGAGTGCCAAAGCATGAAACCATGGTCAGGGGTTTGGGGAGGGGTTCCTGACAGAGATATTTTAAATGCTTTCTCTGGCTAAGCATTTAACACAAAGTTTGTTGAGAAATTGACAATCCTCATTGTTTATAACTTACAAGCTTAAGAGAATAGGGTCATATGATCTATGACTCTTATTTTGTTTAATAAAGGGAATATTTCATTCATACACTGTCTGCACATGTTTACATGTTTAAATAATAAACTTTATTCACATTGAGTATATAAACAATATACATGCAGACTGCTCACTTCTCCCCCTACTTATCCACACATATAATCATCTGTTGTTTTTTTCGAATTTTCTGTGTACACATGCTTTTCTAAGAAAAAGACTTTCTCCATCTTGTAGTGAAATTATAATGCCTTCTTGTTGGAACAGGCTTGATGTAACATGAGCTCCCATTAGTTCAATAGTTAGATTCATGGTTGCATCATTTATTCCAGTTGAATCTGTATCCACAGTTTGTTCATCCTCCTTTACAATAAAATTTTCATCATCATTTTTTAATTTAACATTAATACTATCTAAATCTAAAATTCCCCTTTTATGGTAACATAAATGATTTATACATCTTTTAAACTTTTTTCTGTTATCCAAATTTTCCTAATTTCACAATCCATAGAGTCATTTAAATTTTCATTTGTAGGCAATAATATATCATACCATTTACAACTTTTTTAAACACTTTATCAATACAGTACTCTTTATTTATATCAAAAGTAACAGTGCAAGTGTCTCTCCAGCAGCAATCCCTAATAAAGCAACACAGAAGATATTACTCACTAAATGAGTAAACTTCAATTAATAAAGATTTCTATGATTTTCCTTTCTTGTTTCACTATCTTGTTGACTACTCATTTACTGACCAATAATTGGATGTCTAGCTTTGTAGCAACATGAAAGAAAACTCTAAGCTTGCTTGGAAATCATTGGTTATGTAAAATTACTTCCAAGTTTCACTGAGATTCAAATCTTGGATTATGTGATTACAGAGAGATACCTTAACTATTGAACCATGAGGATCTTTAATAATATATATGCGTGCATACATAAAGCACATATATAATAACGATATTTCTTATTTCAAAAAATACAATTTTAATATCTAATAAAATCATACTTTCAAGTTCAAACTAAAAGATGCAATTTATATGTCCACATATAGAAAATGTAAAATCTATGAATAATTTTGACATAAAATAATAATAAATAAAAAGTTTTATTTTAAAAAAAATAAGGTTGACATACACAAGTTTTCTTACTAATCGTCCAGTACTGACAGTCTCTGCAAGAGAGCACTCCATGGAACCTAGAAAATCCTTTAAAAAATAGTAATAAGTACTTTTTAAAATGAAAACAATACATATAATTTTAAGAAGTGAGAACTAAAATTAATGCTAAATAAAATTAAATTTAAATCTTACATCCATATATATAACATGTAAATTTTACCACTCTCTAGTGCAAAGTCAAACCTTCTAATGAAGTTAATCACTATCTAATGTAAAATAAGCAGAAAGATCTCTCATACTTCAGGTGTTTCATCTACAATCAATCTTTCTCAGGCATAGTAGATGCATAAATATCTATCAGTTATTATCAGAATAATAGCTGTCAGTACTTCTTATATAAATAGAATTATATGATATATTTTATTTGTAAGATATGAATACGTTATCACATGGTTGCATGTTTTCACTTGTGTTTTTCATATATAAAAGATATAAATATAGTTTTATGCCTTTTTTGAGTGCATAGTAGCATAATAAAATTCTGACATTTTACCTGAATTTCATTGATATTCAGACAAAAACAGTTGCCAATATAATTTTCTCATTAATAGCAATTAATACTGCTGGAGTAAAATTTAGTTCAAAACATGAATGCAATAATAATAGACTTAACTACATACATGGAAAAAGAAACGGTAAGCATGTGTATATTTTATTAAAAGGCAAACATAAGTAAGATACCATAATTTCAGTATCATTTAAAAAACAAAGTGAATGAATGCAATAGCAATAACATTTTTTTAGAAATTCTACTACAATGAGTAAAGATAGTTGTTATTGTAACATCAAAGTGGTCTCAAAAGTACACAGAATGATTTATAATGCAAAGATTGTATTTCCTTAGAAATCTATTAATACAACTCACTATTAGTTAATAGCCTGGGTGTATTCTACAAATTGTTGCAATGCTCTAACTTCAATTTCCTACAAGTTGAATTACTTGAATTCATTCTTCCTTGCTTGGATATATTGTAATCTCTAAATATATAATTTAATTCTATGGCACTGACTTATAGCATATATTTTATATAATAATAAGATTATTAATATATAAAATAATACATATTTTAATAATTAGCAAAATAATGAGAAAATTCTTGTAATATTTTTATTAATACATTAGACTGGCAAAATCAAGAACTATTTGCATTTCATGCAGGAGAGAAATATACAATGTCTAAAATTTTCTCATAAAAAAGTCTCAAATTCTGTGAAAAATACTGCTAAAGGATAACAATTTTTCATTCATTTAAACATGCTCTAAGAGAATCAATAATATTTAAATTAGATGATTAATAAAACATTGGTTTGTAATATATAACATTATCATATTCTCAATATCCTCTTTTTATTTGCATTTGCTTATTTTATTATATGATCTTATAATTCTTTCTAATCAAATGCTGGAGTATAATACAGTACTACCTTTGAACTCTTTCTTAATTAACGTATATGTGTCTGTGTGTGAAAATATATTTCAGATTTTCCTGTTTATATCTTTCCTTTATTTTAATATTAGCATTATATGAACATTTCGGCTGGACTCCATCAAACATTTCTTGGCAGATAATAGAAATCATTCAAGGATATCGAAAGATGCTGAAAAATCTCTGCAAAAATCTCAAAATTACATAGATGGCTAATATAATCTAACTGAAAAGTTAGTACTGTGTCCGTGAAAATCCTCATTTTGATATATTACAATGATCAAGGAGGAGATATGAAGAGAGTACTAAATCAGATAATGCAATGTTTCTCATATTGGCATGCCTTCTCTAGGCATGGAAGCTAATAAATGTCTTAATATGATAGCAAAAATTTAATATAAGTCATTTAACATTATCCTATTAGCTTTGAATTTGAATGTGGTTTCTAAAGTGATGACTTATGTTGTGGCTCTTGAGATATGTACAATATCCATGAACATCATTACATTGGATACCAAATTGATCATATGAGTGTTAAGCAAAACAAAATGCCTCTCATTTGCATATATACATATTAAAATTGTTTTAAAAATTGGTTTAAAGAATACAAAATTTATAAAAAGAAAAACACCCCATTCTCTTATGACTTATGAGTATTCATCATCACTTCTTTATATGCATTCCTTCTGATCTACTTCATCTTCCATCCCTGAATCAACTACTCCATTAAGCTTAATATTAAACCAAGTCAAATATTTAGTAAGCAGAAATTCTTTATTGGATAATCTGTCTACAATAAACTTAATAAATACCTTAAGAAAAAGAATGGCACTAATACTGAATTGAATAATAATAATTTTAATAATATTAATATATACAGAATATCCACTTGTAAATGAGTATAATGAATCTAACTCCAAGAGAAAAAACTACTGAATTTTTCAAGGAATGTACAAACCAATCTGTGAACTACAAATGCATCCATATGTAGAATATGCTGATCTATTTTTCCATTCATTTGATATATTGCAATGTTGTCTTTTAATTTCTTCAACCAAAAACATTTCTTTCTGAAATACTTGAATACTATGTCTAATTGCAGCTCTCTAACATATTCTATTTTCTGCCATATTTTTTCAATAGAAACAATCAGCATACCATTTCTTTAGAATGTCATTGAGATAATCCTTATAATGTAAACTGGTTCTACCTTGCTCAAGTCCAACATAAAACATCCTTTTAGAAAATCTTGTGCTGTTCATTCATTTTGCATCCACCTTCCAGAAAAAGTGTAATTTTACAATAGTAGACATAATAATGGCTATGAATATGGAGTAAACCTACTCTGAAAACACTAAGCTAAACACTGTTATTTGTGAAAATTTTTATTAATTTCATCTATATATGTTTAAAGCATATTATAACTATTAATATCACATTTAGCAAGGTGAAGAATGTATTGGTTGGTTTTATGAGTTTAATATTTTATATTTTTTAAATTTTACAGAATATTCTTTGCTTGAATTTGTCATCAGATAGATTAGCTTTAAACTTTATAAGATTCATATAACATTTAGAAATAGTATCATTGGGGGGGGGGGGTGATAGAGTCCATTAACTGCTGCAATAGTAAAGTTTCTTTAGCTATAAATATGCTTCTTATGAAGTAATTGAGCTGTTCTCTGACAATTATATTTTCTTATTACACAAAATGACATTATTTTCTCTGTCATTATACTTCACCAATTTCTGATAAACCAGGAGTAACTTATACCTCATATTATTTAACAACATCACCCTGGTATGGAAAATACATAAATGCATGTTCATGCATAAAATATTCCCACTGATAAAATAATTTATTGGCTTATTTAAAAAATAGTCAAATATTCATATGAAATAAGCCACTGAATAATAATTTATAGCATTTAATTGTAACAATAGTCAATATAAACTATATAACGATTACTTTACTTTTCACTGATATGGTTAAAAGTTTGAATAATTCGTAGGCAATTTTTTATTTAACTAGACTTGTTTAAATAATAAGATTTCAATTACATTTTTTCTATTCTAAATCTTGAAATTGAAAACATTTTAGCATAATCATTTATTTAGGACATGAAATCTAAATTGTAAATTCTCAAAATTTATATACATAATATTAAACATATTCCAATTAATGGATAAATTGTTTAAATTCAATTAATTTACTAGTTATTACCAAACAGATGAACTCTAGCTTTCATTATTTTTTACTACAACTCTTTTCATGCTTGTTTTTATTGAAGCTCTGTTTAATAAAAGAACATTTATATTCCACTATACTTGGATTCTAAGAGATTGTAAAAGACCCAGAAAGAGATCACATGTGAGATGGATGAATGAAATAAGAAAGTGTGCAGGGGTGGTGTGGAGAAGAGAAGCTAAAGATCGGAAATGGTTTGAACTTGGAAAGACCTTCATCCTGCAGTGGATTGATAATGGTTGATGATGATGATACTATAATTCAAAGGATTTGATAATAACTATTAAATTAGCTAAATTTAAACAATATATTGTTTGAAATATGTATATCATGTAAAATCAACTTAGTGGAAAATTTTAATTTTTTCTTTTTAAAATTTACCATAATTTGAGCTAATATTATATAACAGTTATTTGCATTTCTTAATTCAAAATACCTTTGGGGAAAATGTAATAAACCCACTCACTGATTAATTAAATATTAAATAAGGGTAAACAAGCATATTCAATGTATTGAAATATTATTTTATTATTCAATATTTTAAAAATAACTAATTTAATTTCACATGAAATTATCTATCCTAATATATCTGATTATCATTTATATGTTAAATAAGCTTGTCCTCCCCCCCTAATATGTTTAATAAATATATTAATAAAACAATAAAATGTTAAATTCATTAAATCTACTGAAAGAGAACATGTTAATATTAACATTAAAACAGGCAAAACTCTCCATACAGTAGTGCCACTCAGTGCAAGCCAGAGTAATCAATGGATGCCAGAAAGCTTGTGCATAAAATCCTTATCTAGTGCCTATTCATCCAATATTCTCAGACTAGTTTCTAGCTTGTGGCTTTCATCAGTGAGGAGCTTTGGATCTGAAAGCACTGCACCTAGATCTTAGGATCTAAGGCAACCCTCTAGCAGTCACCTTTTATCTCTACTTAACTACAAAACTATGAGTTTAAAATTGAAAACACATTAATATTTTCAATCCAAGCTCATTAGCTTATATAGTCATATAGGTCTGAACTCACTTCGGTACCCATACATTTTGGTGTCTTTGGTTTTTTAATGACCACTACTGTATGGAGAGTTTTGCCTGTTTTAATAACAGTTATGAGCAAGCATAAGAACTGGTAATCATGTGATAATATTAACATTAAGAGAAAAGTGATTTAGTAGAATTTTTTTTTGTCATAATAATTCTTTCTTTATAAAATAATTGAAAACTTATACAATTTTTTTATTTCATAAAGATACTTTTTTCTTGGACAATCAATAACAATTTTTGTAGACAATCATAAAATAATGTTTGCTTCCAAACAATTAGAATAGTATATTGAAATGATATAGTTTGATCATTCAGCAAGATTAATAAAGTCATGATTAATTTTAAAAGATATAAAATCATCATTTATAACTGTCAGACCTTTTAATTCAGGCAGAGATTCATGGTTTTCAAATGGTACCAGAGTATACCCTACAACCAGGAAGCAAAATTATTTTTCTACAGATACATCTTTGAATAACTAACTTTTCAGTTTCAATTAAAATTACGTCAGAAAAACTTAACATGTTAAAAATTTGTTTAAGATATTAAAAAATTATCTTAATCTCTTTAACTGTATAATACAAAAAAATAAGGAGAAAAACAAAATCTTACTTCTTTGAAATAAAACATATTTATCATTTTAGTAATCAAATGTAATCTTGTGTTAAGATTTATAGAGGTCCTTATTGTCACATCTAGGTGCATAGTCTTAAGGTTATAGCCTTAATTTATATTACTTACATAATGAGTATGCGCCTAACAAATTATTAATTACAACTTTAATTAATTAAAGTAAAATCTAACTTGCAAATATAAATTAAACTTATGAGAAAATTTTTCTGTTATGTTAGCAAATATAATATATGCTTGCATGTAAAAACACCTATGTATAATTTATTTGTATATTTGCGCAAAATATTATTAAATATTGTTTTCATAGTTCTGTTCATTTACTTTTCAGTCTATAACCATAAAACAAATGACTAAATTTGTAGTCATATTTTTGATATCTCAAGCTAATCTTAAATTACAGAAATAAAAATTTTCATATATTTAATTCCACATTTTAATTTCCTTTCTTTTCTTGTGGTTATTATTTTTTAAATCTAATCATATACACATATTATCACTATAAAAATAATCTTATTTATATATGCAATTAAAATTTACATATGATAGCAAATATTATATAACTTAAATTTTCACACAAGTTGAGTTATCAATACAGAGTGTATTTTGAATTCACTTTGTCCTCAAATCCTACATAATTTGTTAGTGAGAGATTGCCATACTCAAATTAAGACTTAGAAAAGTATTATCAAAATTTATTTAAATGGAAGCTTGTTAATTTATTTCTTGTATGGAAACTTCATCTATAGTTTTTGTCTACAATATTAGAAATTATATCTATGGTGAAGCCATGGTATTTAGGAGTCTATGGCAATATTAAATAGAAATAATCTTATAATATTATCAATTTTTTAAAGCAAATTTTGTAATATTAGCAATTTTTTCTTTTACTTCATAATATTAAAAAAAAAAATGTTAGTAGAATATTTTGCAATAAATATATTTTTAATAATGCTAGTGGAAAAATCCAATATTTTTAAAAAGTTTTATCTATTGAATAAGGAAGGTTTCAATGACATTGTTACTTTTTTTTTTTTTTTTTGCTTTAGTTTTGAGAAATTTATTTTTTTCTCAATTGTCCTGCTTTTGGTATTGATACTCTTCAATACGGAACACTTACATGCAATATTATAATTTCTAACTTTGCAGCAATATAAGTAAATGCAGGTTTAAAGGTACATCTAAAGAGACTAGTGCAATATTATGTTAAGCCTTTATTTGCATTAAACATTATGATTGTGAAGAAGGAAATCAACCTACAGTCATGGTAAGAGTGAATTCAGCACAAAAGCTTTCCAGTCAGTAGCAACAGTTAAATCATATTACAATAATACTTTTTATTTTTATATGTAGCTACTCAGATGAACATGGATTTCTATCTTATGTTTACAAATAGCTACATTCATTTATCAATAATTAATGACCTATATACAAACTATCTATTTAAAAATTCCTCAACTTGTTTGTGATCTGAAAAAATGTTAAAGTTCATTTGATCAGAATTCAATGGCTGAGTAATGATCAAGACAAATAGAGTGCTAAGCATTAAACCATAAACTCTAGCATAACATAATAAATTAGTTACAGTATTTGCATTACTAAAACCTGAATATAATATCTAAAATGATACCAAGAATGAAAATCATAAACATGTAATAATTATCAAGCATCAATAAACAAATATATCATTATCAGTCTAAGTAAGTACATTATGGCAAAAAACAGAATTTTACAAATATAACAATTTCTTTGATTAGCAATCATTTTTATACAGTTCAATAAAGTTTATAAAATGAAACAAAAATTTTCACCTAAATTTAGAAAATAATGTTGGGCAAATGTTCTCATGTTCAATTTTGCAAAAATAATATAGTTCTGTATTTTCTATAACACTCCAAAGATTCCAATTGTATTAATCCAAATTCTGCATGAATATTGTCCTTAATTAACTAATGGACTGTTTGAGGATAGGTGATAAATGGGGAGCCTTTAAAGGTATTGTATTTATGTATACAATCATGGTATACAAAAATGCATAACATAAAATGTATCATGCAAGTGCTATTTACTTAAAAGTCATTGTTGATGTAAAATAAAACAATGTCTTGTTCTATAATTGTAACTACTTTCAAATCAGGAAATCAATATTCATATCCTAAAAGAAATGAAATATAACTTTTCCATGTGCATTAAAATTTTTCAGTGCATTATATAATAAAGATTAATAAGCTTAGATGATTTCCATCTCATGCAAAATAAAAAGTAAATCAGTTTTTAAATAACTCATTATTTAGCAGAAGTCCCTCTAACAAACTTAGAATAGTGAAAATGAAGGCATTATTTATCTAATATGCCACCTGCTGGATGGTGAGGGTTTGAGAGCTTTACTATCCTTGTTTCACTCTCTAATTAGAATAACTAAATATTCATTTACAAACCAATTGTATGAAAATCTTGTGAAAGGAAATGAATCTTCACTCATGCTTTATTGGATTGATGTATTAAATTTATGCCAATACCTAATGACTGTGCTTAACTCGGGATTTGTTCTTATGTTCTTATTATAAGCCTGATATTTTAATTGACAAATTATTTGCACAAATTTAGTTTATATATATATCACATGAAAGAAAAAGTTTGTCACTTTTAAACACTTACAACTTTCACGTGTGCTATTGCATTGATATATTAAATTTACATACACTCACCCATCAATAAATGTTTTAAAAGCATAATTCAATATGCTTAAGGTTTATTCTTATATAAACCAACACCTATTGATCATGTTTAAATCAGGACTGAATCTGATATTTCAATTGACAAATTATTTGTACAAATTTAGATTATATATCACAAGAAAGAAAAAGTTTCTTATTTTTAAATACATACAACTTTTGAATTATATTAGTCTGAACACATATAAATAAATAATTTAGTGATTTATATATATGTAAATCTTATGGAAGGAAATAAAATTTTACACATGCACTATTAAATGTTTATAGTCTGGCTATCTGAAAAAAACATTTCTATGCCTGAATAAAATCTGAAAAAAAATCATTTTATCTGAACTGGATTCAAATTCCAGGTCATGGTTATGTCAGGCAAATGAGTTACCACTACACTATAACCTAGTATATAGTAATAATTAAATAATGATCTGAATAAATCATTAGATCCTCAGAATAAGACTTAAAAAATAAACAGAAAAAAAAGTGCGTTTTAAAGTTGTAATTTACAGTACTTGTAAATTAACTGTCACTTACATGATCAGCCAAATTAGAACTGTTGCTGTCCACATCATAGCTGAAAAGTAAAAATATAAAATCAAATTAGTAGATATTTTCAAAAAATATTTAATAAAAACATAATTATTATTTCAGTCATCAGTTTAAAAGTTTAAATGCTTCAAGAATATGAAAATTCAGAAAATTTTGTTTGCAAATATTAGCGTATTAATACATATGTATGTATATTATATAAGTATGCATATTGGGTGTGCTTGTAAAAAGGAGCTTAATGTAACTAAACAAAAAATATATTATGATCAATACAGTATATACATACATGCTAATATTATAAATTTTGTCTTTTTATGATAATTAAACTTTTATTACAGTGCAGCTATTCAAAAATTAAAATGAGAATATGCACATAAAATTATAAATGTAAATGACTAATTATCTGCAACAGTGCTAAATGCATGCATAGTTTAATGCAATGATGGACTGGTGGATTATGAAATTCAAAGTTCATGAATTGCAATTGCAGGTCTTACACTTTCAGTGCTTAAACTTCTTATGACCTGCCAAGCAATAAGACATTCAATTATTTTGTTTTTAATGCTAAAGGTCTTATCCATCATAATTTATACATAACCACATTTATTATTATTATATAGAGATAAAATATCATTATTCTAAAACCCTCGAAATCAAAAACTTCTCATACTTCAGCTCTTCTATTTTAACAATCATAGCATAACAAAAATGTATATAAAAATTACAATTTTCATAGTCCATTCATTTATAAAACATTGAATTATTAAAACATCAGTCTAAAGTATGTCTATCCAAATGGTGTGTAAATACCTTCAATATATATATATATTGATTTTACAATGAGTTTGCATACAAATACAAAAAGTTTATGATTCTATGCTAAAAGTTTATCCTCAAAACAAATTAAAACTATGGTGACAAAAGCATCTAATATCTGAGTACTTTTACATCAATCTGTAAGCATAAAAACTCATTTGTGTAATGAAAGATTATAAAGGTGTCCATTAGCATTAAATAAGAATTAATGAGATTTCATTTATTATAAAAGAAAATTGTGTTATGAGAGAACATATGAAGTAATTTCACCTTAATTAAATAAATGTTTACTAAAATTCTTTGTAATTATATAAATGGAAGATATCAATTTTTGTTTTAACTAATAATCTTTTTTAAGCAATACTCTCTACTAAATTATATTTAATTTTTCCATGTCATATAATATTTACAAATATAAGCAATGAATTTAATTTATCTTGGAATTAATAATCTAAAAGAACTAAATGCAGAAACACTCTTTGAACAGTTTCATTTTCCATTAAATTATTTGAGTAACTTTTTTTTTTAAACTTGTAAAATTTACCAATCTAAAAAAAATTCGAGAATTTCATAATAATGGTATTGTACTGGTAAAATAAAATATTTTCATATGGTATATTTAAATATGAATAAGATTATTACCATACAATTATTTAAGGCACTTTGTTATACAACATCAGTGGCTTCAATCTTAATGTTCTTACATGATTTAATAAATAATTAGGTTTGTAATATATCAGTATATATATTTAATGTTCAATACAATTATTTTGAAACAATAAATGCTATTATAGCAAATAATATACACTCCCATTTCAATATTCAACAACATGATAACAAGATAGTGGTTCTACTTCCCTATTGGCTCTCTTCCCTTAAACAATAAACTACTTTCCTTACTATTATCATATATTAACTTGCACCTAATATTCTGTTTATTTCTATATATATTTAAACTTTTTTTACTCTCTATACTAGTTCTCCATCTCTCTAACTCCCTATTCTTTATTAATAAATCTATTCTTTTATCCCATTCCTTACCACTATAACACTCAACAATCCTCCTAACACAATCATCCCATCTTTTGTACAAATATACTGATATAAATTCTTTATCCAAATCTTTTGCATACCGCATTATCTTTCTCACCCATCTTGTTGCCTGCCCTTTACTCATAACCAATTAAATACTATTTTGGCTATTCTTTTAAATTATTATATAACAACTCCCTCTAGTGGTCATTATTAAAATATATTAGAAAATATTTTATTTCAAATTGATAACACTGTTACACATTTATTTTATATATATAATAATAATTGTACTTATATTTATTGTATATTTTCAACTCTGAGGATAACTGCTGTAAAATTGAAAATATCAGCTGAACTGGAAAATTTAATAAAAATATATTGCATTGTGTTGAATGTATGAAAATATTTTTAATATCATTATAATTAAATAATTAAAACAATTTATTCGTCAAGCACAGGATCATAATAGCAATAAAAGAACTGTTCTTATTTTCAATGACAATGTAAAAAATATTTGATAATCAATACTATGAAGGGATCTGGTTTTCTAAGGAAAAAATGTTGGCTTAATATCATGGCTTTAAAGACAAATATGGTCATCAATACTCTAATCAAAAAGTAATATAATTGTCAAAAGTAATCAGGAATAATAATCAATATATTATTGAAAAATTTAATGAAACACGTTCTGAGAATATTGCTTGCAAATTACTCTTATAAGAAATTTATTAATGACAGATTCATATAAAAATTAAATACATTCTGTTTCTGAGTTTAAGATATCAAAACTATACTGTTTTGTAAACATTGATTTACATACAAGATGCTTACTTAATTTATACTTTTAATATTTTTGGTATAAATGATAAATTCACCAAAATATTTCAGTAGTATATTATAACTATAGTAAAGTGAAATATAGCTTTATTTAATATCTTTATATTACATCTAGTTCTAAAAACTTGGTTTCTGTCATTTCATTGCTACTGCTTAAATATTTATACCATCTTCTATAATTTAGTGCAGTAACAAATATGAGAAGTGAAAGTCTTCAATCAAAGCTTTATCTATCGCTTTCTGTGCTTAATTGTCACATGACTTGCTATGATCCCTTGAGTAATTAAATATTCAGTTATTATATTAATTGTATCTTAACAATTATATCATTTAATTTTAATTAGACTGTCTCTTAAAATGTCTTATTAAATTTTCTCGAGTGAAACTTATTTCTGAAAACTCTAATGTGATCTATAATTTAAAATTTTTTGTAATGTATGAACCTCATTTTCTAAAAACAATCCATAATTTTAATTATTATAATTAAAATAAGTTTTGTTATCATTAATAAATCATATCCATGGATTCTGAATCTGCCATTCTACCATGTACCCAACTAGGCAAGTCAATCGCATGTTGACTTATTTTTTCCATGACCTTTCCAATTAACCAGTGAATATCAGAAATGAAACTTCTTGACATCAACTTTCAGTTGAGAGTAAATAAATGAATAAAAGGTATTATATGATAATTTACAGTCTAACAACCCATAATTTGGTACAAGAAGTTCATTCAATTATAAGTCATTGAGAAGTTTTCTAAATTAAGTGGAGGAACTTCATCAGCACCTTTATTCTTCTTGATTATATGTAGAATTTCTAAAGCATTGTTATCAATTTTAATTATCTTCTATTACTGAGCATTCATCTTTGTGTGCGATCTTATTAAAATTATCATGTTTGAGATCTTTGTCAAATAATTCCTATATATTTTTTCAATGTTCTTTTGATCTTTGTTACTTCAGTTATAATCGGTTCACTGATATCTTTCAGAAAATTCTCTAAAATCTGAAATTTTTTTATCTCAGAAATCTTGATTTTTTCTTTTGAATTTGTTTTCAGTTTCTATTTTTTACAAATGTCATAATACTCTTCCCTCTCTTATCTAACTGTTCTTGGAAATTTTCCATTCAATTCCCTTATCTTTTTTAATTTTGTATTATATTTTCTCTGCAATTATCACTACATTCTGAGACATTCTTTTTTTCCTAACTGTTTTTTATCTTGATCAAACTTTTCTCACATTTTTTCACTTTTATAAACGGTTAATTTTATTCAGCAACAATCATGTCCAAAACTATAAATAAATATCTTCTGTTATATTTTCTAGATGATGTTCAGATCCGCGGATAAGTCTGTCATTGCAGTTTCATTGGAAGTTTTCTCTACTCATGCTTTTGCTATTAAAATAAGTATTCCATCGTTGGGTAAACATGTAGTGATATGCATATGTACAGTTAGATTTTTCATTAATTAAATTAATTTGCAATAAAAAGATACTTGAAATCACAAACTTTGTTTATTTCTTGTTTCATTTCTATTTTCTTGATTTATCAAAGCATAGACTTGTATTACATTACTGTTGAGAGTATGTATTCATTATTAATAGTTTGTTCAGAAATATTTTTAAACAATTTTAAACCAAAATAAAATGCTGTATAAAAATTCATATATTTTAGAAAGCAGCATTATAGTTTAAAACTGAAATTTCCAAATACAGGTTTAACACTTTAATCTGGTACTCTTGGCTCTCAAGTCTGTGTGGATCACAATTTTTCAGAAATAAAAGTCAGTAATACATATTTTAATCTGTCCCTTTATAAACTTTTGTGTCTTCTAAGCACCAACATATTGCTGAATCACAAAAAAGTGCAAAAGACCTAGAAAGAAATGACATATGATATGTATGAATGAGATAAGAAATGTTGCTAAAGAATTGTGAAAAAATCTGAATTAAAAATGTAGGATTAAATTCAGAAAAATTTTTAAATTATGTAGAGAATTGAATGTTTGAAATGAGGAGGATGATAAAAACTTTATAAAATATTAAATAATATAATTAACTTAATATCTATCAGATATACATACATTCTGTACATTTAATTTTATAAAGTTAAAATTTAAAAATTTGAAAACTTCATATCAGCTGATTTAGAGATAAGTTTTTTTATCAACTCTCTCTATATGCAAACATTTTTTCCTATTATATAATTTAGTAAATAAAACTTTTTTTTCTAAATAAAAAAATAGGTAATTGTTTTATAGACATCCATGCCATGTGAGGGCATTGTTTTTTTGAAAAAATATAATTTATGAACATTCCCAGGCCTTCTTTTTTATTTGAATTCCATGGTTTTTTACTTTTTTTTTTTATTTACAAATAAATTAAACACAACTTTTATTTTATTTTTTTGTAAACATTTATTTTTATTAACATCAACAAAATAAATAAATATAAAATAAAATCAATATTTTTCAGGATTTTTTTTTTTTAAGTAAAACTTAGTACACTTATTACGATTGTATTTTTGGTTTCCTATTTTTGTTTAAAAAATAAATCCTAAAGTTAGTAAGATTTTTTTTTTGTTTTCGCTTTTTTGGGGGGTTTCTTTTTTTTTTTTTAATCAATGTAAAACTTAGTATATTTATTACGGTTGTATTTTTGTTTTCCTATTTTTGTTTAAAAAATAAATCCTAAATTTAATAAGCTTTTTTTTTTAGGGTTTCGCTTTTTTTTTTTTTTTTTTAAATAACAAACAAATTTTAAACTTATTACAATTTTTTTTTTTTTTGGTTTCACATTGTTTTTGTTTTAAAACCACATCAAAAAAATTAAAACTTATTAGGTTTTTTTTTTTTGGTTCCGCTTGAAACGGTATTATTTAGCCATCATCCCATTTCACCTTCTATGCTCCATTGTAGTTAGTATCTTTTCCAACAGTTCGAACCCTCACAGTCCACGTATATAATCAGAATAATTTATTTTGATATGTAATAGCATATATTTATGTGTATGTGTGGATATGTGCACACATTTAATATATATTAATGTCTGTATGCGTGTAATGTATACGCAGTTATAAATTTAAAATTAATAAAATGATCTAATTAAATGAAGTTGTGTGAACATTATTATATGTGTGTAACCACTTACATATATATGCGAGAGAAGCCGTAATGCAATACATTTAAAGAAGCATTACAACTCTTTTAAATTAATAATATAAATTTGAAATATTCTCAGTTAAAAACTCTTTATTTAAATGCATTGGTATATAAATTTCAATTCCTGGGATAGTCTCACACACATATATAATAAAATGTTTACAAACTCTTTTAAAAAAAAAGTTATCTGTTTTTATAAAAAAAAAAAAAGTTGTCAATTCTTGGGAAACCATCTGTAAGCAATCAGCAACAACTGAAATCAACCTATCCTTAGGGTCTTATAGACATTGGCCCCGCTTATGTATTCCCTATTTAGTATATTCATTGCAACCTTTGAACAATAATTAGAAAACAATAAATTTCTTAAGATAGCAATTAATGAAACTTGGGATTAAAATTTTAAATGTATTTTAAAAATAAAAACTTGCCTATTTCTTAAATTAAATTATAAAACTCTAAACGCTTGTAGTTATTATTCTATTATTTGCTAATATTTGTTTTATATATGTTTACTTTATAACCCACCTGCATGTCTCATTCAATGCCCTTATGTTTATTTAATCTATATTTAAGAATTAAAATATATTAAATTATAAACAATGTGTTGCGTATCATTCATTGTACATTCCAAATCTTAGTTAAATTCCTTAATACTAGTACTAATTATTAATATATGCATCAACAAATTTCACATTTATTACAGTTTCTTTTTTCTTTTTTTAGTATAAATAAATTTAAAAAACAAGCTGTTCATGGCTACAGTAATATATCAGACATATAGCTTGAACAAAGTGGTCATTAATTGCAAGAATCTAACAACGTCTAGGTTTTCCTGCACCATGTTCTTTGTCTCATTGAGATTATTAAGAATAAGTTATTTGATGTGTTACCTCCTTCAAAGTATTGTTCAGACATACCCTTTGACAAGGTTTTGTACCTTAAAACATGACTACAGAAGGGTGTAAACCCTCCAATAATTATTGCTTGATCAAATCATGTGATTTCAATATAAAAAAAATTAAACATTATTTACAATTAACCATTTATACATAATTGGAAGTCACACACTCTCACACAACACCATAAAAAAGTGTGAAGTGTGAGAATTCGTCAAAATAATTTACTGCGATCTGACAACACGGCCTGCAATGTGTAGTACAATAGAACTGTTGTATACATGTAACACATGGCTGCGAAAATATGCTTGGCTGCGTAAATGGCATTTTTATGGGTTTTAGCATATAAATCTCATCATCATGCAGCATGGATGTCTATAAAACAACTACCAAAAAATAAAAGTTATTCAAAAATAGAATATCATCATGATATATTAATTAGGGAAATATGGTTTTTTCCTTTAATTTTATTTTAAAATGTATATATATATTTTTTCATTATTTTTTTAATGTGTGTGATTTAGAATTAAATAAAAATATTATTCAGTAAGTAACTCTCATTGAAATTGTAGAGACTATTAGCAATCCTCTTCATAATTTTTTTCAGATGATAAAATTGTAGAGATCTGGATTATCAATATTAATATTATACTATAGCTCTAATTATGATGTTTTTATAATAAAAAAGTTTTCATTATAAAAAAAAATATTAAAAAAATAATAACAAAAATGGCATTTATAATTTTAAATATTAATTTAAAAAGATCTTAATCATTGATTCAATTTTAATCTTAAAAATTAAAATGAATTTTAATTTTTTTTTTAATTATTCAAAAAAAATAAAAAGTCAAGTATTTCTAAAATGAATTTTTATATTTGAAAGTAAACCATATAGTTATGTCTTAATACAATAAATAATTTTTTTAAAAAAAGTTTTAAAAATTATATATGGAAATATCACAATTGTTTAAATTATACACATAAATCTTTAGTTCAATTTCTAGATCAACTAATGAAAAATTTTAAGTATTTTTTTAAGAAAATTAATTTTCTTTTAAATAAATTTAAAAATGAAAGTGAAATTGTTTTTTTTTTTAAAAAAAAATTAATCAAGAAAGTAAAAATAGTAATTTTAAAAATTCATTAAAGATTTAGATTTTTCATACAATCAAGTAATTAAAATACAATAATGATAATGATTAAAAAATGAACAAAAAAAACTAAATTAAATTCAGGAAAATCTTAAAATCCTGTAATAGATTTGATAATGATAAAAAATTTTAAGTAAATACTAAATAATTAATTTAATGTCTGTAGGATATACATACATTATTGTATATTTAATTTTATAATGTTAAAACTTAAAAAAAGCATTTGCAAATTTCATCTCAGCTGATTTAGAAGTCAGTTATTTTCTTTCTAAATTTTGCCTACAATATACTTTAGTAACAAAAATACAAAAATGTCTAAAGCAAATATCTTTTATATTTCATCTAAAAACATTCTAGATTAATTTTAAACATTCTTGTTATTCATATTAGTAGTAAAGAATATAATTAAAGGGAAAAAATAATGAACATTTTCAAAGTTTTACATCTTTTACTTTAATAATGTATAAATTTTATTTAATATAATTTGTTACCCATATTAAGCAAAATTTTCCTGAATAAATGTTTAAAATATGTAAAAATTTGAATTCAATAAATAATTCTTTTAAAAAACACTTTTGTATACACATAAATAAATATTCTACTAATCTTTTTAATGACTTACATTTCAAATTTAAGCCTTTGACTTTCTTCAAAATAATATGGCATCACAAACTTTTTAGCAAAGTCAGGATTCAAGTTATTCCAAATGGTCTCTGTCCGTCCATACTAGAAAAAACATATTACTTACATTTTTTTTATTATCAAAAGTTCAATAAAATTAAATATATGACTCATATTCAATAATTAAAAAGATACATAACATTCTCTAACATAAATGACAACATATACTACACATCATATTAAAGATATTCATTGTCAATGAAACATGCCAATTGATTTCCACTATTGAATTTCTGTGTTTGAAAATTTAATCAAGTAAAAAAAAAACCAGCAAAGTTGTATAATACACACATTATTATTAGGCAAACAAATAATTATTATGTATGCATAAGTATTAAATGTCAACAATGTATAAAAGAGGAAGCTTTAATATCAATTCATATAATAGTATGGAATATTGCAGTACTAGATATAACATGGTCTAATAGTGTATGTTAAAAAAGTTATTGTAAGATATTCTAGAAAAAACTCAAAAAGAAGACATGCTTTGGATGTGAACATATGGTCAGGATGAATTGTGATTTACATAAGAAATGCCAAAAACAAATTAAAAATTGGTAGATTGTGATTTATAGACAGTTTTTTGAGTTTTGAAGAATAAGTATTAAAGTGGGTGAAAAATGCTAAAGAATAGGACAAAAATATTATTATGATTTATTGGTATAAAAAGTATGATTAATAAATTAAGAGGATTGTTTAATTGCTACTGTAGTATAGATTAGGAGAGGGGAAATGTTTCACTAATAAAAAACAGAGTTAAAATGGAAAATACATATAAAAAATTAAAAGGATTTGCATATATATATAAACAGATTATCAGGAATAAATCGTTTTATAATAATATTAAGAAAAATAGTCTATTTTTAAAGCTTAAAAAGGGATAGTGGCAACAAAGAAAATATAAATATAATAACTAATGCAGTTTTTTTTGTGTGTGTGTGTGTGTGTGTGTAAACTATATAAAGCAAATGTGGCAATATCAGTAGTTTATTTCTAAAGCATAAACAGTTATAATCTGAAAGCATGTAGATAAGAAGTTTATGGGATAATAAGCATAGATATTGTATAATTAAAAATAACTTGAAAACTAAAATTATTATATGTATAAAGATAATGCTATAAAAGCAGAATAGAATAAATTTGAAATTTTAGAAACTATAAAAATTAGAGAATGTTTGAAAAAAATGGATAAGAAGTTGTTTTTTTTTTAATTTATTGGTTCAGAGATTTCTGGCTTTGATAAAGGAAAATCCATGTATTCCTTAGCATGAAAGAAGTATGACAACATAATTTATCTATTTAGAAGCTATGAGACTTCTAGAAGACCTTATCATTTATTCAATATCACACATTTTAAGATAGAAGAATTCATCAGGTATCACTTGCTATATTTCTATTTTTCCAATATGTTTTTGATAGCAACACACATTTCATTTAGGTGATTGAATGAATAGTAACTATTTTGTACAAACCGCATAAAATTCCCACTAAATATGATACAAAAAATTATTAATATTATTATATTTCTGCAGAATAATTTATAATCTATTTGATTTTTAAGATGTTCAAAAACAAATCTTGTAATAGTAGTTTATATCTTAATCTCTTTTTTTTTTTTTATTAGCAATTTTTAACCATTAAATATTTTGCAATTCACTAAATTATTTTTTTTATCAAAATAATACAGTAACAATCACATCCGATGAAATCTTAGATTTAATCTGATTTAAATACTCTTTGTTCATTTTCTTAGTAACTATGATATTATCAAAAAACTTCATTTGGACCATAGTTCAAAATTATCAGCCCTTTCCCAATCTTGATTCTTCAGTATCCAACTATGGCAATTACTAAAATGAGTCATATTGCTATCTTTAGAGAATTGTCTTTATGGAAGATAAAATAAACAGATGATATATGAGCAGTAATAAGATCTATATAATCTGAGAATATCAGTCTGCATAATTACTGTCACCAATAATGTCATAATCAAAATAAAGTATATAATATCTTAGGCCATTATTGATAGAATATCACTCACAGTGCAGGTCAATAACTGTTTTTGTTATCAATATAATCACAGGATACCCATCAATTATTTTTTTTATCATTGATGAGATCACACTAAGAGTACAGATTGATGATTATTGCTACCATTGATAGGATGCTACCCAGATTAATATCGCTATTTTCATTAAAGATATAGTTGTATTCACACTAACCTATCAAGGACTGTTATTACCATGGTCACACTCAATTGTTGCCATCATTAATATGGTCACAATTAGAGTACAGATCAATGATAGTTATCATCATTGATAAAAACATACCCAGAGTACAGATTAATGACTAATGCTGTCTTGATAGAGTCTCATTTAATACAAGAGTGCAGAACAATGATTCTTGCTACCACCATTAGAATCCTACCCACAATGCATATGTCAATGACTATTATCATCATGGCCAGAATCATAATCTTATTAATACTGTTCACAATGATAAAATCACACATATGTCAATGATTGTTGCCCTCACTAAAAAGGTCCCAATCAAAATATAGATCATGGATCTTTTATTTAGTCATGCTGTTTGATCAGTGATATGGCAGAGAGAATAGACGATCATGGTTATAATTAGACCTGAAAATATTCTGAAAAGATAATGCTATGAATTCTTTACTACTCTTTCTTTGTATTCAAGAAATATAAAAATTGCTCTCAATAATATTTGAGCAATCTGTGCTGTTCCCAATAATAGAATCGCCTTCTACAAAAACTGATTTTCATAATGGAATACTAACTATTCATCATTTTTTCCAGACCTGTATTTGAAGCTTAACCTGCTTTGGATATTTCATCATTTCTCACAACAACTTTCTTTACACTAATTAAGACGAATATAAAGTTCTAGTCTGGAATATGCTCAAATATTTTTTGTAAAGATGCTTAAAACACTATATAGATACCATTAAAGGATATAACTCAGCTGTCTCACCAAGAAAGCTAGTATAAGATTTAACAATTTAAAATCTGGTCAATTTACAATAATCCAATTTTTTAATATTTGATGTTTTTTGGATTATTTTGAGTCTGCTTGAGAATAGTTTTGTTATTTATAATGATGAGATAAAAATACTCTAAGAGCTTGAATCTCTTCTGCACTTATTGATTTTGAATTATACATCTCAGTGTATAAGATTGATTTTTCTTCATTGTAGTCAAAATGTAATCATATCTATTCATTCTAATGTTAAAATAATCAGTAAACCAAGATAATGTGAGAATGACTTTAGAAAACATTACTAGAAATGTGCTGAGATCTGTAAAAATCTTGAAATTGTCATCTGTATTGGTAGTAGTGAAACTTTCTAACAAGAAATATAATTGCTAACACTTTTTAATCCAATTGGAATAGATTGATAATTGTTCCACCAATTGTCAGAATGAGACTCAGATGAATATGGATATTTTCACCAATGATATAGTCACATTCAGAATATAAATTTATTATCATTAGTCACACTTAGAGTAATTGTACCACCATTTATAGGGTTGCATTTAAAGTACAGATCAATGACTGTTGCCATCATTGATAGGATAATATTCAGAGTATACAATAGACAAATATGTTTTAAAATACATATATACAAGCAACAAAAATTACAAATTATAAAATTATCATAGAAAAGCCTTTTTTGGCAAATTATGTTTCTTGTTCTTTTCAATATGTCTCCACAATTTAAAGCACATACATTGACATATATATCAATATATGAGAGAAGACAGATAAACAAATGGATATCTGACACGATCTATTATGTGATTTTTTTTTTCTCAATTCTACTACAAAATTATTCTGTTATATATATTGAATGGATATATATCCACATATATTAATTTTTAAAAAAATTACATAATAGATCGTGTCAGATATCCATTTGTTTATCTGTCTTCTCTCATATATTGATATAGATGTCGCTGTATGTGCTTTAAATTGTGGAGACATATTGAAAAGGGCAAAAAACATAATTTGCCGAAAAAGGCTTTTCTATGATAATTTTATAATTTGTGATCTTTGTTGCTTGTATATATGTATTAAACATATTTGACTATTATATACTTGAAGTGCAACATAAAAAAGAATTGGTTTTAATTCTGATTCTTTTTCTGTATACTATTCAGAGTATAGATCAATGACTGTTACTATCTTAATATGATCTAATTTAAGCCAAAAGTGCAGAACAATGATGGTTTCTACAATCCATAGGATATTAGCCACAATTATTACTTCCACTGATAGGATCACACATTATAAATCAAAGACTGTTTCCATTATTGATAAGGTTGATCTTTTCATTTATAGATGTTCAAAATGATAATCACACCTGAATATGCTCTGAAAAAGATAATGCTATGAATTCTTTACTACTCTTTCTGGATATTCAAGAGATGTAAAAATTTCTTTCAATAATTAACGTCTAAAATGCAATTATGAGTAAACTGTGTTGTTCCCAGTGATAGAGTCTACTTCTATAAAAAGTGTTTTTCTAAAAAAGATCCTGCATAATGGAATATAAAACTATTTATGGGTTTTTCTTTTAAGGGATATATGTAAAGCTTAAACCTGCTTTGGCATTTCATTATTTCTCACAACAAATTTCTTTATACTCATTAAGACTAATACAAAATTTTAGTCTAAAATATGCTCAAATATTCTTTGTAAAAATGCTTAAACTGCTACCAAGGTATCATTAAAAGATATTATTACTCAGCTACAATAATACAACTTGATTTGTAGACAGTATCTCTATTTACTTATAAAACTTAACAATTTATAGTAATTCAATTTTATAATATGTGATATTACTGAAATACTTGTAATCTGCTTGAGAATAATTTTGTTATTTATAATGATAAAAAATACTCTAAGAGCTTGATCACTTCTGTATTTACTGCTTCTTGAATCATATCTCTAAATGCATCAGTGTGTAAGATGACTTTTTCTTCATTGTAGTTAAAAATGTAATCATATCTATTCATGCTAATGTTAAAGTAATCAATAAGTTAAAATGATTTGGAAATGATTTCTAATAATCATTCCCAGAAATGAGCTGAGACTAAAAATCTTGAACTGTTACTTGGTGGTAGAAAAAATTCCAACCATTGATACAATTTCTAATACTTTTTTTATCTAATTAGCTACATTTTTTCAGATTTATTATAAGAAGTGAAAAAATTCTCAAAAGTATTAATTCTTTTCATAAAATTATGTAATTCTTAAACACTCATTATGAAATGGTACAATAAAGATAAACTAATTAAATGCACTGAGCCAGTTTTTGGCAAAACACTGCATGAATTATAGTGGTGAGTAGAGTTACACAGTACAGGTATGCTTAAATAATTGATGTGATGTAATATGTAAATGAGGCATAATATATAAAATAAAATAAAAACATTAGATATTCCATTTTCCCGACAATAGAACACCTTAATCCTTTTTGAAAATGAAATGTGGATTCTTTGCAATTGCCCGAGCCTCTTTATATATTCTTTTTTTATCGTCTTTTCCTATGAAAATTGTTCTACTGGCTTGATATCTAATTGCTTTTTGCATATTGTGCCTCATTTACATATTACATCACATCAATTATAGGAGGACTTCTGTACTGCATAAACTCTATTCAGAACTATGATTCTGACAGTATTTTGCTGAAACCTGTCTCAGTTCATTTAATTAGCATATGTTTACTGTATTTTTTCATAACTCAAAAACAATGAGTGGTTAAGAAGTGATGAAACCATACTCTTCATTATCATATGAAATTATAATGCCTGTACTAGTTTCATATGTCATTGGTATATATAACTTGAGATATGACAAAGATATTAGAATTAAAAAGTTGTTTAATAGCTTTAAATTCTGTCCCTTCTAGTGCACAAACATCACATAGCTTTCAAGAAATAAACTATTCTATCATTTCACAATACTTCTTTCCTAATTCAGATGCATATTCTACATGATATTTTTTTAAGGTTTATAAAGTGGTCAGGGCATCTAAGCTTTCTAAAATTCTTCCAAAAATGTTTAAATCACATATTTGTAGCTTTTTAAAGACTGAGCGAATGTACATTTTTCAAAATCACAGGCCAAGCTTAACATTGCCACATTAAAAAACTGATCTGAACAATGGACTTAGCAATGACTAATATACACTAAAACAAGAAGCAATAATATCCCACCACAAATTTCAGCATCCATTCTGAATTGACAATGCTAGTCTGCAACAGTACTGTATCAAATTATAAAATCCTATGTGCAGCAGTAGTAGAAATCATTAATATACCAGTAATCATTCATCAAATACAGAAATTCTACCAGTTTTACAAGTACCCAACTTTCTTTTGATATTTCTACTCTTTCATATATTTGAGACAAGGTGAAAGGTGTATATGTACTTATTTGAGACTGTTAACATTAGTTCAGAAACATTTTGCCAGCATAGTACTATAGGAGTTGCCACAAATTCCTGTTTAATTTATAAATATGTGCTATCAATGTAACCCATTCTAATTTCTCTTTATAGTTAAAACATTTTGATTTATTCATTTATTTATTTTTATTAATTTTTTCTTTGCATACATAATTTTCTGTAGCTTATAAACTGTAGTCCATAATATAGCTATGGTTCCAATTATTTTAGGTTTTATTGAGAATGTATTCAAACATTATTTTTTAAAAATTTAAATCAATCTTGCACCAAAATCAGTATTACACTATTTTACACTTTCTATCATCATCAGTAGCAACCATTTTCAATCCACATGAGGGTCACTCCAAGTTCAATCGATCTTCTCTGATCTTTAGCTTATCTTCTCCACATCACCCCTGCACACTTTCTTATATTTCATCCATCCATCTCACATGTGGTCTTCTGCTGGGTCTTTTAAAATCTCTTGGAATCCAGTTTAAGATTTCAATTGTCCATCTACTATCATATTTTCTAGAAATATGTGCAGCCCAACTCCACTTCAGTCTTTTAATTTTTTCAATGAGGTCAGTCATACCTGTTTGTTCTCTTACCCATATATTGTATTTTCGATCTTTTCTTGTTATTCCTAACATGCATCTCTCCATACTTCTTTGAGTGGTCTGAAGTCTCTGTATTGCTCTTCTATTAAGTGTCCAAGTCTCAGATCCATAAGTAAGAACTGGTAAAACACATTTATTAAAAACCTTTTTCAAACACATGGGCATATTTCCTTTTAGTATGAAGTTATTTCTACGAAAGGCACTCCAACCAAGTTTAATTCTATGATTAATTTTATCCATTATGTTTCCATTTGTATTAATAATCTGACCAGGCTATTTGCAGCTGTTAATTTATTCTAACTCATCATAATCAATCTTTATTTTCATATTTTGAGAAAATCGATTGAACATTACTTTAGTCCTTTTAACATTTATCGTTAGTCCTACTTTCATCTGATAACTCCTGCAACATTTCCTGCAGCTCTAAAGCATTATTTGCAAAAACAACTACATCAATTGCAAAATCTAAATGACTTAAATAATCTCCATTTATGTTCACTCCTTTAACTTCTCATTTTAACCCACAAAATACTTCTTGCAGCACTGCTGTAAAAAGTTTCGGAGATATGGAATCACCCTGTTTTACACCCTTTCTCAATGTTGACCTTTCTAGTATCATTATGTAATCTAATTGTTGCTGTTGCATTTTTATAAATATTCTTCAAAATATGACAATATCCTGGATCTATACCTTGATGATCCAATGCTTTAATCACTGAAGAAATGTTTATAGAATAAAATGCCTTTTCATAATCTACAAATCCAAAACATAATGGCAACTCATATTCATTTATCCTTTCTATAACTTCTCTCAATACCTGGATATAATCTACTGTATGAAATCTACTTTTAAATCCAGCTTGTTCTCTTGTTAAGTAGAAATCCAATGTTGTCTGTAGATAAGTTATAATTATCTTTGTAAAAATTTTGTATAAATTTGATAAAAGGCTGATAGGTCTGTAATTTCTAATATCTTCTTTATCACCTTTTTAAAATATTAATATTAATATTACATTCTTCCAATCATCTGGTACGTCCCTATCATTTAGACATTTGTTATATAACTTTTCTAAATTTTTCTCTATTTCTTCACCTGCTTCTTTTAATGCATCAATTATAATTCTATCATTACCTGGAACTTTTCCTTTCTTCATAAATTTAATTGCATGTCTCACTTCTTCATTTAAAATTCTGAACAATTCAGAATATATAATAGATATAGGAGGTACCTTTTCTTTATTACTATATAATTCTTGATAGAAGTCTTCTACCCATTTCATGATGTCATCTCTCTTTTTAGTAATAAATCCATCTTTTTTTCTTATTGCAGATATAAATATCCTACCAATACCAAAATGTTGTTTTACACTTTTGAGACTTTTATTCTCTTCTACAACTTCCCTTACTAGTTCACAGTTATACTTTCTTATATCATTTTCAACTCTTTTCCACACCATTTTACAAAATTTGAGATATTCAATTCTTTTTAATGCATCATTTTTGTATATTTTCATATTCCTTCTTTTTTTCATAAATTCTCTAGTCTCAGTAGAAATGTTATTGGTCAATTACTGTTTCTTTCTACCAGCTATCTTTGCTGCAATTTTTAAAAGTGTATCAGTTATTTTCTTATTAATTTCATTCAAATCTGAATCATATTCAAAATCTACTAATACTTGAAACCGATTTGTAAGTTCTAATTTAAATTCATTAGAATGTTTCTGAAGATTAGGAATATCAACTGTAAACATTTTTATTCTTAATAATTTTTGTCTCTAGTTTTGCATTAATGTTTATCTTACATCTTACTAATTGATGATCACTTCCTGTGTTAAATTTATTAAAAACATTACAATCTTGAAATATGTATTTTCTGTTAGTCAAAATATAATCCAATTCTGCTGTACCTTCATTTGGATGCTTTCATGTCCATTTACTTTTAACATTTTTTTTCAAAAAAAAAATTCATAATATAATGTTTTTCTTTTTCTGCAAACTCCACAAGTCTATGTCCTCTCTCATTTCTATTACCATAATCAAAATTACCTACAGCACTTTCATCTTTCATTTGTTTACCAATTCTAGCATTAAAGTCTCCCATAACAATTTTAAAATGTTGTTTACTCTGATCAAAAGCCTTTTGTACATCCATATAAAAAACTTCTACTACTTCATCACTATGAGAACTTGTTGGGACATAAACCTGAATTATTTGCATTTGACATCTGCTATTAAGTTGACTAACTAATCTTGCCAATCTGTCCAATACATCATCAATCTCCACAATATTGTTCTTTCACTTTTTATTTATAATGAATCCTACTCCACTTGTATTTTCAATATTTGTGCCTTTACAGTAGTGTATATGTCCTTTTTAGCTTTCTATAACTAACTTTAAATGAGAAGTTTCAAATTTAAATTTCACAGAAATTTTGCCTTCTCCAAGTATCAGGATTTGTTTTCTATTTAAATCTTTAATAATGTACATTGTCACTTCTAACCGCCAACTTTCCTTTTGAGTAATTTGTAGTCTTTCATTTTCTAAAGGATTTACATGTTGGACACTGCAATCAAATTCCATTTTAATTTTGATATCAATATATTACTTTGATTATATATTTCCAGATATGTTTTATTTTTACTCTTTTAATTAAAACAGGCAAAATTCTCCATATAGTAGTGCCACTCAGTGCCAACCAGAGTAATCAATGGATTCCAGAAGGCTTGTGCATAAAATCCCAATCTAATGCCTACTCATCCAATAACAGTAATGTGCTAATATAGGAAATAGTGATCGTGTGATGTTTAGTACTTTTTTAATTATAAATGTGTGAATTATTCATACAAAAACATAGTATCCTATAACTGTAGGCTACTTGTTCTTTTTGTTTACACGGTGATGACATTTTAAAATGATTTTTTTTTTATCTCTATGTTCTCACAAATAGCATTTACAGTTTTTAAGCATCTTTTTTGCTGTAGTTTTTGTGGTTAATTTCCTGCTTAATTATTTTATTTCAATAAATGCATCACTACATAATATCTAAATCATTTTTTAGATTCTCTTGTTTACTCTTAAATTAGTTCATAATTCTTGTTTTTTTATATAAATCTATCAACTATGTCAAAACTGATGCTTATAAACAATAACTCTAAATATATCTTTGACATGTATTTAAAACTAAAAACATAATTTGTCTATGTCTTGCCTATGACTTATACTCAAGAGCTACCTGCTGCTCTTTGTTCTGATATTTATTATCTAATATAAAGATAAATAAGCATAATAGAGCTGGGATAAAATATATGTTTCAATTCTTTCATTATAAGCATTATATCATTTATATTATCGTTTTTCAGAGTCATGTAAATGATTTGAAATATAAACATTTTTTTTTTCATACTAAACATATTAAAGCTAAACTTCTGTTCCCATTAGTCTTAATATTGTTAACTTTAAAAAACTTCTCAACATTATCTCTGTATAATAATCATTATTCTGGCCCTGAATCCAAATGGAAAAAATATTTATTTACACTAAAAAAGCTTTCTCCCCAACCTAAAACTTCTGAAAAATAACTAAATTGTTTTCATGTATCATTTATTGCAATAATAATTAAAAATGTGTTATATAAGCAGAATTATTATTATGTATGATGTGAGATGATCAAGATAAACCAAAAAATTAATCTATTCACAAGAAATTAGACTACATAAAATTACATATCCATAATAATTACATTAAAGTACCACAAACTTATATATATATTATGACAGGCACACTTCATATGGCCAAGCATAAGATGGTATTACGTAAGTAAATGGCCAAGGATATGTTATAAAACCATTAAAGGGGAGGGTACGTACCATCTATATAAACAAAATTAAGTCAGGTTATAAAATAAGTGAGAGATGTCTGTGGATATATCGTATACTCGCACACATAAGTAAAGCCAATAGTTAAGGCTTATAATTTATAATTCAATGTGTTAGCATATTAGCTATATGCTTTTAATAAATTTTTATTATATTTCTATGTTCTTTTTTTTTAAAAATAAATGCAAAGATGTTTATGTGCAATTTGTATTTATATATATATATATATATATGTTAAATGCTTATAAAAAGAAAGGGGAAATATTTAAAAGTTCCAACATATAGATAATTTTAAATC
Organism: Epiperipatus broadwayi; assembly: GCA_028023455.1. Lineage (NCBI taxonomy): Eukaryota > Metazoa > Onychophora > Udeonychophora > Euonychophora > Peripatidae > Epiperipatus > Epiperipatus broadwayi. Next base: position 3,121,661 of record JAQFVV010000003.1, read on the forward strand.
AAGAGTTTTATTAGTTGTTTTTCTTCACAAACGCATTTAAGCAGGGGGGGGGGGTCATTGTTCTAAATTTAAGAAAAGCCTAAAGGCAATTATATTTTTGGTAGCTAAGTAATTTTGTTTCTTTTTTTTTTTAATTATCAAATAGTTCAACTTGACAAAAGAGTTCATTGAAATTTTGCAGGTGGGGAAAGATATCTAATTTAATTTAAAATATATTTTAAGTGTAATCTGATTATCAGAAAAATATTTTAAGTGTAATCTGATTATCAGAAAATATCTTATACACCTGGGTCTCGTTTTACGTGATAGATAGGTTCCTCAGAAAACACACACAAATGAAATCATGCAAAAATAGACGTAACTTATCTTAAAAAAGGGGGGATACAGACTGTGATTTTTCAAAAATCGCGTAAAAGCAAAACACCAACATAAAATTACTTTAAAATTTGCGCAAAAAAAAATAAGGAAATAAAATATGACTAATAAAAATTTTTAAATTTGAAAAAAATTGATACAAGACAAACTTTTTTTAACTATAATATTTAATTTTATTCAAAATAATATATTTTTATGCATAATTTACAGTACAGTAATTGACATTTTTTTATACATGTTTTAATTATTATCGCTACTTTCCGATAAACAGGTTTGTTTGCAAACTGGTAAAAAATCAGATTCTTCACAAGAGGAAATACAACTAGTGCCAACTTCACTCTCATGTTGTGTTAATGATTTTCTGGTGACAATGTAAATAGTAATTAATCTTTGAGATGATGGTTTTATTAATTGTTTATGAAGCTCGCGATATCCAGACATACAACTATTTAGCTCTCGTTGGAATTTAAGAGCATGTTCATGATTAGTGTCATTAATAAGAAAATAATTAAAAATAAACTTGCGGACACTAAATGATTAATAATTGATTACGTTCTTTTTTAAAAAGCAAAAACAGAATGTGATTTAAAATGCAAAATTAACACGCACAATGTTTGAACAAATTTACATTATAATTTTGTAAAATTTAATGTGTGTATACATAAAATGTGGAAATCATGATTTTAATTTCATTATTACATAAAATCTTACTATTATAAAGCACTGAAAATATAGAAATTACTAAGATGAAAGTCGAATTCCAATAATGTGCTATTACTTTCAATATGACATAAGTACACAAAATTTATTATTTAAAGTAATAGCGCATTATCGGAGTTTGACTTCCGAAGAAATGTGAATCGCATTAAATAAATCCGTGTAAAAAGAGACCCAGGTGTATAGTCAAATTTTTTTCTTTTTTTTTATTGGTATGTTGAATCAAATAGTGGTCGGAGTAGAAAGAGAATTTAATTAAAAATAAAAATTATTGAGATTAATTAGGGGATTACATAGGAATGCGCCCATTAACAAAATTCAAAATTAGCTAATTAAATGTTTTTCAGAGGGGTACCTAGATTGGGATTGTAATGAGTGGGCTATATAAACTGTTCACCAGGTGTTTGGGGGACTTGGACACTCAGTCAATCACTCTCGCTAACTCTTTCTGAGTCAATCACTCATTCATATTAATTTACTGGACTTATTGACTTGTTTGCTGACTTATTGAACTTATTTGAACTTGCTTGCTTAAACTTAGAGTTGGAGTTGAACATACAGAAACAGACAGTCAGCCATCAAGTTCTATATATTTCATATCATGCAGACGAAGAGTAAACTTTAAGATGATTTCCAACTAGTCAATTATTATCAGTGCGGCACAGAACTGTGTTTTCTGGAAGGTGCTGATATTTGAAACACAAACATACTCGTGTCAGTGAAATGGTCATGGGGTAGGAACCCCCAGTCAGTGTGCCTGCCCAACTCTGCTCCTGCCATCAGAAATGTCTCCTACATCCAGCCATCAAATGATCATGAAAGCTGCTAAATAATGCTGTCAGAAGTGTCTCCTAGATCCAGCCATCGAGTGATTATGAAAGCTGCTGAATAGTGCCATGTTCAAGGGAAGTCCTCACCGCTCTGGATGAACAGATGAATAGCCTACTCAGAGCCCAGAAAAGTATGAAAAAGACTATATGGTACACTCTATTTTATTAATTTCATATATGTTACTGTGTGTTAAATATCTTTCATTTATATCTCTTTGTGTAAAATATCAATCTTATTTAATGTAATATTTAGTATTTGTAAAATATATTTGGGTATGAGTTTATGATTCTCAGACAACTTTCTCACTAGTTGATTCTTTTCTTTATGTTTTATATTTTTACATTCTATTTCTTTATAAAAAAAATAACTATTATATTATCATACATTTTTTTCTCTACATTGGGGTTTATTATTATTGTATTTATCTTTGTAATTGGTGAAGGGATACGGGGTTTAATAAATATTTGTTTAATAATTATAGAACTGCCTTATTGCTTTGATAATTTATTCATATTTCTTTCTCTAAAATAATTAAATAATTACACGAGTTTTGCAATTCCCATTTCTTTACCTGGGATAAAGATAATGCTGAGCTAGCATATGGGATACCAACTTATCGGAATTTAAATCTTTAGTCATTAGGGTATTTATTTCAATTACATTTTTGTTTGTTTGACTATATTTAATATATTTGGCCTTACATATCCTTTCAAGAGGGGGAATTATTTTTTCTCTTTCTGGGAGTGGCATGAGGGGTTATAATTAAAGTAATCCTTCAAAGGTATGTAAGAGCCAACACTTTAATAACTGCCCTTATGACTGCATCAAAAGAATTATAAAAAGAGTTGAAATTAATTCTTACCCTGGCATGTTGCCATATTTTTTTCATGTTCAATATGTGCACATGCTCATCTTAATAAGGTTTAGATGAACTGGTATAGATGGGAAATTTTGGCGCCGAACTTGTTGGGCCTGATCTAACATGGCGAGTATAGGAAAAATATGGCCACTAAACATAAATAAATAAATCTTGCAGAAGCAAAGTGTTAAATAAAAAAATTTTTTAAGTGGATAAAAGATTATGAAAAAAAAAAGGGTTTACAAGTAGAAATTCTTTATAAATAAGAATTCTAAACTTTGTTCCGTTTTTGAAGTGACCTTTGTCACTACGATAATACTGATTTAAATTATTTTACCGTATAAACATATTTAAAAAAAGAGAAAATTAGATAAATAAATTGTTGGAGAAGGAAATAAATGGCAGTATATAAGTATAAACTACATATTTAATAAAAATAGATGGCAGACTTTGGAAATAAATTTTTTAAAATAAAAAGAAAAAAGTAAATCTTTAAAGAGTAATGTAGAATTTTGAAATTGTATCGATAAAAAATTTTTTGACAGCACATAACATTTATAATTGCAATGTATAATCAGTTTTTTGTTGTTGTTTTTTTTTTTTGGCTTAAAAACATTTCCAATACTTGTATGGTTTAATGTTGAATTATTGGTTTTTATATTTAGTAGTATTAGTGTGAAGAGCGATCTAAGAAAATAGATTTTCATACTTTTAATTGGTAAATGAGTAAGGGGAACATAGCACAAATGGGGGAAATAAAGACAATCAGAATAGGGGAGCACAGTGCGGTGTGCACTGAGTATTTTGTATAAGCAAGAAAGTAATGAATAAAGATAGCATTGAACCATAGTATCAATAGTTATAAAAAAAAACACATATATAATCTAAGTGCATGTCAAAGCAAGAAAGTGTAATAAAGGCAGTAATGGAGCTACTAAGCGAAGAGAAACCCAGAGGAGAAGAAAACTTAATGATGATGATGGAGATGTTTTTAAATACTATAAAACTAGAGTTCAGTCAGATGTCAAATGAAATAGCTAAAAGGTTCGATGACTTAAGGAAAGAAATATCCTTAGGGATGAAAACAAGGTTTCAAAGTGTAGAAAAAAAATGTAGGGACTTCCATCATACTAATAGCGATAGGTTGGAAGAGATCCAGACAAGTCAGCAGATAATAAAAGTGGATTGCAAGAGAATACAAGAAATAAAAAAAGGGTTGAAGAAACTGTAAAAGGTTATAGCGATGGGATAGAAATAGATTTGATTAAAGAAGGTCATGGAATAGAAAAGTTAGAGAATACGTACACTGAGGTAATTAAAAATAAAGACATAAATATTCAAAAGAAAGTAAAAAACATAAAAATTAGCGTATACATAAAGAAGAACACTTCTAAGATCAAGAAAGGTAAAAGAGTAAAAATAAGTGCTGAAAGGAAAGTAGTAGAGAGGATGGTTGAGTTTATGGAAGTACTTGACAGTACTAGGTTTCAATAAGGAACCAAAGAGAGATTTAATCTCCTTGACAGGGAAGAAAATAGAAATGTTCATGATATTATAAAATACAATGGATATCAAAATAATTGGGATAGAAATAACATCATCAGACAGCTTTAAAAGAAAGAAAAGATTTAGATGTGATATTTGTGAACTGGAAAGTAATCGCCCAGAACACCAACCCAGATATAAAAGTGGGCTAGGATTCTCTGGTCCTAATGAGAATGGTAGAAGTAAGAAGAAACTGCCTGACCAAGGTTAAAATAATTAAATATATATATATACACATGCTAGGATGGATGGTAAAATAAAACAAGAAAACACAAGGGATTTGTAAATGAACTATGAGCTTGAATAGAATTATTTGACATGGGTGATAAACCTGAATATGAATAAAATAATAAATAAATTTTTAAAAAAAAAGAAATGTTTTTTGGAAATAGAATAAGTGAAGTTGATTGGTCGTGTCGTTTGAAGGTCGGATGTGTGGATTTCAGTTTTTCCAAGTGTTGTGTATGTAGGTCAGTCTGTGCTTTCTGTGCCCTGGGCTTAAAAATGGTGAGAGTACAGAAGAGCAGTTGAAGGCCTTTGTGTGGATTGGAAGTTCTGTGACACTGTGGCAGAGTATGCAGAGATGAAAATTCCTCTGGGATCTATTCTTCCATTGCAAAAGACCCTGTAAGCCTCAATAAGGAATGAGCATGGGTGCAGTGGATGGGCAGAGATGAAAATTCCTCTGGGACAAATCCTTCAATAATGCAAAATACCCTATAAGTCTCAATAGAGAATGAGCAGGGGTGCATTTACTCAAATTTATATTTCAGTAGAGCTCTTGGTTAGAAATACCTGCCTTTTTGTTTTAAGATGTCATTTGACTCTACATTTTACTTTGCTTAGCTGTCAAAGAATTCTAAATATAACAGAGATCTTTATGCCATGGTTCTGTGTGTCTTAGTGTTTCTGGCCTGGGGAGGAGCAGGAAGTCGATGCAGTCTTGGCCTGTGTGTCAATGCTTGGAGATGGGGTTCCATATCTCAGGGTTTTGGACGTCATGCCTTCTGCTCACTAAAGATTCATGTGGATAAAAGTGGGAGTCAAATATAAATGTTTACTTTTCGTATGTTTATTGTTTTATGTTATAAAATTTTAGTTTTAAAATAAAAATAAAATAAAAAAACGAAAAACATAATTAATGATTAAAAGACATTAAATGATAATCCCATTTAAACGTCTCATTTGGGAGGGTGATATTATGATAGGCACACTTCATATGGCAAGCATAAGATGGTATTATGTAAGCAAATGTCTGAGGATATGTGATAAAGCCATTAAAGGAGAGAGTATGTACCATCCATATAAAAAAAATTAAGTCAGGTTATAAAACAAGTGAGAGATGTCTGTGGATATATCATATATACGCACACACAAGAAAAGTCAATAGTTAATGCTTATAATTTATAATTCGATGTGTTAGCATATTAACTATATGCTTATAATAAATTTATATATATACTTAATAAGTGATTAATGAAAAAACTCATGGTGTACATTAACACATTTATCAACCATGTCTCTGAGATTTTTCTTTCAGATAGCTGGCCAGATAACTATCTACTATTGATCAATAAGTGGGTATACAGTTATTGTTAGTGAAATACTAAAACAAGAATGGAAGCCTGCTCAACTTTTATCACCCAGCAATTCGGCAAATCTGGTGAGTAGTCTTTTTCTTTATTATTCTATTTTGATAGACTTTGGGAAAAACATTAGATAGATTCAAAAGCTGTATATTTTTTTCTTAATTGACATTGCTCATTATTTTGCTAGTTTAAATCAGACAGGTCTATACATTAGGGTTGCACAAACATCTCATTTTATCTTGAGGATAGTCTCCTTTGTATCAAGATTAATTAATATATACTTAAGCAAAAAATTCAAATCTATTAAAATCTGCAAAAAAAAAAATTTTTCGTAGTCCATAAGAAAATACTATTCTTTAATAATAATGCAATTGATTATCATTGAACCTTTAATATGCACTGTTTGTTCCATTCTGGGCATATCACAGCCCAAAGTGAACACATTTTTATCATGACTAATAGGAATTTCAGTATTTGAAATTAATCTGACAATAATATAACAATGCATTTCATAGTTGTCAATAACATATTTTTAATATATTTCTATATCTATTAACAAGTTAACTACATATATTTTATTCATATAAATAAATATACATCTAGATGTATAGCAATTTGTCTAGCCTTATTTATGTGGTCAAATGTGTAAAATTTTAATTTTTAATTGACAATAATTGAAATATATTAAATCAGTGTATTATATCAGTGGTATGTTATCATGTTTGCCAAATTTTATTATAAAATTTGGTAAATATTATCAATAAATCTCTGAGAGTGATAAAGACTCAGACTGTTCAAGATATGCTAAGCCCTCTGGGAGGATGTGTATGAGATTCTAATAGGCACTCTGTCAGGTGAACTAATTTTTAATAATATTAAAATAATAATTTATTATTGTTCTTATTAATTTATAAGTATAGAAACATTTGATATTTTGTTATTCTTAAATAATAATCAAAAAGATTTAAAATCATAACTATTCTAAATTAATCTTTGTAATTAATCTCTAAGCATATTTGTATTATCATTTAAAATAATTTTGAACGGTTTGTTTAGTTATCACTAATCAATACAGATGGAGACATATTAATTACATGCACATACCAAGTTTTAATTGGTCTATTTTTTTTACAATAATTCCATTTCATAAATGTATAAATAACCTAGCAGAGTTTATAGGGGGTATTTGAAAAGACAAGAGAAGAAATAACAATATCTGAGCTACAACAAAAGTTAAGACCAAAAAGAAGCTTATAATAAATAACACTGAAATTGCATTTGAACTGAATTTAAAGGATAAGTAATTGTATTTTGACCCATGAATATGGAGTAGAGAACTCCACTTCCTTGCATGCATTGACCTACTGATCTATCAACTGACAATCACCACAATTTCACATTTGAAAAAAAATGGGAACTATTTTAAAAAACAACTACTTCGTTCAAAGAGACTTCAGATTAACAATCGGACAAGAGATCACAAGCATAAAATTTTATTCTATATCTTACTACAATCTTAGTTATTATACTTATTATGAACCTTGAAAGATTAATAATGATTTGTTTGGAAGGACAAGAAGAAAAAAAAGAAAAATATTCTGTGAATTCGTTTATAAACTAGATATAATTTTTTTTTGATGTGATATTAATCATAAATTGGAAACAAATTAAAAATAATCAGAACAAAACTTTCTGAATTTAAATTAAAAAATGAAGTCTACTCTAAAGAATATTAAGATTTACCTATACTGTAATGCATGAATTACACTAGTCTAACCTATACTGTAATGCATGAATTACACTAGTCTAAAACATTAGTAACAAGATTTTAAAATACTTTAAAATGCAGGAATCGTTCTTAATTATTCCAATATAATACCACAGATGAAAAAATTAATAATTCTTTTGAGAAAATTTTTTCTTTTGCTATTTCAATCAGAGATATTATCTAAGCTACCGCTTTGTTTTTTAAAAAAAAAAACAGATCCAAAGCTCTGAAAAAAAATATTTATGAGCATTATCTGCCAGGAACTCTTAAATATTTTATTTACTTTACCATGATAAAATATGAAGAATATGGAAGTGTTGCCTCGTAAAATAGTTTGCCATCTGACAATGATATTGTTTTCCTTTGTCAATCAGCTTATAACAAAGGGACTTAAATTGTGGACTATAGGAATAAGATGAAGTATAATAATAATGATTTTTTTATATTGTTCATGTTTGTTAATATTTTATATTAGTTTTGGATATGCTATTAGGGTATATATATTTTTCTATTTATGGTATAAATATGCAATGAGTCTGAAAACAGACTAAGGTAAAATTATATATATATATTTGTGTACTGGTTAGCTTAAAGTTAATATTAAATTAGGCTTGTCTAGATAGAGAGATATATACATCTCTTACATTTATAAAAATTATTTATTGACATTCTATCTAAAAACAGACAGAATAATTTGTTAGAAGCATAATAGTATTTACTTATGATGACCTAATTATTTTATTATATGGAGTTTTCCATATAATCAAGTATATATTCGTTTTATATCTTTACAATATTTTGCCTATAATTTAGTATGTCCACTTTAGTTTATAGAATTCATGCTATTTTTCATTGACTGTGTGTGTTTCTTATTGCAAATTTTATTATGCTTTTTAAAATCTTTTATAGTCAATTGACTTACAGTATCTTTGTTAGTTTCATACACTATTTAACATATGCATTGTTTGAGGTGGGATATTTATTTATTTTTAGCTTTTAACATGAGAATTATTTTATCTTGCCATTGTTTTGATAAGGATGTGTGCTAGTTTCCATTTGATAAGTATGAGAAACATATAATTTTATTAAATATTGTATCATTGATAGTATGCATTGCTAGGTGGAGTATACCTTCCCATTACTTATTCCATGAGAGGATTATATTGTTGATGCTTGTGATTATTTTATGCTTAGCTGGTAAAGTTTAATCCCTAATGAGGATTATTTTCTCAGTACGGATTCTGTTTCCCTGTGTTGAGACAATATCCAAGTATTTTGTACCTAGGAAAAAGGTAATGGAATCTGTCATATTGTTAAACAACTATTATGTTGTTTTGAGGAGCCTTTCTATTGTCTGATTTCTCATGATGATGTCCAGTTATTTTCCATCATATATTGTGAAATTCTTGATGTTTAGAATCATATGGCAATGATAAGATAGAATTATCTTCAGGGACACTTGTTTATCTACAGTGTTTAGCTAAATAAAATAATGTATGTATTGTGCTGTGGTATCTTGTCAACAGTTTACAACTAAACCATCAAAATTTGTTATTAATTATAAAACTTATCTATCAAAATTTGTTATTAATTATAAAACTTATCTTATTACAAAAAAATCAAGTCACATGTCACATGACCTAATTTAAACAAGCTTGTATTACAAATGTTATATAAAAAGCTCACAGATAAGCTCTTAACAAGCTTTGCAGAATATCCCTAACCCCAGACTTGATTTTTTTATAATTTTAATTTTTGCTATTATGGCTTTGGTAATTTTATATTGCTAAAGCTATTAATATATGGTGTATTTGAACTTAGTTCAGTCCTATATGACTATTTAAATTAGATAGCTGGATTGAAAGATGTATGGATGTCTGAAAATTTCAGATTTCCTACTTAATAGTATTGTGCTTGTCCTGGTATTTTTAATCTAATGCTTGAATATCCTAGCACCTCACTGAGGAAGCCAGTAGCAGAAACTGATCTGGGATTAGGGATATTCTGCAAAGCTTGTTAAGAGTTTATTTGCCAGCTCTTTATGTAACTTATCTTATGTATGGCATAATAAGAGATACACATATGTAATGTCATTTTATTTCCATCAAGCAGTAGTTTGCCGATGGATCAATAAGACATTCCAATAGATAGGATGACATGGGCAAAGTTTAGCATCCTGTATATATTTGACTTCTGGTGTTTGTTCCCATATTCATATAATTGATTGCTGAATACTAAATAATTGTCATTTTGCTTCATATGATAATTGTCATTATTATATTAGTTACTAGTAAAGTTTAGTTATACTTTAATGCTCTCAATAGCATACTATAGCTAGCTCTTATGAATAACAATTATTAGACACATCAATGCATTAAAATTGTTAATAAATTTAAAGGGAATATACCTGTAACCAAATGAGTGTACCTTGTTTTAGATTGTTTCTGAAAAATATATGTTCTCAATTATTTATTATTATTTTAGAAAAGTTGTAAATAGTGTAAATAAATCTTGTTGTTTTGAAAATATATTCGGTTATCTATGGTCTTATCGCTAATTATCATCCATATTATTATTGTTATTGTTATCGACACATTATCTTATTGTCTTAAAGTCATCATCAATCAGTACAGTATATTTTATTAGGCATTAATATATCACAATGATTTTGATAAACTATTATATTTAAAGTACATTTAGAATTTATGGCTTATTGATCAGAACACTATTGATCTTAAGCCGTGTCTTATTTCAAATAATATTTTAATGATCTATTGGTTTTGGAATAATCTGTTTATTTGAATCATAAGATACATCATTCTCTGATCTTAATCATATTGCCCATAGTTATTTAATAAAAGAGAGTTTGTAAGTTATTGTGCTTGTTTTTTATGTTTATCTTCACAGTTTAATTGAGTTTGTATAATTTTAAGATGTAAATTTCTTTTCTAGCTTTAAAATAGTTTATTTTAATTTCATGGTTAAATATTTTAGTTTTATCAAGCTTAGAATCCATACTTTGTTTTATTTTATCTTACTGTTATTTAATACAATATTAGTTTATAGTTCAAGATCTCATTCTTCATCATCAACATTGTTCTCATATTTCAGCCGAATCTTTCTTTTATTTCTTTATCCTCATTTTATTTTAATTCATTCTCATAATTGATTCATCCTTCACTGGCTCTTATTCTATCATCATCTTAGTCTTCATTATCCTAACAATCTTCTTTTCTCTTCTCCTCACTCTTAAGCTCTTTCATTTTCATTATTTAATTATTATTTGTTTTCATCATCCATTTAGACATCTACATCTAATTCATAATTTGAATTCCATATTCATTTCATGGTCCTGATTATTAACTATTTATTAGTTTTGCAAATATTAAATTTATCTAATAATATTTTGCTTATGGATTTTAAAGCTAGTTAACTGATATTGATACTAGAAGTTATTATCTTCATGGACTATTTGTGACCTTCCTTAGATTTACCGATTCACGCTAGCCTAGTTGGTTTTAAGAAAATAATATTCTTATTTTAACAGTTTTTTTTTATGTATATATTCTTATTAATTGATGATTGATGGTTACAATATGTATATACTGTATATCAAATGTCTAAACATCTTAATGAGTTATACGATGCTTAAATACTATTAATCATATTATCGTATTACTTAGCTACTAAGGCTGCATTTGAGCATAGAAGATATCTCACTATATTTATAAAGTGCATAGATTTAGAAAAAAATAATTTACAATAACATTCGTGTACTTATATATAACGTAAACACACATATTGCCAAGCGATAAAATACAATGTAATAAAAATCAAAATGCGCGTGTATGTATTTCCATATTTTTTAGCCAGTGGCTCTATCTTTACAAATATATAAATATACAGTTAGGCGTATAATTTCTTGGATAATAAATGGTGCACATCCTTGTTGTTGACTCATTGTAGAAAACAATGGAGGAATTTATGATTGTATATTGATTGCAATGCCATAATCAACCAGCATTAGAATAGCGTGGGAGAAAATTGATTTATATCCCCTACTGGGAAGAAGCTTTAGCTTTGCAGTAAACCGAATAAAGAGCTGCTTTGCATTAAATCAAGTGATTACAGCAAAATAGAATAATAAACCCATTTTTAATATTAGATTTTCCATTGTTGCAAGCATAAATATATTTTCAAATTAAATAAAACACGGTTTTCAGAATTATGGAAGTAGAAATATTTTCCTAGATAAAAAAGAAAGAGTAGGCGGAGGTGAAACGAAATCATTCTAATGGATTTTTCTTTTTTTTTATTCCTCAAATTATTGGATCACAAAGACACTTAACTCAGTTACACAACTTAGTCGGAAAGCAAAAAAAGTGCTTTTTAAATTTATAGCAAAATAATTTATATTGTTTCTATTAAATGCTTTTTAGCAATTAATATCTCTCATCACGTCAATTAAGAAAAAAAAACACAGACGAAATCAATATATCTTCTGAAGAAAAAAAATTGAGGAGAGGAATGAACATTTAAAAATTTAAATAATTTTCATCTTTCAGGAAAGATTATTGAAAATATTATTAACTGAATACATAATTAATTTTGGGTTGTTGTTTTTTTTACATTAAAATCATAGAACTACACGTCATTTAATTAAATCATCATCATCTCTAAATAGTCCTAAGGTACACTAGAGAAATATTTTAAAAGACATTCAATTATTAGATCATTTTGAAAAAAATCGTTGTATGGTCTGGTCCACAAAATGGTATTAATCGCAGAGCAGTCAAATTAAGTAAACAATAATACATATAATATTAAACTGAAACCTGAGTCAATCTGTTAATATTCAAATTTCTTTGCGATATAAGTCTCATAAATTCTAATTTGATTATGAGCAAACTTTAAACAATTTCTAAAATGGTTTTATCTGCTTTAAAAAATAAGCATTAACTTTCTGTCTCTTAAAACTTATCTTCTTTCTTCACTTCCCAAATCTCCCCCCCCCCATCTTTTTCTAAGCATATATACAGTCAATTCAATTCTTTTCCGTTTTTTTTAATGACTTTGCTAATCATTTTTTCACCAACCCTTTTCAATATTCCTGTATCTCTAATCCTAACCACTCAAATGTATTCTTTTCACCTTTCTTTATAAGTATAAATTCAAATGTTTTTTTTTTTTTTGTTTGATTGTCCACGTTTAAATTATTATAGCAGATATATCGGGTAAATCTAATCATACCCCCCCCCCTTTACACTTAATTTGAGAAACGTTTAAATGTTAAGTGTAAGAGAAAGAAGAATAGTGTTTAAATACTGTAATTAGATAAAATTGGCATTTAATCTCCATCCTCAGTATTAATAAGCTATATATGCATTAGAGCAGTGGTAGAATTGATGAATTCAAGAAGTCACTTAAGTCTATAATTTTTTTAATTCCCAAATATCATATGATCTCCTGAGCAACCAACTGTCATTATATATACCTAACTCTAATCCCAGTCGTCCAATTAATCGTTAAATACTCCATTTTAAAATTAAGAAACTGCTGAGAACATTTATTTAAAAATTAAACAATATTATTATTAAATATATATTTAAAAATTTAATTTTCATTTCATTTTATTTTTTTAATAATATTAAATGTTCTTTTGGTTTTCTAGTTGTTGTTTTTTTAATTTTAAAATACCATTTTATTCAATGCTTTTAGTTTTAAAATGTTAGAATTTTTAAAGATTTTCAAAGAATTTTTTTTTTAATATTTTATAACATTGTTTGTGGTTTGATTTTTTTTACTTCTTATTTTTAGAAACATGTTCAGCATGTACATATGATATATAATTACATATATGAACAATATATATTTCCTATGAGAAAAATTATATAACAAAATCTAAATGGTGAAAAAATATTAAAATTATGATTGATATGAATTGAAAATTGAATTAATTTAGAAAAATAAAAATGCAGGATTAAAAATTAGAATTAGATGTCGTTTCGAATTTATTAAATTTAATCTTTCTGATTTTACTGCCTCTCTGATCATTTATCTAAGTTATTACACAATTAAATGTGTTAAACTTATTGTTCTAATTCAATTATAATAGTTGTTACCCAACAATTCATAATCATTTTCAGAAGTGCAGCAACTATAAATATCAAATATGCTTTTTTAGAAGGAAGATCATCTATTATCAGTGCTGCAATCCACATCATTATACTAATCCCTAACTAATATTTTCATAAGAAAGGAAACTTGTTTGCATAAACTTTACATAACACAATTTGATTAAAAGACAACTCATATGCAGAAGATTTTTTTTTTTTTTGCATATTCCACACCAATCCATTATGTTCATCTGGAAGATCGATTGCTTTTATTAGCTTGTTTTACTATATCAAATACCAAAATATTCAGTCCTTTCATTATTATTTAAAATTTATTTAAAAAAACCTTCTGTTTCCTTATATGCTATTTGGTCAAAGTCTCTTTCAACTGTTTCTTGTGAATAATGTATTTATTTCCATAAAAACAAGTATAGTTTTGGTTTTTTAAAATTTTCTTATTGAGGGTGTTAAACAATGCAAATCAAACATTTAACTAAGAAAATGATTTTTAAAAACACAACTCATAAAGTATAGAAGTAGCATATTTTTAATCCAAATATCTGTTATTCAAAAACTTATATTATTCAAACAAAATTTATAAGGTGGTCTTCAGCTTTTTACTATTATAACGGTCGGGAATGAACTGAAGATATTCAGTCTTACCATATCTGCCATACAAGGGCACCACTAGGTTCTTTGAACCTAGAAAATTTATAAAGTAGACAGATACGCGCTGTTAAGATCACGACCGCCAGCCCTAGTCACTAGCTCAAGTAGATGCAGAAACTTATATATTTTTAATAATAAAGAATGATAAAAACAATCAGTTAGTATTAATAACACAAAAAGATTTTATTTACGTATATATATATAAGTGTCGACACACAAACTTAAAAAATAATTATATATATAAAAAAAAATTATGTTTGTTTTGTTATTATTTACTATTATTTTTATTTGTTTTAACTTTTATTTTTAATCTTAGAAATGTTGAGTATAGATGAGCTACCCAGACGACGCACTAAAAAAACTTTCAAACATTTGATTCCAGGCTAAAAGTCTGCAGCCACACCAAAGCTCGCTTCCAGATATATATCAGCAACCAATGCAATGTGAACATGTTAGCAAAGAATCACACTGACAGGAATGTGCATCTGAACAGCATGATATTATTGGAAGAAACATGACCTTCATCAGTACAGGAATGTGCATCTGTCCGACTACGGAATCATGTATATAAATTTTTTTTAAAGTGCTACGTATGGGGGAGAGTGGTCTATCTGCTGACTTATAATCCCTCCATAGAGCTAGAAGGGGTCAGTGGCGCAGGAAATACCTCTGCATCCATTTCAATGGTATGATTACCTCTTTTGGGTCATGCATTCAGTTGGACTCATCACCCTAAGTGCTAACACACTTCACATTACATTGATGTAAACGTCCATATATCTCTCCACCAGCATTGACACGACTATGAAATAAATAGTCCGAAATCAAATCCCCTTTAAAACTAACATATATTTAAACAAGTCTAGCAGCCATCTACACTCAACTAACATTTAAATCATTTTATTAATTTAATTCTAAAAAAAAAACTTTAGTTTAAGATTTTAAATCATTTTAAAATGACACATTATATTTAACTTATTTTTTTTTTACAAATACTATTTTTAACCTATTTTTAAAATTTAATAATGCACAAATAACGATATGTGTTTTTATCTTTAACTTTAAGTTTGCAATCGCAAACCCCTACCCTATTACAAACAGATATTAAGCATGACTAAATAAAAGAAAAACAATACAATATTTTAAGAGATTACGATTAAAACTTTAAATGAGACTTTTAAAATTTCAAAGTTTATAAATATAAAGTTCAGATTTGTTCAGGAAAGAAAGTTTATAGTTCATTTTTAGAAACAAATAAAGTTTGAAGATTTTAACTTAAAGAGAGTTTAGATTTCATTTTATCATTTTTTAAATTATACTTTCCTTTCTCCGTGCTCATTTCTTTGTGATGAAGATCTATGAAGACTTATGATGATTTACGATGATTTCTGAAGACAGGATCCGTGCTTCGATCTTGGGATCTGTGGATATGAAAGCTGCCTTCGGCCGGCCGCACCAAAGAAAGCCCATTGACGCTGATTACATTCTTAGTGATGACGACAATAGCTTTTTAAAATTTTTCTGCTTTCAGCAAAGACAATTGAATTTAAAGTTTTAATTTTCTGATTCTCTAATCATTATTTCTTTTGGATTTTCTTTTTATAGTCCTCAGGCACCTTATCTCTCGAATGCACAGATCGATCTCTCATATTTCATATCTATTTTTCATTGGTTCATTAGGTTTATACAAGTAGATTTGGGTTTGTGGCTAGGTAGATTTTGGGTTTTCCACTGGGGTCTGTGTCTCTATCTCTGGGTGGGAAAAGCAAGTCTTTTGTTTTTATTTCGTAATCATCTTTTCAATGGTCATTTTGCCCTAAGGATCTGTTTGTAATTTTTATTTTTAAGATTAAAAACTCTCTTCGTTATTTTAAAAATTAAAAGGTTTTTTATTATATTTTATTTAAAGATTAGAATCTTTGTTTCGATTCTATGATTTTTTTAAAGCTTATTTTATTTCAATATTTAAATTTAAACATATTAATAATTTGTTATTTGTGCATTTTGAACATTTGTGTTTTTAATTCAGTATTAGATATTTACAAAACATCAAGTATTAGAATTTAAATGTAATGCATATATATATATCCTGTTACACTATAAATAAATTAGTTTGCACATACATTTTCAAAAAAATAATATAAAGAAAAAATTCAATAAATATCTATATTAATAAGTCTAATTGTAATGAGTTTCCTTTTTTTTTTAACTTAGTAGACTTTGGGCTTATGATAAGGGTGTAAAACAACTATTTTTTAGATCTGAAAATTCATAAATC
Source organism: Epiperipatus broadwayi (assembly GCA_028023455.1). Taxonomy (NCBI): domain Eukaryota; kingdom Metazoa; phylum Onychophora; class Udeonychophora; order Euonychophora; family Peripatidae; genus Epiperipatus; species Epiperipatus broadwayi. The sequence continues at coordinate 3,138,408 of JAQFVV010000003.1, forward strand.
TAAATCAATGCTAGAAACAGAAATTTCAAATTAATAGTATTTTACTTGTTGTTAAAAAGGGTTACAAATTAATGTTATTTATTTTATCCATTCAGACACTAACTATAGATGGCAAGTCTATCCGTTACTTTAAGTTATAAAGAAATCAAGTCATATGCCACATGACCTAATTTAACAAGCTTGTATTACAAATGTTATATATAGAACTTGCAAATAAGCTCTTAACAAGTTTGGCAGAATATCCCCAAACCCAGATTGTTTTCTGCTATTGGCTTCCTCAGTGAGATGCTAGGATATTCAAGCATTAGATTAAAAATACCAGGACAAGCCCAGCACTTTATCTAACAGATAACTATTAAGTAGAAAATTTAAATTTTTCGACATTCGTATGTCTTCCAATCCAGCTATTTAACTTAAATAGCCATATTAATATATGGTATATCTGAACTTGGTTCAATCCCATATGCCTATTTAAGTTAGATAGCTGGATTGGAAGTCATGTGAATGTCTGAAAATTTCAGAATTTCTACTTAATAGTTATCCATTGGATAAAGTGCTGGGCTTGTCCTAGTATTTTTAATCTAATGCTTGAATATCCTAGACCTCACTGAGGAAGTCAGTAGCAGAAATCAGTCTGGGGGATATTCTGCAAAGCTTGTTAAGAGCTTATTTGTGAGCTCTATATATAATATTACTTTATGCGTTTGCTATAGCACGCCTATCTGATATCATTTGTATCAGCTTGCAGCAACCTTTTTAAACAAAAGATTTATTATAATAAGTTACAATTATTATAATAAAGAGTAATAACTTGTAAACATATCATGTAGAGCAGGGGTGTCCAACAAGTCGATCGTGATCCGCTGGTCAATCACAAAGCCATTTTTGGTCCATTGCAGGCCAATCTGGCAAGAGCTGTTGGGTAAGGAGTGAAACAAATTAAGTCAAGATTTTCCAATTTTTTTTTGTTATTTTTGTTTTTGTTCTACATTTTTTTTCAATTCTAGATAGGTGAAGTCCACTAAGTCGTATCATTATTGAAAATAATATTTTTAATCTTGACTTAATGTAGCTAATTTGAATTAATAAATATTGTTAATAATTACTCATGTTGCTTTAATTCCCCCGGACATGAGTTTTTTGACCTGTTAAACAATTGTTATTTTTTACTAGGTAGATATCAAAAAAAATAGTATGTATTTCACACCTCCCTCCACTTAGACTACGCCTATGACAACAAGTTGATCGCAACACATTTTTAAAATAAAAAGTAGATCTTATGAACAGAAAAGTTGACCACCTGATATAGAGTGCTGAAATATGCTCTATTTGGATAAATATGAAATTAAGGTCCATTAAATGAGATCACTGAAAAAAATATATAATAAACACCGAGTTTTTTAATGACTATCTATTATGTAAAAATATTAGCTTCATATTAAATTGAAAAGGAGCACTTGAGTGGGTGTTTTACTATTATAATAGTACAAAAGAATGTCAGCAAAGAGATTTCTGTTGTAATATGCAGCAAGGCACTATATGTACTGTTAAAAAAAATGCAGTAAAAATTTTAAAATAGTAAAAAAAAATTAATTGTCTAATCATTGCAAATGTCATGTTCTATCACAAATAAGTAGTTGCTCTCTATTTGGGCAAGCTGTTCTTGAAATTATAGGTAATATTGAGGACCACTAATATATATTTTTAAAGGTACAAATTTATGCGAGCATTGAGTATGATATATATATATATATTTATAATTTTAATACAATAACAAATAGTATTATATATTAAAAATTAGTGCGACATTTGCTGCTCTTAGTTTAAAATTCTTGGCTTCAATGATGTCACCGCGACATATAAAGAAGCTTCTATTTCAAGCTGAGGTGAGCGTGACACTTGTTTTTAATACCTGTTAAAGCTGAGAATGTTTTTTCACACAAGTATTTCGTTGTGAATGGAGACAAATTTTTTAAGGATTTTTTACTCAATATTGTTCTATTTTACATATAATAATAATACAGCTTAAACAAAATTTATTTGTTATTTAAAAATTTTATTTAATAAGCTTAGTGAATTTAAATAATATCTTAATTTCTTTGTGGATCATTAAAACTATGTCACGGTCCACCGGTTGCCGACCCCTGACCCAAATATTACATCTTTTGCATTTTCCTATCACCAATTTTTGCCATAAAAAAGAATGAAGAGAAAGATTAATATCTTTATTTTTGTTGATAACTTAATATGTATTTCAGATAGGATTTAAAAAATATTGCCTGGAATATTAAAATTATCTTAAAACTCCTACCATTATTTTCTTTTAAAATTGGATTCAGTTTTTATCAGATATAAATATTGTACTTTTAACCATTTATTTTTTATTTTACAATAAAAATCAGAAATATTAACAACAGGAGAAGGGATGTTTTAAATAAAGTCGGTACTTTGCATAGTATATGCAGATGGAAACATAATGGATGAAATTAATCATAGAATTAAACTTGGTTGGAATGCTTTTGGTAGAAATAACTTGATACTAAAAGGAAATATGCCTATGTGTTTGAAGAGGAAGGTTTTTAACAAATGTATTTTACCAATTCTTACTTATGGATCTGAGACTTGGACACTTAATAGAAGAGCAATACAGAGACTTCAAACCACTCAAAGAAGTATGGAGAGATGTATGTTGGGAGTAACAAGAGATCGAAATCGCAATGTATGGGTAAGAGAACAAACAGGTGTTACTGGCCTCATTGAAAAAATTAAAAGATTGAAGTGGAGTTGGGATAACATATTACTAGAAGAGATGATAATAGATGGACAATTGAAATCTTAAACTGAATTCCAAGAGATTGTAAAAGACCCAGAAAGAGACCACATGTTAGATGGATGGATAAAATAAGAAAGTATGCAGGGGTGATGTGGAGAAGAGAAGCTAATGATCAGAGAAGATGAACTGAACTTGGAGAGACTTTCATCCTGCAGTGGATTGATAATGGTTGATGATGATGATGATATGATAAATATATGTATGCATTTATCATATCAATTGTAATTATTTTTGTTGATAATATAATGTGTGTACCAAGTAATTTTTAAACTTATAATTTTTACATCTGATATATATATATATATATATATATATTGCATACAGCATACCCATATTTAAAATGTTGTACTTTTTATACAGTCCAGTGTATGTATTAAAATCATATATATCATTGAGTCCTATCTATGAATTTAGATTATCTATGATAGACCTTGAAATCAAATGCCATAGATAAAACTGTTCCATTGTAGTGAATATAACACTCTTATTTTTTTGCTTTCTTTCATGTATAAGAGTTCTGATGAATTTTAATTTAAATATTATTTTTATTTGTTACTAAAGTGTTTTATGATGTAGAGGTCAGTAGCCAATGACAACTTGAGGTTCAAGCCTGGTTGAATAAATCTCATAATTTTTTTCAGGTTTTAAACAGATATGATTTTTCTTTTGGATAACCATCCCATAGCAACACAGTAAACCATCTAAAATAAATTGTTAAATGGGTATCCACTTATTATTACCTGGATGATAAAATGATCCTAGGCCAAACAAGATTGACCTGATGAATGTTAATGAATTGATTGTAAAAACAAACTGTAATATGATGTCATTCACACCAAATAGTGAAGTTGTCACATCCCTATAGTTACTAAGCCCACAGATCTTTTATCCTTTTTTTGTTATTAAGTAGATAGATTATGAATATAATTTTTTGCAGCATACATAATTTTTTTAGGTTATCCAGAAACAATATTGATCTTTACTAAAGATCAATTTTTCTCCCATGTCTTATGTGATGTATTTATATTTGCTTTATCTATTAATTTGTAATTATTTATTAAGCACACAGGAAGTATATGTAAATACTTTAGAGACAGGCTTTAGCCTATATCATATGCACCTTGAATGTTTATCATAGTCAAACAATATCTTTATTTGCTGATAGAGTGACTTCTCAAACCTCGAGACAAGATAGCGACTTTTATAAAGATAAGAGTGGACTTCTTATCTTTAACCTAACTTCCCACTTATATAGGCTAATCTGAAGCATCTTGATTTGGGAGCATTAAGATGTTATTCTCTTCACTGTTTAAGTCCACTATTTCCTTTACAAATTAGCCTTCGTAATATCTTGTGATTTACAATAAGTTAATATTACGATCTTTATACTGGAAGTATGTAAACTACTGTAAAGTTGTAATTATTTATTAAGCGCACGGGAAGTATATGTAAATACTCTAGAAGCAGGCTTTAACCTATATCATATGTGCCTTGAATGTTAATAATAGTCAAACAATATCTTTTTTTGCTGATAGAGGGATCTCTCAAACCTTGACACAAGATAGTGACTTTTATAAAGATAAGACTGGCTGTCTTATTTTAACCTAACTTCCTACTTATATAGGCCAATTTGAATCATCTTGATTTGGGAGCATGCAGCTGTTATTCTCTTCACTGTTTAAGTCCACTATTTCCTTTACAAATTAACCTATACAAAATCTTGTGATTTACAAGTTAATATTATGATATTACAACTTTACAGTAGTTTATATATTTCCAGTATAAAGATTGTAATATTAACTTGTTGTAAATTGCAAGATTTCATGAAGGTTAATTTATAATGAAAATAGTTAATTTAAATAGTGAAGAGAATAACAGCTTCATGCTCCCAAATCAAAATGCTTCAGATTGGCCTATATAAGTGGAAAATTAGGTTAAAGATAAGATGGCCACTCTTATCTTTATAAAAGTCGCTATCTTGAGTCGAAGTTTGAGAGGTCCCTCTATCGGCAATTAAAGATATTGTTTGACTATTATAAACATTCAATGTGCAGTTAAAGTCTGTCTCTAAAGTATTTATCCATTAATTTAATTTATATTGTAGCTAGTTTCCATTACTAACATGGCTATATATGAATACTTCTTAATATTTTTAATTACTAACTTTTATAAATACAACATCCATTTTTAATTGCTAAATTTTTCCTTAACTTGTCATTTTTTCTAATAATCATTCATGTAAATATAAATAATAATAGTTCAAATGTAAATGAAATTAAAGTGGAAGTTATTGTAAATACCCAGTGAGCTATGAATAAATTAATACAAATCTATACTCCAAATCACATTAATATACTGTAACGGAATAGCGTTACATAGGGTTTGAACCTAGGAACGTTAAAGATATATATTAATGATGAAATAAATGACAGGTACCAAAACTTTTTAAAAAACGATCTTGTTTTAAGAATAAACGAGAAACAGCCGTTTCTAAAGCAGATCGCAGCTATATATGAGTACCTGTCAGATTTATTGAACTAAAATTAAAAGAGTTTTTATTTTTTTAAGGAATTAAATTTATTATAATCATTATTTGTAAGTTTGTTTTTTTGTTACTTCGTTTTAAAAAAAAAGAATGATCGAGAACAAATTAGAAATTTTTTATTAAATCATTTTTAAACAAAAAAGAAAGAAAAAAGATAAGTAAATTAATTAATCTGCAATAGGTTAAAAGATTCCAAGCGATCTAAGATATTTTGAATGGGGGGGCAATTAGTAGATTAAAATTTAGAGAATTTGAAACAATAAGCAGGATGTATGTTGGTAAAGTCTAGATATCAATCCAAATTTAGAAACAGAGGTGATAAAAAGTGTACACTGCTATTGTACTACTTAGACTTCTGGCTCCAGCTAAAACAATATGTAAGAAAAATGGAAAAACTAAATTAAATTCCCAAGTGGTGCAAATGTCACAGAAACTATTAAATAAAGAGGATCCTTGATTAGCAAATAAGAACTAATGACTCATGAGTGCATGACAGAGATTGGAGGAAAAATTCAAGGTGTCGTGGCGGGAAAGAAGAGAAGAAAAAGGCAAGACAGAACTGGAGAGACATAAAATTGACAATTAATCATTGATTAAGAGTTGTGGAAGGCGAAATTACTTTGAATTTTAGCAGAAAGTATTATTAATTTTTTGGCAGAGCTGCTGATTAAGTACTTGGACTTCTTAACCTAAACTTTGTGTGATACCGTAGACGAAATGCGTTGCTGAATCCAAAATCCGTGGCTTGGCCGCCGAACCTTCGCACCTGGCACCGCTGATCGATCCTAGAATGCTCTCAACCTCGGAGAAAATGAACTCAAGGACCACACACGCCCTGGAAGCCTCACCAAAAGCCGGCATGCTGATTTAAAGAAAACATCGCTCAGGATCCCATTACAGTCTTCTCGTTCCACAGGTAGTTATATTTTAACATTTGCTCACACATTCATGCACCAGCTAAAATAACTTTAAAGTGGAGAACGGTTTACAGACATTAAGTGTAAAATGATAAAATTACTAATGACCAAATTGAATTACTAAAGAACTCAACCAGAATCATATGTACAATTAAGATTCAGCAAATATCTGTACAAATTCATACCTAATTCCGTAATTATGTTATCTAGACTTACTAAATCATATATCTGCATGATAATTTTATTTACCCAGTTTTTCTAAATAAATCATTCATTTAATTAATAATTCTTTTATTGATCGCTTGGAATTTCAAATTTATTTCAATAATGTTGAATGAGTGCGAGAGTGATCTATGTTGTATAATTTGAACGGGTACATTTAATATTTTAGTTAAGATTTAAGTATATTTATAGCGTTTATATTTGTCATACAATTCTTATGTTAATGTTAAGTTATGATTAATTTATTCTGGGGGATATAGGGTGGGCCCAACCATGATAAATGTATGTCAATAGTGTGTTAAGAGTAATGAGCGATATAGTTCGGAAATAGTGGCTGTGTTCATTTCTTGCTGTCCGCTGGAGCGATGCTTGGGCATGTTCTGTGGTATAGTTGAGTGAGCGTGTGCACGTGCGTGGCGAGCTTGTAAAGGTTCTCCTGGCGCCTATTACTCGGATTCAATCTGAATCTAGGTATGAAATAAATAAAACGTACGTGTATATGTGTTTGAAACTATTTTCACAAAACATTATGTAACCCCGGACGATAGAACACAGCGGGTTCGTAAAAAAAAAAGGAATCGTCAACAGAAAAGCCAAAAGGAGAATAGTGTCCGCAGTAGCGGTAGGGTTCGGGTTACAATACAGACTTCATGTTCTACATTATAACACATCAATAAAATGTTTAAATATGAAAGTATACATGATCTTTTTCATTTATTGATATATTTGAATTAGTTTGCATATAACTTGTTATGGAATTTATAATGACAATCATTCATCTTCATTTTTAATGTTATTTCATAAGTATATTTGTTGTTTTCTTTAAATCTGCAAGCAGGTGTTTATGTATTTATATTGCTTATTTGAGTATCTAGTTTTTTTTAGAAAGTAAAATAAAAAAAAAAACATTGTAACCAAGTTTCTCTATGGAGGATATTAGATTAAGGCAGTGAGTTATTTAAGGCTATTTGTCTTTTACTTACAAATTTTGTATCTTACAAATATTTGTATAATTAAAGCACTTACAATTATTTTAAATCATCATTTTGATAGGTTACAAATTTACATAATAATATTCATGACCCAGAATTGAAATATGTTGAAGCTTGAATTTCTTTTCACAAAACTCTTAGGAGTTTTCATCCAGTCCTTAGCTATTTCAACTAGCCATCCAATATTGTTTGATAAAAGGTATGTAGTTATTCTTGGTTGAAGTAAATGAAAGTTTGAGAAAATCTAGTTCAATTGGACAAAAGTTTGGGTCAAGTGAAAAAAAAATGTAATTCCAATATAATGCAACCTGTAAAAAAAATATTAAGCACCTCAAGTACTGAATCCATGGATTATCTTTTGGTTAGCTATTATTATATTTGCAATTTATAGATCAAATTTGCCTAATTTTCTATTACTTATTTTAATACTAAGCATTTGTAATTTTTGTATTGCTGTAAAGTCTATTATACACAAAAGATAAGACAGAGTTTAAATACAGTTCTGCATTGCATTAAAGGTTTAGCTTAGCAATTTTTAAATTTTATCCATATTCCTTGTGGAATATAATTATATGATATAATATAAAGATTGATAAACCATTCCAATTTCAGAAAAGAATATTTCTAGAACTGCATGCACATAATTAAAAAATGAAAATGTAGTTTCACTAATACACATCATTATTATCTCACTTGGTACAGGGAGGTTGTCTATTGCATAAAAATCTAATGACAACAAGGCCCTGTTCTAACTGAGATAATTGAAGACATTAATGTGAATAAAAAAATAGATTAAAAAAAGAATATATATATATTCATGATTCATGAATGATTTTCCATTATTGTTACTTCTGGGTTTAAACATGCTAAATTATCAAGCAATAAACATTTAAATTTTCTAAAAATTATATTTTAACATTAAAATTACCATGATTATTTAAATATCAATAGCACTTTATATGTCTATAAAAATGAGTACCAATATATTTTAACGGTCACTGAAAGGGCCTTTAACGTATCTGCACTACAAGGGCGCCATCTAGGCATTTGAACCTAGAAAAATTTATATAGTAGGCAGATACGCAAGTTAAGATTCAAAATTTTATATATATATATTATTCTGACTGTTTGTCCAATATCACTAGCTCATAGAGTAGCAGAGATTTAAACATTTTTATAAGTTTTAATAGATTTAGATTATCAAAATATATTAATAATTAAAACAATAAAATAAAAGGAGCCACTGCCAGTAATTAACACACAAATAGATTTTATTAACGCACATTTAAAATTGAGGAATAAATTTATTCTTAGATTTTAACATTAATAATTTTTTTAAATTTAAATTCAAATTACTATTTAAATAGACTGCACAGATGGATATTTAAATTATATTTTACTTTAGCATGTCGAGTATAGATAGGCTACAGAGATTTTTTCCACTTAAAAACTTATCAAAACATTCATTCAATCTCAGACTAAAAGTTCGTAGCCAACCCAATGCCTGCTTCCAGATATATAGTCGCAATCAATGCAATATGAAGATGCTAGCATAAAACCACGCCAACAGAAATGTGCATCTGACAGCGTGATATTATTTGAAGGAAATGATCCGTATCTAGAACAGGAATGTGCATCTGTCTAAGGAATCATTTATATAATTTTTTTTAAAGAATGCTACACATGGGGGAGAGCGGTCTTCTGCCGACTTATAATCCCTCCAGAGCTAGAAGGGATCAATGGCGCAGGAAATACGTCTGTGACCATTTCAACGATATGACTGCCTCTTTGGGGTCATGCATTCAGTTGGGCACGCTGCCCTGGATGCTAAACACACTTCACATTACATTAATATAAACACCCATATATCCCTCCACAAGCATTGCCCTAACCATGAAACAAATAGCCTGAAATTAAAATCCCTTAAGCTAAACATAAACGAATTTAAACATAGTTATTAATCTTTATCCATGCAGCTATCTACACCCAACTTAAATCAAAATACATTTTAATTAAAACATGACACACACACCAAAAAAAAAATGGAAATGATTGCTTAAACCTCTACATACAAAAGATATCAATAATTGAATTTGCATTCCTTAATTCAGATAAGAGTTCTTATTTTCAGCTATTAATTCATTGCAATTTTAGAAAAGTTCTTATTAGATAGACACAAGAGTTCATACTTTACGGATTGAGTAGATTTAGAAGTCCATCTTCGTGATCACTTTCGTAGATTTTGTCCTTCTTTGAAATGAAACCGCTACTTGCCATTCATTTGGTCAGGAACTGTCATCCAGAGGCCTCAGCTGGTTGTCCGGAAAATTAAATTTATTGCAGACTTCCACATCGTGAAAATCTGCAATATAGCTAGTTATAACGACATATTCATAGTCAGCTCTCAGATCCCAATTATAATAATCCTTAGGCTTTTACATTTTTATTAGTCTCTTATCATCCAATCTTTGGATTCAACAGGCAAGACATCACTAATCCTTTCGTGTTTCAGTTATGGTCCGTGCTGCCATTTTCGTGTTCGCATTGGTCATTTAATTTCTTGGTATTCTCTTACCATTTAATTTATTTGAAGTGCCTCAAGGGTTGCTTTCAAACAATCATTTAATTAATAAAACAATCATTTCCATTTTCTAAGATTATAGAAATCAACATTATTTCTATTTTTAAAATATCAATCTTTATATTTTTACTTTTTTACAAAAAAAAAAATACTTTCAAATACTTTTTCTTAAAATAGTTTAAGTTTTCCATCTGCGCGGCAATATATATATATTAAACAACTTTTAATTTTCAGTTTTTAAGTTTTTTTCTTTTTAATAAATCAATTTTTATTTACGATCTTTTTATTTTTATTTTAAAATAATGTAATGGAATATTATATTCCATTACAATATATATGATAACATGCCTTATATGCAGTAATGTATCTAAACACACACTTTTGCTAATAATTAAAAGAACATCCTTTGAATCTTCTTTGAGATCTTAAAAAATCAAGCAAAATAAATTCCTAATACCCATTTCTTACATACTTATTATTGCAGTTGCTATTACTATGTGATTATTCATATGGTAAATAGATATGGATAAGCTGCTTATAATTTAAACCAGCCAGCATGGTAGGCTTACTGACTTTTTATCTCTCAGTAATGCCAAGAAACACCATTGTCTTTCTTCTCAATTCCCTACTAATTCTTAACTGAAATATTACTTTTTTTTTTAAGGCATGATAAATGTGTGTGTGAATGACAGTTTTTAGATAGTTACAATCATGTAGACAAATTAAATTGTGCTTCTTATTTCCAGAAGAATGTAAAGTCATTGACCAAGACAACAGTTGGTGGCAAAGTCAGATGTTGTTAAGAATCGCCTGATTTCAGGATCAGACACTATTTAATAATGACTTATTTAGATACTTACAACTAATTGCATATGATTTTAAAGTGTAGGCAGATTCTATGAATTGGAAAAGCAAAAGCATCTAGCATAAAATGGAAGAAGAAAAAGCTGAAGCAACAACAATTCAGAAAAGTGGATATGTATTTTATTACAAAGATAGAAATTTTGGAAGTACAAATGCAGTGGGATTCATTATAAATAAAAAGTAGAAAACACGAGATTCATAATTGAAACAGAGTGGTAAAACTAGTTATTAAATTAATGGAAGATATCAAATTGTGATATTTCAGGTTTATTTCCCAACAAGTTTTCATTAACTTAAAAAAAGCAGAGAATATTTATGTACCAAATGCTTTTGATCACACACACAAAAAAAATTTTAAATAGAGATAGGAGACTTTCTTTCTAGAATTAAAAAATGATTGAAAGATGAAAATGCTATGGATAAGTTTGGTTATGCTTACAGAAATGAGAGAAGAAATAGCTTGTAGAGTTTACAGGAAAAAATAAATTATAATTTTTTTCATTGAGAAAAATATTGAATAGAAATGGGCATGGAAACATCCAAATGATGTTACAGAAGAATGAGATTATATTTTGACTAAAGGAAAACATATATTTCAAGATTGTAAAATTTTTTTAATAGATTTGCACTGCAAGTAATGAATTTAAATTAAAACTGCTAAATTGTTTTAAAACATTAACGGACTTTGAAGATATATCAGACTTGATTAAGATTAATATCAAGAAAGCTGATACTTTAATAAATTTTAATCTGTGATAAAGATAACTGGTACAAAAAAGGGAATAATTCAACAATAAATTTCTAATTGAAACAAGATAATGTAGGGGAACAAAAATGTATAATAAAAAAAAGTTAGCGATTGCATAAGAAAATATAACTGTAAATTGGCAAGGAAAGCTATAGAAGGGAATATCTATTAAAAAGAACTAAATATGTGGCATTCTGTAAATGGTATAAACAAAAGTTAGCAAGTGTGTCAGAAAATGTGTGAATTGGCAAGAAAAGCTAGCTATAAAAGAGAATAAAAGTATAAAATGAACAACTTGGTATTTTGAGGAAAATTGTTTCCACAGTAAAAAAAAAAAAAAGATAATTTTTTTATTAAAAAAAGGTATGATGTGTTAAAATGTTCTACAAAAATTATACAGTAACAAAAAATAAGAAAACAGAATAACTCCTACAATTACTATATCTTCTGAATTTCCAAGCATTTTAAATGAAAACATGAGATATATTATTAAATCTATAAAAATGAGAAAAAAAATTTAAGAAATGATGGAATTATTATTAATATCTTACAAGAAACAAGTAAAAAAATAGAAAAATTAGTAACAAAACTATATATCAAATAAATAAATAATAACAGCGATATATTAGATAATTATGAAGACTGCAGAAGTAATATTGACATTTAAGAAAGGTGATAGAAAATATATTACAAATTACAGACTTATTAATCTTCTATTGGTTGTTTACAAAATATTCATTAAGATAATCACCACTCATCTCTAATGAAATATGGATGCTTAACAGAAGAGTAATATAGAAATTTCAGTCCACTCAATAAAATATCAAGAAATGCATGATAGGGAGTAACAAGAAAAGATTGAAAATAAAAATAGACAAACAGACGAAAATGGAACAGGGCTTGATATATTTCTAGAAAAGATGATCAATCATCAACAACCATTATCAATCCACTGCAGGATGAAGGTCTCTCCAAGTTCAATCCATCTTCTCCGATCTTTAGCTTCTCTTCTCCACACACACCCCTGCACACTTTCTTATTTCAGCCATCCATCTCACATGTGATCTCTTTCTGAGTCTTTTACAATCTCTAGGAATCCAGTTTAAGATTTCAATTGTCCATCTACTATCATCTCTTCTAGCAATATGTCCAGCCCAACTCCACTTCAATCTTTTAATTTTTTCAATGAGGTCAGTAACACCTGTTTGTTCGCTTACCCATACATTGCATTTTCAATCTCTTCTTGTTACTCCCAACATGCATTACTCCATACTTCTCTGAGTGGTCTGAAGTCTCTGTATTGCTCATCTATTGCGTGTCCAAGTCTCAGATCCATAAGTAAAAACTAGTAAAACACATTTGTTAAAAACCTTCCTTTTCAAACACATAGTCATATTTCCTTTTAGTATCAAGTTATTCCTACCAAAAGCACTCCAACCAAGTTTAATTCTATGATTAATTTCCTCCATTATGTTTCCATCTGTATTAATAATCTGATCAAAGTATTTGTAACTGTTAACTTCTTCTAATTCATCATAATCAATCTTTATTTTTATATTTTGAGCAAATCGATTAAACATTATTTTAAGAAAAGATGATAACAGGAAGATAATTGAAATCTTAAACTGGATCCCAAGATATTATAAAAGATCTAGAAAGAGACCATATGTGTGATAAATAAATGAGATCATGAAGTTTATTGTTGTAATATGGAATAGAGAAGCTACAAATTGGAAAAACTAAATTAAATTTGAAGAAACCTTCACCCTATAGTGGATCAATAATGGTTCTAAATAATCATGATATTGATCTATATATATGCAAAGTATACATATATATTTGATGATGATGATCTATATACATAATGCATTATAACATATATATTTGTTTGAAAGTTTGTAGTAGTGGTAGTTTATTTTAAGTTATATGTTGGACTATTTTCATCATTATTAAATTGTTAAATGATTTTAGAAAAAGTGAATATTTATACCTTTCCAAATATATTCACTTATTAGTAATAGCACTCTAGATAATTTAGAACAAAATGTTTTAAGTAATACTGGTATTCTCTCTTTTTCAGATGTCACTGTTCTAACCAGTAACAACACTAGCACAATAATAGATCCAATAAACTTTAGAATCTTGAAATCATTAGATCGGAAGACGAATTCCTATAATGCGCTATTACTTTAAATATTATAAATCTCCGCGTGCACTTACACGTCAGTAAATGTTCAAAAAATTTAAGTGAATCACTTAAGTTTATAGTGCATTTCTATAAATACACCAACTTTCACTGACCATCCTAAATCAGGGCTTGAGTCTACTGTGTGCTTGATCATAAATACTAAATTTAATATCATGTTAAACTACCACAGACACTGTTCAGGCCAGCAACATTTGAGGAAGAGACGAGAATAATACCATTTGAAACATTATGTTCTATCTACCTACCTATTATTACCAATAATTGAATGTATTTGAAAAAGCATAAATAAAGTTTGAAATTTTCTAAAATATTTACTAATACCGATGAATGGAAATGGTCTAACACGTAATTATCTATACACTTAAAAATACAAACAAGCACAATCTTACTATACACACATACAATAATAGCGTAACTGTAGTCATAAATCATTCATACAATACATACAAGATCCACTCCAATATTTATTTAATAGTTTTAAATTATGATAAAATCTTCTAGTGCCGCCTATATTAAATTTAATTAAACATTTAGCCTTACGTCATTATCCAACTATTTTAGCAGACGAAAATAAACTTTTTCTATCTGTGGTGTTCAATATTTATTGGCAAGTAGCTACTTTTCAGACATCAATAGACTTCATGATTACCTACTATTAACAAAATCTTATTTTAATACAAAACAAGATGGCATTTAAAAATTAAATGAAATTAAAATACTTGTCAATACTATAATAATAAAAATTCTTAGTAATTACTTTTTTAAAAAAAAGATTAACTTAAATAACATTCTCTAATAATACAATTCCCAGAATTCAGATATTACAAATAGACTTATTTTTAGTAAATATAAATTTCGCTACTTTTATTTTATTTTTAAAGATGATTATGTATCTATTTAAGTTTTAAAAATACAGTTTTATTTTAGAAACAGTCCTATAAACGTCAGCGATGAATAAATCAAAAAGAGATTAGTAATTTTGTTACCATGACAAGACAAGCAGTATATTTGTAAAAAAAAAAAAACCCACTATATCCCATCTAATGATCGAGACCACTTTTATACATTTTGAATAGAAGAAAGTGTTACAAATCATTGAAATAAATAAGTTTAATCCAATAATAATTTCACTTATAATAAATTCAAAAAATCAATTATGAAGAAACTGTGGCTTGAAAGATATATAAAATCAAGTAATATTTAATCATAAAAAAAATTAAAACGAAACAAAAAAATGTATAAAGTCAAATCAATTTATAAAAATCTATTTAAAAAACACATACAAATGATAAAAATTAGAGAATGAAAATTTTTCATCATAGTTGATATTACAATAATAATTATCAAAATTATAGGTAAAAAAATTATTTTAAATAAATTTATAATTACAACTTTAAATTATCATAATAAATTTCTCACTATAAAATCTTTCCATTGACTCATAGTAAATCGAACGATTTCACGAGTATTAATGTGTAATAAGAAATGTGGACTTAATTAGTGAAGTATTGAGTAACTTCACGCTCTCAGATCAAACCGCTTCAGCTTCAACTATTTAAATAGAAAGTAAGTTGAAATAAAAAAGGGTTCCCCTCTTTTCTTCCAAAGAGTAAGCTTGTGGTTTAAGACCTGTAGAGGTCCCTACTATCGCATTTTTATACGCATGTGCTTGAGGCTACAGCCTTAATGAATATTACTTATGTAATCAATGTGTGTTTAAATAAATTTATAATTACAACTTTAAATTATCGTAATAGATTTCTCACTATAAAATCTTTCCATTGACTCGTAGTAAATCGAAAAATTTCATGAGTATTAATGTGTAATAAGAAATGTAGACTTAATTAGTAACTTCACACTCTCAGATCGAACCGCTTCAGCTTCACCTATTTAAATAGAAAGTAGGTTGAAGTAAAGAAGGGTTCCCTTTGGGCTCCCCTCTTTTCTTCCAAAGAATAAGCTTGTGATTTAAGACCTGTAGAGGTCCCTACTATCGCATTTTTATATGCATGTGCTTGAGGCTACAGCCTTAATGAATATTAAACATCTTTATAAATAATAATTTATATTATTATACATTTTATATGCGAATACAAATACATTACGATATATTAAGCATACATTATTATACGTGTGTGTGTGTGCTTTCAATGGTGTATTTCTTTACTTAAGTTAATATGGACTTAACAATCATAAACTTTTTATGCTATTGTTTATCTCTTTGCAATAACTGTGAAAGTAGGATTCTTCATTTGTGCAACCAAGTTTTTATTCTTCAATTATAGATAAAGCAATTCCGACTCGAACATTCTCTTTTTTTATTATTACAATTTAGCTTTAATTTTTTTAATCTTTGACTTTCTATCTTTTGTTTTTTTTTTCTTCTAGAGTCTTATACTTTATCGTTTTTCATTTTTTAATACAAGATCAAAAACTCAAAAGTATAGAATTATATTAATTAATCAGATTTCAGTTTACTTTATATAGGTATTGATTTTCTGAATCTTCAGGCTAAAGATGGTCATTAACTTAGCCGAGAGGTCATCGCAACCGCCTTGCAAGCAAGTAGTTGGTTGCAAACGGTTGTGGGTTCACCTCCCGGCGGATGCTATGACATATGAAAAAAAAGATAGTCATTTTATCTTATAGATCAGTGTTTCCCAACCTTTTTCGGCTCACGTACCTGGTAGTACATCACGCTAAATTGTACCACTTCGTAAAAATGATTGTATTTCGTGAAATTTGTTATTGCGAGTGTGTTATTTTATTTGCATTATAAATATTATAGGGTGACCATGTATGTATTCACATCTCATAATGAGACAAATTACATTGAAACACGCCTAAACATCATGCCAGATTATAAACTCACTGTAACATATTTATATGTATGTGTTTGTTCAAAGTTTCATATTTTTTCCAAAATAATTTAATAAATATTACATTATTATATTAAAGGTTATTTGGTAAAAATTTGGTCAAAGTGTTTTCTCGTTCCTTCATTTGGTTTTCCCGAATTTGAGTCTGTTTTCTCTTTTTCGGAGCATCTTGCTATTGGTTGGGCCATGGAGAGGATAAATCCAGCATGTCCCAAGTCATGGTAAAAATAACCTCAAGGGTTATCAGGCTATCTCTTGTTCTTGTTTTCTTTATATTGTTCAGCATGAAGTTAATAGGATTAAAATTTTGATGATTAAATACTAGCTTACATCTAGTAATCCACAATAGATGATCAAGAATTAATGAGAGTCTAATTTCTGGGTATGATGCTTTTCTGATACATTCTTTCAAATTAAATAATTTAGATTGATTTGCCTTGATCCGACTCATTATTTATTACTATTTTGTCATATTTCGTTTACTAATAAATGGTTTTAATAAAAATACAAAATTATAAAAAAACAATTAGTATATTTTCTTATCATTATAAAATAAATTTAATGAGATCTTTGTGCTTGTTTTGAACAACATAATTTTTTGAAATTACAGCTGCGTTCAATCTGCTTCGATACTTATTTTTTTTAAAAATATATGAAGAAAAAGCTCTTCCTACTAATTCCGTACTAGTAAATGGTAATAATAATTTAAGAGCTTTCTCTGAAAGTTGTTCATATTCTTTAATGTTTAACCAAAAATTAATTAGATTGTGTCATTTGAATTCTACTTGTAAAGTTCTGTTACATGATAATTCTATTAAATTTTCTTTATCCTTTATTGATAATGATGTAGCTTTTTCTAAATTTTCTGCATAGAAGGGGTTTGAAATCCAATTATCATTTGTGTTTTCGGGTTTTGGAAAATATTCCATGAAAGTCAATTTTAATCCTGTTAAATGTGCTATTATATTTTCTCGTATATCTTGAGACAGACTAACCTTATTTTCAAACAAAAAAATATGTAAAGTTTCGAATATTTCCAGTTGATTGTTTTCGATATTTATATATATTACTGTTTCCAAAAATCTAATTTCTTAATCATACTTTCAATTTTATCATTAACATTAAAGATTGTTATCGACTGTACATTTAACAACTTTACTGTATAATATTATTAATTAAAATAATTTTTATGAATTATAGGAAAAAATGTTTCTATATTTTTATGATTTAATTTTTTTTTTATGTCCGCCATTATTGATTATTTTTCGTGTACCATCAACCAGCAATTCGCATACCACAGGTTAGGAAACACTGTTATAGATAAAACAATAAAACATGGAGTAGGAAAATTTTCTTACAAAAAGCTACCCTGAATTTAGTAATTTTAATTCATGAAACTTTCATATTTCTCTTTGGATATATTTAACAATTTCTTTTATCATAACAAATTTAGTAATTCTTTTTTTTTTTCTTCATCATCATAAGTTTCATCTAAAAAGATAAAATACAATTCTGAATAAAGTTATAGTAAGAGAGCAAGTGCATAAAAAAGAGCTAATGGTTTTATTGCTGAGGAATTTATAAGAAGCTCAATCGCCAGATCTGTCAGCCCCAGAATCGATCCTGTGAACCTTTCAATCCCAAGTCATATATAATGTGGCAAAGAATGAATCCCCTTAAGATGGAATTCAGGTGTTCAGATCCTAGTAATTATAAACTATAAACTTTCAATTCTCCCTCCACCCCCATTATGTCAAAAAAAATTACAAACTTGCTGATACAATTTCTATTAAGATTGCAATATTGTGTTTCCAATCTTGTAGAATGTTAAATTATCAAAAAAAAAAATTCAGTTTATAGAGAAATAAATAATTATAGGAATCTTGCAGTCTTACGTCATTGTCCTAGAAAAACATCTTAGACAGTAATTTGAAGAAAAGAGGTTCACAAGATTTCCAGAAAACAATACAAAAAAAAAAAAACCTGACTAATGGTTAATGTTAATTTAACATAACATTTGTATTCTGACTCTGATGCAGTACTGTATAATAAAAACTAATTTTAAAAAACTTGGATTTCAAATACAAGAAAAACTACTATGAGACAAAGACAGGACATTTATCCAAAAAAAAAAATAAATAAATTGTGTTGAATTTTAAATAAAAAAATATACACAATCACCTTATTCTCTTTTCAAAATCAGAATTTTAGATTAGATATATAGATTTGTAAGAAAAAAATAACAGCAAACCATGCTTTAAGTATTTCACAGAAAAATAGTGGAAGAAAAAAACATTACTCTCCAATTTTGCTAATCTTAGATAGTGAGGATTTTAATAAATTCTATTTTTGTTTTAACTTCTACCTTAGAGTAACTGAATATTTATGACAACTGAGATGATAGTAATAATGTGATTGCTCCTGTCTATAAAGACATCATTATTATTTTAACCATTACTGATCCACTATAGGATGAAGGTCTCTCCAAGTTCGATCCATCTTCTTTGATCTCTAGCCTCTCTTCTCCATGTCACCCCAGCACATTTCTGTATTTCACATCCATTTCACATGATATCTCTTTCTAGGTCTTTTACAATTTCTTGGAATTCAGTTTAAGATTTCAACTATCCATCTATTATCATCTCTTCTAACAATGTACCTACCCAACTCCAATTCAGTCTCTTAATTCTTTCAATAATGTCAGAAACAACTGTTTGTTCTCTCACCCATTTATTTCATTTTTGATCTCTTCTTGTCATTCCTAACATACATCTCTCCACACTTTGTTGATAAATCTGAAGTCTCTATATTATTCTGCTTTAAGTATTCAAATTTCAGAGCCTTTAGTAAAAACTGATAACCCACATTTACTAAAAACCTGCCTTTACAAACACATAGGCATATTTTCTTTTAATATTAAATTGTTTCTACCAAAAGCACTCCAAACAAATGTAATTCTATCATTAATTTCATCCATTATGTTTTTATCTATAATAATAATCTGTCCAAGATGTTCTCTCCCTCATTTATTTTATTTTCAGTTTATTCTTGTTACTTCTAACATACATCTCTCCACACTTTGATGAGAGGTCTGAAGTCTCTGTAGTGCTCTGTTGTTAAATATTCAAGTCTCAGACTTGTAAGTAAAAACTGAAAAAACATCTTTATTAAAAATCTTCCTTTACAAACACATATGCATATTTCCTTTTAATATTAAATTATTCCCACCAAAAGCACTCCGACCAAGTTTAATTCTATAATTAATTTCATCATTTATGTTTCCATCTGTAATAATAATCTGACCAAGATATTTGTAATTGTCAACTTCTAACTTATTATCAAACTTTGTTTCTTCTTTTGAGAAAATCCATTGAACATTATTTAGTCTTTTTAACATTTACCTTATATTCTACTTCTTTACTTTCATCTGATAATTCATGTAACATTTCCTGAAGCTATAAAGCATTATTTGCAAAAATAACTACATCATGTGCAAAATCTAGATGATTTAAATAATCTCCATTTACTTTTAATCCCTTAGCTTTTCCCATTTTAATCCACAAAATACTTCTTGAAGTACTGCTGAAAAATTTTGGAAATATGGGATACACCCTTTTCAATCTTAATCTTTTTAGTATCATTATGTAATCTGATTGTTGCTTTTGCATTTTTATAAAAATTGTTCAGAAATATGACAATATCCTGGGTCTATACCTTGATTATTTCAATATTTTAATCACTGAAAAAATGCTTATAAAATCAAATGCCTTTTCATAATCTACAAATCCATAATGGCAACTCATATTCATTGGTCCTTTCTATAACTGATCCACTGTACTAAAATCACTTTCAAATCCAGCTTGTTCTTTTGTTGGGTTAAAATCCAAAGTTCACTGTAGACAAGTTGTAATTATTTTAATAAAAATTTTGTATAGAACTGTTAAAGGCTTATAGATCTAAAATTTCTGATATCTTCTTTGACTCTGCATATTTTTTTTGTACATTTTAAAAATTGTATTATTTAATAGGCAATATGTCTTTATAAAATATAATAATTCACATCTTTCTGCTATCAAAAAAGTAACTGACAAATTCGTATTTTATAAAAACTTACAAGATTTGATCTTATAAATGTAAAAATATATTTCAAAACTTATATACTTAAGAAAAATGTTTAATCTTAAAATATTCATTTAAAAAATCAAAATATTATTGAATTTAATGTTGAATACTAAATAAACCCACAAAATATATATATTTTTCTTAAAGAAAAATAAATATAAAAATATGTAAATTTATTTACTTAAGCTTTTTATGAAATTTTCCATATTCTTAAACCAATCAATATTAATGAAAAAGCAAATTAAGAATATATGTTCCTTGGATAATAGAAACATATATATATATATAATTATGATTTCAATTTTAATGAAAAAAAAATAAAACAAATTAATATATACATAAATTATAAAAAATATTAAATACTTGATTTATTATTTATGTTTATTCTATATTATATTTTTATTTGAGTTATAAAATAAGTCACCAGAGATCATTAAAGTCCATGATGTAGCTTTAATTACAAGATATTAGTGCAGATTGTATTAACTTATATACATATATTATTCTTCAAAATATTAACAATAGATTAAATGCCAACCATTAATATGCAAAATATTATAATTATGAAAATATACAATTGTTAACATAATGTCACCATGTGAGATATTTGACTTTGGTTCAAAATCTTATGGTGTTTAAAATTTCAAGTCATTGTGCTGATTATAAGGAGAAAAAAAAAGAATGGATAAATAGCAGAAAAAAAAACCAAAACAAATATTAGTTTATTTAGATTCAAGAATGAAGTGGATATAAATTAAATATTTTGCTGTTATAACAGATTTTTTATTCCAAAGTGTATCTTGGAAAAGTCAATGCAATCAATATGCAAATAAAATACCATTAATATTAATATTTGTAATTTGTTAAAGTGAACACTTATAATTTGAAAACTTTTACTATCTAGATAAAATTACAATGGTTTAATCTTTTATAGTAAACCAATTAATACTACATTTAAAATAAAATTTAAAAAAAGGAAATATCTATAAATTAATAAGCCTTATGCAGTGGGATGCCTGTTTTACTATTATTAATTCAATAATTTATTTAATTCATAATCAATGCTGTAATCATTCTTTAAAAAAGATAACATTGCTAAATGGAATGGGAGAAGAGATTCACTAAAAAAGAACAAATAAGTGTTCCAAGTGTTTTGAATTTTTAAAAAAAAATAAATAAGAAATCAAGCATTGGTGACCTAGTGGTTAGCATAGCAGCCTTCCAAGCAGCTGTCCCACGTTCGCTTCCCAGTCAATGCATTTGACACATGAAAAAAAAAAAAAACACTGAATAAGATGGCACATATTTTAAAAGAAATAAGTAAAAAAATAGAAAAGATTAATTAACAAAAATAAATTATTTTGATTTATTGTTTTAATTACTTTTTGTTGATATAAAAATAAACATATACTGCATTTTAAAGTTTATATTATTAGTAAAATAAATTTATACAAAATATAAAAAATACTTTTAGTATCTTTGGAGCAAATCACTCTCCACACATGCTCTGTTTTAACCAATTGTGGAAAATGATTTGCTCCGAATATATTACAATAAATACTGTGCTGTATAAAAATAAAAATATTTTTTAAAAATATTTCTATATAAATAAATAAAAATGTAAATAGTTAAATTAATCTTTATTTTAATTTTCAATAGAGTTTGTAAGCTTTTAAAAAATCAAGATGTTTATAGTGAAAGGATAAAAAGTCTACTGTTGAAATTCAAAAAATTTACTAATTCAAAAAAAATATGCAAATGGGATTTTTGCATTGATATTTTTCTGTAGACATTGATTGTAATTAATGATAGTTGGCTATTGCTTTCTAATACTTGAAAATTATTATAACATCATTTCATGTTCATTACTATTAAAAATATTAAAAAATATGAGATCAAAAGTTATACATAAATATAAAGCAACTGTAGTAGCAGTTCAGTCTAACTTCATCATATAAAAGAAAATACAACATTGATATGTCTAGCAGCTAGTTACAGTCATTAAAAAAAAGCAATCATACTCAAAAAATATACTACCAAAAAATAACATGTGGTTGTGAATTTTCTATAGACGAAAGTATTTCCTGTAAAGAATGTCAATAGAAAAACATTTATAGTTTACAATAACATTTTAGATGGTTTTTTTTAACAATTACCATATGCGATATAGCACTAGGATAGAGGGATAAACTTGAAATTAAAAGTCAATCAATTTTCCAATTCATCTAGTTAAATGGAACTGTTATGCTATGTCTAATACTTAGATTCTCAAATATCACATGACTGTCTGATAATTAATAGTATTAGAGACAATCTCTAGTTTAGTAAATGATTAATAATTATTATTACTATATTTATCTAAAGGGAACGGTGTCAAAGATATGGGTTGAGTTAATTTTACACTTGTAATTCAAAATGTAATTATTTAATATAGATAAATATTGTTCATATAATAGAGATATGTATGAGAGATAATGATTTGGAGCAACTGATGAGTGCTGGTTCAGCATGAAATAGATCTTAGGAGTTATTTCTCTTTAATTGTATCTTTATTTATATGAATGTAACAGAATATGTGGTAGTATCGAGGTTATTTATTATATTTATAATAGTATTATTATAAGAAAGTATACAATGGCTAAGAAAATGTCTTATATCAGAGAAGATTATATCTTTTTAAAATCATATCTTACTTGTTTTATACTTTGAAATCAGATGTAATCTCTGGTCTGCCTCCTTTTTATAATATA
Organism: Epiperipatus broadwayi; assembly: GCA_028023455.1. Taxonomy (NCBI): domain Eukaryota; kingdom Metazoa; phylum Onychophora; class Udeonychophora; order Euonychophora; family Peripatidae; genus Epiperipatus; species Epiperipatus broadwayi. The sequence goes on from JAQFVV010000003.1 coordinate 3,162,070, forward strand.
TAAAATGAAAGTTCTCTTTTTAAATCTTATTAAATATAACTATATACCAATGTTTTGACTATTTTATAATATAGATTTTATCAAGGAAACTGAAAAATAAAAATACAAATACATAATAATAAATATAAATATCAAATATTCCAAATAATTCCAAAAAATAGAAAACATTAAAAAATACTCTTAACCTCAAACTCTATATTTTAGTGCTTTTTTATTGTAACTATTTTGAATATTTGATATGTATTTGTATTTTTCAGCTTCCTTTATAATGACTATACTGTAAAATAGTCAAAATGTTGGTGTATAGTTATATTTTTTATAATAGTCATATAAAAACAAGATTTAAAAAGAAGTTGGTATATTGATTTATATATATTAAAAGCTATGAACTGTTTTTGAAAAGAAAACTGTGTGGATATATTTTAAATTTGTTAAATAATGAAAATTATCATTTATGTTTGTATGTCATTTCAATTTTATATCAATGAATGACTTTTGAGAAAATAAGAAAAAAAATTAAAATAAATAATTATAAATTTATAAATATAAGAAAAAAACAAACTGGAGGAAATTATTTTAATATTTGTAACAATGTTTGTGATGCCATAATAATTACTTTTAAGTGAAACTTATTGCTTTGAGAAAAAATATACAATAAAAATATATTTTAAAGAATTAAATACAACTTACCGGCACATAATTACCTTTCCCAAATTCACTGACATATAGAACACACACTGAAAAAGTAAATATTAAAGAAAATAGTAAACAAAAATTCAAACAAGAAATAATTTATGATAAGATAAATATTTGAACATTGCTAATATACAACATTCTTTAAAAATAAATCTCTGATGAAGAGTGATGATATACGCTTTATCAGTATATATTTCCTTTATCCAAAAAATAAATTTTACAGTACAGCAGCAGCTATTTTTTCAAATTTTGGAGCACTATATGCAATCATGTTTATTAATGACATTTCTTCAGATTAAGTTAAAATCACACACATTTTATTATTTGCTTTGATGTGGTATAGTATTCACAAAATAAAATTTTTCTAATTGTAATGCTAAAAATTTTGTAAAATTTGTAAAGCATTTTTTTCAATGATAAAATAAAAGTTATTGATATAGTAATGACAAAAAAATAGTAATTGTAAAATATTCTTGTATTGTGTCATAAAGCTTTTTTAGACAAGCATTGGTAGGTGAGTGGTTAGCACAGCTGCCTTACAAGCAGTTGTCCTGGGATTCGCTTCCCGACTGTTCGCTTTCCGGCCAACCCTTTGACACATAAAAAAAAAGCTTAAACTTTAAAGAGTTAAATTGAAAATCTGGAATGTATAATGGCAAGTAAATGTTACTGTACCAATCCCAAAGTTGATAGAGATTTAAAAACATCAAACTAATTAGAAAAACCATTGTCTGTTGATAACAAGACTGCTATTAATAATTCTATTCGGAAAACAGTTATTGAAGAGAGTGTTTTTATATTGCAATGAAAGTCTGATATTTCACCATTTATTTTATTTAAAAAAATAAAAATGTAATATAGTATTTTTTTTAATTTTTTGAATGAATGTGAATAAAAGAATCCACACACAGTAAATATATATAAAAATGTCCTTTTTCAATTTATTATTCATAACTATATTATTATATTTTTAATTTTCTTAATAGTATAAGCTTAATGTATATATACATAATACACATACAAAAAAGTGTATGTTAATATACACATAGGCAAATACTATAATCTTGTAGTTCAATAAACCATACTTATTCCATTACGATCAAAGTTTATCAATAAAGTAGGAGCTATTATGCAAGATATAAGTGAGAGGTGCTAGGAACAAAATATATCAGATATCGCAGCTATATTATATTTCATATATCATTAATAAATAATAATTTTTTTTCGATCTTTTTTAAATTACAATTTATCAATTAATATTATATATTATACAGTATATCAGCTTTTAAGAAAAGCTTTATTATTAGACCATAATAGCTTTATTATTGGACCATAATCTTTTTTTAAAATTTTAATATTTTTAATGCATTTGAAAAATGAAAAGAAAAAAAGACAAAATCTACCATTCTAATTGATTGATGAGTTAAGAAATATTATTGTATTCAAAATTTAAATAATTATAGATATATTTTTACATTTTTTCAAATAAAACTTATAAAAATTATTGAAGATTGTGTCCTCCATATATACATACGATAAATAGTTAACTGCAATAATAAAAATTGATCTAAAATACGATATTAACAAAATGACAAGGAAAACAACTATCAGTGATGATTATCAAGTATTAACTGCTTGATTATAGTATTCTACTGCCTAATTATTTAATTTATCTTCAGATAGAGAACATGCATACATTGATTAAAATACCAACTGTACGGTAAATTCCTTAAGCGGACATGTGACTTTATAAAAACGCCTTTCTATCAGAATGAGTGTGAAACAGTATCATTTAGTTAATCCAAACTGGGTTTTTTTTAAAAAAAATTACATTGCCTAGTTGAGAATTGATCTTAGGACCACCAAGTCTGACTTTGTCACTCTATTGGTATGATGTTTTAATAGATTTATTTAAATTTTCAATTATGTAAATATTTTTTAATAAGCAACTGTATTCTTCAGGCAATTAAAATTAATTGTAATTTGTATACAGTCACAATGAAATAAAATTATTTGTATTTGATATAAAAATTAACGAAGACAACCTAGAGTTGTATACATTAGTAAAATTAATTTATGAGTCTAATATCCCTAGAGATAAAGTTGTTTTTGAAAAACAATGATGCAAAAACAATAAATAAAAAATTTTCATTAAAAAATATTATCTTAACAAAAATAAAATAAAAATACATTTGTTAAATGAGAATAATAATTAGTTATAGCTTAATATTCTTATATAAATAATTTAAATGCATAAAACAAACCGGAATATACAATGAATTAAATAATACCTATTAATGTTGAATAATTTGGCCAAATAGTAGGATTTATAATAAAAAAAAAATATGTAATTACTATATCAATGAACATAATACTCCATATGTGTGTATGTTTAAAATTAAAAAATCAGATATATTAATCTTTAACTGAGGTTTAAAATTTATATCTATGCTAGAGATCATCTCTAGTTTAGTAAATAATTTATAATAATCATTATTGTATTTATCTGAGGTGGATGGTGTCAAAATTGTGAGTGAGGTGAGTTTGACAATTGTAAATAAAAATGTAACAATTTACTATAGATAAATACTCTTTATATAATAGAGATATATCAGATATATATATATGAGAGAGAGAGAGATAGTGACATGGGCCAAATGATGAGTGCTGGTTTAGCATGAAATGCATCTTGGGAATCATTTGTCTTATTGTATTTTTATTTATATGAATTTAAATAGAATGTGTAATATGGTTGTTTAATATATCTATTACAGAGCTACTATATCTTATAATATTATTAATGCATACATTTAAATACATTCTATTATCTTATTATTTAACTAAGATATAGGATGTTATGCTTTATACTGCCATAGTTCAAAATTCAGAATGTTTCTATTACATAGCATCTATATTTTAATTTAAATAATGAACTAATAAAAGATACTTAAATACTCTCCATTATAAAACAGACAAATATTTCACAAGCTTATAAAGTAAAAATTCATTTCATAAAGTAAGCTAACAAAGTGGTCATTTTAAAGTTAAAGTTTAAATGATTTATCTGATTAAATATGGATAACATAGACATTTCGGTAATCAGTTATTTTTGTCATGTTGACTGAAATAAATTCTTCTACTGTTTAAAGCAACCTTTTTTAACATTTATTGAAGTTTTTTTTAATATCAACTAAAAGTTTCCTAGTTTATAAATAGAAGAATTCCAAAAATCAATGATATAATTTCCAAATATGAGATGCAAAGATCAAATTATATATATGTATTACATTTTATAAATTTCTTTACAAAAAATTAACTTTTTTTTTTTACTTAATAAATCACATATTTTCATTTTCTTCAGAAACATTTACTGTAAGCCTGAGTAACCAATGGAATAATCAATGGACACCAGGTAATATAGAACTACATTATCCACATTCAACATATTTTCTAGTTTTTGCTTTGTCAATGAGAATATGAATATTATAGCATTATATCATCTGGTGTCCATTGATTACTCAGTCTTACAGGAAATGGCTCTAGATTAAGATGAAGAAAATTACTCTTAGAAATATATAAATAAATATATGAAAAAGTTATGTGATGTTATTGATGGTTTTAATAGATCAATTGTATTTAAAATATGTACATTAAAAGTAATTTTATAACTAATATATTTATACCAAAATCATTTGTTCTTTTACTAATGAACTAGCATGCGAGTGACTGCTATGTAAATACCCTAATATTTTTAATGTGTAAATGTGAAATAAAACATTTTGTTTTGCTCACAAACCATACTTAAAAACCGGAAAAAAAAATCTCTAAGGTAGAAATTAGCAAAGAGAGGGGAAAGAATGGAGAGATGAGACCATGACAAATATGAAGAAGATAATTATAATAGATGAAGTTGGTGATCATTTGAAAATTGATAATGAAAGCATAAAAGTGGTTGACAGCTTTTGTTCTTTGCATCATTCACCCATGACAAAAGAATCCAGTAGACAAAGGGTTCTCCAAAGATGAACCCTGGGAAAAGTTGCAATGAAAAATTTGGAAAGTTTGTAAATGCAGAGATGTATCTTTAAAAATGAAAATCAGAGGTTCAAGTTTAAGAATTCCTCTGATTTTCTATGAATATGGAAGTTGGGCACTAAAAAATGGATAGGAAAATACGAGTAAATATGCTTCTTTTCTGTTGATCTTTGTCCATTCTGAGTTTTTTAAACTTTCATGCAAATACTGCGTCTGGGCATCATAAATATAATATGCATACACATGTTGAAGAGCTTTTTGTTTTAAACACATAGGCAATTCTGTTTTCATAGAATTCCCTGAACATCTGAACATTTTCAAAATGCTCTTTAGTTTTACCATAACTTCAAACCTTTTGAAAAATAATAAATGATAGATCTGCCTCATATTCAAGTAGAGTGACATTTAACTTATGTATAATCAATGTAAAGTTCAGATTCTTTCAGAGTAAGCAATAAAAGCTTTAATATTATTATCTAATATCATATATAGTATTTAAAAAAAACCTTCAAAAGATCAAATAAAATAGGTAAGATATGATAGTTTTTTTAAATAACTTAACTGTTTTTGCCTTTGACCAGTTATATTTTCATCAGATCAACTGTCATATTATGATGAAGACTAGAATACTTAACATAAAATAAATAATGCAATCAAAATAAATGTATACAATATAGGAAATCTATAAAAGTATTTTCCAATTTATATCAACAAAACATCACATGATATTCTCTCTTCGCATTAATATATAATTTTAGGTCCAATAATTCACTCTATTTTCTTTTTTCCATAGTGATATAGCTTAATATTATATTTATTGGTTTGGATTCAGATTTTCAGGTTTTTTTTTAATTGTAAAATATAATGGTAGTGTAAAAGAAATAATGGTGACTACTGGATATGGCATATGAGATTCAAAGTTTATCATCATTGCTCTATTATTTACAATCATTTGTTTATTCAAACTTAAATTAGATGTTTGTGGGGGGGGGGGGATGATTTATTATTCCTAAAATTATATTTTTTAATTTCATGAATATAATTAGAAAATCTTGTGAAAGTATAATAAAGAATTCTTATATTCTTTGATTCTATAAACTCAAAATGATCAGTATCAGAATTGAAAAATTTCAGAACATTTTTGATACCAATAATATCTAATTATACCTAAAATGTTTCTGAAATAAAATTTTATTTCTTTGACAATTAAATACTGATGGTGATCATTGAAATAAAGTAATATCTCCATGATAATGAATAATGATCACTGAAACACAGTCAATACATTTTTGAAATAGATATATCTGACCAAGAATTAAAAATGAATAATCATAATTGAATGAAAGAAAAATAAATCTTACTGCCTAATGAAATATTTCTAAAATTGAATAAGTTATTTGTTCAAGTCATGTAATATTCAATTACTAGAAACAAGTAAAGCTTTAATCAAAAAATATTTAGTTCTTAAATTTATCCATCATTCTGCAACTGCATTTTATTTCTCAGGAGATATTCAAGTACCAGAAATGACAAGATAAGCTTCAATGCATGAATCTCTATCACTGGACTAAACTATTCTGTAGCAAATAATTTGATTTAAAAAAGGTTTGGCATAATCAAGCTATATAAATGACAACTAAATAGATTAGCTACTTGAAAGCAAATCAAATTCAGATAAATAGCGCCACCAAGTGGTAACACTTAATCATCAACCATGGTAATTTACTATTGCTCGCCAGTCTCTTATTGTTTATTCTAAGGTCTCAATTTTAGAGTTGCATCAAAAATATTAATAAGTCATACATAATTAAAATATTTTCAGTTAACAAATTATTAAGCATTTAATATAATTATTGTAATCAAAATAAAAATTCGTATTATAATTAATGATCATTTATATTATTGTTTTCAGTTTGAAACGTTAATGTTGTCCGTAGAAATTTTATATCGAAAAGCTAAGAAAATACAATATTTTTCTTTTGAGTTCAACTGAAGTTTATGAGAAGATACAGCACCGCAAATAAGAACATAATACATCAGCAGTATTTATCGTTCTAATTAAGTAATAACTGCAGGTACGATAATTTAGTTTACCTGGAAATAAAATAAAAATTTCGAAGCATTTAAAAAAAAGACAAATTGCAAAAATAAAATTATTAATATTTCAATTCTTTTTAACTACACTGAAAAAAAATTATATATGCATTAGAGGGGTGGCCAACTTTTGTGTTCATAAGATCTACTTTTTATTTTTAAAATGTGTTGCGATCCACCTGTTGTCATAGGCGTAGTCTAAGTGAATGGAGGTGTGAAATACATACTATGTTAATATATCTACTTAGTAAAAAATAATTATTTAACGGGCCAAAAAAACTCAAGTCCGGCGGAATTAAAGCAACATGAGTAATTATTAACAATATTTATTAATTCAAATTAGATCAAGATTAAAAATATTATTTTCAATAATTATACGGCTTAGTGGACTTCACCTATCTAGAATTGGAAAAAAATTTAGAACAAAAACAAAAATAACAAAAAAACTTGAAAATCTTGACTTAATTTGTTTCACTCGTTACCCAACAGCTCTTGCCAGATTGGCCTCGCGATCGACCAAAAATGGCTTTGCGATCGACTGGTGGATCACGATCGACTTGTTGGACACCCCTGCATTAGATGACTTTTTTTGAAGACAGAAATGTGTGTGAATTGTCTTTTTAGGTATTTTATAATCAGAGGAGACAAAATAAATTATGGTTTTTATTCACAGGAAGCTACAAGGAATTAGCCAAGAGAGATTGGCAGTTAGGTGCTAAGAATCTCCTGATTGATGACTCCAACTGCCATTCAAAGATGACTTTTTTCTTAACTAAGTCCAATTGTAGATCATTTTCAAGTAAAGAAAGATTATATGAATTGGAAGAATTGTCTAATATAAAATGGGACATTATTAAACTTTATGAATTTAAAAGAAAAAATTAAGAAACAACTGATTTGAAAAATAATATATATACTGAAAGCTTAAATGGACTGAGATTCATTATAAATAAAAAGTGGAGGGAAAATATCGTGGAAATTGTTGGTTTACTAGACAAAATAATAAGATTAGTTATTCAATTTAATGAAAGATGCCAAATGCAGTCCCAAATTCTTATTGTGATAAGGTAAGATATTTTTTTATAGTGATGTACAAATGCTTTTGATCACACCAAGCAACATTGGAAATATATTGTTAAAAGATTAATGCTAGAATTGGAAAACAATTGAAAAATGAAAGTGCTTTAAGTAAATTTGACTGTGATGACAAAAAAAAGAAATGACATAGACTTCAGGAATATAGAGAAAACCCAAAAATTGTATATTTTCTTTTTTTTTTTTCTTTTTTTTTTTCAAGTGTCATAGCATCGGCCAGGACGCGAACTCGCAACCCGGGCAACTGCTTGTAAGGCAGTCGCGCTGACCTCTCGACCACCAATGCAAGACAATATTTTTTTTTCTTTGAGAATTTTGAGAAAAATGTTAAATGAAAATGAACATAAAAATGTTCAAATGGAAGTACCACAAAATTGAATTATATTTTGACTAACAAAAAATATTTACTTCAAGATTTGTAATTTTCTTAATAGGTCCACATAGGAAGTGATTAATTAGTGAAATGTAAGATATTTGCTAATGCTAGGCTACAGGGACAAAAATTTATTTTAAAAAATTATATTATTAGGCGAAACATTCCAAGGAATTTGAATTAGAACTTGTTAATCATTTTAGAGTTTGAAAATGATTCAGACTTAAGTAAGATTAACAAGCAGTTAAATGATACTTTACTAAGAACTGCAACAAAGATAGTGAAAGGGAAAAAAACAGCAATTTACTGGCAAATTTTCTTTTGAGATAAGACAATATAAGAAAAAATGTAAAAATATTTTTAATTGATCTATTAAGAGAAATTGCATATCTGGAATTTTATAAAATGATATGAAAAAGAGTTAATAGTAATATAAGAAATAGAAAAGAATAAAGATTTGAAAAGTATAAACAATATCTTAGTATTGGAAGAATAATTAATTCAGCAAAAAGCAGAAAAGATGGAACTATTACTAAAAAGAATAATGATATTGTAAAAGGTGCAGATGAGTTCTATAAAAAAAAAATTATGTACTAATAAAGAGTAAGAAAATAAAGCATTCCCTCCAATTATTAAATATTCTGAATCATTAAGTATTTAAATGAAGAAGTGATAAATGCAATTATATTTATGAATAAAGAAAAATTTCAGAAAATGATGAAATAATTATTGATATCTTATGCAAAATAGCTCAAGAATAATAAAAACTGTTGCCAAAACAATATATCAAATGTCTAAATTAGATAATTGCAAGAAAGCAGTAGTAATATTGATGTTTAAGAAATTTGATAAAAAGAATATTAGAGACATAATAGAAAAGATTGATGAATATGAGTTATCATTATGGTTTGAATTTCGATTCTATAAGCATTTCCTCAGTGATTACAACTTTGGACCATCAAGATCTAGAACTGGGATATTATCATATTCTGAAGAATACTTATCAAAATGCAATTGCAATAATTAGATTTCATAGTGATACTATCAAGATTAAGATTGAGAAAAGTATTTTGTGAATTAAAATAGAAAGCTACGGGAGTAAAAGGGGGGGGGGGATTATTTAAATCATCTAAATTTTGAAGATGAAATGACTGTTTTTGCAAATAATTCTTCAGAGCTTCTTCAGAAAATGTTGCAAAAGTAATCAGATGAAAGTAAGAAATTAGAATTAAAGATGAATACTAAAAAGATTAAAGTAATGTTTAATGGATTTTCTCAGAAGAAGAAAATAAAGATTGATAATCATGAATTAGATGTTATGAATTACAAATATCTCGTTAAATCACTAATGCAGAAGGAAAATGTAAGGGATGAAATTGATCAGAGTGCCTTTGATAGAAATAACAATATGTTTTTGAAAAGAAATGTTTTATTGCATGTGTTTTACAATTTCTTACTTATATCTGAGATTTGGATATTTACCAGAAAAGCAATACAGAGACTTCAAACCAATTAATGAAATATAGAAAAATATATGTTGAGAGTAACAAGAAAGAATCAAAAGTGAAATATTTGAATCTGATATATGTCATCAATATCAGACTGACATGAAGTTGGAGTGAACATATGGATAGAAGAAATGATAATAAATGGACAGTTGAATTCGTAAATGAGATCCTAAGAGATAATAAAAGGTTTAGAGAAAAAAAAAACACATGTTGGATAAAATAGTAAAATTGTTGTTGTAACGATAAGAGAGAGTAAAGAACATAGAAACGAATTAAAAACTTTGGGAGAACTTCAACCTGCTATAGATCAATCATTGATGAAAATTAGCAAAAAAATATCAGACTTAAAAGTTTAGAAATACAGTAACATTCTTGCTTACATATAAGGGTACTTCCGTGTTAGACCTGCCATAAAATATCACATGACCCAAACAAATACATTTAATTACTAGTATCCGTTAATGTTTGTATTTTTATTATATACTGCTTGCATTACAAAGTCTTTCTTTTAGTGTAAATGGGAAGGGGTCTAATTTTAAAAAAAGACTCCAAAATATTGACATTTAATGTTAAATCTTTTTACTTTTGATTAATGTGTTTTTGGTTGTTTGATGCAAAAAAATAAATTGTTAATTTGATTATCAATTAAATCGACCTACAAGTTCCAATAGAAGTAAATACTACAAGTTTTTAATTTCTTATGCATTCAGATTATATGAAACTAATTACTGTATTAAAATAAAATTTAAATGTTGTTCAAGATTTTTTTTATCTTTCCGTTATTGCTTGGATTAATACATATGTAGCATTTCATGGCAGGACTAACGTGCAAGTACCCATTTGAAATCTGTGTTAACAAGAATAATCTATTCTGTAAACAAAAAGTAAATGACAGTACCAATAATAATATATAATGAATTCAAGCACGAGTGCGTGTGCGGCGCAACTGTTCCCAAAAGCTATTAATACAAAATAGCTAACTAAAAATAATAAACTAGCAGAGCGCTTTCAAAGGATCTTGTCTTTATAATCATAACTTGCTAATACATTTAATGATATGCAAATATGCTAATTCCATTTTTTTTGTCAAAGCATAGCATGTGTCCTTCCTATTTATGGCATCGTTGTCTCGTGAGATGAATAAAGCCTCTTTGATTTTTCTTTTAAGGTCATCTCTCTCTCTACACACGATTGTGGGATTATCCGGAATGCACTCGTGGTAACTTGTGCTCTGGTGCTGATAGAAAACTGAATAGAAAGAAGGATCGTTGCGAGCTCTATTAATCGTGTGGCCAAAGATGCTCTATGAGCCTTTACAATTATTATTGGAACATGCAATATTATATACTGTGTGGGGGGTCTGTAAAAGTGGAATTTGGTCTTTAGTGTTATTAATTAAATTGTTAGAATTTGGAGGGGTTCGAAAACAAAGCTGATATTTGTTGTTATGGATGGAATGCAATTTCTTGTGTAAATTGGATATATATGGAAGCAATAATCTGGGTTTATCCTGTGTGATGTGAGAATTAAGATGTTTATTCTGTATATGTAAAAAAATTTTGTCAACAATGGATTGCCTGAACCCTAAATTCAATAGGTCATCCATTGTTGACAAAAATTTTTTACATATACAGAATAAACATCTTAACTCTCACATCACACAGGATAAACTCAGATTATTGCTTCCATATATATCCAATTTACATAAGAAATTACATTCCATCCTTAACAACAAATATCAGCTTTGTTTTCGAACCCCTCCAAATTCTAACTATCTAATTAATAACACTAAAGATCAAACTCCACTTTTACAGATCCCCCACACAGTATATAATATTGCATGATCCAATAATAATTGTAAAGGCTCATATTATGGGGAAAGTAGAGCATCTTTGGCCACACGATTAGCACAACATAAATATTCATACAATAGAGCTCGCAATGATCCTTCTACCTATTCAGTTTTCTATCAGCACCAGAGCACAAGTCACCACGAGTGCATTCCGGATAATCCCACAATCGTGTGTAGAGAGAGACATGACCTTAAATGAAAAATCAAAGAGGCTTTATTCATCTCACGAGATAACGATGCCATAAATAGGAAGGACACGTGCTATGCTTTATCAAGAAAATGGAATTAGCATATTTGCATATCATTAAGTGTATTAGCAAGCTATGATTATGAAGGCAAAATCCTTTGAAAGCGCTCAGCTAGTTTACTATTTTTAGTTAGCTATTTTGTATTAATAGCTTTTGGGAACAGTTGCACCGCACACGCACTCGTGCTTGAATATATATATTTCCCAAAAGTAAAAATTATTTGACTTAATATATAATGAAGAAAAAAAATTATTTCTGATAGATGATTTTATAAAAAATTGGCGAAACACGATTGATTTTTTCATAATTATTTTTTTTCCCCATATGTCATAACATCGGCCGGGAGGCGAACCCACAACCGTCTGCAACTAACTACAGTACTTGCTTGCAAGGCGGTTGCGATGAGCTCTCGGCTAACAACGCTTGATTTTTAACCATCAAATGAACACTATAACAGTATCTTGAATTTATATATGATAATGTAAATTCTCTTAAATTTGATACGGTTGCATAAAAAATAATACTGCTTGTGGCAATAAAAATAATGACATAACTTTAATGCTTAAAAAAAAAAAAAAACTATCCTAACGGCTCAAGTGCCAAAGCATGAAACCATTGGTCTGAGGCTAAGAGTAGTTTTCAAAATAGAGATTTTTAAATGCTTTGTTTAGCTGGCATTTATCAATAAAGCTTGTTAGAGTAAATTAGCAGAGCTCTTTATTTTTTATTTACAAGCTTAAGAATTGAGTCATGGGATATATGACTGATTTTTTTTTTTAACTTTAATGCTTATTTTAAAGAGGTTAATATTTTAAAAATTAATATTAAAAATCATTGTAATGTTAAGAATTTTCTCTTACTTTTGAAAGCTATGAGTTTATTTTCATACTAAAGATAATATTTGTAAAATATTCCAATTTATATTTACGAAATTGAGTACTGCAAAAGTAAATCGATTAAAGAAATGTTTAATTAAACAAGTAGAAAAAATAAAAACTTTGAATAGACATGTATATATTAATTGATTGTGTAGATCTTAAAACATAGATTATACAGAAATAAATTCCTGAGAGGTTAATTAAATTGTAGAGGCGGAAAAGTCAAATTACTCCAGAAAATAAAAGACAACAAAAGAAGAGGAGGATACAAAAAGCTAGACAAAAAGGAGTTGAAGTTGCAATGAAGATCATCGTCGATGGACTTCATTCCCAGGATCTCAGCTCCTGTAGTTAATCAAGCCGATTAGGATTTTTAGCAGACCATCTCGGTCTTATTATTATTTTGAAATGCCTCAATACGCTCATCGAGGGTTTTGTTTTAAAAGACTATAGACTGTGTAGTAGGTAAAGTACATTATGTTTATCTTAACTGTAAAAATATTTTATTCATTATTCGTTATTTAACTTTATGAGTTATGCTTGCACAAGTGCGGATTATATGTATATTGAAGTTTTGATTAGTAACTGTTTAATTGTTAATAAATTGTCTCAATAATATTTATACATGTTGTTGTCTGTTAACGTTAATTATGTATTCTTGTTTTCTGGTCATAGTCGGGGACACAGCAATATTGATTTTCCTTTTGTTTATGTTTGTAATTGTATATCATCCAAGAAAAAATAAAATATTTTCACTACGCAGACATTAAAATGTTTTTGCAAATTTTGAATATCTAAGATAAAGTAACTCTTTAAACAACACCTATGTTCCAATGATTTTGCTGATTTAATATAATTATTTTAGTAGACAATTGAAATCTACACTTATTTTGAACATTCAAAAAAGGTTCCGATTCTTCCAGTTTTAACAAATGATTGATTGTAACATTATAACCAAACTCTTTTATCATTTATTTATGAAAATAAAATCTCATGAAAAATTATCTTTAATTCAAATAAATTGTTACCACATATGATGGCAATATTAATAGTGCAGAAAATAATTTTTCAGTTGAACATAACTAAATGAGATCTTTAACATTTTGATTTTTAAAAAAAGGCAACTGGGAATATACTGTACAAAAAAAAATAGGAAAATAACTGGAGATATTTTAATTTGGGCTAGAGAGAAAAAATTACTGATTAGAAAATGAGTATAAGTATGAACATATTAGGATTTGCTTTCTTGGAGCAAAAATTAAAAATAGCAACAAAAAAAGATTTTTAGAAGAGAAAAAAATGATTACATACATAAAAATATGAAAAGTTTTTAAATCATTTAACAGCAAGATGAGAGTAGCAGATATTTTAGTGAAAGTTGATATTGGAAAGTTTTTAGATATGTTCAAATTAGAGATAATAGATAGAATATGAGAACATTAAAGTAATCACTTTAATACATTATAAAAAGAATTGACTGCATTTAACCTTTTTTTTTTCATTTTGAAGCACCATATGGAATCATGTTTACAAATAAAGTTTTTTGGTTTATGTTGAAAACACCGTATGTTCCTTCTTAAGTGATAAAATGAAAGTTATCAATTTAGTTGTTGCAAAAAAAGAACAGTAAAACATTATTATATGACATTAGAAAGCTTAAAGATTGAAGAATTTACTCAAGAATCTGAAATGAATAACAATAAATAGAGGTAACTATATAGATTCTGAAATCACTATGGACTTAAGAACATCAAAACAATTAGAAAGACCAAATTCTGCTAACAGCAAGACTGCTATTATATTTCTATGGGGGGGGGGGGATTAATGAAGAAAACGAATATAGTTTAGAACATTTTTAATTGCAATGAAAATCTGACACCTTGTCTTTCCTTATTTAAAAAATAAATGAAGATACAACAATATAAGTTTACAAGTGGATGTACCCATACAGCAAAAGTTTCCAAACTTTTTTCAGCCACAGACTCTTTTACCAACAACTTTTAAAACCATTAACCCCCTAGTCATTTCTTTACTTACTCAAATAAATAAATTTGTACAGTACTCGATATTAAATATTTCACTGGACATTAAACTTTTCATTTTAATCACTTGTAATTAATGATTGAAAATGATAAAAAGACTATGAAATATGGCATTCTCTTGTGCAACATTTAATATCAAAACCTGCACTAATGAAAATTAAAGCAAAAAAATATGAGCAGTATTTTTTTTAATTTTTGACATTTATGAAATAAATATATAAATTCAAAATAAGTACAAATATTGAAATAACTTTATTAAATCTAAAAATAAAGTGAAAAAGTCAACATATTCAGACAGAATTAAACATCAACAAAATTACAACAATGAAAGATTTTAATCAGAATTATAAAAATAAGAATATCAAATAAATTAGTTTGGAAACTGAATTTAATGAGATGTGTGCACCTGGTGATCTGTCAACAGTTTATCTATGTCCAGTTTTAAATTAGTGAGTTGCATTCTAAAATCACATTCAATGATATGCAATCGATGCCTGTTCTAAAGCAGGTTTAAAACTATACTGAAGCCTCTCTCTACCACATATTATGATGGAAATGCCAGCAAATAATTTTGTACAACAGTCTATAGATCTGGGTAAAAAAATGGAAAATCTTGTTGAAGCCAAAACTTTTGATAACCCTGTTTAAATTGTACTTTGAGTCTCATCTTGCTAAATTATATTTGGTTCTGCACTACTAATGGATGGGTTATTATCCAATCTGATATTTCTAATGATAAAATATCTTTAAACCTAGTTTTGAAATCTAAGTGAAGAGCTTCAAAGTGATTGACATACAGCAAGATATTTTCTTCTTGGATTGTGCCCATCTTAAATAAGTTGGGGAACTGAGAAAGCTCAGATCTTGCAATATTTTGCTCAAAAAACAATCTGGCAACAAAAGCTGTTAGGACCACTTTTGCTTTGATGAGATTCAAATTGTCTCCTTGCAGATGTAAATTATCATCATTAAATTTGCCAAATAAGTCAGTTAAATAAGCAATATCTATTTTACTCTTAAGTAAATTTTCTTTCAAACTGGAATCCTCATCTTCCAAAAACTCTAAAACAGATTGAAAAAGTGCAAAAAATCTCACCTAACATAAATCTTTTGAAAGTCAGCAGACTTCTGTATGTAGAACTAATAATCATTGCTTTCCTCACATAATGGAGCAAACAGTCTAATGTTCAAAGCATTACTTTGAATTTTGTTCACAGCTATTATAATAAATTGAAGTGATTGGTGCAATTTGTCATTACGGTTCTTGGCTACTGAATGTTGTCTATGGATTACACGGTGAATTGCAAGCACTTCAGGTATGTGTTGTTTCAGGTAACTTATAAAATTGCAATAACAACCATAGCTCATACTTCATCTGTCACAACAGATATTATATTTGACAACAGAATCACTTTTTCCCTGAAAAATATAATTCAATTAAATTAAAAATCGATTCACCACTGGTATCACTTTTTAAAGTTCTAGCAAAAAGCAGTTCTTCATGCACTTCAGCAATAAAGCTTCATTACCAGATAATGTTGACTCTTCCAATTAGAGGGGGGAAATTTTTTTTTTTTTTTTTTGCAAATGATTACACAAACAGTTTTCCATGTAGTGACACATTTCATAAATACATCTTTGAACTGTGTCCTTTTTATAACATCTTGTGCAGGTTTGTGGAGTACAGTGTTCAATAACTTAATGACGGCCAGTAGGATCAGTTTCTCCCTTATGATATGCAGCTTGGCAGACTTTACAATGAGTAGGAATATGTTGTACAATGCCCTTAATCCATCATTATTTTGCTTCAATGATGAAACAAACATATTATCTATCATAGTTCTCTTCAGACTTTTATCTTTAAGTGATTGAAATTATGAAAAATCTTTTTATTTTTTGTCAGGGTGAATTCTGTTCAGGTGATCTGCTAGTTTTGGTAGTTTCATAGCATCATTGCTAAAAACTTTTTCACATATGAGGCACATTGGTAAATGTTTGATAATGACAGGACAAATCCTAGCTTCAAATAGTCCAAACTATACTGACTGCATTTCTTTTTTGGATCAGTCATATTATTATCATAAGAAATAAAATCTTTTATTAACAACTAATTTTGACAGCTCATGTGATTAAAAAAAACAATAAAGTATGTACTTTCTTGAAACAACAGATTTTTAATCAAACTTGAATAAATAAACTTTGTAGTACTGATCCTTCAAAGTTCAAATCATAAATAAATACATATCACATCAAACAAAACAATTTATAGTGTTTTATGAAAGCACGACTGTACAAGACTAATAGATTCTGATAATATCGAATATTGTCTCATCCCACTGCGAGAAAGTGTGGATATGCAATGGTTTTTCATGTCTGCACTTGCTTTGATATGTTCAATAAGACAATGCACAGATATGTTTGTGCTGCATGTATTTTCATGCATTCTTATGTATGATCTTTTAATGACACATTTTACTTTTTGTTCACAAGTTTAGTATGTAATGTTTTTGTTTTTTTATCAAAAAAGTATTTTTTTAATTATTTTACTTTTTAATTAGGTACCTATTGGAATCATAGATATTTTGAAGTAACAAACAAATAGCAATAGTAAGGGGGTCTATTTTTTGCTGTTGTTGACCCCCAATTTTTTTTTATTGAAACTATTGACACCTAGAAAATTCAAATTGACCACAGGGGTGTGATATCGATCACTTTGGGAACTCTTGACATATAGTAAATATATGTGTAAATTTGCTCTTTCAATTTATTGTTAAAAACTACATTATTTTTAATTTTATTTACACTATATACTTAATTTACATATGCATACTATAAACATGAAAAACTGCCAGTTGAACAATACTGTGCACTTACAGAACGATGCACAATATGTATTATTGTATTGCAATCAAAACTTATGAACAATACATGAATTATTAACTATGATATATGATGTGAGAGTACTTGGAATAAAATATTGTGAATATCATGGTTTCACTGTATGTGTATATATATACAAGAAATGGGGGATTGGTGGCTTAAAAATAAAACTATTTTTGAAAAATATAATGATAAGAAAATAGGTAAAGAGAAAGAAAATGGCAATATTTAAAAATATTACAATTGGAATTTTAAATATGTAGAGAGAAAAGTAAAATGAGAAATTAAAAGAATTTACAAAAATATTAAGTAAAGAAAATAGATGTAATAGAAATAGTAGAAACACGTGAAAAAATGAATAAACACTAGTTTTGGAAGACTTTCTATTTAACAAAACAACCGAATTGAAAATAGAAGAGGAAGTTGGTTTTATTATCAGTAAATAATAATATAATAAGCTGCAAAGAATTTTAGATTAAATGATCTTCCTGGATATGACAATAGATGGAATATAGGAATGGTTTGTATGGCCCAGACAAAAAAAAGAAAACAATATTACAAATGAAAATAGTTATAGATATATGGAAATAATTATTAAAATTTTTAGAAAACAAGTCTGTATAACAAAATTAGAAAATTTTAATGGGAAAATGGAAAAAATTGATATTAAAAAAATTTAAATGGAAGACTCAAAATTATTTGTGAAAATACTCATTTATTAAAACAACATGATGAGGATTTTCCACAGGTAAAGAAATGATCAGAAATATACTAGCAATTATGCATTAGTAAACAAAAAAATAACTGAGCGAATACAAAGATTTAAAATTGTTGACGAAAAGAACAAAGCAAGTCCAATTAGTCATAAACTTTTTTATTAATAGAAATTAAGAATAAACAGATACAAAATAAAATAGGTGTAAATAAATCAAAAATTGTAGATGGAATATAAATAATGTTTTTTAAAAAGAAAACAATTATTAGTAGTATATTAGATTATAAATATTAAGATATTAAAGTTAGGTAAATTATTAAAAAATATTTATTGAAATATGAAAATATACTTTAGTACTAAAGGAAAGGTATGGTGGGAGATAGGAAGTATAATAAGATAATTAAAAAAACAGGTGAAAATATCATAGATAAAAAGTGAGAAAACTTTACTTAGAAAAGAAAGGCAGCAAAAGTAGAATTGAATGAATAAGAAAGAATTTAAATAAAAAAAACAAATTGAAGATATAAGTAATATATTTAAATAAATATTTTGATAATGTATTAAGTACATAATCAGATCTGATGAAAAAATTAAATTAGTAGATAAAGAGAATCAATAATTTTTAACTAAAAGAGAAGTAAAAAGAATTAACAAAAATTAAATTTCATATGAGAAACTAAAAACTAATTAATAATTGTAATTTTAAAGAAAGAGTTAATATAAGCATTAAAAAAGTAAACATGGAAAAAATCTAACAATTTAAATAAATTTAAGTGAAATAATTGTAAGATTAAGACAAAAGTCTTAACAATATTACTGAATTGTTTTAACATGATTGTAAATAAAGGGAAATAATCCAAAGGATTAGAAGATTACAAGATTCAAATTAACAAATGAAAAGTTTAGAGATTTAGGTGATTATAGACTGATAATAATATGTTGGATTATTTCCACCATCTATTATTAAGTGTTAAATGTCTACTAATCTCTGTTATCTATTAACCTGCATGTTATTATCAACAATTGTTTGCATTTGGAAAAGAAAAGTTTTAAAAAAATTTCTGGACATTCAACATATCATGATAGATGATGGAAATAATCAGCATTTTATCGCATCTAAAATACCATCACTACAAACTTTCATAAAAAAACTAAGTACTCAGTATGGATCTGATGCTATGTTAAATTTTACACATAAAAAATTACATCTAAAACTAGCCAAAGTAGAAAATCATTTAACATTCCTATGTAAATGTAAATCTGAAAGGATTATTTCTAAGGATTTGCAATTTAACTTCCAATTCACTCCAAGATAGCTGAGAAGATTATTCAGAGAGCAAATGAGGCCATATTAAAAAAAGAGAATAAATGCTTATCAAATCTAGCATTCCATTAGAAATGTAGAATGCTTTTAAGAAATAAACTTACTGATGAAATCTTCATTAAGAGTTTGTCAAGTGGTGAGAAAGATCATATTTTCCAAATTACATGGAAAAATAAAAGAATATGAGTATTAAATTTTGTAAAAATTAAAAGATAGTCATATTAAATAAATTAGAAAATGAGAATAAACAGAAAATGAGAAAATGCTACATAGAAGAATTGGTTAAAATTTAGTAATAAAATTAAACATACTTTAAAATGATAAAAAAAAATTGTAATTATAAATTTATTTAAACGCACATTGATTACGTAAGTAATATTTACTAAGGCTTTAACCTCAAGAATATGCATGTAAAAATACGAAATTAGGGACCTCTACAGGTCTTACAACTTTAAATTATTGTAATAGATTTCTAACTATAAGATCTTTCCATTGACTCGTAAATCAAAAGATTTCATGAGTATTAATGTGTAATAACAAATGTGGACTTAATCAGTGAATTATTGAATAGCTTTACGCTCTTAGATCTAACCGCTTCAGCTTCACCTATTTAAATAGAAAGTAGATTGAAGTAAAGAGGGTTCCCCTCTTTTCTTCCAAAGTGTAAGCTTGTGGTTAAGACCTGTAGAAGTCTCTAATATTGCATTTTTACACGCATATTCTTGAGGTTAAACCCTTATACTATTCCCACTCGTGGAATTGATGCCATATACTATAAGTAAAAATTATTGGTGCTAGAAGCAAAATAAGCTAAGATATTTCTTTTTTTATATTAAAAAAAAAACCCTGAAAATAATCTAATATGTTTGAAAACATGAAAATAATATAATTTATTTAGAAAACAAACCTGAAAATAATATATTTAGTAAACAAATAATGATTGAAAACAAATATTTTTAGTAAGTACCATCAATTTAAACATTCCAGAAGAAATTTAATGAGCGCTAATTTCTTATATAATGTTTGCATTCATTACAATGATAGAAAATATTTGTTTTTCAGTCATTGTTTGTTACTAAATATATTATTTTCAGGTTTGTTTTCTAAATAAATTATATAATTTTTATGTTTCAAACATATATTATTTTTACTTTTTTTTCTTTTTTTGGTTTTCCTTTCACTTAAGTCATTTGCTGTCATTGCCAATAAAAATTTTCACCAATTGTTTTTTCCAAAAAACATCAATTTGCTTATTCCTAATAATTTACTAAGTGAATGGTAACTGCATCAATAAACAGGACATGCATGCAACCAGCACAAAATTATTAATAACTTTTCATTAAAAAAAATCCACAAAAAATGGGGAAATATGCACTTATGAGAAATATGTGAATAGCAAATACAGTTTATAAAATGAAATGTGTTCGTCAACATTTAAGAACAGTTTTCATCACTCTATTCTAGAGCCATCTATGATAAGCTTGAGCAATCAATAAATATTAATATTATCAAATCCTTATTTAACACTACCCTATTCACATCACACTTCCACCTGACAGGATTTATACCCAGACTTCCCGATGCCAATATACTTCTTATACATCAGCTTGAAAGAAAAAAAAGATAAAAGGAGCTATGAATAAAATGTGCATTTGGTCAAGGAGAAATTTGCAAGCCAGAAACTAAACTGGAAATGTGGATAGGATAGCACTGAATGTGGATTTAGCAATCCAAATAAATAGTATCCATGGATTATTCATGCTTTTGATAAATGGATTTGGTAGTAGAGTTGTAAGAATTGTTCCTAACAATAAATGTAAGCAGTGACTATGTGATATTTTTTAGTCTTATCATCATCATTTCATATGAGTAGCACCAAGAACAAAATTTAAAATGTTTTGAAGATTACATATGGATGAAAAGAGAATTTCTAAAATAATAATTTGAATAATTGGGAAGTATTGTGAGGCAAATTCATTATAACATGTATTAAACATGCAAAAGAAATGAATATATCTCAATGTATCTATGAAAAAACTGAGATGTTTCGTTCTAATAAAAAATATTAGACATACAATGTGATTGCGGTTGGGATAGACAGATAAAAAGTTTAGTAAGTACAATGAAGGAGGGTCATAAAAATTAAAATAATATGGTAAAAAAATTAATATAATTTGGAAAACAAACTCATTAGTGAATCTGAAGATATTTATGATAACAATCAAAGAAGTAAATTTTTTTTTTCTTGTGTCATAGCATCGGCCAGGAAGCAACTGCTAACCTGGGACAACTGCTTGTAAGGCAGCTGTGCTGACCACTCAACCACCAACATAAATTATTATTTGAGGCAGTAAGTATAGAGACAAAGAAACATACTAAAGAAATGAGAAATAATTTTAAATTTGTGATATATATTTATATGGGCATGAGACAGAAAACGCTGAACATGGTAAATGTAGCAGTCTCAATAAAAATAGAAGAGAATGACTCAACTGTGAGAGATATATATAATAAGGAATTGGTGATATGCTTTTAAGATTGGTGAGAAATATAAAAAAAAATTAGGAAGAAAACAGCAAAAAGAAGGGGTTCTTGTTTTTTTTATTTCAAGTAACCAGCCCACAGCCAACTCACGTAACCATCCAATATCATGTGGTAAAGGAAGAAACAAGCGTGAAATCCACTCAAACCCTCATAATTTGGCATTGAAAAGCCTGATGAATATTATCTTTTTCTTCACAATTCCTCTGTGAGGAGCTGTTGCCCTAGAGAGAGCCGTTTAAAGGCAGCCCTATTTAACCATTATAGATATATAGAGATGTAAATATATATATGATGCGTGTATGGCAGCCCTATTTAACCATTATAGATATATAGAGATGTAAATATATATATATGATGCGTGTAAGTATTTTTTTCTCTCTTGATATTTTATAAACTTTCTTTTTAAATTTTATAAAGAAATTTTAAAATTAATTATACGGGTATTTTTTAATAGCAGACTTCTATAGCATTTGATGCGCATAATCTTTACATATAAAATATACTTTAAAAAATGATTATATTATTAAATATTTTCAATTACTTACTTTATTAAATTCCATAAATTTAGTAAAAATATTGGACATTTTAAAAATAATTACTATATGCTGAAATATAATAACAAAATCTAATGAAAAGACGTCAGTAAACTCTATCGTTCAACTTCATTAAAATAAATAGAATAAGAAAAATATAAGGCAGGCTACTTAATAAAGCCATAAAATGTTCCATTAAGCTAATAACATTAGGCTACATCAAATAAATCAATTATAGCTTAACTAAGCAAATTTTACTACTGTGCTTTGAAAGTTGCTACGATCTCAAGATAATAACTGATTTATTTTAAAAAATTATAAAACTATTTCTTCAAAAGATATATAAGACTCCATCTGAAAAAAAAAAATGATTATTTTTAAAAAAGTGTCATAATACAGCTAGCTAATCACCCCATCTACTTATGAATTAAACCACTAAACATCACATGATCACCATTTCTTATGATTGTTCAAGCTGTTAAAACAGGCAAAACTCTCCATACAGTAGTGTCACTCAGAGCAAGCACTGCTGTATGGAGAGTTTTGTCTACTTATGAATATGATCAAATGAATATATCATTAATTACAGCAAATAAAAATAATTGAATGAATTTATTGCTAGAAATTAAGATGTTAAACTATTAAGCATCACATGATCACCATCTCTTATACTAGCACCTAATTGTTTATAAACAAGGCAAAACTCTCCATATAGTAGTGTGACCCTGTGCCAACCAGAGTAATCAATAGATGCCAGAAGGCTTGTGCATAAAATCCCTATATAATGCCTACTTATCCAATATCCCCAGACTAGTTTCTGGCTTGTGGCCTTCATCAGTGAGAAGCCTTGGATCTGAGAGCACTGCACCTAGATCTTAGGATCTAATGCAACCCTCCAATAACCACCTTTTATCTCTACTTAACTATAAAACTATGAGAATGAAATTGAAAACACAAAAATATTTTCAATCTAAGTTCAATAACTTATATAGTCATATGGGTCTGAACTCAGTTCAGCACCCATACATTTTGGTGTCTGGCTCTGTAACAACCATAACCACCACTATCCTATTAGGCAGGATTGGTGTTAAAACCATTAAACATCACATGATCACCATCTCTTATACTAGCACATAATTGTTTATAAACAAGGCAAAACTCTCCATACAGTAGTATCACCCTGTGCTAACCAGAGTAATCAATCGATGCCAGAAGGCTTGTGCATAAAATCCTATCTAATGCCTACTCATCCAATATGCCCAGACTAGTTTCTGGCTTGTGGCCTTTGTCAGTGAGGAGCTTTGGATCTGAGAGCACTGCACCTAGATCTTAGGATCTAATGCAACCCTCCAGAAACCACCTTTTATCTCTACTTAACTACAAAACTATGAGAATGAAATTCTCATAGGTGCAGTGCTCTCAGATCCAAAGCTCCTCAATGACAAAGCCCACAAGCCAGAAACTAGTCTGGGAATATTGGACAAGTAGGCATTAGATAGGAATTTTATGCACAAGCCTTATGGCATCCATTGATTACTCTGGTTGGCACAGGGGGCACTACTGTATGGAGAGTTTTGCCTTGTTTATAAATTAAGATGTTTGAGTGCTAAAAGTGATAGAAATAGACTGTGACCTATGGACCTTGAGTTTGAGGGTCAGCCACTGTATCATAATTGCATCAAATCATGCAAGGAATTTGAGAATATAACAAGGGTACAATTTTTGGCAATATATTTATGACATTTTCACCTCATGAAACAAAGACATTAACAATTGCTATTTCTCAAAAAGAAAATGAATAGAGGGCCTCAAGGCATGATGTGGAATTTGAATCTTGAGTCAACTTTGAATTTTTTCAAGACCCAAGTAGACTTAAGATGGTTAGTTTACTTTGCAACAACCTTAACATAAATTTGGAATTAAAATAGAAATATAAGAAACTAATTGTAGAATTTTCAAAATGTAAAGCAAAACTTAATATTTTACATATTGTTTCTTACTTTCATTAATAAAATAATTCTTTTGTTTATTAATATTAATATAAAACTACTAATCATCACATGATCATTATTCTTTATGCTTACATAAGCTGTTTAACACAGTGGCAAAACTCTCCATACAGTACCACCACCCAGTGCAAGCCAGAATAATCAATGGATGCAGGAAGATTTGTAAACAAAATCCCTATCTAGTGCCTACTCAACCAATATCCCCAGACTAGTTTCTAGCTTGTAGCTTTTATCAGTGAGGACCTTTGATCCTAGAGCACTGCACCTAGGATCTAATGCAACCCTCATTGATTGCTCTGGCTTGCACTGAGTGGTGCTACAGTATAAAGAGTTATGTGTTAATATTAATATACTACTTTTTTTATTCCTACTATCCTAACACTGATAATTTTTTGATAGTATTTTTATAGCTCAGATTCAGTTTGTCTTATAATTCTAGAATTTTTATCTAAGTTTTAAATTATATCCTTTTTTCCATTTATTTTTGCAATTATTTTTTATTATATTTCTTACAGTTTTGACTATCTAGAAGTCTTCTTCAGAACTTAAGCATCCCTTTATATAGGAAAAACAATTAAAATTCTAATTTTTTTCTTAATTAATAGAATATGTAAATACTAAAAAAAGAATATTAAGTAATCATAATTATAAGAAAAAAAACAATAATAAAAGTTGTAGTATGAAAATTTTTAAAAATGTGAAAAGAGTGAATATTTAATAGAATTTATCAGAATTGAAAAATTGAAAATATATTGAGGATTAGAAGATTTTTTTTTTTTTTTAGTAAAATAATTCTAGTTTAAATTTTATAACAGTGTATTGTTACTAGTTTAAAAATATATTTATTGACATTATAAAATTGTACAGATGCATAATAAATACACTTTGTTAATGTTGGCTCATCCATTGCTGGCGTTGGTCTGGAAATAGTATGCCAGAGCCATTCTCCGCACTAGCAGATTATAATATGAGCAAATATATACTATTTTGTTGGTATTGCCCACCCCTACTAGCGCAGAGAATGGCCCAATAATGCTAACTTATCAGATGGGATACATGTAGTGTGAAATCAATGCCCCTCTAGTAGAATCCGACATGTTGCAATACAGACTACTTCTTCTACAATACACTACAATGTGGATATATCAGGTCCAAAATTCATGTAGAATCTGTGAGCCATACTAGTAGGCTCCATGTATTATTAAACAGAAATCTAGAGGATAGTATCTTATCCTTGTCTTGAAGAGCTTTGAGCTTATCGCAAAATATAGCATTGGGATCCGGTGTTGGTTGTGTGAACTTTGTCCTGCACCTTGTGTACCAAAAAGCATATGTCAGGAAAATAGATAACCTAATTACTGTAAAGTCTCCAGAGAAGAGACAACCCCTGATGTCCAGGATTTTATCCACTGCTATAATGCAGTGTTGAGAGATAACTCTTCGAATACTGTTATAGCCTGGACATATATTTAACAGATGATTAAAGGACTCCTCTCCTCTAGAACAGGCATGACAAATAGGGTCTATTTTATTTAGAAACCACTTGTAGTATAAGAATGTATTAGTTGGCATGGAATCCATATTCACCTTGATCAGATAATACAAAAGTTTGGGCTCCAGTAGCAGATATTTAAATATTGAGGTGATTTTATGATTGCTGCACCCTAGATGAGCATAAATAACTGTATTAACAGGATTCAGCAGGCAATGTGCCTGCCAGATGTTGATTTTATTATTAAACTCTGTTGTTGAGTGCCCGATGTATAGAAATTGTTGTTTAATAATGGTGTCAAGCCATGTGTGTTTACTGGGGGGAAGTCTGTCAGTAGGTATTACAGTCTCTATAATATTTGATAGAGGGTATTTTTTCCCCAGGTTTACTAAAAGTGAATGCCCTTTTTGGAAATTGATTGTCTGTATTGAATGGAGACCCATACCGTTCTGTCTCCTGTGAAACTGAAGTCTGCGGATGCTAAGTGCAGTGGTCCGACCTCTCCATAAGAGCTGACCACAGAGCCTCTGAATCTGTAAGCTGAATGATTTGGTAAAAATAAGAGCAATCTTCCCTTGCAGGGACAGGTATGTCCTTGTCAGCAACTGAACCACCTTAGTAGCATTGCTTATGATGGTTTTTTGTAGGCAGACAGACATAGCAGTCTGTGACTTGAAGATAGGAAACCCCAGAAAACACTGAGGTTCTGCTAAAAAATTGGATAGTATTTTCCTACCAGTGTTGATGCACCAGGATGATGACTTGTGAGGATTGATGGATAATTTATAATCTTTAGTATAATTGGTAATTATGGAATAAAATGTCTTCAGATATTTACGGGATGGAAGAATCACAAGTATGTCATCCATGTATGCAAAAACCTTGATGTTTTTCTTAAGCCGGGGCACATATACACCTGGAAGCTGATCTAGCTCTTTAATCAGAGGGTCGATGTACTTTATGAACAATAGACCACTCAACGGTGAACCTTGTGGTATGGATCTTGAAGGGCTAAATCCATCTGAGTAATGTCCATTTATGGAAATATGAATATGCCTATTATTCAGGAGATTGTCCAATATCTGAATTATCTGTTTTGATATGTCCAACTGAGATAGCAATTCAAGAAGAATGTTGACATCTACTATATCAAAAGCATTGGACCCATCCAGCTGGACTGCCACAGGCCGGGATTTTCTGTTAGATCTAATGTGATCAAGCAGAATTTTCACTTCACCAATTGCAGTCAGTGCCGATGATCCCTTCCTTGCATATTGAGAGGCCGATATATCCTGTAGAATGGCATTCTGAATTTTTTCTTTTATTATACCCTCCATGACTTTGAACAAAATTGGCGTCATCGATATTGGCCTGATACTGCTAAGAGAGGTAGGATCCCGGTTCTTTTTAATGAATGGAACCATGGCGATTGGATATAGGTTAGAAATTACTCTCCTTTCAATGGCGAGGTAGGTTAACATGTTTAATATAATCCTCGCAGTAAAAAAAATTAAGTGAGTGAACAAGTAAAGTTACATAATTTTTCAAGTTTTTAAACCAGAATCTTTTCATTTTCTTTCCTTTTTTTAAAAAAAAAAAATAAGTATAAGATAGAAAGAAGCTAAGTTTCAAAAATGTTTAAATTTTGAATTGTGTTCTCCCCCTATAATCATAAATAGTTTAATTTGCGTTCAATCTTAATAAATAATGAATTGTCTTTTTAAAGAAATTTTGTCCTGCATGGTTTGTCTGATGATAAAGTGGCAGATTCCTGAGATCAAAGTTCATGGATTGCTGGCCAGCTACGTTACTTTTGGCATTGAAACTTCTCATGAACTTCTGATCAATAAAGCCATTCGATTATTTATTTTAAAAAACAGTGTTCTGCGCAGGTGAGAGCAATAATAGAGTAAAAGTTTGAACAAACGTTGTTGAATTAAACTCAATCAGTCACTTCTGGAGATGGAATAACAGATGGCCTCCTAAGTAATTAACTATTTGATTATATTTATTTAAACAAACATTTAGCTAATAGCGGAAACAAATCCTTAGATGATTTGTAAATAAGACAATAAATAGGGATGATGTTTTCTACATATTTTTTAATCTTCTAAGTTAGCTATATAAAACAGAAGGTTTTGGAAATGAAATAAATTTACTTTTTTAATAACTTTCTTTAATAAATAGTTCATAAAGCTATCTACCAGCACAATAGTGCAAATTTTAAATCCCAAAATATACGTGATAATTCTACCTAAACATTTTTAATATTTACAATATTTAAAATAATTGCAGTTATATTAAATCAAATAATGTATAGAAACAAAGGGTTATCTATTTTGATTTTGTATATCATATATTTTTCAAACATAGTTTTAAATTTTTGTGTTTAGGTTAATACAGGTAGCATATGGGTGATTTAATTAGACATGAAACTTTAAAATGAGGGTTGGGGATATAGAATCAAATTATTATTACATGCTATTTTATTTGAAAACAGACAATATCCTGTAAGACTAGGAAATCAAAAGGTTAGATTAACAGGATTATTTCTACATAAATCTCTGTGATGACTTTTATCCAGATATATCTATTAGAAGATTGTACAAACTTTATATAAAGTGAATAAACATATTACTATTATAAATTATTAACAATATGTATATTACATAATGAAGTAAGAGCTCTTTAAAGTTCATAATGCTGATTTCAATACTGAGATGCTAAAATATAGCAAACAATAAATATTTACCATTAGTGATATCTACAAAATATCATGTGACTTTTTCAAGCTTACTTTTAATATATGCTTCCAAGAGCAGCACTGTTCAGCCTATTTCAAAAAAATCTACTGTATAATACTGTAATTTCTGGACATTAAATAGTAGTGCTACAATATCAGCATGGCCAGAACTGTTTCTGGCTTTTATTATCATCAATGGTGACTTGAAATTTTAAGCTGGAATTAATGTGAGCTGAAATTATGAAAGCAAGTTTGTTTAAATTTAAAAATATTATTACTTGGTGCATAAATGCATTAGTTCCAACTTTCAATTCTAATTTCTTACTAAATAAGATAAAACAAAAACTACTATAAAGATTGGATATACAGTAGCATTGCCTATCTAATGTTTATTGATTATCACATAGTAAATAGCTCTTTGAAGCAAATCCTAGTAATGATGATCAAATGTTATTACTTGACCATAGTACTATATTACCATATTGTTTTTGGAAAAAGAATCATAACATACTTTCATAGAAAACATAATTTTATTCTATCTGCAAATTATCTAATCCAATTTATTTTCCAGCATATTTATCAAAATGTATGAAGAACAATTTGAAATGTCCATAAATCTGTTGATAAATTGTGTAAGTTTAATCAATCACTAGAAGTTCAACAGCTTGGCCATTTAGTTATTGATTAGTATTTCGCATCCAGCTATTCTTATTTTAGAGGGTGAAGCAAGGAACGCTTACTAATTAGCTGCCAATTATCTTAATAGGTAAATTGCCTTCAATGTTTTTCTATGTATGAATTCTGAAAATGTCTTTACAGTGATGTTTTCCTTTTTATCTTCCAGCTGATCATGAACAGATAAAAACTTCCAGTGTATTAAAAAACATCCTGTTAAGATTGCTTAATATTTATATAAATAAATTAGGCATTTATTATATTGTATACATAAAAGAGTAAAAGAGATAAGTTCAAGTGATGCATTCTTCAGTAAACTAACTTTTTAATAGAAGATATTACTATCAGGCAAGGTTATACATGAATATCATTTTGATCTATCAAATACATTTTAATCTTATATTCTACCTGCCAGAATCAAAATAATACAAATAATTTTACTCATATCAACTGAACAGCGATAATCAAGAAAACAACAAACATTGCGGTGAAGTCTCATTTATGTTTTCAATAATCAAACTATTTACTTTTGAAAATGTTTAGCATAGTATAATGTGAAAACTCAAATGTAGCAGGACAACTATTTAAATATCATCCTTTATACATGAAAAAAAATAAAAGAACCTCTAGCATACTGCATACTATAAGATAAAGCCTCAAATGTAGTCATACAGTAGGTCAACTATTTAAATATCCTTTACATACCAAGAAGAATAAAAGATCCCCATAAAGAAGTAAGAGTTTATCTATCTGTCATGCCTACAACTTGTGTTTAAATCCAATTAGCCAGACTAGAGCCAATCCAATAGCCATCCAATAGGTAAAAAAATAAGCAGCCATTTTAATAAATAATCAACTGCAGAAAAAAAGCCTCTCTAATAACTCCTCATAAGATAAAGTAGAAGACAGTAATCCCAGATTTTTCACTTGTCACCTAGTAAGAGTTTGAGTCATTTTCCATCATCCTTTCTTTAGCCTCTAGGTAAGTATACCTAGATATCCATTTAGTGCCCAATATTGGATAGTTAACCACATTAGCTATGGGCCAGATACTTAAGAGAAATATCCTAAGATTAATGAAAAATATTTCATTTGTTTCATATCTGAACCTCAAATCAGAGACATGGTATCCAACAGTGACTGAGCAAGGGATATTTAGCTACAATTAGCTAGAAGGTATTCTCTATTGAGGTATTTTTGAAAAGATCTTTGTCTTGCAGTGAGCTATTTGGAAGATTGTATTACTTTGCAACAAAAGATTGCAAAAGCCCACACGCTGAAATTATAAATCCAAATTTTTCCTGTATTCTGCTTTTTATCTTCTTACTGAAAACAAAAAAACAAAAACATCTATTTTTAAATCCTTTGAACGATGAGAATGTGGACAATTTTACACGAGTTTTTCGATTAGAATCCCTGTCTTTGTTTTACAATACAGTATGTCTTGAATTCACAGACTTTACATTAGAAATAAAGGATAAAAAAAAAATGGCGAGGGGGGGGGGGAGGAGATTACAAGGTGGTGAAAAATAAGCATATTTTTCTATTCAAATTGTTATTTTTCTTTTTCCAACTTCTTTTTTATCTCCTCCCCCCCCTCCTCTTTTGAACATTTTTTTTTTTTTTTTTACAATCGTAAAATAATATTACGTACACACAACTAATTTATGTACTTATGATTTAAATGTCTCATTTGAATAAAATTTTAAAAATATGTAATCTTCCCATTCGTAGTTGAAATAGATTAAATATTTGTTTATCCAATTTTAAAATACAGAAGAAAATGTATAAGAGAAACTATATTATTGTTTACTCTGAAACAAGCAGAATGTTGTAATCAACCTTCCTTTTGAAATCATTCACTGAAGAGCTAGAATGTTATTTACAATTGAGCTAGAAGTTGATTTGCAGAAGAAAATTTTTTATTAAGAGATATATATCACTCTCTTGTGAAAGATGAAAATTTACTTTGAAGTGAATCACAATTTAGAACAAATAGACAGTATATAAATTTGATTAACTTGATTTATTTATATTGTTATATATATAGATTAAATGTACACGTGCATGCTTGCTATTTTAAAAGCAGGTCTTTGACGCAGCTTTTCAAATTTTCTAAGTTCCACAGCTTAGTCAATGGTGACTTTCTATACCCAATCTACGATTAACTCTGTAAATAAAGAGTAAGCAGAATGACTCTAAATGACAAAACTGACTCTGATTTCGAGTTGCGGCTAAGTATTTCATAATAGGCAGTATTGGATTAAATATTCCCATCAAGACAAGTTACTTTCAAGAATCAGAAGTGATAGATTGAACTTTGATCTAGGAACTTTTAGTTCCCAATTTCTGTCAGTTGAATAAAAAATGAACTAATCTTGTTTTTTTAATAGACGATGAGTTCCAAAAATGTTTAAATATTTTAATTTTTTTACCCAGCATGTTGAATCTTTAAAAAAAAAAAATTGAAATCATTTGCTTTTATTTATTTACTCATTCAGTACTTCCT
This sequence comes from Epiperipatus broadwayi, assembly GCA_028023455.1. Lineage (NCBI taxonomy): Eukaryota > Metazoa > Onychophora > Udeonychophora > Euonychophora > Peripatidae > Epiperipatus > Epiperipatus broadwayi. Next base: position 3,194,315 of record JAQFVV010000003.1, read on the forward strand.
TTGTATCATATTATGATTTACAACAATAATTAAAATTGGTATTTTTAACTCATTATAATTGTTTAGAGAATTACTTTAAAATTAAGTATTTAAAAATCCCATGTTCGATCCTTATGCTAGTACAGTCACTGGTCGGGACAGCAACAACCGAAAAAGAAAGGAGAATAATACCATCTGAAACGATGGGTATACACTAACCTGTGTGTTATACTAATACTTGAAGGTAGTTGTTTTTGCAAATAATGCTTTAGAGCTTCAGGAAATATGGCAGGAAATATCAGATGAAAGTAAAAAAAAAATAGGATTAAAGGTAAATGTTAAAAAGATTACATTAAAGTTATTGGATTTTTTTCAAAATAAGAAAATAAATATTGATAATGATGAGTTAGAAGAAGTTAATAACTACAAATATCTTAGTCAGATTATTACTACAGATGGAAACATAATGGATGAAATTAATTATAGAATTAAACTTGGTTTGAATGCTTTTGGAAGAAATAAGTTAATATTAAAAGGAAATATGGTTATGTGTTTAAAAGGGAAAGTTTTTAATAAATGTGTTACCAGTTCTTACTTATGGATCTGAGACTTGGACATGTAACAGAAAATTAATAGAGACTTCAGACCACTCAACAAAGTATGGAGATATATATATTAGAAGTGACAAGAAGAGATTGAAAACGAAATACAGTACATGAATAAGAAAACAAACAAGAATTACTGACATTATTGAAATAATTAAGAGATTGAAGTGGAGTTGGGCTAGACATACTGCTAGAAGATATGATAATAGATGGACAGTTGAAATCTTAAACTGGATTACAAAAGATTGTAAAAGACCTAGAAAGAGACCACATGTGAGATGGATAGATGAAATAAGGAAGTGTGCTGGGGTGATATTGAAAAGAGAGGCTATAGATCAGAGAAGATGGATTGAAGTTTGAGAGACCTTCATCCTGCTTGGATCAATAATGGTTGAAAATGATGATGATAAGCAGTACATTTATGTATGCATTATGTATGTATGTACATGCATGTAAATAGATTAATATGCAGTATGTAGATGAAATCATAAAAGAATGCAAATTCATGCACACATTCTAAAATAAATAGGCATGCAAATTGTAAAGAGAAAACACATGCAATCATATTTATAGTGCATGTCTATGATGTAGAGAGTTCATGTCTTCATAATATTAGAATATTGTTATAAAAGATGTTAAAATAAATTATATAACAGAGATGGCAACCAGTAGCAAACTAATAGCAACAAACAAGTGTTGTAGATGTAATAAATATGATCTAGACAACTAAATATAATTTCAAATATAAATTAACATACATTCACATTAAAAATAAAAAAATCCAAATATAAAACATTCTCAAAATAGACCACTTCATGGCAAATGCTTCTTTAACACCCCCACCCCCGCCCAATGAAAATAATGAAAGCAAAGACATTTCTTATACTGATCACCAATTTCCAAATAGTGAAGTTTTGAATGATTTCCATTTATATTTTACCTCCATCGCCCTCAATTTAAAAAGAGTTGTATTTGAATTCATTATCTAATTGTGCACTTGTTTGGTAAATTTGCCTTTTAGAAATACATTTATTTAACAAATATTTGAAATACAGGCACTCTTCATATACCTGAAGCCTAATTGTAATTATAGGGATTTGAACTCAGACTTTCAAGCATCCTTCCACTATCCACATTATCTCATACCACTGATACACATGTCCACACACATGTAGTAGAAATAAATAATCACCAATATACATATTTTGTGCTGAACGAGCACTCATCAGTTAGTCCAGATTATCATCTCCCACACTCTCAGCACTGATTATATATATATGTGTGTGTGTGTGAGATGATAATCTGGACCAACTGATGAGTGCTGGTTCAGGATGAAATATGTATATTAGTGATTATTTATCTTTTATACATGTGTGTGATCATGTGTATCAGTGGTATGAGATAGTGTGGATAGTTGAAGTGTGCTTGAAAGTCTGAATTCAAATCCCTATATTTATTTAACAAATAAGAATTTTAATGGGGGTATTCTCTTCAAGGCAAAAATAATGGTTGGCTTTTTTTTCCTATGTGAGTAAAATTCCCTTGTGGATCCTTTTTTTAGATTAGCAATCCATTTAAAATTTGTTCATATTTTACTTAGTATTGGAATCCAGATTATGATTATGGCAGATAAGTGTTCCATTATTATATCATGAAGCCTTTACTTATCACATATATTTAAATCATCAGTCATTTGTCAAGAGATTAATTCACAATTATTACTCATCTTATTGGCTATATTCTCCAAACACGTGCAAAGCTTTTCAAATGTTCATAGTTATCTGATTTTTAATGCTTTCTTTCCTTTCTTTCTTCTATTTCTTATTCTTTTTTTTTTACTCTCTTCATAAGACTCATAATTTTAAAATAATATATTTTTTTTGTAGTTTAATATTTGTCTTGTGCTAAAATATGAGTCTGAAAATTAATTGGAGAAGAGAGGAACACCCCCCCCCTTAAAAGTTCATCAGTCCAGGATTCAATATTCTATTTTATAACATTTTATATCTACCTTTTTTTTTTCAATAATAATTTTTTTACTTATTTTTTACATTACTATTAATTTTTCTATCCCATTCATATACATATCTCTCATCCTACAGTCTTTTATCCTATCAGTTCTCAATCACTAAATTTTAGTAACATATCAAGCTATGCTCAAAAATCGCTCAACACGCCTATGATGGTTTGATTATCAATAAATGTGATAGTGATGTCTTGGTATCATTTTTATTTCAAAGCATTGTTTTTCCTAGCATACTTTTAATTTTTTTCTAAATTTATTCCATGGAACAAACACATCCTAATATATTACTAGAATCATTTTTAAATAAATCTTACTTGCTGATTAAAATCATTAGTATTACATTTTTTTCTGAAAAGATATTGATTTACACTTAAATTGAAAAATTCATTCATTTAAGTATGGAGGTGTTTATTATATCTATAAAGATATTACACACGGGAAAGAGAAAGATGAATAACTCCGTGTGTGTGTAAAATTTAAAAAATCAGATATCTATGCTAGAGATAATCTCTAGTTTCGAAAATGATTAGTAATAATCACTATTGTATTTATCTGAAATGGACGGCGTCAAAGTTGTGAGTGGAGGGAGTTTGACAATGGTAAATGAAAATGTAACAATTTACTCTAGATAAATACTCTTCATATAATAGAGATATATATGAAACATAGTGACCTGGGCCAACTGATGAGTGCTGGTTCAGCACAAAATGCATCTTGGGGGTCATTTGCCTTTTATCATAAAGACATGCTGTTTGTTCAATTGGGAAAATAATTTGGATCACATTAATGAAAAAATTGTCACAATTTATAAAACTTATTTAAAGTTTTCTATCTTTTTTCTTTCTTGTCATTTCCAGACTTCTAATTGTAGTATTGTGAATATATTTTTCCAAATCTATCTAAACTGAATATTATCCAAATATGGCTTTAATATTCAAATTTTTGTTTATAAATCTTTAAAAAAAATGAAATTGAGACTTGAAATTATCTATCTTAATTTGAATGCACATGATTTCTTAAAAATTGTCTTAACATTTGTTCTTCAGATTATTGCTTTTCTTTGAAAGTACAATCATATATACAAAACATCCGATTGCAAGTCATCACTTTTTTCCATAATTCAACTGTACTTCTCAAATAAAAATGCTAACACTTTCTTAAAGTCACTCCATAAGATTTTGTGATTATTCTCCTCTTTTACATTCTTGTTCTATTATAATCTTGAATCACCTCATCATTGTCAACTTTAATTTCTTATGAATTGATTCTATTGTGCTATATATCCACATCTTATTTTTCTTTTACACTTTTAACAGTTTTTTACTTTCATTTTTCACTATTTCTCTCTCAATTTTTTCCAATCTGCGTCAATTTAATTCCACTGTTTTAGACAATAGACTAACTCTTCTTTATGAAAAATACTTTAACTTCATTTATTTATTTACAAGAAACTTTTATTAATGATTCATTGTTTCCTACTTTTTTTTTAGTTGTTTCTAGAATGTCATACTTTTACCCCTTATATTCTTTATTAATTAAAAACCATTATTTGGGGGAAATTATCAATTGCTATTTTTAATCTTGTTTTTTTTTTTTTTTTTAGCATTTTTTATTTTATTTTATTATTGCAATAATTTTCCAAGTCATTTTTTCAATTAAAAAAACATAGATAAACAAATGACCTTTATGTTGATTTCACTAATTTCTTTAATGACAAAAATATAGTCACTATGACATTATTAGCATGTCAAGTGTACTTTATCCCAAGTAAATGTAACCCTATAAAGTGAAAACTCATTCATTCAATAGAACATTGCTGAAAGTTCAAAACACTACAGAACTTTACTGAAAATAGTCAAAAGTCTTTCATTCAAAAGAGCATTACTGAAAGTTAAAATTCACTCATTCAAAAGAAACATTGCTGAAAGTAGAATAAAACACACTCATTTGACAGATCATTGCTAAAAATCAGAACTTACTGATTCATTGATGAAAGCCAACAATGGATGACAAAATGCAGCTTTTATTTGTGCAATATTTTTGGCTGGTAAAAATATAAATGATTAACTAACTAACATATATATGGATGCACGTTAAATTTAAAAAAGAACAAGTAGAAAGCAATAATAATGAACATAAGAATAAATTTTGTATAATAAACAAAACTAAAAAAAAAAAACTCAGTCAACTGAGGATCCATTAACACTGTATATATACTAATCTACTGACATAATAAGTAGAAGAAATATGGATCCAAGTTTATAAAGATTTCATTTAAAAGTATTATCTTTATTTTATATAATGGTATAGCATTAATGATGAAAGTTCATATTATAAAATATTGATCAACACAACAATTATAGAAATAAATGGAATATGAATATTAAATCTGCATTTTTATTATTGTAACTATAAATAACTAGATGGGATGAAAAATAAATGCCTTGTTACAGTTCTCTAAAACAAATTTCACAAAAAGTTAAATGAAAACCAAAAGCACATGGATGAAATTTTAAAACATGGCTATAAATTAAATCAATTGAAAGCAAGAGAAATCAACATAGCCATATTTCTGTTATCTCCAAAATCTTGATGTCAAATATAATCATATATCCTGTTAAACAAACCATAGGCTTAGTATCTGAAGGCAATGAATTCTCATTCCTAATAAAGGTTCCAACTGATCCAGAATGGCCTAAATTTGGCAACAGCACTCCATTTTTTCATCACTCTATTCCTAAGACACCTGTGTAAGTAAGATATATCAATAATGGGACTAAACTAGTTTTGGCTTAATTTCTGACTAGTAGTCAGAAACTAGTTTGAGGATTTATTCATCAAAATCATCTGATATCCATTAATTACTTATATTCAGAAGCCATTCTGAGAAATATAGAATGAACAATTGCTGCCAATTTCATAGTTATAGTGAAGCCAAAGAAGCATAGTTTTGATGCATTATTCTCTAATCAGGATACCCATTTAACAATAAATATTAGTCGTCCAGAAGAAACTAGTTACTATTTGACTACTTGGAAAAAAATCAAACTTTCTTGAAAATTCTTCAGTTTTTGAAAAAATTTCAGCTCCTGTGCAAATTGGATCTCCATGTAAAAGACATAGCAACACTAAACTAAGAATTCTCTCACTCAAGCATGTCATTATCTCTACTTGAGTGTGACATACACTATCACTACAAAATTATTAACACTTCTGTGAAACCACTACTAGTCTATTATTGTTTTAAAATATATCACTTGAAAATAATTGATTCACTGTCAAAGCAATTTCATCTTCTTTTCTAAACTGAAATATTAAAATTGTACTATTACTGAAAACACTTTATTGTCTATTGTTCCATCCATTTATTGTATTTATTTTGTTTTTCATAATTCTTATGCTGCAGTTAAAATAAATTTAATTATAAATTCAATATACCACAGAGTATTACATCTCACTTAACAGTAATAGTACAGATTACAATACATTTTTCATTTTTCCAACACTTATGTGACAATCTATATTAACCTTTAACATCTAGCAAAGATTATATGTATCCCTATTTATTAATTTACTGATGTTTATCTAAATTGATTATGAATTTTATGACCTATAAAAAAATCCTAAATCTATTTGAGAGTTTCAAAATTCACTACCCAGAATTGAAACCCAGAGTATAAGCATAGCAAATGAATGCATTTAATCATTATTTAATAATTGAAATACAGACTTATTATATACCTATATCAATATATATAATATCTAGGATATATGAGCACAGACTTCCACATGACCCACCATTCTATCTCAAATCACTGATACACTTGAACATATATATATGTTGAAAAGATAAATAATCACCAATATACATATTTCATGCTAAACCAGAGTTAGTCCAGATTATCATCTCCACACATAAATGCAGTATGTGCTCAGTTATATATTAAGATAGCCAATCTTCATACTTTAATGGACAGGCTTCAATCCACTCCACACTCCAACTCTTCAAATGTCCATCCAATTGAAAGGGATCAGATTGATTTAGGTCAACATGGGTGTGACAAGAATCTTGACCTCAGGATGGTCTTTGAGCATACCATCATCTTGTCACACTGATGTTGACCTAAAGTCAATCTGATCCCTTTCAATTGTATGGATGGTTGAAGAATTGGAGTTGTGGAGTGGATTGAAGCCTGTCCATTAAAGTATGAAGATTGGCTATCTTAATATATAACTGAGCACTTATTGCATATATATGCGGAGATGATAATCTGGACCAACTGATGATTGCTGGTTTACATTGAAATATGTATATTGGTGATTATTTATCTTTCCGACATATATGTGTTCAGGGGTATCAGTGATTTGAGATAGAGTGGTGAGTGATGGGTTGTGTGAAAGTCTGTGCTCATATACCCTAGATTTTACATATATTGATACAGGTATATAATAAGCCTGTATTTCAGTTATTACATATTAGAGATATCTGCCCATCCCTTGCATATGTATTAAATGTATTATGTTCTGTACATGAGGGATCAGGTTGACTTTAGGTCAACATAGGTGTGACAAGAATTTCAGCCTCAGGCTGACATTTGAGCATTCTATCATCAGATTTTCAATTGGATGGACAGTTGAAGAGTTGGAGTGTGGAGTGGATTGAAGCCTGTCCATTAAAGTATGAAGATTGGCTATCTTAATATATAACTGAGCACTTGTTTCATATATGTGTGATGATAATCTGGACCAACTGATGATTGTTGGTTTAGCATGAAATATGTAAACTGGTGATTATTTATCTTTTCAACATATATGTTTTCAAGTGTATTAGTGATTTGAGAAAGAGGGGTGAGTGGTGGGTTGTGTGAAAGTCTGTGCTCATATACTCTAGATATTAATCATTATTCTATGAGACCCTTCTGTATGCCAGGTTGTAAAGATTAATGAATTTGGAAACTCCTGGTTCTCATTCCTTGATAGGACTATGCCTATCTAATTAATAATTGTTTAATATTGGAGATCATTTATCTTTTTCACATGTGGTCATGTGTATCTGTTATATTGAGTTGGGTGGATGAGTGTAGAGAACTTGAAAGACTAAATTCAAATCCCCATTAATTACTAATTGTGTAGTAAAATTGATTTGACATAATAGAAAAACTAATGAAAAGCAGTATTAATGGAATGGTTCATTGCTGGAAAGATCATTTGATATTCAAATACCAAAGTAATATAGCTGAGCTTTTAAAGAACTTTAGCATTTGAGTTTGTCATTCTACTATTGCAATAAACTATGTAAAGCATGAACACCAATGCTAACCTATTACTGGCCATGTTTAACTGTTTTACCATAATCCCTTTTGTTACAAGGTCTTTTAAAATCATTTGTTTAAATCTACTTTACAAAACAATCAAATATCCCCAAAATAATATTAAAATCATTCTTCATTGTTTTTTAATCATTCTTCACTGCTTTTCATTGGTAGTTACTGATAGTTTCTAATGTCTAAAACTTTAGTTTACATTTTCTTTTGCAAACTTTAGGGTGGATCTGTGATATCCATATACTTAGAAGGTTCTAATAGTAATAAAACTACTCCTTGTATTTTACTAATAATAAACCACTGATTCTATAGGCTTACTGAATTTGCCATATTTATTCAGTCACTTTAGTACAATAGTTCTTCTCAATATCTAAAATGAGATGTACTTTTTGTAAAATTGGGGAAAATAGAATATACTACTTTACATATCTAATTTGCAAACAAGTTATCAAACCCTGATAAATTTTCTCAACAAAAATTCTACTAATCAAAGCAACACAATAATCTATGAATGATCTAGAGAATACATTTGATCATTCACTGATGATGATCTAACACTCTTCCTGCTATCTTACTACAATTTAATCTAGCATCATACATCTAGAACTATATTACACATTTAATAAGTTCTGGACATTTTGAATGTTAACATAATGAAACCCTTTCCATTACTTAATTTATAATCTCAAATTAAAAATAGACTTTCATCATATTAAAGTCCCTTATAGACTTTAAATGCAGAATTTTAAATTTAGAGCTACGTATAAACTTTAATAAGTTCTAATAAATAGGACATCAACATAATAAAGCCTCTTATACCATAAAATCAAGAATTTTAAATTTGGAACTACATTATACTCTTAAATAAGTTCTACCATTTAGAATGCTAACAAAATGAACCCTCTTACATAATTTAATCTAGAATCTCAAATTTGGAGCTACATTATATCTTTTGATAATCTCTGTGATATAAATTGTCAACATAATGAATCTTAAATTTAAAACTAAATTATAGTAATATTTCAACTTAACTATAATGAAACCATTTGAATAATTTAGTACAAATTTTAACTTTGACATTGGTTTCTCCACCGAACATGATCATCATCATCATCATAATTCACTTATTTATTTAATATACAATTTTATTAGGCTAATTATAAATTGCATTACAAATTAAATAAATAGCATACATAAAATTAAGAGGAAAAGAAAAAAAATTAAAATTATATAAATAATATGAGTAACAAAAAGAGAAAAACACCATAGCGAGTGTCAAAGAAAAATGGCATCATTGTGATAAATTAAAGATTATATTTTTCAAAAGGAGCTTGTTATAACTTTTATCATTCAGACTGAATAATTAGTATTGCAAAAATCATTATTAAAAGAATCCATTACCAGAAACAATGGAGAAAATTTAAGAATATCTAAATGACAGATTTTATTTTAAAAAAGTACTGATGATGATGATGATAATAATAATAATAATAAAATTATCAATTTTTTATACAAATTCAATTAAATTATAATTATAATTTTATTATTTAATATTTAAAATAATTTAGTATAAATATTAAGTTTTATATTTTTTCATACTTTAAGTTTTAAAATAATTATATATGCAGAATATGTTCTCTGCTTAAACGGAGGGTATAACTAGGCAACAGAACACTATAACTAAGCTAGTACTAATCATCATTAATGGTTATCGTAAACTTTAATTAATAAACTCTTCATTTCAATAAGATTATTGATTTTTCTTTACTACATGTTTTTAGAAACAATGTTAAAACACAGATATTAAACAAAAAATAGAATGAAAGAAATTTAGAAATTTACTAATAACGAAATATTTCTAATATTTATTAATCTTAAAAATAATAAACATAATTTAATTGTTTTTCATATAAAAAATCATATTAATATAGAACATCTATTATTCATGATTAAAGAGTGATTGAAGAGTAAAGCAAATTGTGTTTTCATGGAAACTGTAAAATATTAATATTAGATATATATAATATATTAACCACCAAAATAAAGATGCAAATAAATTACAATAATGTAATAATGAAAGCATTAATTATATAAGTTCTTTTCAAGCATTATAGATATAGTTGAGAATAAAGGCTTCTCAAAATTTAACTCGATTTCTCTGCTCCATAGCTTCCGTTTTCCATACCAGTTAAACTTTATCTTATCCATCCATCTCCCATGTGGTCTCTTTCTAGATCTTTTACAGCCTTTTGGATTCTGGTTTCAAGACCATTTATTGTCATCATTTTAATAATAGATCCAGTCCAGCTTCATTTCAGCCTTTTAATTCTTTCAATAATATGTAGCTCTCCAAATTTTAAGGTGTGGTCTGAAATTTCTGAAGCTCTGATGCATTATTTGCAAGATTAACATCATTCAAAAAATCTAGATAACTTAAATAATCTTCATGTATTTTATTCCCTTATTTGCCATTTTAATCTACAAAATGTATTCATACATCCTTATTGCAACCACTCATAAATGAGTATGGCCATTTCAATATCATGAAAAGAAAAAAAAAAGACTGCTCTAAAATAGAATTTTGCAATGATTATACACACCAACATGTGAACCAAATCTGATGATATATATATTTTTGGTTTACTTGATATTTTGTGATGCTATCTTTTAATTTCTTCAGCAAAAAAACTTCTTTCTGAAATATTTCATCGTCATGTTTACTTGTTGTAGCCCTCCAATATATTTCATTCTCTGCTATATCTAACCATTGACAACAATCAATATTGCACTCTATTAAAATATCTTTGAGATATTCCTTATAACATATATAAATTCTACCTCTCCCATGAAAACTATGTTCATATTCACTGTAATACATTATTCATTTCTTTAGATGACCAATCTGTGAAGGTGTGATTTTAGAATAGTGGATTCTATAATATCACATGAAGCAAGTAGAGAAACATTGGTATTGTAATCTTGTTGTATTTTTAAACATTTTATGGAGTATCTTTAAATGAAACTCTTCTAATGCTTTATATTGTGTCTTCGACTATCCATGTCTCACTTCCATACAATAAATTAGGTAAAATAACAAATAGCACTCTATATAACTTAGTTGCAATAGTTATGTCCCTGAGATGAAATGCCCTATCTTTTAACTTGTTAAAAGCAGCAATAACATAATGGAGACAATGTTGTATCTCAACATCTATTTTTTTTTTAATTTATAAAATTACCAAGATATTTCAACTGATTTACATTCTCAAGTTGATGACCATCCAAGCTGAAAGTTGCTACTATTATAATAACTTATGCAAGGAAAAGAAATAGTGACCAATAATGTTTTAATGGTTTAATAGCATTTCTAGCCAAAGAATGTTGTTGACTATAATTATAAAAAAACAAAGGTACTAAAATTTATAGATACTGAACTGAATTCAAATCTGCATGAAATAAAAAAATGTAAAACCATTTAAGAAATAATTCATTTAGAAAAATTGAATATCTGTTATCCAATAAAATGGCACAAAAAAGAGTTAGTGCTGATAAGATATTGTAACTATAAAATAATAAATTTTGCAGAAAAGAATAAAATTTTCAAATGTATAAAACATCATCTTGATAGTGAAAGGAAGGTTGTTTGGCAATAATAATAAAAAAATAGTACTATTACTAAAAATATGAACATCATAATGAATATGTGAAAGTAAAATAACATAATCCCTATGATTCCCGCAACCACATCTGAATCAAGTATTTTAAGTGAAGAGGTAAGAACATAAAAATCTCCATGAAATAATGTAATTATTATCAATATTTTTTTAAAAAGGAAGTAAAGAAATAGAGAAACTGATACATCAAATGTCTAAACAATAAAAATATATCAGATAATTAGAAAAATGAAGTAGTCCCAACAGCTTGATAAAATGTGTAGAAAGCTTTTTATGATATTTTTTCCCTGAAAAAAATTTTTAAAGTGCCCAAAAAACTATCAATTAAGGAATGGAATTCTCTTAAAACTGCAAATATTTTTTTTTTCAGGATTCAATAATAAAATCAGTTGGATCTGCTCTTTCTATATATTACTGTAATTTAATTACAAGAAATGGATCTGTGTAATTAAGGGCAATGTAGGTTCTTGAATTGAAGCAACCCATCATTTCTGATACTTAAATATCTGACAAATGACTAATTATTTAATTATACACCAGCAAGTCATTTGTGTTTATATTCTTTATAAAAAGAATTTAAAAATTCTAACTTTTAGGTATTGCTAATTGTTTTATAAAAAAAACCTCACTTAATGCTGTTTTAATCATGAATATATAGATTGACTCTGATCTCCAATAAATTTCAGTAATATACTCAGATATAATTTTTAAATAAATGAACCTCAGCTTAATAAAAAAAATACTGTATGGAAACTTTCATTATTATAACTATGACTTCTGAAATATTGGCATGTTTTATTTTAACAGATAATTACATTTTATTTCAGTTACTATACATGCATAATGTTGGAAGCATGAAATTGTAATTAAAAACAATTTTACTTATTCTGAAGTAAACCAAAATATATAAGTTCACTATTTCACATCTCGACTGTATTCAAACATTGAGTGAACCATCTTGATTCATTAATATAAAAAAGAAATGTTTTTCCTTATACATTCATATTTTAGAGAATTATCTCTGTCACAAAATATCAAAACACATTTAGACAGGATGAAGGAAGTTGAAGATAATCCTTAGACATCCGAATTTACAAACATTGCATATATCAAAATAAAATTATTTTTTAAGAAAATTTATATAAGTTTTATATAACTAATTATTATGTTTATATAATTGTGAAAAAGTCATAAACAGCCATCCCAAGCCTCAGATAGCTGTTTTAAATCATTTGCTTTTCTTTTTTCTTAAAAATATTTTTAAAAAACAACATATTAGAAATTATTAATAATTTTTATCATGATTATAATGGGAATAAGTGATTAAAATATTTTTATGATATTCCACACAATAGTCAAGTGCTGGTATTTATTTTACTTTTAGTTTTCTGTCCAATATAAAATATTAAAATTATTTTTAAAAATATTTTCACAAATTTCTTTATTAATATCCTTCCCAATTTAACTAAGCATGATTTGCACACACATAAACCTTTATAACCTATAAATAAATAAAATATTTTGCACAATAAAATCGTTACTTTAACTGATAATTAATAATTCATAAACGAACTATTTACATATATAAATAGCATCATGGAGAAACTTGGATTCCAAGCTTAAGATTGAACCCCAAGTTGGTAAGATTTTTTTTTCAGTTTTTACAGAGGCTTAGATTTTTTTTTTTAATCAACATTCTCCAGATAATCTATCTACCAATTCAAAATTGGCCAGTAAATGGATAGTTAGCTATCCTTATCTAAAGAGTAAAGAAGAATGTAAAAATATTAATATATGTAAAGTCTGGTGAGTAATGAAGTCTGATTAGTAATACCTTATCCTTGACTGTTTTTATTTCTTTGACAGATTATTGGGGAGGTTTTTGTCCTGCAGAAGGCTAATTAAAAATTTGATTTATTATTATCTTATATATATATATATATAATCAAAATTACCATATTCACAACTTAACCAGACTAGCCAAAGAAAATAAAATCTAAAACACAATCAATGGTTTCACTGCTACAAGCAGACTTCTCAAGTGTAAAGGACTACAAGATAACAACATATTTATACTAAACATTACCCACAATTCCACTTACATCCCATACACCCTTAATATTAAAAGAACTTTTCAATAAGTTAACTGCTTCAAAATCATAAGATATTATGAAAAAAATGGTAAATTTAAGCATTTTTAAGAGAGCGAAATGTTAACCTAATGACTTCATATCAACTAAGATGTGTATAAATATTAAGACTCATAACAATGGTTTTCCTTTAAGATTTATTTTTGCCTTTCAGGTAGTGTTGTGGAGGATATTTCTAGGTTCATGAATAATTTTTTAAAACAATTTATTAATTTTGGTCATTGCACAGTTTCTTCTTCTTTTGAGGCTTTTGATAAGATTAATCATTTTAAAATGGAAAATAATTGGGCATTTGGTAATTGGATAGTGAGCAAATGTATCAATCTGTTAATAGATTAAGCAGTATTGGTTATGTCTGTGTTGGATAAACATGAATCTTTGTCAAAGAATAGACTGAATTTATTAAGGATTTGTTTTTATTATTAGAGTATTCTATGGATTTTACTTATAATGATAATTATTATAAGATTAAATTTGTTCAGTTTGTATTAATTATTTGGACGAGGAAATTATTATTAAAAAGGATTGTTTGTATTTAAAGTTATTTGTTAGATATATAAATGATTGTTTGTTTGTAGTTGAGAATGATAAATTGAAAGAGTGGTAAATAAGTTTAATTGTTGTGATTCTTCTATAAAATAGTTGTAGGAGGAGGGGGGTTACATTTTGTTAAATTAAAATTTTTAGATTTATTGATGATTAGAAATGTAAAAATAATTGCTTGGTATATAGTCATTATGTTAAGAGTAAAGAGTTATGGTCTATAATTAAACCTGATAGCTGTCAATCTGTATCTCATAAAATAGCTGCTTTAAGAAATTATTGTTATAGAAATAAGAGATTAAATAATTCTAATGAGATAGCTTTGTTTCAAAAAGGACAATTTTATAAATATTATTTGAGTGTTGACTAATCTGATAAATTTGTTAAAAGTTAATAGTAATTTAACTATGTAGAGGATAAAGAAAATATGATTTTATTACTTTACCATTTAAATTGTATTTTTATAGAATCATATATAAAAATAGTAATTTGTTTGTAAATAAGAAAATTGCTTGGAAAAAGAGTATTATTTTAAATAATTTATTATATAATACAAATGAAATTTTTGATAGAAAGACTATTCCTGGAGTAGTGTATATTATTGCTTGTTTTTATAAGAAGGTATATGTAAGTCAGAGTAGTATGAGCTTAAATGAAAAAATAAAGATACATAAAAATTGGATTAGAAATAATTTTGATGAGGTTAAGGTTCTCTTCTTTGAGAGAAATGAAATTAAAAAAAAATTAAAGAATATTTATGATTAAAAATTTATGATTCTGAAGCAATTAATTTATTTAAAAGTTCTTTTAATATTACGGGTTTATAGGATGTAAATGGAATTGTACATAATGTTTAATATAAATGTTATCTTGTAGCCCTTTACACTTGAGAAATCTGCTTGTATCAGTGAAACTATTGATTGTGTTTTAAAGTTTATTTTCTTTAGCTAGTCTGGTTAAGTTGTGCTTTGGGGTAATTTTGATTATTTTATGACTAGTTTAGTTTTAGGCTTTTAATGTTTACATTGATGCAATTATTTGCATTTAAGGATATATATTCTAACCATATATTTAAACCCACTAATGGTTAAATATAACTAATAATTTTTTTAAAAATTTTATTAAATAAAACTAAGCTTGTTCTCAATTAACTTTATTATAATTAAGTTATATAGGTATTGTTTAAATGTTCCAATAGTCAATAAAGCAATTTATTAAATATGCTTATTAATAATCATTTTAAAAATATTATTTAGTTTGTTAGGAGATGCATAGAATTTTAATTTAACAGTCTAAACTGAAGTAAATATTAGCTTAGGGGCTACTGTTTTATAATAATTATAATAGATAAATTTATATAAATATTTGCAAGTTATAGCTTATTAAATATATTAAAGTTTTATTTTCAGTTTGTTTAAAAGTAAAATGTCTTTAAAAAAATATTTAAAATGATATTTAATAAAGTGTTGATTATTTAGATAGGCCCTGAGTGAAAATAGAGTTTTGGATTTGATAAATTTGTTAGCTAGTTTAATTTTATTTTATTGAATTATTATTATTTAAAAGTAGGTTATTATTTCCTGAAATACATATGTGAGTATAATATATAAATGCATGTATGTAAAGTAAGACTGGTAATTAATAAAAGTATTAATTATTTTAAGAATAAAAATTATATTAAATAATGATAATTATAAATTAAGAAAGAACTTTTAATAAAGATAATAAATGTTTTATATAAAAAGATATTTAATAAAGAATGTGTTTTAAAAAAAAATGTATTATTTTATTAAGTTAAATAACTTTTTTAAAGATAATTATTTAACAAGTCTAGACGAACATATGATTTTAAAAAAATTTAAATTAGAAAGGTCAAGGCTAAAGTAATTAAAAAGGTGATTTTACACTCATGTTGAATATCTTGTCTCTAGTATTTTAAATTTTATTGGATAATAAAATATCATATAGAAATAATGCAGTAAAAATACCCACACACATGTGTATAAAAAGGAAAATTTTTAAAAATAAAGTTGGTGTGGAATTTTAAAAATTGAATGTTACAAAGGAAAAGAAAAGTAATTATTTTTCACTTTCATTTTTATTTTTAGTTAAATTATATTGGAATGAAGAAGTGAGCAGCTGTTATTTTCTATTACTCTTTCTACAGTATAGTTACACCATGCATTTAATGGTAGTCATGAAAGAATGCTAATTTCACACTATTTAAAAAAATGATTAAGATGTTGGAACTAAAAAATTACCAGAAGCTGATCAAACATCAAAAGATGAGTATGCATTTTGCCTTATCATAAAATTATTAGTTGAACTTTTGGTTATTACTCATTAATTCTAAAATTTATCATATATATTGTACTGGATCGAACCGCTGAAACCACTTACTTATACATATATATAAGTTTTGACCGGTTTCAAACTCCTTCATAATAAATTTATAATTTTATAAATGTTACGTGAATGAGCCGGCATGTTCGAGCAAAATGGGAGATCTTATTGATAGCTTTAACTATCAACAATGGCCCACCTCGGCTGCTAGATTCAAACCCCTACTATCCAAATACTTTATTTGTTTCGGAGTAAACCCCGGGGCACCAGCTAGTCCAAGGACTAATGTATTCGGGCAGTAGGCTCATAATCCAGCGCTCAAAACATTCCCTAAAGCTAGCTCAGTCTAATTTTAATTCAATAACAAAATTATACAAAATTATTGTAGGAAAGAATTAATAAAAAAAGGTTGGTAAAGAGAATTGACCGACAAATAAAGTTTAAGTTTGAAGACAATTTATTTTAATCAACATTAATTAAGTTTTAAAGATAATTTATAAACCAACATTAATTTACTAAATTTAAACATCTTGATAATCTAATTTAATACACGCACATTTTTTAAATTAACACATTATAACATATATCTGGTGAAAAGCATAAATAATATGTGACATCGTTAAATTATCTTACATTCCCACACACGCACATCAATAGTTCATTTTATGCATGCTTAAGAGTTCAAACTACTTTACTCTGTAAGATTGATGAATTACAGCGGTGGCTACTATGTATGAATGATAATAAATAAATGTTTACCTAGGATTTTTGGAACGTGGATATTGCTTGTTGTCGGCTGCTTCTGCTGCTTCTGATGGAGTATATCTAACCGGTTAGATTTTGACATTTATTGAAAAGATTTTATGCTAATCCATTGGTTTTATTCTTGGAGACAGTTGAACACGTGATGGAGGATTTCTGAGTTGTTATGCAGACATTATTTCACAGGAAGGTTTTGATGATCTTGTTGGAATAAAAGGCTGAAGCACGAGCGTATATTTCCAAAAGCTGCTCAACAATGCATTTTTGTTTCTGTATACATAATAGAAATTGCACTGTTGTCTGAACTGGAACAAGACTGTCACTGCAAACTAGACTGGAAAACTCTCTCAATTAATTCCCGATAAAAAAAAAAATCTATTTATACCTGCGACATTTTGTCCATGTAATATCCTCCGGCAAATATCTGTTGTTGAATTCCATTGGTAATTAATCCTATAACAATGTGTTTTTGATTGATTGTTTAATTAGTAGTAGCTTTCATAAACGTATTGTTTTTTTTTATCTTTAGTAGCCCACCGCTGTGTTTTTAAATATATTTCATTTCAATATTTATTTTCATGTGTTTTTCAATAAGATTTTAACACGCATTTATTATATCTCTTTTTAACAGCTTACATTTATTTACATTCGCACGCACATATATATTTTACTATTCTAAAATCAAAAATAGTTTTAAGATTATTTTTCTTCTTTAATTTAAATGAAGAGATTTATATATTTTCTTTAAACCTTTTAAATTGTATTTCAACTAATAATAATAAACTCTTTACTTCCTTTTTATAAAACCTTTAGTTTAACTTTAATAAAAAAAAACCTTCCCACTTTTAATCAATTATTTTTCAACTTTTATTTCCACTCTTTTACGGAAGATTTTTTTTATTTTAATAATTTTTTAGACAAAATTATTTTATATACATGTGCCAAATTGGCCTTGGCACATTACACCCCCCTCCATTTTAGAGTAAAATGTGTCATTTTTTACCATTTTATCTCTTGCAATTTTAATTTTTGACTCTAAAGATTTATTAATTTATTATTTTTCTAAGTTAGCTTTTTAATATCTTTTACTTAACATACAAAGGGCAATCTGTTTTGACTACCCTTTCCTTCTATATGCCGAATACATTGCTCACAATGATCTAAATCATGGATAATGACCACCAGAATAAACTAATTTTGTGGCACAGGGATCTTTTGGAAATAACGCGGAAGCAGATTCGCTGACTTACACCGACTTATACATGTATAAAATCGAAACTTTATTTGCCGATTCTCTTGATCGGACTTGGAAAAAGAAAGAGTCGCTGTGAAATGGCAGGAATTTTCAACTGTCCATTTTCGACTTATGCTTTGGAAAGAGGAATAATCCCTGACAAGTCCGTTACGGGTACTAAAATTTATCCAGTCGGCAGCTTTAAACATATCTTTACCTAAACTTATTTCTATACTACCCTCATTCCCTTTTACTCTAGATAAATTCCTACACATGTGTATACTTGCAGCATAATTCTACACCTACTAATATTCTAGATATCGAGTTATTACTGGACTTGCTTATAGGAAATCTATAATAAATAAATCCCTATTTGCACGCATCATGAGGTGCAGCAGTGCCAAGAACATAACCTAAAAGGATATCTGGATAAATACATTTAAGATACGCATCATGAGGTATCGTATTTACCGAATATTACCAGTGTATGTGCGCGTATATACACATGTATACTTACACACTTTTAATTCACCCTAGATTGACTTTTATTTTTTTATTATTAATCTTCCAACGTTATTTTTAAATTCACATGAACAATATCTTACACTATTTATTTATATTACAATATTATTTATAACCCTTAAGAAACATTATTTAAAATATTTATTTACACTAATCTTATAATATTATTTGTAAATCATTACGAACATCTTTATTTAACATGCGTGTATTCAATAAAAAAAAAATCGATTAGTTTATTACGCGTCATTCTTCATTATTATTTACTAGAGATTTATTTACGCTTATTTATTTAACTTGATTTTATCAATTTTATTTTAACTATTTGACCTACTTATTTATTTACAAACATTTTTCTTGATTAACATGTGCGTTGATCACTTTTCCTAAGTATTGACCACTTCAAATTCTTATTTTTCTAGAGTGCATTTTTAGTTTTTATTTTCATCATTAGGTAATAAATGTAATGTTAAGAGAAGTAGGCAGCAAAGTATAAGGCAATTTAAACACACAGATAGATTTTGTGCTGGTTTAAATCAACTTTTAATTTCTTTGCCCAAATACTCGCACACACCTCAATCCTAATTTAATACACTTTTTTTTTTTAATTTTATTTGATAATGTTTTATTTTCATTAATACTTTCATTATACACTTATTTATTTCATTTTTATTTTTAAAGCGTTATTTTTACTCTCCCTTTTTTTAAAAAAAAAAAACATTTTCATTTTGCTTGTCTATTTTGATTTTACACATTTATTTTGTTTGCATCACGCTCCGCTATGTTCTAGACTTATGAGCTGGGATCATTAATATAATCGATAAGACATAATTGAGGGTTTTGGACATAATCATGGTTTTATCGTTGCTTTGACATTTTAAAAACCTCTAAGATTGTTATTTTATTTTACTAAGACTAACTTTAATCATTTTTAATTATTCAAACTAACTTGATACTCATTTTTACATTTATTTCATTAAACTTTGTTAAACATTTTCCATTATTCCGAGTCCATGGTCGTTATATACTAGGTCAAGCCGGCAAATCCGTCAGATTACCTATTTTTAATTTTTGTCTGGCAGTTCTTTATTATATTTTTTTTTCTGCATATAGCCACTCGTGCTGGGGGATTGAGAATCACCCCTGGGCCTTTCCTTAAATCTAGTATGAGAAATGTCAGGATCGCTGTCAGTTCTTCGAAAGATTTTTGTTCTCTTGGGACTATTAGAATAATGTCTCCTCCGGGGACTCCCCGAATTCGACCTATGTCTATATCTTATGGTGTTTACAGCTGGCTCTCTAAGTTGGGGTTTGAATCCCCTAACTCTCATATCAAAAGTTGGTCTAGCTCTGTCAAAATGCTCAACAATTCCGCCATTTGTTCCACTGTTTTCCTTTCAGTTCCTATGAGCATTTGCTCAACATTATGAGGAAAACTACGGCGGACTATCCTGACAATTTGTTGTTCAGATAGCGGGTCTGCTGTTAAAGTGCGTAATTTTGCCACTTGCCTTCTAAAAAAAGAAACGAACAGTTCCACCAGGTCGCCATTTCTCTTGCGAGATCTGTTGACAAAGATTTTTCTGATAATCTTCGTTCCAATAACTAGCTAAAACAGCAATTTTATATTTGGCAAAAGTGACTGGTTTTTTATATAAAGAGTCCCACCAAGATTGAGACCCCCCTTGTAAATGGCTACACGCTATTGCGATCATAGCCTCCTCACTTAATTGATTCAGAGTGAAATATCGCTCCAAACTATTTAAATGCTCCATAGGAGCTTCACCTTGATGGCCAGAAAATATCCGTATTTTCAAAAACTGGTTCACGATTGCCGGATTATTTATAATGTGCGTGTTTGCACTCAAGTGGTCACAGTTTTATTTCCGTTTGCGAACTATTTTTACTATTATTTTGATTTACTTTCCAAGCTAAATCCATCATTCCGACTTTTATCTCTACAATTACTTTTCTATCTTCTCTCTTATTTTTTTCAATTACTTGGTAAGCAGTCTCTATTTGATTTTCTACTTGTGTTTTAATCTCTTCTATTTCTTCCCTAATTTCTTCTTTTATTTTATTCTGGCCCATTTCGATCTGGTCCTTTAACTTTTCAAGCATTTCAGCTTGCCCTTCCAATTTACTCTTCATTTCATTATTTTGGTTTTTAAGCTCTTCAGCTATTTTTTTATATTCTTCGGCTGTTTCTTTTTGTTTTTCAAACATGCAAGTTAATAAAGCTATGACTTCCCTATTCTCTTCTTTTTGCTCAACCTCTTTTTTGTTTTTATCTTTTTGTTCCTCACTAGAAGCATTCTCTACTTCTTTTGCTTGAGTTTCTATTTTTTCTTCACTGGGGACCTTTTCTATTTCACTAGTTTCGGTTTTATTTTGTTCCTCGCTGGGAACATTGTCTGTTTTTTTACCTTGAGTCTCCATTTTAGGTTTATTTCTTGTAATATTTATAATTTTAAACTTTACTTTTTTATATTATTTTTCTTTAATATTATATTTTATTCACGCTCATAAGTTTACTAATTTCTATTTTATTTATTTATTTCTAAACTGGAAATACAAGCTGACTCCACCCCTCCTTTTCCATTTTTCTTTACCCGATCTTAATGCTTTAACTCCACCTAAACACCCAACTGTCTCTGATTTAACATAATGATTTATTTCAACTAACGTAAAGAGCATAAATCTCTCTTCATTTAAAGGGGGAAAAAAAGGTTTCGGTCAATTCTTTAATTTTATTTTTAAATTAATACCACTTTACGTATGTAATTTCGCTTTTCTATAAAAAATTTCTCAAACAAGAAACACAGTATTTGATTACTATTGTTCCTTAGGTCCAGCCCCATGTTAGGCGCCATTTATGTACCGGGTTGAACTGCTGAAACTACTTACTTAAACATATATATAAGTTTTGACCGGTTTCAAACTCCTTCATAATACATTTATAATCTTATAAAGGTTACGTGAACGAACCGGCACGTTCAAGCAAAATGGGACATCTTATTGATAGCTTTAACTATCGACAATGGCCCATCTCGGCTGCTAGATTCAAACCCCTACTATCCAAATACTTTATTTGTTTCGGAGTAAACCCCAGGGCACCAGATAGTCCAAGGACTAATGTATTCGGGCAGTAGGCTCATAATCCAGCGCTCAAAACATTCCCTAAAGCTAGCTCAGTCTAATTTTAATTCAATAACAAAATTATACAAAATTATTGGAGGAAAGAATTAATAAAAAAGGTTGGTAAAGAGAATTGACCGACAAATAAAGTTTAAGTTTGAAGACAATTTATTTTAATCAACATTAATTAAGTTTTAAAGATAATTTATAAACCAACATTAATTTACTAAATTTAAACATCTTGATAATCTAATTTAATACACGCACATTTTTTAAATTAACACATTATAACATATATCTGGTGAAAAGCATAAATAATATGTGACATCGTTAAATTATCTTACATTCCCACACACACACATCAATAGTTCATTTTATGCATGCTTAAGAGTTCAAACTACTTTACTCTGTAAGATTGACGAATTACAGTGGTGGCTACTATGTATAAATGATAATAAATAAATGTTTACCTAGGATTTTTTGAATGTGGATATTGCTTGTTGTCGGCTGCTTCTGCTGCTTCTGATGGAGTATATCTAACCAGTTAGATTTTGACGTTTATTGAAAAGATTTTATGCTAATCCGTTGGTTTTATTCTTGGGGACAGTTGAACATTTGATGGAGGATTTCTGAGTTGTTATGCAGACATTATTTCACAGGCATTTTGATGATCTTGTTGGACTAAAAGGCTGAAGCACGAGCGTATATTTCCAAAAGCTGCTCAACAATGCATTTTTGTTTCTGTATACATAATAGAAATTGCACTGTTGTCTGAACTGGAACAAGACTGTCACTGCAAACTAGACTGAAAAAACTCTCTCAATTAATTCCCGATAATAAAAAAAAATCTATTTATACCTGCGACATTTTGTCCATGTAATATCCTCCGTCAAATATCTGTTGTCGAATTCCATTGGTAATTAATTCTATGACAACGTGTTTTTGATTGATTGTTTAATTAGTAGTAGCTTTCATAAACATATTGTTTTTTTTATCTTTAGTAGCCCACCGCTGTGTTTTTAAATATATTTCATTTCAATATTTATTTTCATGTGTTTTTCAATATGATTTTAACACGCATTTATTATATCTCTTTTTAACAGCTTACATTTATTTACATTCGCACGCACATATATATTTTACTATTCTAAAAGCAAAAATAGTTTTAAGATTATTTTTCTTCTTTAATTTAAATGAAGAGATTTATATATTTTCTTTAAACCTTTTAAATTGTATTTCAACTAATAATAATAAACTCTTTACTTCCTTTTTATAAAACCTTTAGTTTAACTTTAATAAAAAAAACCCTTCCCACTTTTAATCAATTATTTTTCAACTTTTATTTCAACTCTTTTACGGAAGATTTTTTTTATTTTAATAATTTTTTTAGACAAAATTATTTTATATACATGTGCCAAATTGGCCTTGGCACAATATATACTATGAAACTAACATCAAATCTAACAAGCAATTAATTTATTTATTATAAGTTCAATAATTGTAACTTTCAAATAAATATATTATATTGAATATCATTAACAAAAGACTTGCAGTTTTTCTTGTTTGCTAATAATTTTTTTGAAGCTGTATATTTCTTTTGTTTTTAAACTGAAAAAAAAATAAAAGATGAATTATTTTCAAATTTCAATTAACTTTAAAAACAAAAAAAAATGTGATATTTTCAAAATACTTTAATAAATCTAATGAAAATGTTTTTAAAATTGACTCTTTTAAAAACCCTTTAAAAAAATTTATTGATTTTTTATCTTTCAGCCAATGTCAATAAAAGATATCATTATTATTATTAATTCGGTATCCAGAAATAATCTACTTGTTAATTGTTGGTTTATTTTTGCCACTCAACTAAAGAAAAAGTAGTTCAAATTCATTTTATGCTTAAAGATTAATTACAAAAAAAATCAAGTCAGATGCCACATGACCTAATTTAATAAGCTTGTATTTACAAATGTTATATAAAAAGCTTGCAAAATAAGCTCTTAACCAGCTTTGAGAATATACCCAACCCAGACCATTTTCTACTACTGGCATCATCAGTGAGGTGTTAGGATATTCAGATTTTCTACTTAATAGTTATACATTAGATAAGGTTCTGGGCTTATCCTGGTATTTTCAATCTAATGCTTGAATATCCTAGCACCTCACTGATGATGCCAGTAACAGAAACCGGCCAGGGTTGGGGATATTCTCAAAGCTTGTTAAGAGCTTACTTTGCAAGCTCTATACATAACATTTAAAGATTAATTAAATAATCAAAAATTCATAAAGGAATTATAAAATGAATGTATTGTAGTTGTGATATGTGTGTTTCTTTTTGGCCACTACAATAAAAAACTGTTATGGTATTCATTTAAGAAGACAACAAAATAGATTCGTTAGAGATAATTAATTCTTATTATGGGAACTTTCAATCCTTTCAGTTAATTTAATAGGTAAAAGACTCTAGCATATAAAAATGTGTTTTATAATTTAAAATTTGTTCTTGGTATGAGGTAATTATAATTTTTATATTGACGATTATTTCTTTAATGTTTTATATGGTCAAGGATTGAGTAAGAAAAAATATGTGTAAAAGGGTTTTTTTTTCTTTTAAAATTATATATATATATCCGGGTAAATATTTTATTTTAATAATTATTTAAAGTTCTTTGGGTTAATATTTGATATGATATATGAAATTAATGTATTGTGTAAAACAGCCTTTACACTTGATAGATGTGAACATATAGAGTGTCTGAAGATCAGTGTATGAAATTTAAATAGCACATGAATTATAATATGTAGTTTTGTTATATCTTCATGTTTTGTGAGTTCACACACATTAATTAGATAAATGTTTTATTATACATATGAGAGTATATGCGAGTGACCATTTACATATTATTCTTATTGCTATTATTATATTTATGCCTTGCTTATTTATTTATTGACATACTGTTTGAAGGCAACTGTTAATTCGGAAAATAGTGTTGATAACTTTTCTCTTGCTAATACATATATTCAACCCCTCCATGAAAGAGATATTATGGCTTGTTAATCTTTCAGCACTGCCTGCACATAGATAAGAGTGTCTATTTATATATTATTTATTATCCTCCTTGCTTATTGCTAAATGTATATATATATATTTATGTATACACAAAATATGTATTATTAGTTAAATAATAATTATAATTGTAAAACTAAATGGATTGCTGAATTTATGTGAATATTTATATACACAAAATAAGTATTATAAATGATATTATAATGGTAAACTAAATGTATGTGTGTGGATGCCAATGGCATTCACAATATTTTATAAAAGCAATTAGCCTAATTAAATAGTTGAATTAATGGAAAAAACTATAAACTAACTTATCAAGAGCAAAGGATTAAGATAAAGTAAACAAAGCCATTGCAATCCTGAATGATTAGTTCCTGATCAGATTTAATGATAATAGAAACATTGCTTAAAATAGATAATTCTAAGGTAATTGTGTTATCTGATCAGGGATCGAATATGGTAACTCAAGAGATGACCACCATGTGGACAGCAGATGGCCAATCAAGAGGGTTGACCCTAAAAACAAGGAGAGTGTGAAAAAGATCTAGAATAGAATGGAGACAAGACACTTGCTAACTGAAGCTCTTGAAAGGCAGATGTGCCATTTCCTCAGGTGCTCCTGTCAGTTCCCTCCTTCACTTAGCCTTGTGGAGAAGTTTACCTCCGGACATTCAAAATTAAACTTAGGAACAGTATAACAGGTTGTATTGACCTTATTATTATTTTGTTACACCTTCAGGCCCTTATTGTAATTTATATAGTGTGTTTATATTTGTCATATATGTAAATATTAAACAAGATTATCTCCATATAATTTTGTTACTTAAAATTACTTGCCGAGCTGCCTCATTAATTAGTAATTATTTGTGTTATTTATATTTGCAATCCAGCATGCAATAGAGTACCACTGGACACAAAAATTGGCACAGTTGGAGTCTTGATTATGAACCTCAATGGTCTTAATCCTCAGCAAATTATGAAATTGTCAGTAATAGCAATTAGCATTGACAGCCGAATGCATTGACATCTAATTAATTGATTTTGTGAGTGGATAAATTACTAAAAAAGGAATTATTTTTTTTTTGCTAAATTGAATAAGTCACCATAATGCAGCTGGCAATATCTGAATTTGATGTCAGAGAGGCAAGTGAGTGGCACCTGTTTGTCCAACCAATAGAGAAACTTTTAATTATTAACAGAGTAAAGGATGTTAAATTTATGTGTTTTGCTGGAAAAGAAGTCATCCAAATTGCAAATAGGTTTTGTGAATGCCAAACCCCAGAAGAATTAACAATCTAACAGATCAAAAATCATTTGGCCAACTATTTTAATCCACGTGAGTCTAGACACATTGCCAGACTCCACTTCAGAAATCACCAACAAGGCAAAAATGAGTGAACACAAGATTATAATACTGCCCTGCGTGAATTTGCAAAAAACGGTGTCTACAGGTCATACCTGGAGAAAGCTCTTTTCGAACAATTTATATGTGGTATGAGCAGTGACAGTCTGAGACAGCAGTTATTGGCAGACAATGATATCATTTATAAAAAGCTATCAAACATGATATAATTCATGAACTTTGTTATTGCAGACAAGGATATCAATTATAAAGAAGCTATCAAACGTGAGATAGCTCACAAACTTGTGTTACAGCAAGCTAAAGAATTTGCAGCCATGAAACCAGTGTCAATGATCTTTATAAAATCCACAAAGTCGACAAACCCAAAAACAGGGTGTCTGATCAAAGTGGAATAACTGATATTAAGAAAAGTTGAATTAAGTGCTTTTGCTGTGGAAAACTAAGTCACACAGCACATGAGTGTTTTAATAAAGACCAACGCTGTAAACACTGTAATAAATTCAGCCATTTGGGAAAAAATGTGCAGAAATAAAAAATTTAATAATTATATAAAAAATAGTAGCCAAGAGCAGTTTATGAGAAAACCTAAGCAAGAGGAATTTTCGGCGACAAATAAAGTGTCTTTGGACGAATCACAAAAATTTGAAATGACTGTCAACATTTACAGGAAATCCCTATAGATGAAAATTGACAGCAGTAGTGGGGTGTCTTTACTTTCCATTAAAGATTGGAAAACCACTGTGGCAAAAATAAGACAGCCACCTAGACTTATGCATACAAATCTGAAAGCTCGAGACGTCAACGTTAAGGCTCCAATTACTTCAAACAACGCAATAAAAATAGCTACATTGCCATTATATATAGTCCATGCCCCTATAAATCCCCTCATTGGCCACAATTGGTTTCAGCAACTTGGAATAAAAATCGCTTGGGTCAAAAACATTGACATTGAAAAAAGCATTAGACATTGTTTTCCTAAACTTTTCGATGGTGAACTGGGAACGATAAAAACAGAACCAGTGTCATTAGAATTATCACCTGAAGCAGTGCCTATAATTTGTAGACTGCAAAAGATCCCATTTGCACAGAAAAAAAAATAGTGGAGGAAATAAAGCAATTGGTTAAAGATGGCATGCTTGAACCAACAGAAGAAGCTCAATGGGCTACTCCATTGGTTGTAATAACCAAGCCAAATGGACAGATACGATTGTGTGGCAATTACCACATATCCATTAATAAATCATTAAGCAAACACACATACCCTGTTCCAAATTCCAAAGAAATCATAGCATCACTGCAAAAGTTTAAATATTTTTCAAAATTGGACCTCAACACAGCCTTCCATTAAATCCCAGTGACCAACAAAGCTGTGGACATTCTAACACTCACTATACACATTGGTTTATTTAGATGCAAACATCTTCCATTTAATATAGCTTCAGCACCCAGTATATTCCAAGCAAAAGTGAAAAATCTTCTAAGCGGACTCGAAGGCATCATTTCCTACTTTGACAATATATTGGTCACTGCTAATTCAGAAAATGAATTGAGCACTCGTATCACAAAAGTTTGCCAAAGACTGGAGGAATTTGGAGCACAATTAAATGTGAAAAATGTATTTGGAATGCTACTGAAATAAAGTTCTTGGGTCACATAGTGTCAAGCTCAGGAATAAGCCCCTCCCCTGAAAAAGTCAAAGCAGTATCTGAAGCAAGAAGACTGAATAATGTAAAACAATTACAGGCTTTTTTGGACCTGGTGAACTATTTTGAGTACTTCCTGGGGCAAAGCACACATAGCAAGGCCACTGTATGATTTATTAAAGAAAACAAAAATGGAATTGGGAAGCAGCACAATAGCAAGCATTTCTGCACACCAAAACCCTTCTCACATCAAATAAACTACTGGTCCATTATGACAGTGAGCGCAAAATAACCGTGACAACTGACATGATCAAAAACTGGTATGGGAGCAGAGATATGTCATCCATTCCACTCCAGTGAATGCCCTATAGCATATGCATCATGCACCTTGTCCAAGGTGGAAAAGAACTACTGCCAGCTAGATAAGGAAGCCCTCACCCTAGTGTTTGGAATTCATATATTCCTCCAATACCTGTACGGATGTGGACCCTCACCCTAGTGTTTGGAATTCGTATATTCCTCCAATACTTGTACAGATGTCCTTTCCAATTAATAACCAACCATAAGCCACTTTTGGAAATTCTAGGCACAAAACAGATGCCTGAACATTTATGCCCTCATATGTTGAGATGGCTTAACATACTCGCAGGTTACAATTATAGCCTTGAATAAAAAAAAGGCATGAAAATCAGTCATGCCAACACATTATTGTGAATGCCAGATCAGCTCGAGAAAGAAATAAACAATGTAGAAATTAACTATATCAACACACTAAAAAAACCAGACACTTAATAGCACAAAGGTAGCTGCATGGACCAGAGAAGATGCTGCCTACAGAGGATCATGGAAAAAATCAGCAAAGGTTGGCCAAAACAAAGGCCATCTTTCTTGCACATAGAGCTATGGAAAGCTTGAGAACAACTGTCCATCTGCAAAGGCTGTATGATACTCAGAGGTGACCAAGTACTAATTCCCAAGTGGCAGGTCACAAATACTAAATGTATTACATGAAGGTCATCCGGGCATTGTAAGGACAAAAGCGTTAGCTCGTAGTTATGTCTGATGGCTAAAAATCAACATACATAAAAAACTGCACAAACTGCCAGTCATGTGCAAATGCACTTTCAGTCAAATTCGAGTCTTGGCAAGAAGCAGACAAACCATGGCAGAGAATTCATAATGATCACTGTGGCCAAATTCAAGGACAATTATTTCTAGTAGCAGTGGATGATTATTCAGGATGGGCCAAATATAAAATAGCTAAAAACACTGGTTCACATGAAACCATTGACAAACTGATGGAAATGATCACATATCATGATCTCCCAGAAACTCTAGTATCTAACAAATGGCACAGGTTTTATGTCAGAAAAGTTTGCATACTTGATGCACAAATGGGGAATTAACCACATATTTACTCCATTTTACCACCCCCGATCAAATGGACTGGTTGAAAAAACTATGCAAAATTTAAAGTCCATCATCAATAAAATGGGAAAACAAAGTCTCCACAAAGCAGTCTTAGACACGCTTCTTTATCAACACTCTACGCCTACAGATAAGTCGGGTAAATCACCTGCAGAGAAATATCTAGGTCGTAGATTGTGAATGAAGTTCGACAAAATTATACCAACGAACGACACCAAAGTACCTTCAGGCATAAACTGTAAATTCTCACCACAAGATCGCATATAAATTAAAAATAATCAGGACAGATTCTGGATAAAAGTGGAAATTGTGAAACATCTAAGTAAGCAAGTGGTTGCCGTGCAAATGGAGGACAGAAGAGTGTTATGCAAATATATAAATCAATTGCTTAAAGATGAAAGCATACAACAAACACCGCAGCCATTTCTGAAAAAAGATAATGCACCAGACGAAGAATTGGACATCCCCCAATGTTCAAAGAGGGAAAGAAAAATTCCCTCCTACCTCAGTGATTACATGCTAAGTTCAGAGAACTGTAAAAAACTAAAACACTAATCTCTGAACTTGGGGGAGGTATGCTAAATGTGTGTGTATATTTATGTATACACAAAATATGTATTATTAGTTAAATAATAATTATAATTGTAAAACTAAATGGATTGCTAAATGTGTGTGAATATTTATATATACACAAAATA
The DNA here is from genome assembly GCA_028023455.1 of Epiperipatus broadwayi. NCBI lineage: Eukaryota > Metazoa > Onychophora > Udeonychophora > Euonychophora > Peripatidae > Epiperipatus > Epiperipatus broadwayi. The sequence goes on from JAQFVV010000003.1 coordinate 3,224,808, forward strand.
AGTATTATAAATGATATTATAACGGTAAACTAAATGTATGTGCATGGATGCCAATGGCATTCACAATATTTTATAAAGGCAATTAGTCTAATTAAATAGCTGAATTAATGCAAAAACTATAAACTAACTTATCAAGAAAGTTAGATGAATTCAAGCAAAGGATTAAGTTAAAGTAAACAAAGCCATTGCAACCCTGAATGTTTAGTTCCTGATCAGATTTAATGATAATAGAAACATTGCTTAAAATAGACAATTCTAAGAGCATTATCTGATCAGGGATTGAATATGGTAACTCAAGAGATGACCACCATGTGGACAGTGGATGGCCAATCAAGGGGGTTGATCCTAAAAACAAGGAGAGTGTGAAAAAGATCTAAAATAGAATGGAGACAGGACACTTGCTAAGTGAAGCTTCTTGAAAGGCAGATGTGCCATTTCCTCTGGTGCTCCACTTTAACCTTGCGGAGGTTTACCTCCCTCCAGATATTCAAAAGTAAAATTAGGAACAGTATAACAGGTCGTATTGATCTTATTCTTATTTTGTTATGCCTTCGACCCTTATTGTAATTTATATAGCGTGTTTATATTTGTCATACATGTATATATTAAACAAGATTGATTATCTCCATATAACTCTGTAAAATAAATTCTTGTTACTTAAAATTACTTGCCGAGCCACCTCATTAATTAGAAATTATTTGTGTTATTTACATTTGCAATCTGGACACAGTACTTATATTGCAAAGTTTAAATGTATTATTGAATATTTATGGGCGTTTTCAATGCATATTTATTTTTAATTTTTTGCTAATTACTGCAATTTAATATTTTAAGCAGTTTTGAATTATAATGTGCATCTTACATCTATTTCCTCATCTTTCATAGGTACTAATAGTATCGTAATAATGTATTTATGTAAGAACAAATGCTTTATCGCGATGGTTTTGAAACGCATTTGATATCGTGAGGCAGTTAATATCATGCTAGTGGCCGAATATAGGCATAAATATTTGTTTTATCCTTAGTGCAAGATAGTTGGAGAAATGTATTGGATGATGATAAATGTTTTATAATTTGTAGCAATACTTAAAGGGGATAGTTATGATAAACTTGTAAAAATACTTCATTTTAATTTGTTAAATTAAAATCATTATTTGTTTTAAGTATCTATTGTATTAAATCTTATATTTCATTTATATTGTAAATAAATATTTTTGTTATTATTAAAATACGTTTTTGTTTTCGTTGCCATTACTATTGGATTCATCAACTAAAAAAAATCTCATAATAATAAAGTGTTATGAGATAGTGTGGAGAGTGGTAGGTCATGTGATAGTCTGTGCTCATATACCCTATATAATAATAATAAAGTTTATTATTCATTGTTCAATAGTCACATATTAGCATTTCCTTGATTTACTTATCCATTTCACTTGCATTGTAATAAGACATATGCTTTTCCTATTTATTTTAAGTGTGTTTTTTTAATGATTTGGGTAACATAAAATGTACCCTTTCTACCTGTTGCATTACATCATACGTATGCAATTATTATAAATTAGTTTATATTAAGATTATAAACTTAGATGTACTTATGCGCTGGATAAATAAAATAATTATGCATGAAGAAAATTTTAAATGCTTTAAAGAATGTTTTATATGATAATTATTAATCATCTAAATATTGATATACTCAGTTTTATATATTTGCTTTTCATATTTGATTGAAGTACAAGATATCAAGAATAAAGTTATAAGATGATATAAAATGTTTTATTTACAACTTAAATAAATATCGCATATGAGAAATTTGGAATAATACCTAGTTAAATATAATGCTAAATATAATGGGAACCTGAGATACAGCTAAAATATTGAAATTTAAAGTTTTAAGATATCTAAGATTATAGCATGAACCCTGAGAGAAGTTTCAAACACCATAATTGTAACCTAATAAGAATATTCTATGAAGATAATTATTATTGTTGGTATTATTATTAATTACCTTTATTATCTGAGATTTAAATTATATAAGACTAAGTGATTTGAATTTGCGGGTTGTATTTCTCTCTCTACCTCGGACCCGATGGTTAAGTTACAGTGTTAGGGATTTTTGGCTTGCCTAATGTGTTATCTTTCGATCGTATATAAGATATAATCTTTTCTTTTGACAATGTATGTAAAATTCATTCTATAATGCTTATTTTGCTAATTATAATACTAATTAATCACTAATTAATATTTTACCCCGAAGATTATTGTCCATATATGCACACACATATGAGTATATATAATTACAGTATATAACTGTTTAACTACATGTTTTATAAGCATACAACAATAAATGTTTACAGATTTGCTGAGATATCAAATTCAACCAATTATTTCAAATGTGAGCTGGATAAAGAATATCACTGACTCATAAAAAAAATATGTTTGAAAAATTGATAAAAGAAGTTTGTTTAACAGATTTTCAATTAAACTTAAGTAATCATTTTCAAAATATATTGTCACATTTAAGAAAGTGGTTTTGATCTAATCTTCCCCTAAGAAATAGCATTCAAATTATTCATCTTACGCCTTTTCTTCAATCTCATTCACAAAGTTATTCTGTCAAATATTTTTATCTATTCTTCTCAAAAGGTAAATAATTAATTAGATGTGCGACATCTCCCTTATGATAATTAAGACAGCACTACATTTCAATATTCATGTTTTTTATTTTATGACTAAATCATCAACATTATCTGATGAATCTAAATTATCTTGAGATCTTTACCCCAAAGTAAGAATTTCTAGATATCTACTTTTTGACCATATATTTAGGTAATTTGTCTATGAGCTATCTATCTTTAATAAAAACCATGTTACTTGGAAATTCTCATCTATCTAAAAAAAATTCCAAAATCTATTCAAATTCCAAATCATGGAAAAGGCAGACCTATACGCTTTAACTTTGATAATTTCCTCTGATCCTTACTCAGCTTGGAAATTGTTGTGCCAAAAAAAAGGCAGACATAATATATACATATACAGTTGTATTGCTTTTTTTTTTTTTTGGGGGGGGGGATATGCTTATGAACTTGAGTTTGAAATTTTATTTACTCAATCTCCCTCCTCCTTTGATTATGATATAATGATATAAATGATATGTTTTCCTGAAGGTTTGTGATGATGGTATTTTAATTGTATTTATTTACTGGACTATTTCCAGCAACTAATATTAGGTATTAAATGTCTTATAATAGGCAAAACTCTCTCCATACACTAATGCCACTCTAAGCAAGACAGAGTAATCAATAGATGCCAGAAGGCTTGTGCATAAAATCCTATCTAGTGCTTACTCATCCAATATTCCCAAACTAGTTTCTGGCTTATGGCCTTCGTCAGTGAGGAGCCTTGGATCTGAGAGCACTGCACCTAGATCTTAGGATCTAATGCAACCCTCCAGCAGCCACCTTTTAACTTTATATAACTACTAAACTATGAGAATAAAATTGAAAACATGCAGATATTTTCAATCTAAGCTCAATAGCTCAAATAGTCATATGGGTCTGAACTCAATTCAGCACCCATACATTTTGGTGTCTTTGGCTCTTTTACAACCTTAGCCACCACCTTCCTATAAGGCAGGATTGGTATTAAACCTTAAAACATCACCTGATCACACTATCTTCCATGCTTGCTCATAACTGTTGTTATAATAGGCAAAACTATCTCCATACAGTAGTGCCACTCTAAGCAAGACAGAGTAATCAATAAATGCCAGAAGGCTTGTGCATAAAATCCTTATCTAGTGCTTACTCATCCAATATCTCCAAACTAGTTTCTGACTTATGGCTTTGGATCTGAGAGCTGCTGAAGGGCTGCATTAGATCCTAAGATCTAGGTGCAGTGCTCTCAGAGCCAAGGCCCCTCACTGACAAAGGCCATAAGCCAGAAACTAGTTTGGGAATGTTGGATGAGTAGGCACTAGATAGGGATTTTATGCACAAGCCTTCTGGCATCCATTGATTACTCTATCTTGCTTAGAGTGGCACTGCGGTATGGAGAGAGTTTTGCCTATTATAACAACAGTTATAAGCAAGCATGGAAGATAATGATCATGTGATGTTTTAAGGTATTGAATGTCTTTAGAAAACTTTAACTTTATTTAAATATTCCAATTACATTCAATTATTAGTAATAATACACAGATTAGTATATGTGAGGTATTATTCTAATCTTTCTGCAGATGTTGCTGGCCTGGCCAGTGACAGTACTAGCACAGGAATCAAACCTAGACCCTTAAACTCTTGAATAGTGAATTTTAAGGTAATACTCTAACCAACTGAGATACTCTTCAAAATTCAATATTCAAGAATCTAAGGATCCAGGTTTGATTCACATGCTAGTATTGTCACTGGTCAGGTCAGCAACACTCGAAGAAAAGAGAACAATATTTCTTAAAATATTGTACATAGACTAACATGTGTGTTATTATTAACAGTTGAATGTAAATGGAATATTTAAATAAATTTTTCTAAAGACATCCAATACTTAATATAAGATGATGGAAATAGTCCAATATATAAATATAATTGGTATAGATATTTGAAATATAAAGACCAAAAATTGATTAGATACAATTTACAACATTGTATTTTCCTGAAGGTTTGTGATGAAAGTATTTTAATTGTATTTGTATATTGGATTATTTCCACCATATAATACTGAGTATTGTATGCCTTTAAAAAAATTAAACTTTATTTAAATTTTCCAATTACATTAAACTATTAGTAATAGCACACAGATCAGTATATGTGCAATGTGTTGGCTGACCAGTGACAGTACTAGCATGGGAGTTGAACCTGGATCCTTAGATTCTTGAATATTGAATTTTAAGGGAAAGTTCACTGAGCCATCCTGCCAAAAGCAATAGCCAGTAGAAATTATTTTCCCTGCTAACAAAGGCAATGCAAAGTTGTAATGGATAACTCTTCACAGCAGAACAATACAGAAAAGTGATGCAAAGTATGTGATGCCAAGTACAGAACAAAATTATAAGTGTTATTTGAAAAGCATCATAGGTACTGAAGTGATTTAGACAAAAGTAAACTAATATCATATTTCAGCAAAATTCCTCATCTTTATGGTCTACCTAAAATCCATAAGGATCATGTCCCATTAAGATATATTGTTACTTCTATAAATTCACCTTGATAAAATTTGTCAAGATTTCTTCTCAAAGTTCTTAATCCTTTGACATACAAGACTAAGTCTTTTGGCAGGGATTCAAGATAGAATTAATCAAAAACATGAAAATTGAAAGAATTAACATACTAATAGTAAGCTTTGATGTGGAAAGTTTATTCACAAATGTACGGTGTGAAAAAGTATTGTTTATTGTAAAAAAAAAAAAAGATTAAATTGCGAGAAACCAGAACAACTCTTCCTGTTGTTAGTACAATGAAACTATTAACATTCTGCATAACAACAATCTACTTTCAGTATAACACAGAATTCTTCCAACAAGGAATGATTATGGGCTCACCATTGCCACTCTTGATTAGCAATATTTGCATGGAAGAACTTGGAAATCACAGCCATAAAAATTGCTCCATCTAAGGTTTGACTTCACCCTGTTGATGATACATTTGTTGTATGGTCACATGGTGAAATACTACACAAACATTCTGGAAACTTATCAACAACATATCTCTTCATTTAAATTCACAATAGAATCAGAACAAGAACAAAAATTGGCATTCTTAGTTGTTCTTGTGACAAGACTTCCTCATGGCAAAATCAAAACTGCACTTTACAGAGAACCCACACATACAAAAAAATACTTAGCTTATACATCCAATCATGCTAGAGTGCAAAACATGGAATTATAATATCACTATGAAACAGAGCAAAAGAATTTTGTTCAGAAACCAGTGATTTAAAAAAAGAAAAGATCTATACAGAACAAATCCTGATGAAAAATGATCTTCAACTATTTTTAAGAAAACTTAAAAGATAACAAAAAGAACCATCAAATGAAAATACAATTATTGTTACTGTAGTGTATACACATATACCAAAAATAGCAGACAAATTAAGGAAAATCCGCAATCAGTATAACATCAGAACAGCTTTCCAGAACCATACCATATCATGAGGATTATTAATGTCAACAAAACCTAAACTTGAAATGCTGAAAAGCAAAAACTGCATCTATGAAATATCAAGAATATGGAAGAATGTATATTGGTGAGACCAGTCACTCTATTAAAAACTGATTGCAAGAGCTCAAACTGATGATTAAAAGAGAGAAAACAGATGTGACTAAGGTAGCAGACAATTTATGTACCAATGAACATATAATAAATTGGGAAAATATAAAAATATTGGATACAGAGGAAAAGATGCAAAGGAAAAAATTCAAAGAAGCTGTTCACATGACAATAGTGAATAAACCCAAAAGTTAATCTAGTATGACTATACATAATATATGGAAACCACTAATCAACTCTGCTCTTAGGAAAAAGTGAAGAAATCAGGAGGAGCCTCATAGATAAACATGAAATTTCTGACAGTTGCCTTTGGCGGGATGACTCAATAGGTTAGAGTGTAATTATAAAATTCAAATATTCAAGAATCTAAGAGTCCAGGTTCGATTCCCATGCTAGTACTGTCACTAGTCACGCCAGCAACATTTGAAAATGAGAGGAGAATAATACCTCTCGAAACGTTATGCAGAGGAAAATTTAAATAAAGAATTTTTCTAGTGATATTAAATACTTAATATTAGATGATGGAAATAGTCCAATACATAAATACAATTTAACAGCTTTATTAGCTTCAAGCATAAAGTCAAACGATCGGTTTGACACATAAATTATAACATCTTTATCATTAAAAGTAAAAGGTATATAGTCAGAGCATTGGCATTTAGAATAAAAACCTAATTGGAATCTTTGATCACCACTTTAAACATTTATTTCTTAAATCAATATATGATAGTTTGCTAGGCTGGCTGAATATCTGTTAACAAAAAGAATCTTAGCTATCTGGTATTTATTTATTTTTTAAAATTCCAAGATCCATCCTTGATCTACTGATAATTACATTGTTTATAGTTATTTAAAAATGGATTAAGCATTACGAAATTGACCTTGTGGTAGACTAGTTGATTCAAGACCTAAATATCAATGGATAACATTATATTTCTATTACTTCCGGTGCTCGAATACCATATGACCTCCCAAGTCACTAATCATTACTTAGTCATGAAATTATGAAAAAATCCTCTTTTTTGAATATTTAATTATAATATCTAATCGTAGAAACTTTTAAAAATCTACATATGCAAAATCATTTACATAATGATTTTAATTAAATTTTTCCAAGTAAGTTTTATTTGACTGTTTTACAAATATTGAACTATCACATTTAATTTGTTTAAATACCTATTTATACGAAAACTTTCACTCTAATTTGCTAAGAATGCTGGGATTACAAAAAAATCAAAGCCCGATTAATTACTCGACAATGATGTTGTGTGTGAATCGGTTAATTAATTATAAATGCACATTAAATATTAAAAAACAAATCGATAATGTAGGCGAATATCTATAAAAAAAATATCCTTCGAAATTTAAAAATAACACCTAAACAATTATTACCATAGTAAAGGTGTTTTGTTTTTGACTTTCTTTTTTATTACTTAAGATTATTTTTTGATATTAAGTTTTATGTAATTTTTTTTTACTTTCTAGTTGAAATTTACAATTAATTAAGAGATATTTTATTTATTATGTAATGCAAACATTGGATTCGCCCTCCTTTCCCAGTTTACTTATTAAACAAAAAAAAATTACTTTTATGCAAACTTTTACTGAAATTATAGATTAAATATATATAAATCACAATATTCTCCCCCTCAGATACACACGCACAATCTATCACGGTATAACTTAGTCGATGAGCAGAAGCAAAAAAGATAAATGAATTTATAAAAGAATAAGAAAAAGGGTTATTGATTTTGTTTTGAAATAAGTTTTTTAGCACAGGAGGAAAAATCTTCAATGTTAATTTTATTATTATATTATACTTTGTAAATATACGTATATTCTCTGTAGAAAGCAAATAGAAATAGTCTTGCATTGGTGGTCGAGAGGTCAGCGCGACTGCCTTGCACTTGCAGGCGGTTGCCCGGGTTGCGGGTTCGCGTCCCGGCCGATGCTATGACACTTTAAAAAAAAAGCAAATAGAAATAAACAGGCGTCAGTGTGCCGTTAATTATTATCAGTGGCTTGTCAATGAATGAACATGCATAAAATATCTTTACTGTGAAAGAGAGATCTCATTGCCATAAAAGATAAAACCTTGTTACCATGGTTTAATGCAATGAGGAGATGAGCTTCCCCCCACCCTCCCCATTATGCTAAACTTTACATTATAATAAATACATCATATATATTTAAATGGTAGCAGAATAAAAGTAAACTATAAAATTTGGTGCCCATAAGAATGCCAATTTTACCACCATTGGATATAGCTGTACATATTATATTACACTCATATTTTGTTAATGATCAACTCATTAACACTCATCTGATTGGCCCAATTGAATCTGGAATATTTACTCTCAGAGTAGTTAAGAACAGCTAATAGACATCTATATATAAATCATAACTTGGATTATTTATGGGTTGACTACCTAAAAAAAATTCTAGCTTTTTTTTCAAATCCCCAGAGCAGAGAAAAACATTAAAATGAGAAATGATGGGCATTATGCTTTAAAATCAGTATTGGTTATCTGCTATCAGGCAAGCCCAACTAAATCAGTTTCTTATTCCCTCAACATAACATCTCTTGCTCACTTCTTCAAACATTCAAAAGCGTATTAATTACTATAAACTCAAATAAAGTGATGTTTAAGTATCAAAACAACAATTTTATTAGAGTAATTGCATTAATAATTTTTTTTTTCATTTTTTTGTTTTGAAAGTCATAAAGTGATTCTCCAGCCACTCTAACTATATTTACAACTTTAGACTTAAGACAAGGGTGGGCAAATAGCAGCCCGAGGGCCATGTGCGGCCCACTAAGAGTTTTTATGCGGCCTGCCAAGACAATCAGAAAAATCTGCTTTGAACTGAGATTTCCTTCCCATGCACAACCGAAGATTTGTCTCGTATTTTCCACTAGGATGGCCAGGTCAATACACATGTGCAGTGCTTTTCCAATTGATCTGGTTAATTTCAATTTTGTTTTTGCATTAGCAAATATATACATTTCCAACTTTAGTGAAACTATGAACCTTCCGAAAAAATGTAAAATTGGTGATGAATGTCATGTGTTCAATGAAGAATGGACAAATAAATATCTCTTTGGTAATACAGAGAATAAAGCAGTGTGTTTAGTGTTTCATGGAAAAAAGGTGTGGCCCTCCGCTAACCTTCACTTCCACAAAATGGCCCCTGATGCAGCCCTCCACCAACCTCTGCATCCCCCATGCCAAAACAATTGCCCACTCCTGACTTAAGAGTATTGCAAGCATCACATAAAAATACAATGTCCATTCTCTGTTTTATCTCAAAATTACATTTAAATAAATTATTCCAAAATCAACAATATATTTTCAATCCAATTCTCTTTTACCATACTTACATTTAAATAGGTCATTCTTATTCCAAAATCAACAATATATTTCTAAAAACCCTGATCCCTCTTTTTCATTTATTCTGCATGGATTCCTCATCATATCCCTTGCTTCTAAGAAGAAACTCAAAAATAAATAATTTTTTAAGCCTTGTTTCTTCTCAATAAATAACCATTTTCACTCTTTTTAAATTCCTCAGTAATAATAGCCAGATTGATCCAACTAACATTTTTACTCTTTTCAATCTACATTAAATCAATTGGCTTTCTTTTCTTTTGTTAATATTTCAAATTTCTCCTCATAAATCTAAATTCCAGAGAAAATTATAAACATCTTAATCAATCACAAAATAATTTGGTTCTTTGATAAAAGGCAAGTTCATCTTTATTATTTTCATTTAAATTTCTCTCCCACTTTCTTGATCTTCAGTTAAGACGATGTTTTTATTTTTTTAATATTCTTCCCTCATAAGAAAACCATACATTTATTAATATTTATAATAGTATTGCACTTAATCTATCTGTCTAGATATTAGAAGTCTTTGAAAGAATGCAAAGTATTAATGCAAAGGTAAAAACTTTAAATAATATTTGAAAAATATCATTTGATAAGATGTTTGTTTGTTTAAATGAAAGACTCTATAATCTATTGTACATTAAACTCATGTATCATTTTTGGTAGAAATTTTTTTTCAGATTTAGTATGAATTTTAGACTATGAAAACTACTATTAAATCTCAATAGTGTTTTTTTTAGAAAAACAAACAAACAGAAATATCATGTGAAATTAAATCTAGAGTTTGAAGTTAAGAAATGAAGATTGGATGGAAGAATGCCTTGCTTAAAATTCTGCTCTAAGAAAGGCTAAGTAATTAGCAGTAAAATATAACTAAGCAATAATACTTGAACATTGAGTATGATAGTTAATAACAGCCTTTAACACAATTATTAATTTAATATCTCAATGTTTGGAATGCACTAAAACTGTGTGCCTTGGTATAATGTTAGAGTGGCAAACTCTGAAACGAAGATCCACAAATCCCAGTTCCAGGTGTTATCACCTCCTATGTTCTTATTTATGAATTACTAAACATAAATTAATCTCTTTTTTAATGTTTAGATTTGCATCACATACTTTGAGTAACTTCTACATCAATCTTCTTATTTGAAATCTTAACAGAGCAATGATTATATTTTATTATACAATTTATATCTTAATGATAAAAAGCCCTTATTAAATTTGTGGTATGGTGTGCATTTTAATTCAGTTACAGGACAACAGAATCAAAGACTGATTCTTGGCTATGAAAAGAAATAAAATTTTCAGCTTGATCAGTTGAGTGAAATTGTTACAATAATTCCATTGCTTAAGTGCTCAAATGTCATATGACTTTTGAATAACAGTCCATAATGATTACATAATTTATATAATAACATTAAATGTCAAAAGTTAAACTAAAAAAAAAAAAAAGATTAAACAATACCAACTACTTAACTTCTAGTCAAATTTGTAATTAGCAAAGAATCTTATTATGTTAAAACAAATATAAAATTAAAATAAAATGAAAACCCAGTTAACATTTAAACATCCATACCATCTTACTCACAATTTATGTTACATTCCCAACTACCCATGCATGATGTGATTAATAAACTATGATAAGGATGTAGCTTGCAAATGTTGATCAAATTTAATGTTTGATAGAAAATCTATTGTCTAGTTATCTTAATCTCCCTACAGACAGAGAAATTAGCATACATGCATATACATTAGTGAGACATATTACAGCCTTATATAAATATCAAGTAGTGAATAAACATCCAATCAGTGCTACTATAGATACAGTAAACAAAGTATCCCATGACATTCTTACCTTTTTAAGATCTGGGACTAAGAATAGTAGTAACTCACTCTATTCATTCTATTCAGGAGTCATCTACTGTAACATTAAGTAATTAGTAGGTACTAGGGAATAAAACTTTTTCCACATCTTGAGACTATTTTCTGGCTGTTGGTCATCTTTAGTAAAGAGAATGATTTCTCAAGCATACAACAGACATCTCTGAATAAAATAAAACGAGTGAATTACCAATCTAACTGTTACTAGATACATGTCTTACAGACCAATGTAAAATCATGTTAAACTTATAGCTTAGTATATATTATTCTTTTATCAAAGATCAAAATAGATGCAGTTAGTCTATAAATAGAAATAACTGAATAGCTTTATTGCTCTGAAGTTCATAAAAAGTTTGGTGACAGAAATTGGTGAATTCCTCACCAATCTCTCATTGTCTAGACAAATACATGGTGTGACTTCAAAATCTGAGGGTATTGAAGCTTTCAAATCAAAATTTTGTAGTATAACATGACAAATAGCCAGAGTTATGGGTTTTTTATTTTCTAGATTAAAATTAATACCTGATGTCAAGTTAAAAGATATTAGTTATTAAGAATTTTAGTAAACGAAGATCAATAAATCAAGTATCTTTTTTTATTTAACAATTAGATTTTTTAGCACATATCAATCATGTTTAAATTGTTATTATTATTACTTTCAAAATTAAAATTTTATTTATACCTTAGAGTAGATATAAGAGAAATCAATGATAGCATAAAATTAGGTCAATAAGAAAGTTTTAATGAATACATATAAATGTGATATGCAAACTATGTATATAGAAAAATCAAAAGTTGTATTAGATCATTGCTTTGAAAATTTAGAAACAAATACAGGCAGTCCTAGACTTACATAATTGATGTATTCAATTTTCACAATAAGTGTAAGTTTATCCATTCTTCATGATACAGAATATGAATTTATTTATTTTTAATAAATGAAAATATGCATTACAATTTATCTTATAAAAAATGTTCTCACAGCATGATTGGATATCACATTTTCCAAATTTTTTCACTTCCTATATGCTAAAAAATTGTTTACACAAGCTAGAGGACTCCTGTATAATTAACAATATTTTTATTTATTTCTAAATGAAGTTCTCTGTTCAAAGGTGAATGGGCAAATACTCAATAAGTACCGGGGCCTATAGTGATGATCATAACTTGGTTGTATTATTTTATAGTCTAGATATTTCAACTTGCCTTTGGGTAGAGAACTTATTGCATATGTAGATATAATCAGCTAAATGCTATTTGTCATGCAACTATTTAGAATAGATATTTAAAATATATATATATATTCAGATTACGTAATTATCTTCAAATTTAAGTTTGATGACTCAGGGTAATGTGGCCAAGTAATAAAAACATTTGACCGTTGTCTAGTAGCTCACTATTGTTATCAAAGTTTAGCATAAATTAATTTATATTTTTTGCACAGTAGACTGGTAAAGAAAATTTTGAAAAAATATAATATGAATATGCAAAGAGTATGGCTGGGAGATAAAAATTATGTCAATATCTCTTATTAAGTTACAAACAAGCGCAATTCAATAATGAAAAGAGAATTTTTTATCTGATAAAAAAAAAATTCTATTTAAAGTAAAAACAATTTATAAAATCTAAAATTGTGTGTCTGTGCGCACATACATGTATTAATTCCTTTCGCTTTTGTTTTTAATGTTATTAATTAATTAATTATTTACGCTTTTATGGCATGGATTTTTTTTTTTTTTACGTTGTATTTTTTATTTTGAAATGACGCGACCCTTTATTATAATATATAATAAAAGTTAATGACAATATATACACGAAATATAGAATATATCGCTATACACAGTCATATATATTTTCGTGGTTACTCTTCAAGTATTTACACATAAATATGCAATGTATTTTTTTTTTTCAATTAAAAAAAAAGCTTATAATTCCCAGATGCTGAAAGAATAGGCATGAGAAGAATGTATATGCATCAATAATATTGATAAATTTAATATATGTCTCATCCAAAATGATTCTTATATGTATAAAAAAAAAAAACACGATGAGGATAACTTAAGTATATATAGTTTGAAACATTGAAATTATATAAAAGTAAAAAATATCAGTATTCAGAAACAAAACATAAAAATGTATATGATAGAAAGATGTTATATATAATTAATATTTTCTTTAATAAAATAAAAATAAATCTTTTTTCTTTTCTGCAGGTTAAGTGACACATTGAAATATAAATTTTAGACTTCAAAAAGTATCTGTATAACATAAAGGTAAATCATTGGCTCAGAGCATGCAGGTATATGTCATTTCCTTCATCAATAGTAAAAATCACATCATATCACAATCATGTTTTCCTTTATAATCTTTGTATCAACATTCATCTCACTAGTTCAGATTTCAGACAATTCCTTTACTTTACAGCTAAGAATCACTAGACATTATTTCCCCAAGCAATATTACATGATAACAGTACAATCAACAGGGTATCAGATGAAAAAAATAGGGTAAAATTCAATTATCTTTAAAAAAAAACTGCACAGAAATGAACTCAGATCATGGAAATGGCAAAGAAATATGTTAATTTCTTTACTTTGAGTCTCTGATGTGAAAAGTGTGATTAAATAAAAAATAACCATAGGTAGATTACTTTGTAATTATTTTCCCTAAACACAACAGAAAATTCTATAATAATATAAGTAAGAAATTCTTTTTTTTTTTTTTAATTAAAATAAATGTACTATCTTGTGCATATAAAGTTCTCTGATCAAAAACAGTTACGTAACTAGGCTAAGAGAGTACTACAACCATGTTACATCACTTGATCATCATCAGTGGTAGTTTGTCATTGCCTACCATCCTCTTAATACAATTTAATATCTCAATTTTAGAGCAAAATTATAAACCTTAGTGAGCCATTTTATAACATTATCATTTAAAAATTATAAAAACAATAAATTCTTTAATACATTTTTTTTCTTCAAATCTTTGTTTTTTAATTCTATGAACCATTTCTTCATTCTTCAGTTTTCCTCTAATGTTTCAACCATAATTATATAAGGTCATTGTCAAGGATTGTTTATATCTATATGTTTAGAACTTCCATAAACAACATAATAAATAATATTATTATAACATAAATTACTTTTTTTTAACTTCTTACTTACTTTCCTACATCCTTTTATATTTTAAATTTTTCCTTTACTTTACATTTTTATATAAAATATCCTTGAATTATTATAATTATAATTATACTTCTATAATTACAGCAGATTCTTAACATTTTCTATTCAAAACTGGTTTTCTTATTTTTATATATAAACTTTCTTTACTTAATCTTTTCTTGTAAGATCTCACATTTTCCAATATCTTTATTTTTAAATTTAAATGATTAGATTCTTTCATATGTAGGTATATATTAAATTTTTTATCTATTAAATGATGTTTCAATTTCACTTTAATTTTATTATTGTTGTTTCTACATATGAAACATTTTTATTACCTCCCTTACAATCTAAGCAATTTGTAATATAAATGCCATTCATATTTTCCAATCCCTCCTCTTTTCTAACATTTATCAATTTATCTAAATTTATCTTCTTTTATATACTGATTTAATTACAAATTTATTTTTATACTCCCTGTCTATATCCTTCATTATTTTTACTTATCTTATAAAATGTACTTTTTGATACCTTAAAAACTAGTATAAATTTCTGTATTTTAAATTCCTTATCTTTCTTATATACTCTTTTTATTCTTTCTATATTTTTTCCTTCCATATAATTTATTAATTAATTTATTAGAATAAACATTTATCTTTGCTTCATTTTTTATTATATCAATTTGTTTTTTTTAATAATTTATTAGTAGAACACAATCTTATTGCTCTATTTATTCTATTATTAATAATGTTTATTTTATGTATACAACTTATATCTGATCCCCCAATTACTTAATAAACCATAAAAAGTCTTTTTCTGAAAATAGTTCTTTCAATATTATTTTTTTATTGCTTTTTTTAATTTTAACATCCATATAATCAATCATATTATTCATTTCAGTTTTCCATAATAAAGTGACATCTACAATCTATTTCATTTATATATTTTATAAAGTAATCAGATATTTCTTTATTACTATTAAATACTAAAAAATAATTATCAACATATTTTACATAAAATATTGGTTTATATCTGTTAAATAAAAATATTTATTTTTAAAATTATATATATAAAGGTACTAGAAATTCACTTAGACTATTTACCATGCTAAGACTTTTTATTTGCTTGGAAAAAAAATTTTCATATTCAAATACTACATTTTTACAACATATATTCAATTGTATAATTGTTTACATTTTATTTTAATCTGTTTTTCTTTATCTTTAATATTCACCTGCATAATCATCTCGATTGCTTCATCTGGATCAATATTTGTATACATATTTTTAACATCTAATTCTACAATATATATATTTATTTCTTCATGTTTATAAATTTATTTAACCTCTCAACAAATTCATTTAAATTACAAACATCATTGTCATTGTTTTCACTGGTATACTTTTCAAATACTTTATGATGTAATAATTCAGAAAAATTTTCAAAATATGTGTTGGCATTATTAATTACTGGTCTAAGTGAAATACCAGTTTTATGTATTTTAGATTGTTCATACATTTTTGCATTATTAATATGCATTTCTTTCAATTTAATCATCTCATGATTTTTAATATTGCTTTTTAAATACATTTCTATTTTTAAAAAATATAAAAGAGACATATATCACATAACCCATTTTTTTTTTAAGCTTGTAAAATGTAAGTAAAAAGCTTTGCTAATTGCTCCACAAGCTTTGTGATAAATGCTAACCAAGAGAAAGCATTTAAAATATCTCTATCAGAAACCACACCCAATCCCCCGACCAATGGTTTCATGCTTTGGCACTCCTCAGAGAGGTGCTAGGATAGTTTCAGACACTAGATCTAAAAATACCAACCCAAAGCCAGCATTTATCTAAGAGTTAACTATTGAGTAGAAAATCTGAAATTTTCAGACACTTAAATGTCTTCAAATCCAGCTATCTAACTCAAATAGCTATATGGGGCTGAGAGATCTTCAGCCAAACCATATGTTAGTAGTCTTAGCAATATAACATCACTTAAGACTTAAAGCAAAGACTATAAATAGTCAATAAAAAACAAAGAGTCATATATCACATGACCCCATTTCTTTTTTTAAGCTTTTAAAATGTAAACAAAGAGCTTTGCTAATTGCTCAACAAGCTTTGGGTTGGTATTTTTAGATCTAGTGTCAGAAACTACCTTAGTGCCTCTCTGAGGAATGCCAAAGCATGAAACCATTGGTCAGGGGATTGGGTGTGGTCTCTGATCAAATAAATAATTTGAAATTAAAAAAGAACCCAAAAACCATCACTTATTTACAAGAGAAGAGTATTATTCATTTTTATTAAAAATTAAAAAAAAACAAAGAGAAGTTTTCCAGCCAAATTGCCAGCAAAATACCAATGTTTGTCAATGATGCAATATTGTAAAAATTGGAAGGGGTTGAAAACTCATCATACCTGTTAAAAATGAAAATGAATCAATTACATATTTTACACTTTTTTGGAAGAGAATTTTCAACTAATTCATGACATCCATATTGAAAATTGGTCATGATGAGAAGGAAATGGTATGCTGTATTTAAATCTTTATAAAAATGTAGAACTTTTACCTAATTAAAGTTTCCTTATTTTGTATTTCTTATTTATATAGTTTTATCATAATTTGATAAATAATATAACAATAAATAAATTAAAAAATCACTAAATATTAAAATTAATAAATAACAAATAATATATATATTACATCAGATTTCTACTGGTAATTATTAATAATTACATGGTCAATGTGATTTATGTGTACTATTTATCACTTTGACCAAAGGACTCTGGTAATTATTAATAATTACCCTGTCAATGTGATTTTTAGTATTTTTTTATCACTTTGACCAAAACACCAAACCGGATTTATTACTTTAAACAGTAACATATATAATAATTAAATTTATGTATAACTAAAACATTATCCTAATAAAATGCTTTTTTAAAAAAACTTTAACTCATAAATACATAAAAAAAAATTTAACAAATTTTATTTAATTATATATATTTAAAAAATTAATATAGTACTGTTTCATTACAAAACAAATCTAAAAGTAAATATTTTTCTTATAAGAGATATTCAAGATAACACTACTTTAATTTAAAATGAACATTTAGTGTTAAACAGAATCAAAAAAATAAATAAATAATGACTGGGGAGAAAAAATTATAAAAAATATATTTCTATAGAATACATTTGATTAAATAACAAATGAAATATATACTTAACAAAATTGTCTTTTTTTCTCATTTAAAACAATAACATATATTCTTAAAAAAATAAATAACAAAACCATTTGCTTAATCTAATTATTATACAATAATCCCAAAAATAAAATTACAAAAAAAAAAAAAAAAATCAAGTCAGATGTCACATGACCTAGCACCTCACTGAGGACACCAGTAGCAGAAACCAGTCTGGTATTGGAAATATTCTGCAAAGCTCATTAAGAGCTTATTTTGCGAGTTCTATATATAACAATAATCCCACTCTATTCACAGAGAACCATCCATGAGTTTACTAACTAATAGTTTGAAAAAAAATTAAATAAAAATTATGAATTTTCATTCTAAATTTCATGCATGCCTTCCAATAGGAGAACCTCTTTCAATCAACTACTTCATCACATTGACTGTGCACTTAATCAAATGGTTGTTTTTTCTCACTTTCTCATTCTATTGTCTTATTTATATGACTTTTTTTTTTCTGTTTATATCTAAATGTATACATATTTTAAATCAAAGTGTATCAGAAATGTGTGTGTGTATATATATATTATTTAAGATTTGTTATTATCCATGATCAGCAATTTGGGAAGTCTTGGAATCAAAAGCAGTATATACAGACAGACTATTATACTTAAAAGTAAATCAATATTAAGAACTGGTAGCTTTATCAATGAAATGTAATAAATACTATACTGTAAACTTGAGAAAACATTGTAATTATTAAACATAAACTTGTCATTGATAAGAATTCTCAACATCAAAAATTTATTAGAGTTGTATTTAACAAGTTTAATGTTGTTTTTTAAATAAATAGTATTAGTATTACCTTTAATTTATTAAATCAATGTTAATATATCTAATCATATCAACATATTAATGAATTAAAATGCAACAAGTTAAAAAAAACACTGTTAATTCATAGTATGTTAATTTAAAAAATCAAAAAGAAGAACAGCTTGGGTGGGTGCACCAGTTGGATTCAGGATCAAAAGAAGATTCTTTTCTTTACTGTCATCAGTGAATAATTGTTTGAAGCATCTTTAACTCTCAAATCTGCTCTTCTTAACTTCAGACAAGACGAATCAATGTTTATAATTTCCAAGTCTTCAGTTTAATTTCTTAGTAGCACTAAATTAAGTTTTACTAAATATTCTCTTCTTATTTCATGGTCTTATGTGTTATTAAAAGGAATATTTT